>CM075689.1:89217909-90417909 GCA_037954015.1 Psophocarpus tetragonolobus | reverse complement strand
GATGGGGATCTTATGAGAATTCCTTTCTTTTTTTTTATCACTCTCTCTCCAATCTCTCCTCTTACTCTTTTCTCCTCTACTTCTCTCTTTTTCCTCTTTTTCTCTTTTTCTTTCTAGTTGTTTCCTTCTTCTCCTCTCTTCATCCTCTCTTCTCTCTCTTTGCCTTCTCTTTTCTCGCTCTTTTTTCTCTTTTCTCATTTCCAACATCTCTTTTTTAACTCTTCCTTCTCTTTTTGTTTTTGTTTTTCTTTTATTCCTTTTTTGCTCTCTTTTTCTTCTCTCCTCTCTTGTTATTTAGCCATCCATTCCCTAAATTCTAAGTTAAGGTTTTCAAGAGTGTCTCCCTTAGAAGTTTTTCTTTGGTTGATACTCTTACTTGATGAAAAACTATGTGCACTAGAATGTGTGTGGGAAGTCATGGTGCTTGGATTCTAAAAACTAGAGGGTAGGCCAAAAACGTTTTTTTTTTCAAGCAATACTCCTCTCTTTTTTGTTTTCTCACCTAAGGTGGCTTGATGAGTCTTTGGAACTCTTAGCCTCTACATGTTTTTTCCAAAAAATTAAAAGTGCAAGAATGTAAAAGAGAAAGGGTTCTAATCGTGCTCCTAAGGTGTTGAAGAAAGTGTACCACTTCTTCCTTCTTCACCTAATTAATGAGGAACTAAGCTAAAATTAACCAAAATTATTAAAAACCAAGGGAGGGCTTTAAAGGCACTCAAACTCCCAATCTAAAAATTAAGTATTCACAATATAAAGAATAAGAAAAATAAAACAAAGTCTTCACTCCAAGCTTTTTGGTGTTTGTCTCCTTTTGATCAAGCCCCTTTGAGTTGCATCAATCTACCCCAAGAATACTACCCTTGTTTCCTCTTGTTTGGACTTGCCAAAATTTTATGTATGGCACCTTTCCCAAGCTTTCCTTACCAAGACCGAATACAACACAAGACAACAAACAAAGGTGAATAACAAAACAAGGTTCACAAATCCAAGTGGATAGATTAAACAATGACAAACTCAAAGAAGTAAAGAAGACAAGAAAGAAAACATAAGGCTCACAAATGAAGGTAGCACACAAATAACTTTTGTAGATTAGGTTTAAGAGTGGAGATGAAAAAAAGACTCAAACAAAAAAAATGAAACCAATAGTTGCACACTTAATAAAATTTAAGTGACCAAAAGCTAAAAGGCTTACTCAAGTAATTTTTTTTAATCATAATTGGGTCCTCATATCAAATGCTTATACTGTTAGGTAAACAACTTCAAAATTGTCTTTCTTTTGAGTTCTTTATCTTCTTTTTTTTTTTACTTGAACTTTTTCTAATATTTTTTTTTAACTTTTTCTAATCATTTTGCTGCACCTAGTAGCTTGTTGAATTGAAATTTTAATCAGGATGCTTGAAATAATAACACTTGAGTGAATAAGCACAAAGTAAGGTCACATAATTTTCAAGCAATGCATGCAACTAAAGGCAAAACAACTTAGTAGTTCCAAATACCATTGAAATAATGGTGCTTAAGGAATGATTTAGGGCTGATTTTAAAGTAAATTGATTGCTCAAATTACTAACACAATTCACCCAAGCTACAATTCCATAAAGAGGCACCAATAGTGAAGGTAAACCAATTGGAAAGCTACTAATAATTCAACACAATATAAGAAGCATATAAAGATTGAATTGAGAAAATATTTAAGAACAACAAAGAAATTATTATGCTTGAACTAAAAGCATAAAAGACTTAAGAGACTCAACAAGAAGTTCACCTCTTAGGAGCTCAATTCAAAATGTTTTTGAAGGCTTTTTGTAAAAATTTTAAGAGGGTAAAACCTAAGGAATTTAAATCAGACAAAATAGGAAACTAACATGACTAGTATTTGACAAAACACAAGATTAAGAAATAATAACACACCTAAAAATAGAGCAAAAATTTCAGCAAAAGACTCAAAACAAAAGGCGCAACAAAGTCGCCAAAGTTGATCACCACAATGGTGTGGAAAAATCCTCAACCATGTGGGTTTAATGGTCACAACTTCTTAGGCACACTTTAGTATAAAAAACCAAGGGAAAACTAAGCAACTTGAACACGAAAATAAGATGCAAAGAAAGGGACAAATAAAATTGCATCAAATTAAATGGAACATAGGTGCATAGATAGGAAACAAAAGTGCATATAATAGCAAGAATAAAAAGCTATACTACTAGACAATAAAGGAAATAAATATGACAAAAAATAAAGGACTTTAAAATAAAGAGAGTAAAGAGATAACAAAAAAAAAACAAGTAAAATTTTTTGAGAAAGAACGTGACCTTTAGAAAATGGCTCTAGTTACCACTTGATGTGATCTTTGATGATCACGTGCCCAAAGGATCCTTTCTAAGGTCACTTGGAAGGGAAATGGATTTATGGAGAGGAAAGGAATGAGGTGAGGCGCCACAAATACTAGGTTTGATAAGCCAAAGGGGAGAGGCCACAATGGAGGGGTCCCTTGATAACTCTTAGAAGCTCTCACAAAGGAGAAGGGGGGACACTCAAAGGTAAGGACCTCACAACCAATATGGTCTCTAGGATTAAATTCAAGTGTAAAAAATACAAGTGAGGGGATGAGCTCCTATTTATAAGGTAGCTAACCTCTTGAACAAGATAACCTAAAAAAGAAGGGCTAGGATTAAAAGGAGAGATCTAAGGGAAGAGGATTGAGAAACAATCCCCTCTTTAGATCATCAAACTTAGTGCCCAAGTTTCTCAAACCAAGGGCCAAGATTCCTTCTTATTAGCTTAGGGATTTATGAAGGAAAAGAGGGGTGTAGATATCAAGGCTACCCCTTATTTCCTTTATAAAGACCCAAAAAGCTAAATCCACCCTCTAAATTCCTAAGACACCTCCTAAAATAAAAATGGACTATTTACATGTCCCAAATTAAATTCCTAATGCTCCTCAAAATTAAAAAAAAATAAAATTATATTTTATTAACTAAAGTCCCTAGTGTAATATCTTCACTCTCCACAGGAGGTGAAGTCTTTCTTTGTCTGCAAGTCAATCCTTTTAGCCATGGTCCTAGTGATAGGTCCTTGGCTAGGCATGGTCATATCAATTGGGCATTTTTTCGAGTGAAAGGGAAGTTAAGACCCAAGTGTTATTCATCTCAAGTGCAACAAGTTCATCCTTCATGGCCTTAACGCAACAATCATATTTGGAGACCTCAACATAGGATCGAGGTTCAATGACCACAAAGATGGAACAGATAAAGTGTCAAAAATCATTAGACAAACGATGGTAAGAGACAAAAGAGTGAACAGGATACTTGACACTTGAGAAAGTAGGTATAATTGAAGCAAAATTATAATGAAAGTCCTTGGGGTAAGAAAGAGGTAAGTAGGGCCTAGTTAAACATCTAATAGGTGTGGGAGAAGGCAAAGTTTGAAGAGAGGATGATTGGGATAGAGGCGAGCTCTGATAATTTTAATCAGAGGCTACTGTCTGGTCAGAAGTTATTTGTGGGGTACTTGTTTGGGATGGTAAGTTATGTTCCACAACATGGGTAAGTTCTATGGTCTGATGGTTACTAGCTACAACATTTGGAGAGAGATAATAGTTTTCACTGGTAGATAAAGGCATGCAGTCTTGGTAGTTAAAATGGTGTTGTTTAATGAATGGGAAGTGGTCTTCATAAAATACTACATTTCTAGTAACATCAAGAGAATGAGTATTCAAGTTGAATAGAAGGTACCTTTTAGTATAGATTTGAAACCAAGAAAAATGCATGGATTAGCTCGGGGATCAAGCTTTTTGCGGTTAGCTGAAATAGTGTTTACATTGCAAAGGAAACCAAAAAAGTTTGATATAAGAAATGACACAAGGTTTTCCATGAAGTTTTGTGAAAGGAGAAGTTTCTTTCAAAAGGGAAATGGGAATTCAATTAACGAGGAAAACAACATGTTGAATGGAAAAACACCAAAAGAAGAAGGTAGACCACTTTGAAAAAGGAGAGGCCAAGTGACATTGAGGAGATGTTGATGCTTTCTCTCGACAATGTCATTATGCTCTAGAGTTTTTACACAGCTAGTTTGATGAATAATTCCTTTACTTTGGTTGAAATTGTTCATAAAAACACTCAACTCCATTATCACTTCTTATGATCTTAACTTTGGTATCAAATTTCCTTTCAACTTGCAAAATGAAATTGCTTAAATGTCCTTGATTTTCAGTTTTATTGCACATAAGAAACACCTAGTAAAATGTGTGAAGTCATCAACTATTGTTAAAAATAATTATGCCTATGCATAGAAGTCACAGAGCAAGGCCCCATATATCAATGTGAATTAATTCAAAAGCTATTGATGTTTTAGAACTACTTAAAGGGAAGAAGAGTTTCTTTTGTTTAGAGTAATAACAAGTGTTACAAGTATATTTCTTATAGTTAAAATACATAGATATTGTCTCATCATGGATTCTAAGCATTTACAAGAAGGGTAGCCTAAGAAAAAATGCCACAAATCTATGGGAAAGATATTACAATTTGGGTGAATAACAGTGGAATAGATAGATGGAGATGTAATGGGTGTAGCTTCAAGAATGTATAATCCATTGGACATTTTAATTATACCAATCTTCTTCAAAGTCTTCATGTCTTGTGTTATATATGAATTGGAAAGAAAAATTAGTTGACAATTAAGGGATGAAACAAGCTGAAATAGAGATAAAATTGAAAGTGAAACTAGGTATATACAACACATTTGTGAGGAATAATTGGTCACTAAATTTAATGATACCAGAATGGGTAGCATGAACATGTTAGCCATTGGGAAGCTTGGCAACAATTGGTTCAATAGCAATGTGTGTAAAATAATATGACAATGATGAGGTAATGTGATCTGAGGGTGCTGACTCTAATACCTAGGGTGTTTTCGTGTAATGTGTGTCAGTGGATAAAATGGCATGATCTTTACTACATGCAAGACTATTATGTTCCTACATGATAATAGACAAAGAACTACTAACTTGGTTTACTTGAGATGAGCTAGAGGCTGTTGAATGAACATTGGAAGATTGTTGCATTAAGGCCATTAAAGTGTGATATTGCTAAGCTGTGAGATGGAACTCTTGGTTCTCACCATTCTATTGTTGATCATTCTCGGTATTGGCTCTTCCTTCACCAGCCACTGTGTTATTAACCATAAAATTAGTTCCATTACTCTTTCCTTGTGTCTTGTATCCAGGAGGAAAGCCATGCTTAATGTAACACATGTTCACGGTGTGACCATTTCTGGAACAATGAGAACAGACCTTGTTGCCTTTATTTCCAATGCCCTTATTTCCTTTAGTGTCAGGAAATCCATGTTTTTTGTAACAAGCATTCTCAGTGTGGCCAACCCTTCCACAAAATGTGCATGAATTTGTTGAGTTAGCATTCAAATTTCTTCTCCTTTCAGAATTGACATTTCCAATGAAATTCTTGCCCTATAATTGCCTTTCCTATTGAACAACATAGGAAAATATTTTTGAGATTTGAGATAGAGGTTTCATTAGCAAGATATGAGACTAAACGTTGTTGTATTGATCGCCCAATCCACGGAGAAACTGCATTGCCTGATCCTCAAGCCTGCGTTAAGCGATGCTGGTTAGGACGTTGCACAAACATTTCGTCAAGCACTTGCAGATTAGTTCAGGCCTATAGTTGTCCAATTCATACCATATAATATGGAGTTTGCAAAAGAATTCCATGACAGAGAGATCACCTTGCTTAATAGATGAAGCCTTATGTTGTAGTTTTGAGACACGAAGGAGATCGCCTAGTACATATTACGACTTCAAATCGTGCCAAATATCTTCGGCTATGTACATCCAAACAACACTCTTCCAAATCGGGAGAGAAACAGAGTTGACAATCCAAAAGGCAACCATGTTGTTGCATCTCCTCTAATCAGCATAGAACTATCGTCTTTTGGTGACTCGAAAGCGCTTCCATCAATGAATTCGAGTTTGTTCTTTGCACTTAGGCAGTTTCTATAGACTTGTTTCATGTATGATAAGTGTTCAACTCAAGAACAAGAGAAGCAAGGGGAGTTGCGGGATTCTCACCAAGATGGAGATACAGGTAACTGTGAATATTGGAGAAATGTTCTGCACCTTCATTCATGTATGAAGATGGAGAAGACATGGAAAAAAATAGGAGCAGCAAAACTCTTCAATGGAAGAGCTCAAATACCATCTCAAAGATGGAAGGGCAATGAAAACAGGAGAAAAATAGAAAATATAGATAAACAATGGAATTAAGAATGATCAACAAATCCATTATGATTAAAATCTTATTGAGAAAGGTGCATATATATACAAGGAAAATGAGTAGGAAAAGAGGTTACATCTAAAACAGAAAAGCAGTAAGAGAAAGATCATATTCATAACAGAAAGATATCACCATAAAATTAGCAAGCAAATAATCAACCATGTGCATGAGGAGTTGCATGTGTATTAATGAGTTTAATGAGTTTACAAATTTACTTTTTTTTTTTTATTTACAACTAAATGTTAATAAAAAAGAAAATATAGAAACATCATTCAATTCATCATTTCCACTTCTAATGGAAATGTTGTTGATCAAATAGTTAGGCTTTTCTATTCTAGGACCCTAGAGTTTTAGGAATCAATGCAAGCTTCATTTACCACGTGGGGGCTACCTAATAGGGAAAAAAATGTTGAATGATAGTGCATATTCCGTTGGTTTTGGGGTAAATTTACGTATTCTACTTTTGTAGAGAAAGAGCTTTAGAATAGAAAGATCCCAAATCCAAAGGTGGAAAATAAGCACATACATGGTTGCTTCTTCATTTCCATTCCAACAAGTTTATTTATTTATTTATTTATTACGTGTGGGTGAATTTAATTGTTTAAGTACTAGTATTAAAGCATACCCAAGTTGAGTTTGTCAGTCAACTTGATACTATGGCCCAGTTGACCTATTGGACCTCTCACGATCATAGACTATGGACCTGAATTTGAGAAACATAATGGAGCTAATGACATTGAATATATATCACTCTTTAAAATTACCCTTAATTGTATCCAATTTCTTTATTAAAAAATATGTCAACCCTTTTTACATGATTTTTCTTTGTTACTTTTTACAGAGCTACGTGTATGGTTCTTAACTTCTCATATAAAAATCAGAGAGATAAACAATTTATATAATTTGAATTACCATCTCCATCTCAACATATCTAAAAAGAGTTTTAAGGTGTAAGAAAGTGTAAAATAATTTTATATTATCATTTATATAATTTTTAAAATATAAAATTTAATTAATTTACCATAAATAAATTAAAAAAATTTATCATAAGTAATAAATTGTAATTGAATAATAATGTAAAATATTTTACACTTTCACTTATATTTTTTTATCTAAAAATATATGTTTGAAACAAAAGATATAAAGAAGGACTTGTTTAAAAGTACATCTAGAGAAATTTCATCCAATAACATGCATTTAATTGAACGTAAATATGTTTAAAAAGTTAATTAATTAGAATGACTCTCAAACAAATTATTGTTATTATTTAAAATTAATTATTACAAAAATTAAGGAGTTATAGGATTGATCTAATAGTAAAGTTCAAATATGTGGAGAAAGGGAAAGAAGAGTGAGAGGTCATGAATTCAAATTCCTCAACTAAAAAAACTAACACACTAAGAACTAATATTTGTCTATAAAAATCAATAGAGAGATAAATTAATTAATTTTTATAGTAATTAATTTTTAAATAATCATAATAATATTTTAAAAATCATTAAAAATAATTATTATTTTTAATTAGACATTAATATAAAATTATATTATAGTTTCTTTTATAAACCAAATAATATATTAATAAAAATAGAAAGTACAAGAAATGTCTTCATTGCAGAGAAACAAAACAAGGATCACATGGGCTTATACAAACAAATCAAAAGCCTTCAACACACAAAGATGGATTCATTAAACCATTCTGCAAAAGAGTGAGATGTGAGTTTAGATGAGTGACACCACTCCCAAGTACTCAATTGTGTTGCAAAATAAATATCATCGATAGTCTTGACTTTTTTCTTAAAAACCACATCATTCTGGACCTTCCAAATTTGCCATATCCCAAAAAACCACATAAATGATCATGTCGTCCACCTAATTCGATGACTTGATGTGAGCCCCAAGAAATAGTTGAAATGACCTCAAACCTCCCTAGGGAGTGCCATATGGACGCCCTACCAACAATCTAAATGTTTGCCAAATACAATAGGACTTGGCATAATGCAAAAACAAATGAGTTTCTAACTCCTCTATCATACCACAACTCCCACAAGTATCCTCCCTGAAGAAAGGATGTTCCCTTTCCATAAATTGTTTCACATTTGTAGTCCATTTCTAATCTCCACGCTGAGAGTTGAACCTCTGGATGTACTCTTTTCCTCCAAAATAATTTGCTTTCTGAAACCATTATTCTCTCTTCTTGATTCTGTACACAAGAACTTGTACGTACAAGATACAAAATACAACTCTGAATTATCTAAAGACCAAACCCATCCATTAGAGGCTATACAATCCAACATCCCCCCTAATTCCTCTACAAGCCCCTCTTCCTAAGCAAAAAACTTGCTTCTCCAAGTCCACTTCCAACCCTTTTCCCCTTCCTTCTTCTATGTTACAATAACTCGCTATGTAAGTCCATACAATTGGGGGTATAATTCTTGAAGACTAAACACTCTATCCCACTTGTTTTTCAAATTAGATAATATAATATTCAAAACTTATTTTTCAAATTATATTATATTATTAGTTAAATAAAAAATAGAATTATCTCAAATGTTAGGGATAATAACTTAATTAAACATAATATTTAAAAAGAAGTATAGACATTTTCTTATATATAAAAATATTTTAATATCATACCTTTTTTTTAAGTCTCCCCTCTCCTTTTATATCTTCTCTTATTTAAATATTTTTGTCTTACAAAGTATTGAAATTTAGATATATTAATAAATTTGGGAACAAGAGTGAGTAAACAAACCAATTTAACTTGTTGAGGATTCATCCCTAGAGTCCATGTTTTAAACATGATTGAATAAGTCTAGTCTACCAAATAATAAACTTTTGTTTTATGTTCATATTCGACCAACGAAATTCATGGACTTAATGAACTAGTTTGCATGGCTGCACATATTTTTTAAAAATAAATAATAAAAAATTTTACATCTTTTAAACTATCTAAACTATGATACTAAAATTTATATAATCATTTATAATAATTTAAAATAGTAAATATTTTTAATATTAAAAATCTAAAATACTACAATTAATACAAACTAATAATTTAAATGACAAACACATACCTTTAAACAAGTTACACATCAACATATCCTAAAATCTATAATCATCGCAAGATTCAAATTTTACCTATAATTATGTTTTTTAAAAAAATCTAAAATCTGGACTAGCTTACTAATTCTATGGATAACCTACATACTCACTTCTAGTTGGAATGTCAATAAACATCTAACCACAATGATTTCTCTTATTTTATTAAAAAAAAAAAGTAGCGAAGTTCTTTCTCATAACATATATAAAATTAACATAAATTATTTTTAAGAGAATTCATTGTAATTATTCCATGAAATAATAACAATTTTTTCAATTGATTATCTATCTATATTCAAAGATTCGTTCAATAAATGAAATGAAAAGAAGATAGAGTAAAAGATAGTTTCAATTAATAATTTATAGCTCCATTGACGTTGCTTTTTCTTTCTTTTTTCTGTAATTCGTCGCTTTGGCATTTTCTTGATATGATAGTCCTTACGATGTTAATAACCAATTTTATAAAAAAATTTAAAAAATATCAGCTCACAGTTCCTAACTTAATTGAGACGGGTTAAATCATAGTGCATAATAATTAGAGTTTAAGATTGTACCCAATGTTAAAGGAAAAAATTATATAATGAATAAAAATAATTTTTTGTATAATTTTTAAGGTAATTAATACAAAATTTAATAAATGTTTTATATAGAATAGTTTGTTATTAAATAATAATGTATTTTTTATATATCAGTATATAAATTATATACTCTAATAATTAAATATATAGTTCTAGCTTTTTTAATATATCAAATAATGAAAAATAAATTAATTAAAATATTAAATTAACATTAATTTATGTCCTGTATTAAAAAGTAATATTAACAAGTCAAACAATACTATGTAAAGTTTTGCAATTCTTTTTGGAAAGTGTAAACTTTTTTAATTTAATATGTATTTGACATGAAACTTTTTTATTTAAATATAATATTCTTCGTTCTCAAATATTTCTTTTCTAAGAAATTTTCTACAATTTATACAATTGTTCTGATTTATAGATATAAACAATTATTACAAAATCTAACAATCTTTAATAAATATATTAACTTTTTACTAATTACTTTAAAAATCATACTTATCGTTACCTTAAACTATATTATTAAATTACAACTGGATCATCCATCATCCGGGATTTGGTTCCTGATCTAAAATTAAATCCTCCAAAAATTTTAATTGTTTGGTTGAAGTTTAATTAGGAGCAATTTTATACCAATCAAAATTATGATTTTGTGAGATATTTTAACTTTTTTCAGGAGAAAAAGTAACTACTTTATCCTTATCTAAAAATGATATTTCACAAATAATGAAGTGAAGTGCTCTTAATTGCAATTTTCACATGAAATAAGTTAAGGAAACATAAGGCATATGGCCTATAATTGATAAGAACATGCATGTGGATTGAGTTTGGGGCATGCCAGGCTTATAAATATTTTTGCATCACTTTTTGAAGATAGAAAATGGATATTTTAATAGGAATGAGTATAAAGTTAAAGCGTCAGGGACAAAGTGTGAAAAAGGCACTATGAATGAAGCTTGGTGTGGTCACGTATAATGCACAAACTTAAAAGTTGGAAAAGAATAACAATGTCTAAGAGCATTGTTCATGCAAAATCCAACTGTGTGACACCCATTTAATTATATAATTATCTATGGTTTAGATTTATTGCAGACTGTTATGTTTCAGGTTCTTTGCACATTCTCTTGTACCCAAATATGCAAACCTCCTTCACTTCCTTATCTTATCTCTTTATTCTCTTATTATTGAATTAGTGTTCATATTGGGGGTATCCCATTGGAGAGTACATGCCAGCAGTGAGGATGGAATTACACTTTGGGCTAAGTTTTAAGAGCAATTCAAGTTTTTCTAGTCCCACCGTGTCCCTTAATTGAAAGGCAAGGTTTTTATTTGTAGGGTCATGAAATGGACCTTTGTGTGGCACTTGAAGCCATTGATGGGCCTAAAACTAGTAGGATTCATATAATGTGTTGGATCAATATTGTAAGTTTGTAAAAAGCCTTGATAACATCTGAACCGGGACTTTCACTGGGTCTACAATAAATCTCTCAAACCCATCAAGAACTCCCCTCTTCAATGATGATTTATGATCCAATGTCGTTTTGGTGAAAAGGTCACAAGAAATCAAACATAGCACATAGCACATAGCACATAGCATTAAAAGATGAGACTCTTGGGGTAACCATGTCCATTAAAGATCACTTTAGGAATGCATGGTGCATATTAAAAGAAAGCAACTAAACATGTGTATCTTCCAAGATTGTAGAAATATTTTTCTGTTCAAGATGAGGATGAAGATGATAGTAATAGATTTCTAGCAACATCACCACACACCCCTGATTAGGCCACATATCTGGTAATTGTCCAATTATGTTCACGTTTTTTATTTGATGTAGGCCACTCATAAAACTCAGATATGAATCATAGTATAAATCAAGTTAGTTAATTGAACATGTATGATTTTCCCTATGTGTTTTGTGGCCTTGCGTTGAGCTTCTCTAATAATAGAGCATCAAAATCTGCTACTATAATAACCTTGGCCTCATATGTTTTAAAGCTTAAAGCAGAGAAAATAACTCAACACATTCCAAAATGTCCGCAACAATAGGCATCCAATGCACACACAAATTTTGGGTAGATGTTAAATTTTATAGCTTTCTATGCTTTACTTTGATGTCCTTTCTACGAGTCTTGTTCTACGAGGGTGGCCCTATTGATCAAATCTCTAGCAAACTAGCCAAGATGGTGATAGTTACTTCTCATGATCCATCAAAATCTATTGCTTGCAAGAATCAGAACCACTGATTTCTAACAAGCCTTAGCATGATTTCATTAACAGAAAGTGTATGTAACAAAAATGTGTTTCTTCTACTTCAGAACTAGTGGTCAGAAAGGAGTCTGGCATAACACAAGTGGCAGCATCAGTTTTCAATATCTTGATGCTGATATGGTCAAATAAAAAAACAGAAAAGATGAAATTACTTTTGTAGGCACCTCCACAATTGTGGTGGCTACATAACAAAGGGGGACCCTTAACTTGCCACATTGATAATTAAGTAGAGAATTGACTAGACTTGAATAACTTGATGATCTTAATGGAACTGTCACGGTCATCGCCCTCGAGTGGCCTTGACTAACTCAACGTTTATACGTACAGCAACAATATTTGGTACTCCACATATGGCTTCAATGCATATCCATCGTTGTGTCTCTTTTAGTTCATATGTTAGACGTACTCATGTGATTGTGCCCACACACAAGAACTGTTGTGACCACTATACTCCGACACTAAGAAATGGGCATTGGCTTTGATGGACCAAATCATCTATTGACGAACATCAGTATCTAGAAAGAAAACTAAAGTTGATTATACTAAGTATGCATGTGTGTGTAGTTCTTAAAGTTCTTTGCAGTGGAAAAGGCCTCTCTCCATTATTTATTATTATTTGCTCCTTTGGTGGGACTTCTTGATACATCTTCCATATGATATGGTATATACATATTATGAAGTGAAATTTTTAGTTTTATTTACATGACAGCATTGACAAGACGGTTTTTATGGTCTAATCTGAATTATATTTAGCTATTGCTAGCTGCTGCCATAGCTCTCTATTTGAACCTACCAGTGGTTGGAAATTGAAATATTACCACCTAATGGACTAGCTAGCTTAATTACCGTGATGAAAAAAGTCATTGTTATGAAAACAACCTAAAGAGGAGGCAGTGTGATATTAATGGGCCATAGTAAATCTATCATAGTCAAAAGAAATTACTTGCCAAGCAATTACTTTAAATTTGTTATAGAATATTAGTGTGACTTTGAAGCCCTCAAAATGATGGTGGGATCTCTACAATAATTATTGCACATCTGTATTTATAATGATATATGTGAGCAAAGAAGGTTAGATTGTGTTATGCACATGTTCATGGCCATCGGATATATATCCATAGCCAACAACCACTTAAGACCAAACTCCCACTCAAAACCATAGAAGCATATAGAATCCAAGGAAACACAGCTCTTTGCTCCCCACAATCCCTAACAAAAGCCTCTGGTTTTAACAGCATGAGGAGGATAAAAAGTACTGTTCCCCACTTATACCCCAATCCTATCTTTATTGCTAATGCACATCTTCACATCATGTGGACCTCACACAAAAACCTCCAAAACTCCCTCATCATATAAAATTATACCTAGAGTTATTGATTATCCTAAACTGACCCTCCCACTACTCAATCATTTCAAACCCTCTCATCTCCTTGCCTCCTTAATATAGCCCCCTCCTCCTTTTACATATTGCTATCCATTTTCCACACACCATTATTCACCTCTTGCATATAATTTCATACAAATTCTCAAACTTGCACCATGTCCATAGCAGGTCTTATAGACCCAGAAATGAATCACAACAAGTCCTTCCACAGGAGAAATGATTCTGGTGAGCTTGATGTGTTTGAAGCAGCAAGGTACTTCTCGGGATACAGTGAGGTTGTTGGCTACACTGGCTCCACCTACACCCAAAAAATCATGAGAGAAGAAAGGCATCATCATGCACACAGAGCTAGAATCAGCTTAGACATGCCAATGAGAAGCTTGCTTCCTCAACAATTTCATGGCATGGAGAAGCAAATCATGAAGGAGAAGAAACACAAGCAGCCTAGCTCTCCAGGTGGAAGGCTTGCAAGCTTCTTAAATTCTCTCTTCAGCCAATCAGCATCAAAAAAGAAGAAATCAAAATCCAGCTCACAGTCCATGAAAGATGAGGATGAGAGCCCTGGAGGGAGGAGAAGAAGAAGGAGTAGCATTAGCCATTTCAGAAGCTCAAGCACTGCAGATTCTAAGTCCTTATACTCTTCCTTAAGTTCAGGGTTTAGAACTCCTCCTTATGTACAAACACCAACAAAGAGCTGCAAGGAATTCAGAACCTTGTCAGATCACAAGCATGCAATGTCCTTTTCAGCAAAGTACAATGGACATGGAAGATCAACTACAACAACCACTTTGCAAAATGAGTTGTTGTGGGATGAGAAGAAAAAGAGGGAACCAAGTCAACCAACAACTTTTTTGGATGAAAACAACAACAAATATAGTACTAATGGCTTATCACAGAAGCAAAGGAACAAGAGCAGCCATGATTTACTTGAGAAAGATAGAATGTTAATGGACAAATACTCATCACAAGAGAAGGAATTCACTCAAATCAGGAAGTTCAATGAGGTTGATGATGGTGCAGAAAGTGATTCAAGCTCTGATCTGTTTGAATTACAAAACTATGATTTGGGATACTATTCAAGTGGTCTACCTGTCTATGAAACTACCAACATGGATAGCATCAAGAGAGGAGCACCAATTTCCAATGGCCCTCTGTGATGGTGTACAATATTTTCTTCCTTCTTAATTGGTTGGTTCATGTTGAACATTAAACAAGTATGTTAGAAGCTATTAAAAGGAAAATCTATTAGATTTTGCTTGTTTCCCGCTGGGTTTCATTTCAACTTCTTTCAATACTTTTTTTCTGTGTACAGATTGGAATGTTGGCTTGTCTTATCTAATTCTATCTAATGTCCTTTGCTTTTGGACCTTTGTTTTAGAGTGCATAAACAAAACAAAAGTTAATGTCCACCATTAGTGGCTTCATTAGATTTTTGCCGTGATTACAGGTTAAACATGTAATCAAGAGTATAGTTACTGGTGTTTTTGTTCATTAATAATATTTTTGGCTTATAAAAAAAACCATAATTACTAAATTCTCTAAACAATCATGTCATGTGTCACCCTGTACCAAACTCATCATCTTAATTAGGTTGTGTTTGTGCATAATAAATTTAGGACCTGATTCCTCTAAAGTAATTATTTAATTAGATAATAAACTAAGTACATCAATTATTGATAATAAAATCAATGGTTGATATTAAGTTTGACTGCATAATAAATCTCATTGAATATCATCTACTAGTTTTTTCTCATCAAAGATTGAAGTTTTTTACTTTATGATTGTTCTATTTAAAGGACTCAACTCCCTAAATTTATTTGAAAGAAAGTCTTATAATAATAACATAAAGAGTATCAAGCCATGTGCTGTATGAATCATATAGCCTGCCATACATGTACCTCATTAATGGTAACTATGATCAAGAGAGTGTTTTTGTTGGCTGCACTTGTCAAGCTTATTGACCTTGGAGATGGAACAATCACACTGAAAAAAAATTAAACTTCAAAGAATCCTTGCCTGCATGCCTTATTTTGATGTGGTTCAAGTTTTCATTTTTTATTGGGAATTGGAATCAAACACAAATAAATGGGTATAATGTATTCCTTCCAAGTCTAGCACCATTCTTTTATATCTCATTTATATATATACATGATCCATGTTGGTGATGTGTCAAAAGTTTTATCTTTTTGTAGGTTATTTGTTTAATTTTAGAGTAACTATCTTCTTATAATATTTTCTTGATAATTCTTATAATATTTTAAGAACATATTAAATAATAATAAATAGGCTTAATTGTCTTTTTCTTTCAATTTTTTTTTCATCTTTAGTCCATGTAATCTAAAAGAATACTAGATAATACTTTTAAATTTAAAATCACTATCTAAAATGTTTAGGAACCTAAAGTGAAAAAACACTAATTACAAGAACTAAAAAAAGGGAAAGAAATTACATGAAGTAGAACTGAAAAAATGTTAACTAAAAGGGACAAAAACATAATAGTTAAAGCAAATAAATATAATTCATGTTTGGAAAACATAAACATTATTTACCCTTTTTTATTTGCTGGGACACCATGCTATTGTTTAATCTTTTTCATTTAATATAAGATTAATAGAAAAAAATGTTGGAAGAAGATTTGAAATTATTGTTTATTTTATGAGATTTTTCTAAAGGAGGGAGGGGATGATTGATTTTGTAATTTAAAAGTTGCACGGGGGAATCTGAGTATCAAAGACAATATCTATGTTTAATTATTCCTTTGTCTCATTAAGGTGTTCATTCATGCAATAGAAGGTGTGGTTGATCAGGGGATTGGAAACTTGAAAAGTAATGGAGATCTAGTAATCTCTTATTTCTTTAAACTAAAATATTGATGATGTGACATAATTAGTATGCATGTTAGGCTGTGTTCAACTAATGGGTGGATCAATTGATGAGAGAGCCATGAAGAAAAGAGAAACACAAAGAACTAGCTGTTGATCCGTACAACCCTTTGGTTTTTTAAGTTTCTATCAATATCTAATCTTAGCTTGGTAATTAATTCAATAATTAGGACCTTGATATGCGTAACGAAATATGTGTCCAATCAAATGATCAAACATAGAAAGTCATGGATATCATATTAATCTAATATATTTTCGTGGTGTTTGGAGACAAAATCAAGACAAAAACATCAAAATTTACCATGCAAAATATCACCCACATCTTTTAATGCTAAACAAAATACAATAAAAGGCAAGAGAGAGAGATCTTTTGAAATGAGAAACAAATATAAGTTCACACTCAATTTCATTCTTAACTAGTTTGTTCATGTTGACCAATTACTGGTTTTTATTAAATCACCTTCAGTTATAGAAGACTAACCATTCATACCTCAGCTATAATTCATCATTATTATGAGTCCATTTAAATAAATAATTTGACTAGTTGGTTATGTAACAAACTCTTGTTATAAAGAATTTATACTCCCGTAAAAAAAGAATTTATTCTACAAATTTGATAAAATTTTGTTCAAGTATGTTAAAAAAGCTTATTAAAATAAATTAAAAAAAATCATATTGATATGTTAATTTGAGTAAATCAAATTAGATTCAAATATCTTAGAGAAGCTTTTGTTAGATTTGATCTTTATGTATGAAAAAGACATTCTATTCTTAGTATGCATAGTTTATTACAAACAACTAAACTAATGTTGCATTCAGTACTTGAACTATTGATGTGGCTGTGATATAATTGGTTCTCTTCCTCTAAAGACCGAGTGTAATAGGAGTATTCATTGGGGAAAAAAAATCATCTTGCAATGATTCTCTTGTAACTATTTCTTATTCTTAATGTTTAATTTTTGGTTTCAAAGAAACAAGTATAAAATTGAGAAAAATCAATCATTCATACCCATTAATGAAATATTCCTCAAGAAATAAGTGTTAGTAATCCATTTGAAAATTCAAAATAAAAAAAATGTCGTCTTATATAAACATGAGAAAAGTATATAAAAAATAAAAGAAGATATCATTTTTCTTTTATCACCTTGAAGTGCAAGATGAAAATCTTACCCACAATTTTGACTGAGCAATTGAGTAATTTTCAATTATGATTGAATAGAAAACTATTTCCATTAACTTAATAAATTCTTCCAAATGCCACTTATACCAATTTACTTTAAATAAAAGAAACATATATAAGAAAACAAAAACAGCAAGTCCATAGAGAGAAAAAAAAATGTGAATTTGGATTTTCTTTTATTTGTCATCATGAAGAAACAAACAGATTTGGATAAACAAGTATCTGAGTTGCTTGTTTGGGTTGGGATACTATACAATTAATTTGTGGAGGGGTTGGGTATACTAGGTATGATCTAGCATTCTCTTTAATATGGTTTACAGATGGAGGCTATCAAGGAGCTAAATGATGAACTAATTGGGTAGCCTTTTGAAAGAATCATGCAAACAAATGATGCATGGGGAACCAATGGGGTCAATGTAACTATCAATGTGGGTTGGAGGGGCCAAACTTTGTTATAATTCAAGTTGAAATGCAATTGCAAAGTTTACTATGTATCCTCATGCCCTAATATGCATTGCTATAGGCCTAAGGGAGACAACTAGGGACAGAAAATGTGATAGAGAGGAGGAGAGAGAATCATGCTCATCTTTCTTATAGGCAATCGAATCTCCCTTTTTCTTTTTCTTTTTTATTTTCTTAGCAAAAGTTAAACTCACGAATGTAAAACAGTTTTATCTTGTCTTTAATGACCATCTATTGTCTTTTTTTATGATTTTTGAAATATTTATTTATTTCTATTTTTTATAAACAAATGTTAGATGGTTAATATGTTAATTTTGAATTTTTTGTTGTAAAATCAATAAATTAACCATTAACAATAAGCTATGATTGAATTGAATAACATATGAGCTCTTTTCTCTAAAAAAAATTATTAGATACCAATCACTTTACTAAATTAGTGTTTATTTTCAACATATGTCACGTTCATTACCTTTAAATTTTACTGTTTCTTTGTAATATTTTCATGATATTGGATTTGTAAAGAGAAGGCCATGATTTGTCTTGTCATAAAATTCAATTCCTTCTACCTTATTGAGCCCTTTATCGTTTTTAGCCTTTCCCATTCTTGATTAATATATAGGGTGAGTGATTTAGAGAAAAGTTCAATTTTAGCAATTAATTAATACACTAAAAGATTTTGAGAATACAAAAACATGGATAAAAACCGTGTTAGGAGCGATTAGTGAGTGAAATAGACCAAAAGGATAAAGGTAAGCAAGCTATCCTTAAAAAGAGTTTAAGATTAGAAACAATAAAGTAAACGAAAATATGGTGTAGTTTTTAAGGTATGTATTTCTTCATTTAGTCAAATCGGTATTTTCATAATCTAATTACCTTTGTGCCGGAAAAGAGGGCTATTGGTCATCACTAGAAAAACAATTTAATTTGAATAAATTTATCACTTAAATAGTTACATTTTTGAACTACAAATATTCTATATATATATACAAAATTTAATCCTACTCAAGTCAAGAATAGTAACATGAAGTTAATTTGGTAAAATAGTTCTTCTAATCAAAATTAATTTTCCTTCATATATAAAACTTGAATCGAAACCTTATAAGAAAAACATATTATATTCAATATAAATCAACCACCCATTTATCACTTAAATAATTATTTGATTTTTTTATAAGCCATTTTATCACATAAATAATTATTTGATTGTCAATGAAGCGATTACTATTTAGTTTTTAAGAACAGAACAATTTCTTTTATTTTTAGACTAAAATATAATTTGGTCCTCTATTTGTTAGAATTGATCTATCTATTTTAGTTTTTTTTTTTCAATTTGAGTTCTGTATTTTTAAAAATTTGCATTTTTAATCCTTTATGTTTCTCACATTGTTTAGTCTCTTTATTCAAAATTTTAATCTGTATAAAAATTCACATTTTAATAAAGATAGGTGAAATAAAAATTGTGAATTTTAAAATAGAAATTCAGCTCTTGATTAACATGAGTTTTATAAATTTTTTTTAATATTTTAGTATTTAAAAATTAAAAAACTCGTTCGGTTAGTTTTTTCTTAAAATAATTTTTAAAAGAAATTTTAATCTTTTAGGTTTTAAAAACTAAAAGAAAGAAATATCCATAAGTAGTTTTGTATTTCAGTTTTATATTTTTATTTTTAAAACTCAAAACATAGAGAATGAGTTGTTTTCTATTTTTTATTAATAATATTTTTGTAAATATAGACAAATTTTTATTTTTTTACGCCTCCAGAATAATTTTCAAACAACACTTATTAAACAAGTTTTTTTTTTCTCTTCGTAGAAAACAATTCTCACAAACCATTTTTCAAAATTCCTTTTAAAACTAAAAAACAAAAACTAATCAATCAATCTCTAAAATTTTAAGATCACAATCACGAATTTTTAAAAATAGACAGGCTCAATATGTGAACAAGATAATAGAGACACCAAAAATATTAATCATCAATTATATTTATTTTTATAGGCCATTAATCATCAATTATATAAAATAAATTATAATTTACTCTAATTTATATATTAAAGGACACTTACTCTAAAAAAATTATTTATTTAATACTCACTCTAAACTCATAAACTTATGTATAAGAAAAAATACCTAGTTTCATATATATTAAGAAAATTGCTTATTATTATTTAATTTCACTAATCTTAAGTACAAAATAAGGTTATTTCTAAAATACCCTTTATTAAAATTTAATATCATGAATAAAAAAATTCATAATTATAATTAAATAAAGGGTATTTTAGGAATAATATCATAAGTCTTTTCTTCTCTTAAGGGTATTTTAGGAATAAAGTCAACAAATTTTTTACATTGTGGATGCATAAGTCATATGTGGCATAGAAAACCAAATTTATATGAGAGTGAGAGAAGAAAATATCCATTGAGAAAACAGATAGAAGAATATTGGAAAGATCTCAGTCATTAACACAAGAGAAAGAAATAAGAGTAACAAATAATAAAGAGAAAAACACTTATACACAGTCAAGGTAAGTTTTTAAAAGTCATGTAAATGAAGGGTTGTGATTTAGTTTCAATGTAAAACTCTTTTATGTATGTATATAGGTGTTAAACTCAATAATAAATACTAGAAGAGAGAGAATGAGTGGATGATCTCATCAACTTTTTGTTAGAGTATGTTACCATCCTACACCAATAATTTTTGGACAAAATAGTCAATCACCTTATTAATTTTTTAAACTTTCTCCTCTCTATTCTCTGGTCAATGTGGAATATTTTATTATAAATAATAATTTTAAACATACTTTCATATAATAGTTTACGACATTAAAATTATTATTTTATTTCAATTAAAAATAATTTCAAATAAATATAAAATTATATTGATTTTGTTATAAATATAAATTACATCAATATACAAATAATATTAACACAAATCAATTATAGTTTATTAAGTATTATTATACATTATTATTTATAATTATATGAATATTTTACCTTGGTTAGAGAGGAAAGAGAAGAATGTTTCTAAAAAATGATTGATGAGAGAGGAGAGAAAAAAAAGTGATAAACAATAAATATAGAAGAAAGATAATGAGTAGATGTGAAAGAGAAATGATAAGTGATTATTTACCATAATATTTTTGAATTAATTTATTTTACAAAATGAAATCATTAATTATTTTGTGTAAAAATTATTAGAGTAAGGTGCTAATATACTTCACGTAAAAAATACATATGAGTATATTGATATTCCTTTATTTATTGATATATATATATATATATTTATTAAAAAATACTTTACTAATAATACTTTAAAAATTATATAAATGGAAAGTTGTCATTAAAAGTCAATATAAAGCTCTCTTATATTTTCAATGCATACTAATTAAACTCATATTTTAAAAGGTTTTTTAAATTTTACATGAAAGATTATTAGTAGACTTAGAATTTCATTAATGAGTTATAAGCAATACTACCTATAAAATAGTAAGTTGAAGGCCAAATATAAGAAACTTTTCGTTAAAAAATTCATCGAAAAATATGTGTAATAGGATAAAATATATATTTATATGATAATTAGTAGAAGGGTTGTAGTTGGTTGGCTGCAAATTGCTATATAAAACATAAATTGAATATTGATAGATTACTAGTTGAGAACCTAAGCTCCCAAGACAGATTTTAATTAAAGCCATGCGTGGTGCATAATGTTGAATGATCCGAAATTGCTTTTGGGAACAAAGTAGAAATGGATTCAATAAAGACCATTTTTTAGGAATTACCATGTTTTACTTTTAGACCCACTCCTCTGTTTAGCATATTCCAAAGCTTATCTTAATAGATTCTCTCTTTTTTATTCATAGTATTCTTTTTTAATCTATATAATTTATATTTTTTTAAAAAGTTTAATTAATATATATTATTAGTGTAAAGAGTTTTATATTAACATTTAATCATAACTCTTTATTTATATGAATTTTTAAGTAATAATTGGTAAAATTAATAATTTTACTATAAATAAAAAATTGTGATTTAATGAAAGTATAAAACTGATCATATTGTCAGTGTAAATTAATTAAACTTTTTTATTAAAATAGGATTATTAGGTTGTATATCCACAATGTAAACTTTTACATAGTTCTCAATCACAAATTATGATATAGGATAAAACTATTTATATTTTTTTATAGAAACATATTATATTGTTAGTACGTCATAATTACCTTTTTAAATATAATTTTGATCCTTCTTCTTTTACATTTCAGCAATTTTGATCTTCTATTTAAATTATTGACATTTACCCTTCTTATTTTGTAAAATTCATATTTTTTTATGGATAAAGTTCATCATTTTGGTCACTTCCATAAAAATTTAATGATTTAACATGAGATTATTTATTTAATCATGTTAAAATCAATAATAAATCGGTAATAACCAATATTTTTAGTTTTAATACCAAAATTACGAATTTTACTAATTTAGTGCTTAAATATCTCTCTTTTGAAATTAGAAGATCAAAATTACGAAGTAAGACATGAATTTTGAAAAATTAAGACCAAGATATCATTGTAAAATTTTTCCAGCTATATATTTCTATTATTTATGTCATATATGGTGATTAAACTTCAGGGCATGTGAACAGAAAGGGGTCATGTATTTTTGCCAGATTGGGCTTTGGAACCCATCCCTGAAAAACCGATAGGCTATCCACATAAAGGATTTGCTGTTGACACCTCGTAGATTACTTCTCGCACCATATTGACCTTTTAAGATTTTTTATTTTATTTACAAACACTTATATAGTCAAAATTTGTTTCCATTGTTAATTTGTGTTAAAATACGTAACAAAAACTACTACAAAATATAAACTTGTTTCCATGGTGTATTTTAACTCAAATAGGCAACATAAACAAGTTTCCACGGTTTTGAAATACACAATGGAATATTGTTCTCATTTTGTATTTTAGTATAATTTTATTTTGATTCATGTTGGTATATTGTTTTAAAAGCAATTAAATCCAAATTGATGCAATGTTGAAAGATATTAATGGATAGAATGCAGTAAAAATCATAATAAAATTGTCATAGATACTTAATGTAGAGTTTAATAACAAAATATAAAATGTGAAACAAGAAACATATAAGTAAATACATCCATTCAAAATAAAAAAAAATACATAAAATCAACGGCAAGTATTCCTCCTCCACTATTTGCATACTCCAAAAATGTCTTAGGAGTGTATTCGAGTTGAAATTTAAAAGATTATCATGGTATAAAATAAGTCTTGTAATAAAATAAATGATTTTGTAAAATCTAATGATTTATAAGATTTTACACGACTCTAAGGATTTTATAATGAGTTTAATTTTTATACACCGATAGTTTTAAAAAGTTTTAAATTGAAATTTAACCACAATTTTTTATTTATATGATTTTTAAACTATTAATTGATAAAATTAACAAATTTACCATATATGAGAGGAGGTAATTAAATGTAATTGTAAATTTTTTTCCGCTTATCGTGCATAATTCATTTTCTTTTTATAATTCTAATTTTAATGAATTTATAAAATAAGAATTCATAAGATTTTGAAGAATTATATTGATTTTTAGAAAATATTCAAAGTTACTAGAATCAATTAAAAAATGACACATAAATAATTATAAGGTCTTGGATAAAAAGGAATAAAACTAATACGACGACTGAAATAAATACAATGGTTGCATTTTAATTGTGTTTAATGATGCACAATGGAAAATTACGTTCAATAGTCAAGTCAATATTTGCAGCTCTAAAATCAAGTTTGATTCCCCTTGATGTTTCTAATATCATTTTTCTTCCTAGGGGTTTCGTTAGAGGATCTGCTAAGTTTCCTTCTGATTTCAGAAAATCTATGAATATTATTCCATTCTTTAGCAGCTGTTTTATCACATTATCTCAGTTGTATATATCTATTCTTACCGTTGTAAGTTTTATTTTTCGCAATAAGTATTGCTAATTAAGAATCACAATGTATAGATACTGATGGTGTTGGTTTCATTCCCAAAGGAATGTTAACCAAGAATTTTTCAACCACTCAGCCTTAGTGTCAGTCATTTCTAGAACAAAAAACTCAGATTCCATTATTGATTTAACTATTATGGTTTGTCTGCTAATCTCCATGTAATTGCACCAACACTATGTGAAAATGCATAGCCACTAGTGGATTTTGTCTCATATGAATCAGAGATCCAATTACCATCAATGTACCCTTCTAGTGTAGAAGAAAATCCATTGTATTCAATACCATAGTCCATGGTACCTCTCAAATACCTCATGAGTCTAGCAAGTGCTTCCCAATTATCCTTATTAGGATTATGAGTGTATCTACTCAATCTACCTACTGCATAGGCTATATCAGGTCTTGAGAAATTCATCAAGTGTAGTAATCTCCTAATAATTTAGGCATATTGAGTTTTAGAAACTGATTCTCCTCTGTTTTTCTTTAGTTGAGAGTTAGTGTCATAAGGGATACTCACGATTTTAAAACCATAATAATCACACTTCCTAAGAAGTTTCTCTATATGATGTTCTTGGGATAGAATTATACTATCTCCCTTCCTTATGACTTTAAGTCCTAGAATTACACTTGTATCATCCATGTCTTTCATATCAAATTTGGATGGTAAAAAGGATTTAGTTTTAAAAATTATATAATTGCATATACCAAAGATTAACATGTCATCCACATACAAACATATAATGACACATTCACCATTCATAAGTTTAGTGTACACGCATCTATCAGCATCACTAGAACAAAAGCCATAAGTAATTACAGTCTCATTAAATTTTTCATGCCATTGTTTAGGTGCCTATTTTAAATTGTATAGGGATTTTAAGATTTTAAACAGTTTGTTCTCTTGAACAAGAATCACACATCTCTCAAGTTGAGTCATATAAATCTCTTCCTCTGAATCACCATTCAAGAAAGTTTTCTTAACATTCATCTGATGAATTACTAATTTTTAAATATATGTTAATGCTATAAGAGTTCTAATAAAGGAAATCCTGGTAGCAGACGCAAAGGTATCAAAATAATCTACGTTTTCCTTTTGAGTAAACACTTTAGCTACTAATCTAGCCTTATATTTATCCATAGACACATCAAGATTATATCTTCTCTTAAGGATCCACTTACAACCAATTGGTTTTGCACCCTTAGGCAAGTCTATTAAGCTCCAAATATTATTCTTACTTATAGAATCAATCTCAATCTTAATAACTTGTTCCCAAAGACGTGCATATGATGAATTAATAGCTTGAGAAAAACTCAAAGGATCATCCTCAACTATATATGTGTAAAAATAATCACCAAACAATTTTTGTATCTTTTGTCTCTTACTACGCCTTAAGTCCTTAAGCATAAGTTCACTATGGGTTTTAATTGATTGCTCAATTGTAGTACAATCACTATAGGTAGTATATATACTAGATTTCAAAAGGAAAATGTCCTAAAAAAATCCAACATTCTTAGTCTCTATAATGATATGAAATCAAGTACACTACTATTAATAACAAGAAACCTATTGGTTGCGCTATGTTCAGCATAACCAATAAACATGTAATCAGAGATCTTAGGTCCTATTTTCTTTTTTATAGGATCAGGTATCATAACCTTAGCTAGGCAAACCCACACTCTAATGTATTTTAGGTTAGGTGTATATCTTTTTCATAACTCATAGGGTGTTGTTTTCTTTGTTTTCTTAGGAGAGATCCTATTCTATAAGAAACAAGTAGTTAAAAAGGCTTCTCTGCAAAGGTTGTCAGGTGTAGATGAACTAACCGGTAAAACATTCATCATTTCCTTAAGGGTTTTATTTTTCCTCTCAATTACTCCATTAGACTCAGGGGAATAAGGTGGAGTTATCTCATGTATAATACCTTCTTTCTCAAAAAAGTCATTAAACAAAGTGTATTCATCACCCCTATCTGATCTTACCTTTTTATCTTTCCACTTAATTGAATTTTAAATGTTTCATCTTTATATCTAATCAAATAAACTTTTGTATATCTAGAGAAGTCATCAATAAAGGTTACTAAATAACTTTTGTCTCCTCTAGATATACATTGTTTCAAATAAGCAAGATTAGAATGAATAAGACTAAGAGGTTTAGATTGACGTTCTATAGACAAGCACGAGGTTTTAGTTAACTTAGATTCTACACATAGCTCACATTTCTTAACTTGTTTATCATGCATTTGGATTAAGCATAGCCGATGTAAATTAATAACATACGAAGAATTTACATCTCCTAATCTTAGCATGCCATATATCATACAAATCAATCATATAAGCAGAAGAGACAGATGTCTTATTCTCATTAATAACTTTAGATAAATTGAGCACAAAGAGACCCTGATCACAATAACCCTTTCTAACAATTACAGTGTTTTTGGTCATGACAATCTTGTTAGACTCAAAAGCCATTTTTACCCCAATCATCCCCAACAAAGGCCAAATTCACTCTGATTTATGGCACATACAGCACGTCACTTAAAACAAGTACTTTCCATTAGAGCTGTCAAAACGGGTTAGTCCGACCCATTTAACCCGACCCACCTTAACTCACCTAATAAATGGGTTGACTCAACCCAACTCACCAATCTTTTATGGTTAAAAAAGTGAGTCCGGCCCAGCTCACCACGGGTTGGTGGGTTAAACAGACCGACCCACCAACCCACCTAAAATTAAAAAAAAAATTAGGAAAATTTTTAAACTATTTTTAAAAATATTAAAATTTAAATACTTTATAATAGCATTAATTTTAAATTTAATGAGTTTAAAAATTAAAAAAAAAAATACTTAAATGATACAAATAAACTAAAAAATATATTTTAATGGAATATAGGTCAAATAAGTAATATAATAATTTAAAACTTAAAAATAAAATAAAAAATTATATTAATATAATAATAAAAATAAAGTTTAGGTGAGTTGGTGGGTGAGCCAGGTTGTAAGTGAGTCAAACCGTATATGCAATACAATAAGCTCACTTTTTTTTTCAGCCCGGCCTGGCACAGACCCATGGTGGGTTGGGCCAACCCACAGGTCCAGGCCCGTTTTGACAGCTCTACTTTCCATATGTAGCTTTAAAAGAATATTTCTTTTTCCTAGAATTTAATTGTATTCACAACGGAAGTGCAAATCAACGAATTTGTACTACAAATTGCCCATGAGATCCAAGCTTTTGTGCATGATACTTCCCCTCTTGCATGCCTATTTACTAAGTCTTGTTTACTTACTTCTATAAAAACTTTTCTAATGTAGCTAATCCAAACAATATGAGACTTTGACTTTTGTAATATATGCACTATTTTATAATAATTCCTCGTTGTTAAAGCATCACTTAGTAGTTTTGCATCATCAGTTGAACCTTCTCACCCATCAAGAACATACCCTTCACCATTGTTGGAATATGTATACAATTAATAGCTCTAATGCAATCCTAAAATTATTCATATATAAAAATAATCATATTAGGAAAAGTCCATTATAATAATTACAATTATAATTAAAATGGTTATAATTAGATAATTTTCACATACCTTGAAGAAAGGATAAACCATTATATTTTTCCTTATTTTAGCTAGCACATGCAAATTGTCCTAATTTAGTCATCAACTCATATGCAATTGAATTCATGCCTTCAAAGTCTTGTAAAAATTTCCACTTGCAGCAAATTGTGATCCGCTATATGTATTATAATGAAACAATATCAATTATTTTAACTAATGATTTATACGAATGATACAACCATTTTATCGACACAAACATGTCTTGTATTCTTAAATGACGCATTTTCTCTAAAACTTGTGCATAACTTATAAAACACATTGATACATTCTATATTTTTTTAAAGTCAATATTAATTAAAAATAAAGTTGTCAATATAAGACATTGAATAGACAAAGAAGAATGTACATTTACGAATACAAAATACTTCAAAGTTCATAACCCCACTTACCAGCTTTCCTAAAACTATGAATCTCTAAAACATGCATTATAAAACTACCCCACATTTCTCCTTTTACTCACCACATTAAGTCTCATATGGTAATCAAGACGAGTCAATCCCGTAGGTGATAATCCCACTTGTAATCCCAACTATTGGTAGCAAACTTGTCAAAAAACATAAATAAAAGGACATTCAAATAATATATGATTAGTTGTTTCTACCTTATTACTATAGAAATTGAATATACAATGAGACATGCAATTGTGTAATAATGTTCCTCTTGTGAAGATTATCTTTAGTTCCAATCCGGCCAAGCAGCACCCTCCATCCAAATGCATTATCTTTAGAAGAGTTTAGCATTCCAAATAAAATCAAAGAACCTATATAGGATAATCATTTAATGCATGATGTATATAGTCATCTCCCATGCTAGAAACTCATCGTCGAGTTAATAGACGTTCAATATATTCACAACATATGATAAAAAAAAATTGATTTATCACATGCATTAAAGCATAAATTGTCATCACATAAATGTACATAGCTTCATAAAATTCTTGATTATCTATAGATATGTATCTTCATCACCATTTCTTCATTGCTTGTATCTTCATTTATTTCCTCTTCATCTATTTTTTTTTTATCATTAATTTCTTCCTCTATGTCATTACCTTCATAAATTCTTAAACGTAACTCTACACACACATATATAAAATATGACACTACAAACAATAGAAAAACGAAAATGAGAGCAAGATATTAGATTGTCTGGCTCACCATCATCATCATATATCATATATATATATATATATAATACATTTAATGATTTATATAATTCTTATTAAAATAATAACAAAAGACAATATCAAAAGCATTTATCCAAAAATATAAAATGCTTCCTTTAATTAGTAAAATTAATAAAATATAACTAAAACCAACCATAATAGTTATATCAAAATATAAATCAAACACTTCAACCAAATTATATCCAAAGGCATCCTAAAATCAAAATATTCAAACTAGTTTTTTTATTTATTTAAAGAGACAACTATCAAAATATTAATCATTCTAACTTGATGTTTGCCGAAGATAAGCGTTCTTCTGGTGACATCTTCAAGAATAAGTTGTTATGTGCTCTAGTATTAAGAAAATCAGCCACCATGAAAGGAGTTTCGTGATTCGAATGTAGTACCTCTTTTATAGCATCCCTAATAAACCATTTTCATGCCCACATTTTATTCATGTATTTATATCCTAAGTATGTTGTTCTTACTTTATTTTATTTATCTTAGATTAATTATTAGTTATTTTATGTATGAAGCTTCTAGAAAAGAAGAGGATGAAAATAATGTAAAAAAGGACAAGTTTACTCATATTTCAAAGAAGTGTAATCATGCGTAATTGAGCTATGGTCCAAAGTTTGTAAATATGTACCTAATTCATTTCTAAAAGTGTATCTTTTTATTATACATTTAATTGTATCTTTTCATGTTTGACAAGGTTATGAATCACTTAATAGTTATGAGGAGAGTACAAGAAGGTTCAAGAGAGTGAATTTCTTCAACGGTTTCCATTATTTTATGGTTGAATTGTTAATATATGCTTAATTATTATTAGAACTTATCAATTTATATATGATTCATTGAATTGAGAAAATCAATATTTTTTTAATGAAACTCATTAACAATTGGGTTTGAATGATTCTATGATCAAACCATTTATGAAAACCTCCCACTTATCTTCTAAACTTAAACGTCTTTTTTTCTACAATTTGGGATTAATTGATTAAGGGAGTGCTAATTGTTGAGAGTTAATCACTCTTATTAATCTATAAGTGATTTGGTAATCATTATAATAGAGTTTAATTTGAATTAAAATTAGGGGAAATGTTCTGAGTACTGTGAAATTGCAACTCAAATCTTCTTAATCCATGTGTTTTCTTAATCAATCATAATCATCACTTTATTTTATTTAATTATTTTATTCTATCAAGAAACAACCTTAAGATTTAATTGGATCACAATATAATTTATTTAATAGGAACAAAAAAACTCTTCGGATTCAATAATACAAAATTTTGTATATTGTTATTACTGCATAGGATACACTTGTCCTTAAGTACATTTAAAACACATCAATCCCTAACATTACTCTTTCTTTCTTTTATCTCTTTCTTTTGCTCCACTAAATTAAATATTTTTCAAAATTGACAATACTAGTCTCAATGTCAATAGAAAGATCTTCTAGAACTTTAACTTGATTGTTGGTCCAAATTAAGTTAGAACTTTGTCTGTAGTTGAATTGACTTCTTTTTTGAAAGTTTGGTTTTTGTGTGGAAACCTCTGAACCAAAAAGAGAATATGATGATTGACTACATTGGTTAGGTGATGGAGGCTAGTAGGATGGTTCAATGACAATATATTTCTATTTTCTCTTTTCACATTTTTATATCTTTTAAAATTAATAAAAATAGGATGACATGTGTTTTTTGGTGTCTAAAAATATGTACATTTTGGAATTGGTAACTCCCAAATTTTTATCTCATTTTATTTCCTCTAAAATTTGAATGAGTCTCTTAGAAAAATTTGTTTTTAATCCCGTCAATCAATTAAGTAGATTCACTATCTGACTTAATGCATGAGATAAATGATAATATGTTAAAAAACTTTGAAGATTAAAATAAGATGAAAAAGTTTGGAGGAACTAATTCCATAGTCCACATATTTTATAAGGAGAAAAATATATTTTATTCTAAAAATATTAATAAGATATGGGTAAAATATATTTTAGGTTGCTAAAAAATTTTCAATATATTAAATACATCATTCAAAAAATTATATTATTTTGGTCTCTCTATTTTTAAAACATATTACTTTTGATCTCTAAACACTGTCTAAATCCTTTTTATCTATCTAAAAAACACTATTTAAAACACTTTGAGGACAAAAAAGTAATGTATTTTAAAATTAAAGGACTAAATAAATATGAAAATATTTTGGAGGACCTATTTAATATTTCAAGAACTTTTTAAGAAGCTAACCCATAAGATATTTTGGTTACATTTTATTTCATAAGCATCATAACATGAAATATTTAAAATCAATGGAAACTAATATATGCTTATAGATACTAAGCAATAATTCTCTTAGATTTCTTTTTAGAAATCTTTTGTTGAATTGGATTATATTTAAAATTTAATGTTTTTTAATTTATTTTTACATGATTATATATGAAAAGATATTGGAGTGACATCATGGAGGAGAATATGTTGGGAATCGATTAAGGTGGTTTGTACATTGTAGAGACCAATTTTGTCTAGAATTTATTTTTATGCTTAAAATAAGGTTTTAGCCCAAAAAGGAAAACAAAGAAGAAGAAAACTGACAGAGAGAGTTATTTAGAGTTTGCTAAGAAAAGGATGTTTCGTTGAACAAACAATGTTTCACCGAGCAAAGGATGTTTCACTTAGCAAAGTCATCCAGACCTGGAAATTCGCTTAGCGAAGGGCAGAAAAGAAGCTGGAATACATTGATCATCGTTGGGGTAGCACCTTTTCACTCAGTGAAACCTAGGTGACTACTAAATTCGCTAAGCGAAGGTACTTTCGCTCAGTGATGGTACACAGACCCAAACTATAAAAATGGGTGCAAGGTACAAAAGGAAAGGGGAACTTTTTTTTTACTCCTATACTCCCACTCCACACACAACTCTTCTTACAACCTCTCTTCCTTCTTATTCTTCTTTCTCTTCTCTTCTCTAATCTTTATTCATAAACAACACACTCTTTCCCCACATTCACCACAACAAACAGATACTAAGGAGCCAACACTCGTTGTTGTACCAAATACAGGTTCTTTCCTCAATACTAGTTATGTCACACTCTCTCTTGAGTTTGAGATTATCTTCTTTTCTTTCATCCTTGTTGTTTTATTATTACGTATGTGAATAATCTTTCATTATCTTGAATTACCATGTTGTGGCTTTACCTTCTATTTTTGTTTGTTGGTTTAAAAACTCTAAACATACCATTTTTCCTTTTATTTGATATCTGTATGAAAACTTTATTATTTTCCATCATTCTCATTTTAAGTCTGGTTTAGACGTAATAGTAATTAATGGAAGTTGCAAAACTTCATATGTTTTCTTAACTTTTTTTTTCTTTTCTAATATTTTTAATTGCTTGACTTTATTTAATTTCTCATATGTTTCTTAATCATATCCCATGTATGTTAGCTTAGATTAACTTTTAATATTAATTCTCATATTAAAAAGGTCTAGTACAAAGTTTTAACAAAATAAGTAAAAAATTAATAATAGCAAATATATAAAGAAAGGAGAGTAATATTGCAATTAAATTTCATGTTTTTTGAATATAGATAAAAGGATTAACTAGATGTGACATCTTGTTAATCTTGAGATTTTAAGGCATAAGTTGTGACAACTTTTTGTCTTGAGTCTCATTTTTAAAAGATAAATTTGACAGTTAACATTATATTACTACAAGATGAAAATAAACTAGAAAAAATAAAAATGTTCCAATAGATTAGCTTGAGGTACACACCTGTCAATTTAAAATTTTAGAACCTATGAGCTATGACAATTCAGAAATCTTAAGCTTAATAAAGTAAAATTAGAAAGGATTCTCTAATGCACTTGGAAATACGTAGGAGCAGGAATCCTTTCCTATTGAGCTTCAAAAATATAAATTAATTAAGAATATAAAAAATAAGTTAATTAAAAAGATAAAAATATAATAATTTTTTATAAATAATAAATTTCACTCAATAATGAATTTTTGTAAAAAATTCTAAAATCAATTAATAAAATAAAAATACTAATTTTTATGGGTTGAAATAAATTTTTTAAATTTATTTAAGTTTTGCACATCTAATTAAAGGTAAACTATCTTAGGATGGATTTCGTAAGGTGCTAATACCTTCCTTACACGTAATTGACTCCCGAACTCAAAATTTGGTTTCGCAGAGCATTTCTTATTTCAAAGATTTTTTTGAACATTTTCTTTATAAACATTGGTGGTGAATCCTCTTATTTTTATGTCATTCTTTCATCATCTCGTCGAGACCCACGTTTCAACATACATACAAAAAAAATGTCAGAAGAGACACATATTAGAAGCATAGATTGCAAGACCTTTAGTATTGTATAAAGAAGAAGAAGAATGATGTAACAACCCTATTTTCATAACCATGTTATTATATAATTACACTTTGAAATTAGGGATTAAACTTAGAAACTTAGTTATTATAGACACCCAATTTTGTTCGCATAAGACTTTTAACCCAAAAGATGATGAATAAGAAAAAGGTTTTAATGGACCAAGGATCTGGTCCATGTAAATCATAGGACAATAACTCGAGCCTCAACCAAAGGTTTCAATGAAGCAAGAGAGGATGTTGGTTCATGTGAATGGTAGGACAATGATCCAAGCCTCAACCAAAGGTTTCAATGAACCAAGAGAGGACATTGGTTCATGTGAATTGTAGGATAATGACCCAAGCCTCAACCAAATATATCGATGGACCAAGAAGGGACATTGACATTGGAATTGAAGGTTTGGAAAGCTTGAAGAGGCCTTTTTGGAAAGTTTGAACAAGTCATCAATCCTTTTTGGTGTTTTGGTTTTGTGTTTTATTCTAGTTTTTCTCAAATCAATTTTATGGTACCAAACACGTTTGATAGGTTTGGTACTTGTATTGTATGTTTAGATAGGCATGAGAATGTGTTTGAATAGATTAGGGATAGATTGCATATTCTAGGAGTGCTAGAAAATCATCAAAAGTGCATTTTTTGGTAAGGTAATCGATTACCTTATTATGGTAATCAATTACCCTTCAAGATTTTTGGGTACTTAGATTATTGCTCTTGGGAGTAATTGATTACCTGAAAACAGTAATCGATTATTCCAGAGACCATGCATTGTGGACCAATTTTGAAGCAGAATATCAGGTAATTAAGTAGGTAATCGATTACCTTGTTACAAAACTCATATAAAAGTATTTTTAAAAATAGATTTTCAACAGTTTTTGGAATACAAATGAATGGTCCATTGAATGCTTGTTGTTGTTAACTGATTTACCCAATTCTCTCCAAGAACGAAATCCATTTTTTATGATTCAAGACTTATAAGATCTAAGAAAGAGATTATTGTGAGATTTGATCTTTCTTGCGGGTATTCATCACAAGATAAGGTGATAATATACCCTTAACTTTGTGTTTTTGCACAAGTCTTGGACAATCTCTTGAGGTGTTTTTAAGATTGTTGTGAAATCTTACAATGGGGTATTGTAAGTGAGACATTATGAATGACGAGGTTTCACAGTTTATCAAATCTTATAGGGTGCAAGAGGAAGCCTCTTTTTGTGTGTAATTTAAATATTTTCAGATTAAAATATGTATGCGTGATGTGCATGTATGGGATTTTAGTAGAAAGAAGATTAGCAGAAGACTAAGTCTATAAACTGGATGTAGGTTAGATTCACCGAACCAGTATAAATCACTGTGCAAAATCTCTCTTTCCTTATGCTCTTTAATCTTGATTATATTGAATTCTTGATGGTTCTTTGAGTGGGTTTTTGCAACCGCACCTTTAATAGTGTTTTCATTGCAACAAGATTGTGATTTTTAATATCATTGTTTTGTATTGTGATGGGTTGGTGGAATAAAAATTGTGTGATTAAAGCTTGATTCTATTCTTTCTTTACCCATTCCTTTGGTGGTTGATAAGTCTGTTATTGCAATTCATATTGTATTTTGAATAAATGCAATTGTAAACCATCATTGGAAGAATTGTTATACATCAAACTTATTGTCAAAAACATTGAAAGAGTTGAACCTTGACCTTGTCTCAACCTCTTTCTTGAAACCTTATTTTTGAAAACTAAAAGGTAGATTTTGAAAGTTTCTTTAAGGGGGCATTTTTGAAAACTCTGATATTATTTTTTAATAGAAAAAGTTTGAAATTATTTTGGTGAATCTATTCAACCCCTCTTTCTAGATTCTCCCTGAGACTAACAATTGATTCATGTAAATTGCAAAGCCATAAGTCAAACCTCAACCTACCACATCATTAAACCGAAAAAAGTCATTGGTTCAAGCTTAATTTCACTAAGCCATGAGGAAATCATGTGATGTGACCATGCCTAGCCAAGGACCTATCACTAGGGCCATGACTAGAAGGATTGAAGAAGACCTAGCCCTTGCAGACAAAGGAAGACTTCACCTCCTATGGAGAGTGAAGATATTAGGCTAGGGACTTTAGTTAATAAAATGTAATTTTCCTTTATTTTAATTTTGAGGAGCATTAAGAATTTAATTTCGGACATGTATTTAGTCCATTTTTTATTTTTAGGAGGTGTCTTAGGAATTTAGAGGGTGGATTTAGCTTTTTGGGTCTTTATGAAGGAAATAAGGGGTAGCCTTGATATCTACACCCCTCTTTTCTACATAAACCCCCTAAGCTAATAAGAAGGAATCTTGGCCCTTGGTTTGAGAAACTTGGGCACCAAGTTTGATGATCTAAGGAGGGAATTGTTTCTCAATTCTCCTCCCTTAGATCTCTCCTTTTAATCTTAGCCCTTCTTTTTTAGGTTATCTTGTTCAAGAGGTTAGCTACCTCTATAAATAGGAGTTCCTCCCTCACTTGTATTTTTTACACTTGAATTTAATCCTAGAGACCATATTGGTTGAGGTTCTTACCTTTGAGTGTCCCCCTTTCTCCTTTGTGAGAGCTTCTAAGAGTTATCAAGGGACCCCTCCCTTGTGACCTCTCCCCTTTGGCTTATCAAACCTAGTATTTGTGGGGCCTCACCCCATTCCTTTCCTCTCCATAAATCCATTTCCCTTCCAATTGACCTCAGAAAGGATCCTTTGGGCACGTGATCATCAAAGATCACATCAAGTGGTATCTAGAGCCACTTTCTAAAGGTCACGTTCTTTCTTAATTTTTTTTTTGCTTTGTTGTTTATTTCTTTGATCTCTTTATTTTAAAGTCCTTCATTTTTTGTCATCTTTATTTCCTTTATTGTCTAGTAGTATAACTTTTTATTCTTGCTATTATATGCGCTTTTGTTTTCTATCTACGCGCCTATGTTCCATTTAATTTGATGCGATTTTATTTGTCCCTTTCTTTGCATCTTATTTTTGTGTTCAAGTTGCTTAATTTTCCCTTGGTTTTTTATGTTAAAGTGTGCCTAAGAAGTTGTGACCATTAAACCCACATGGTTGAGGATTTTTCCACACCATTGTGGTGATCAACTTTGGCCACTTTGTTGTGCCTTTTGTTTTAAGTCTCTTGCTGAAATTTTTGCTCTATTTTTAGGTGTGTTGTTTTTTCTTAATCTTGTGTTTTGTCAAATACTAGTCATGTTAGTTTCCTATTTTGTCTCATTTAAATTCCATAGGTTTTAGCCTCTTAAATTTTTTACAAAAAAGCCTTCAAAAACAGTTTGAATTGAGCTTCTAAGAGGTGAACCTCTTGTTGAGTCTCTTAAGTCTTTTATGCTTTTATTTCAAGTATATTAATCTCTTTGTTGTTCTTAAATATTTTCTCAATTCAATCTTTATATGTTTCTTGTTTTATGTTGAATTATTAGTAGCCTTCCACTTGGTTTACCTTCACTATTGGTGCCTCTTTATGAAATTTTAGCTTGGGTGAATTGTGTTAGTAATTTGAGCAATCAATTTACTTCAAAATCAACCCTAAATCATTCCTTAAGCACCATTAGTTCAGTGGTATTTGGAACTACTAAGTTGTTTTGCCTTTAGTTACATGCATTGCTTGAAAATTATGTGACCTTACTTTGTGCTTATTCACTCAAGCGTTATTATTTCAAGCATCCTCATTAAAATTTCAATTCAACAAGCTATTAGGTGCAGAAAAATGATTAGAAAAAGCTAAAAAAAAAATAGAAAAAGTTCAAGTTAAAAAAAAAAAAAGAAGATAAAGAACTCAAAAGAAAAAAAAATTTGAAGTTGTGTACCTAATAGTAGAAACATTTGATATGAGGAACCAATTGTGATTCAAAAAAAAAATTACTTGAGTAAGCTTTTTAGTTTTTTGGTCACTTAAATTTTATTAAGTGTTCAACTATTGGTTTCCTTTTTTTTGTTTGAGTCTTTTTTCATCGCTACTCTTAGAGCTAGTCTAGGAAAGTTATTTATGTGCTACCTTCCTTTGTGAGCCTTATGTTTTCTTGCTTGTCTTCTTTACTTCTTTGAGTTTGTCATTGTTTAATCTATCCACTTGGATTTGTGAACCTTGTTTTGTTATTCACCTTTGTTTGTTGTCTTGTGTTGTATTCGGTCTTGGTAAGGAAAGGTTGGGAAAGGTTCCATGTATAAAATTTTGGCAAGTCCAAACAAGAGGAAACAAGGGTAGCATTCTTGGGGTGAGTTGACGCAACTCAAAGGGGCTTGATCAAAAAGAGACAAACACCAAAAAGCTTGGAGTGAAGACTTTTTTTTTTTTATTCTTTGTATTGTGTATACTTAATTTTAGATTGGGAGTTTGAGTGCCCTTAAGGCCCTCCCTTGGTTTGTAATAATTTTGGTTAATTTTAGCGTAGTTCCTCGTTAATTAGGTGAAGAAGGGAGAAGTGGTACACTTCCTTCAACACCTTAGGAGCACGATTAGAGCCCTTTCTCTTTTACATTCTTGCACTTTTATTTTATTTTATGTTATTTTGAAAAAACGTGTAGAGGCTAAGAGTTCCAAAGACTCATCAAGCCACCTTAGGTGAGAAAAAAAAAAAGAGAGGAGTGTTGCTTGAAAAAAAAAAGTTTTTTGGCCTACCCTTTAGTTTTTAGCATCCAAGCATCATGGCTTCCCACACACATTCTAGTGCACATAGTTGTTCATCAAGTAAGAGTGTCAACCAAAGAAAACCTTCTAAGGGAGACACTCTTGAAAACCTTGACTTAGAATTTAGGGAATGGATGGCTAAAGAACAAGAAAGGAAAGAAGAAAAAGAGAGAAAAAAAGAAATAAAAGAAAAGGAAAAACAAAAAGAGAAGGAAGAGTTAAAAAAAGAGATATTGGAAATGAGAAAAGAGAAAAAAGAGCGAGAAGAGAGAAGGCAAAGAGAGAGAAGAGAGGATGAAGAAAGGAGAAGAAGGAAAGAACTAGAAAGAAAAAGAGAAAAAGAGGAAGAAGAGAGAAGGAGAGGAGAAGAGAGTAAGAGGAGATATGGGAGGGAGAGTGATAGAAAAAATAAAGGAATTCTCATAAGATCCTCATCTAGGCATTTTAGCTCTAGTGAAGAAGAATACTATAGAAATCAACATAAGCATCACTCACATTCATCATACAATCATCATTCTCCTCAAGAGAACATAAATCATGCTAGGGAACCAAAGGTAGACCTACCCTATTTTCATGGTAGGGAAGATGTTGAGACTTTTGGGAAGTCAAAGTGGAGCAACTCTTTCGATGCTATGAAATTAGGGAAGAAAGAAAAGTACCTTTGGCCTCCCTTAGTTTTCAAGGTTCTGCTTTACATTGGTGGGATGGGTTAGTCAAGGATAGGGTCCGTAAACAAATGCCTGACATTCGCTACTGGAATGATTTAAAAACTTGTTTGCGAAGAAGGCACATTCCTTCATATTATGAAAGGGATCTTTTGGATAAGCTCCAAAGACTTAGGCAACATAACCTAAGTATTGAGGAGTATAGACAAAAGATGGAGCTTCTCATACTAAGGGTCAATATCATTGAGGAACCCAATGCCACCCTTGCTAGGTTTTTGTGTGGATTAAGCTCTGACATTAGAGATAAGGTAGAGCTTCTTTCATACTCAAACCTTGATGAGTTGGTAGAACTTTATGTAAGAGCTGAGAATCAACTCAAGAGAAAAAGCTTTAAAAAAGATTTTCCCTCTTACTCAAAGAGAGACCAACTTAAGGGAAACTTTTTCAAGGGTTTTCCCAAAGAGGAACCCAAGCATTTTCAAGATACAAAAGCACCTCATGTAGAGAGAAAACCCCCTACTACTAAGCCTACTGAGAGGCAAAGTAGTATCAAATGCTTCAAATGTCTTGGGAGAGGCCATATTGCCTCTCAATGCCCTAACAAGAAAACCATGATCATAAGGGGACAAGACATTTGTAGTGAGAATAACTCATCTTCCTCCTCTAGTGAGAGTGAGGAAGAAGGGGGACATACTTTTGAACAACAGTGTGAGGAAGCTTTTCCTATAAGGGGGACCTCCTTATGGTTCAAAGGCTTCTTGGAAGCCAACCTCCAGAGCTTAGCCAGTCACAAAGAGAGAACATCTTCCATACAAGATATAAAGTAAATGACAAAGTATGTTCTCTCCTTGTTGATAGTGGCTCCTGTTGTAACTGTTGTAGCTCTAGGTTGGTTGAAAAGCTAGCCTTGACTACCATGCCCCATCCCAAACCTTACAAATTGCAATGGCTCAATGAGCAAGGGGAGATGGTAGTCAATGAACAAGTTATGGTTCCAATTTCCATAGGATCTTATAATGATGAGATTCTTTATGACATAGTTCCTATGGAGGCTGGTCATATCCTATTGGGAAGACCATGTCAATTTGACAAAAAAGCTATTCACCATGGTCACTCCAACCAAATAATTCTCACCCATAATGAAAAGCGCTTCAAATTGTATCCTTTGTCACCTTCTCAAGTGGCTGAAGATCAATTTGCGATGAAAAAGAAAAGAGTTGAGGAAAAACAAAAACAAAAAAAAAATACAACAAGCTTTACCCTTAAAGCTTGAAAAGGGTAAAGAGAGAGTCGGAAGGTGATGCCCCTTCGAAAGGGAATATTAGTAAAAGGAGCCTATTTGCTACTAAACGTGATTTAAAAGAAGCTCCTTTGACTAACAAGCCCTTTTATCTCCTCTTTTGCAAAGAAGCATCAAATCCTTCTCCCCTTTTGCATTCTTCTGCTGAGAGCACTGCCATAGCCCATGCACATGAGAACCTTCCTCAAGGGGTTCAAGATATTTTAAAAGAATTTGATGACATATTCCCTAATGAGGTTCCGAAAGGACTTCCTCCCATTAGGGGTATAGAACATCAAATTGATTTGGTGCCTGGCGCAAGTCTACCTAATAGACCTGCCTATAGGACCAACCCCATGGAGACCCAAGAGATTGAGTCTCAACTGAATGAGCTGTTGGAGAAGGGTTGGGTTCAAAATAGCCTAAGCCCTTGTGCTGTGCCAGTCTTGTTGGTGCCTAAGAAGAATGGCCAATGGAGGATGTGTGTTGATTGTCGTGCAATCAACAACATCACCATCAAATATAGGCACCCAATCCTCCATCTTGATGACATGTTGGATGAATTGCATGGGGCAAAAATATTTTCAAAAATAGATCTTAGAAGTGGTTACCACCAAATAAGGATCAAAGAGGGTGATGAGTGGAAAACTGCTTTTAAGACTAAATTTTGTCTTTATGAGTGGTTGGTTATGTCTTTTGGGCTAACTAATGCCCCAAGCATATTCATGCGCTTAATGAATCATGTACTGAGGGATTGCCTTGGTAAATTTTGTGTAGTTTACTTTGATGACATTTTAGTTTACTCTAGGAACCTAGATGATCATTTAGGACATCTAAGGCATGTTTTTTCTCTTCTTAGGAGTAATCATCTTTTTGGTAACTTAGAAAAATGCACTTTTTGTGTAGATAGTGTAGTTTTCCTAGGTTTTGTAGTTAGCACAAAAGGGGTTCATGTTGACCCCGAAAAGATAAAAGCTATTCAAGAATGGCCCACCCCAAAGAGTGTGACAGAGATCAAAAGCTTTCATGGTCTCGCTGGATTTTATAGGTGCTTTGTGCCTAATTTCTCCACGTTCTTCGCACCAATAAATGATTTGGTGAAAAAGGAAGTTCCTTTTCTTTGGGGTGAGAAACAAGAGAAAGCCTTCCAGCTAATTAAGCATAAACTGACCCATGCACCAGTCTTGGCATTACCTGACTTTTCTAAAACATTTGAACTTGAATGTGATGCCTCTGGTGTAGGTGTGGGGGCTGTCTTGTTGCAAGGAGGGCACCCCATTGCGTATTTCAGTGAAAAACTCAATGGTGCCCCCCTCAACTACCCCACCTATGATAAGGAGTTTTATACTCTAATTAGGGCCCTTCAAACTTGGGAGCATTACCTTGCTCCCAAGGAGTTTGTCATTCATAGTGACTATGAGTCACTAAAATATTTGAGGGGTCAAGGTAAATTGAACAAAAGGCATGCAACATGGGTGGAATATCTTGAATCCTTCCCTTATGTCATCAAGTACAAGAAAGGAAAACAAAATGTGGTGGCTGATGCTCTTTCTAGGCATCATGCCCTTTACTCATCCTTAAGTGCAAAAATCTTGGGATTTGATGACATTCGAGCTATGTATCCGTCTGATAAGGATTTTGGCCCCATATTTGCTACCTCTGCATCTGCATTTGCATTAAAGGCCCATGATGGGTACTTCATCAGTGAGGGGTATCTTTACAAAGGGAGTAAGCTTTGTATACCCCAAGGATCAATTAGGAACTTACTTACAAAAGAGAGTCATGAAGGTGGGCTCGTGGGGCATTTTGGGATTTCAAAAACCCTCATGCTTTTACAAGAGAAATTCTTTTGGCCCCATATGCGTAGAGATGTCCATAGACATTGCTCTAAATGTATAGCTTGCTTGCAAGAAAAGTCTAAAGCAATGCCTCATGGACTATACACACTTTTACCTGTTCCTTCTGCACCTTGGGAGGATATTAGCATGGATTTCATCCTTGGGCTCCCAAGAACCCAACGAGGTGCAGAATCCATATTTGTGGTGGTGGACCGATTTTCAAAAATGGCCCATTTTATTCCCTACCACAAAGTGGATGATGCGAGCAACATCGCAAGACTTTTCTTTAAAGAGGTTGTCCGATGCATGGTATACCCTCTTCAATAGTGTCAGATAGGGATGTGAAGTTCCTTGGCCATTTTTGGAAAACTCTTTGGGCTAAGCTGGGAACTAAACTTCTTTTTTCCACTACCTGTCACCCTCAAACTGATGGGCAAACAGAAGTGGTGAATAGATCTTTATCCACTATGCTGAGGGCTCTCCTTAAAGGCAACCATAAGTCTTGGGATGAGTACCTTCCCCATATTGAATTTGCTTATAACCGGGTGGTTCATAGAACCACCAAGCATTCTCCTTTTGAGGTGGTCTATGGCTTTAATCCTCGTACTCCTCTAGATCTTTTACCTCTTCCTCTTTCTGTTGCTGTGCATAAAGAAGGAGAGGCAAAAGCCATTTTTGTAAAACAATTACATGAGAGGGTTAAAGTTAACATAGAGCGTCAATCCTTGACAGATGCTACTTTCGCCAATAGGGGGAGGAAAGAAGTCATATTTGAAAAGGGCGACTGGGTATGGCTTCACTTGAGAAAGGATAGATTTCCTTCTCAAAGGAAGTCCAAACTTAGCCCTAGAGGAGATGGACCTTTCCAAATCCTTGAGCGGATCGGTAATAATGCCTATGTTTTAGATCTGCCTGAGGATTATGGGGTAAGCACCAATTTTAATGTTTCTGATTTGTCTCCATTTGTAGGTGCTGAAAATGACGAAGACCCCATGGATTTGAGGTCAAATCCTCTTCAAGGGGGAGGAGATGATGTGACCATGCCTAGCCAAGGACCTATCACTAGGGCCATGGCTAGAAGGATTGAAGAAGACCTAGCCCTTGCAGACAAAGGAAGACTTCACCTCTTATGGAGCGTGAAGATATTAGGCTAGGGACTTTAGTTAATAAAATGTCATTTTCCTTTATTTTAATTTTGAGGATCATTAAGAATTTAATTTGGGACATGTATTTAGTCCATTTTTTATTTTTAGAAGGTGTCTTAGGAATTTAGAGGGTGGATTTAGCTTTTTGGGTCTTTATGAAGGAAATAAGGGGTAGCCTTGATATCTACACCCCTCTTTTCTACATAAACCCCCTAAGCTAATAAGAAGGAATCTTGGCCCTTGGTTTGAGAAACTTGGGCACCAAGTTTGATGATCTAAGGAGGGAATTGTTTCTCAATTCTCCTCCCTTAGATCTCTCCTTTTAATCCTAGCCCTTCTTTTTTAGGTTATCTTGTTCAAGAGGTTAGCTACCTCTATAAATAGGAGCTCCTCCCTCACTTGTATTTTTTACACTTGAATTTAATCCTAGAGACCATATTGGTTGAGGTTCTTACCTTTGAGTGTCCCCCTTTCTCCTTTGTGAGAGCTTCTAAGATTTATCAAGGGACCCCTCCCTTGTGGCCTCTCCCCTTTGGCTTATCAAACCTAGTATTTGTGGCGCCTCACCCCATTCTTTTCCTCTCCATAAATCCATTTCCCTTCCAAGTGACCTTAGAAAGGATCCTTTGGGCACGTGATCATCAAAGATCACATCATCATGCCTCAGAGGTTGCTTAGTGAATTTTCGCTAAACGAAGTCCCAAGAAATAAATGCAGATTCAAAAAATCATTCAATGAATTTAATGTTGCTAAACAAATTTACCTTTGTAAAGGCTATATATAGGGGTCCTTGGGTGCATTTTGGAGGAGGAAATCAGTGAAAGGAAGGGAGAGAAAGAGCTAAGCAGCAGAGAGAAATTCTAGAGTGAGAAAGGGAGGTTCTGGAAGAAGGAAGTTAGGAGGAAGATCGTCCAAGAAGATTAAAGATATGGAGGTTCTGCACCACTCTTAATCAACCTTTTATCAAGGTAAGAGGGGAATGAGATTTATAAACCACAAGAAGTGTTAGTCTTAATAAACTATATGTGTTTACCACTTTTATATATTTTGTTATTGCTTTATTGATTTATGGATATCCATTCATTCTACTTGTTATTACTCCAGATGATATTTCTAGCCCTCTGTTTATGATTTTCAATTATGTTATGATTTTTATATGAGTTATTTCTTGTTGACTACTTTTGATATTTTGGTTATGGGAAGTGGATCGTCTATATTATTACACTAGGTTCCATAATAATGGTTTTATGAATCCAGTTGTGAAAGTTATGATTTGTTAAATTTTATAAACTATCCTCGAAATGAATTATCTTAAACTTGTCTATATGTATTCAAAGGATAATGAAGTAATATGTATTTTTGAAAGAATGAAAGAAAGGCAAGCTAAGTATGTTCTGTGGATGCGGTTTATTCGATCTTCCACATCAGAAAAGATGTCTTTTAGTAATACTATACTACTCTTTTGATGGATATTAACTCGAATTTTTGTAGAAATAAATTACTTACTAAGAACTGTTATTTAAAGCATATAAATATTTTGTGAATTGTGAAGTGATATTTGATTCGTGATATGTGGTCGTTGAATTAGTATTCCTTGGGAATGTGTTGAGAAGTAGTAATGAGAACTTAGTAAAGGTCTAGGTTTTATGGTGGAGGTACCATGTAGGTGCAATAGTACGGTGTTTCAGAAGTCAGCTTGGTACTCTAAAAAATGAAAGGCTGAAACTGGTAGATCCTAGGATGTGTTTGGGCAAATATTCATGAGTGATTATTTTAATTTGGCTAAAAGAATACTAGTAAAATTCGGTTGAAAAACTACCAATATGATTTGGCTGAAAGATTGCCAGTATGATTTATTTGAAAGACTAACAGTTCAATTTGGTTAAAAGACTACTAGTATGATTTGGCTAGAAGACTTTGTAACAACCTAATTTTTATAAATGAGGTATTTTAGTTATTTTAAATTAATTGAATTAGTTAATAGAAATTTAGTCATTTATTATAATTAATTATTTCAAAGAAACTAAAGTGTGTATATATATATGTATATATATATATATATATATATACTGTTATTAGAGGAAAAGAATAAAATAAATATTTTTTGAAAAAAAAATAATGAGAGGTATATTGATATTATATATTTTTAGTAGGAGTTTGCATGTTATATGTTAAGGGTTAAATGAAAAGGTAAAGGAGTTCGATGGGCTAGGCATATTAGGGTTGTCATGTGAGAAGAGAAGGAAGAGAAATGACCACTCTTGCCTCATTTTTACCCTAGAATTTCTTGAAGTTTGGGGGAAAGAAAAAGAGAAGCCATAGAGAGAAAAGGAAGAGAGAGTTATTCCGCATAAACTCTGTGCAGTTTTCGTAAAGTCATCACTGTGAATTTGTTAACAGTTGGATCAGGCTTGAAATTAAGCAGTAGGTTCCAGATGTGTTTCTCTTCATTCTGATTGTTCGAATCTGCATTTGAACGCAAGTTTGGGAGAAAATGGTAGCATAGTAGAAACTTTATTTTGGCAAGGGTTTGTTAGATCGAAAAAGGAAAATCTTCGTTTGTCTCTGTTTCTTCATCGAGGTAAAAGGGTGGGAAATTATATCTCATGTGTCATGTGTAGAGTAAATGGGTAGTGAAGCGATCCCTAATCTTCGATAGATTTGAATGTTGCATGTATGCTATTAAAAGGTTATGAACATCTGCAGCAAGTGCTGATAACATGTTTTGTACATCATTGTGTAGACATATGTAATTGGAGATTTGTATTTATACAATGAGATGGTTTTCCAAATTAGAATTTATGTGTGGTTTTTTTAATTTAATAATTTATTTTGTTGATTGAAGATGTGTTTGAATGAGACATAAGAGAAATTGAGATTCAAGTATCGTTGACACTCATGAATAATTATTAGATGTGTATATTAATTTATTTTATTAGATTGTGGGAGTACTTGTGCCCTATCAAATATGTGGATGTAATAATTATGTTGACATTAAGGTTTTCCCTTTTTATACTTAAAGATTAGTACCCTTGAGGAAAGTAATGAATAGTATTGATTAGTCTCTTGTATTAAAGTTGGGTTCTATATAAGAAATAGGGTAGTAGAGGTGAACCCTAAGTCTTCTTAGAGATTACAGTTTCATGTGTTTATGCAATTAATTAGTTTGTTTGTTTTTATGAATGCTACTGATTATTAAACGGTGAAGAACTTAATTATATTATTGATTAATGGGATAGTTGAGTAACTGTTTTGTTATTTGAATCATTCTCCATACTTAAAGGATTAGATGTTGGGTGTTAGATGTTTTCTTCTATTGAGAAGATTAATGGAAAATTAATGATTGTTATTGTAATTGTAGGGTGTGTTGATAATAAACAAAAAAGATAGAGAAAAGTAGACTGTTTGAGGGTTTAGAGTTAGAATTATATTTTAGGAATCTTATAAGTTGAATACTTGTTATCTGAAAATTTTCGTATGAACATACCTTAATGTTTTTAGAAAACAAACATTTGGGACTATAGCGTAGGATCAAGAATCACATAGAAATGTGACGAATTGACTGAGTTATGTGAGTTATAAGTTGAGTGTCTAATCCAGTTAGTGAGACATATGTTTGTGTGTTGTAAGCCCTATTATGGGACCTAAACGACCTCATTAGGTTTTGTGTTCTTCATAAAAGTTGCAGCCTTATATGTTAGGTTTCCGCTGTAGTTGTAATCACTCAAAAGAATGTATATAACTCAAGTTATGAATAAGTTAGTAAGTAAAGTACAAGCTGCCAAATTTTGGGGTTAATAGTTGCGATTTATAATTTTTAAAAATAGTATATGATAGAACTAACTTTGGATACCAACATAAAAGTTTTAGGTAAATGTATTATCTTTCTAAAAAAATTTATATCACCCTCATATCAGTGGTATAACTATAGATATTGTATTTAGACTGCACGATGCAATAAAAGAGTAAGATAAGAAGGGATAGTGTGAGTTGTAATAATGTTGATTGTGGTTGTGTGAAATATTGTGATGTATCTTATAATTATGAGTGTCATGAATGATTAAATGTTTAAAAATTTTTTGGGGAACATGGATTATGGATTTGACTCACTGTATGATATTTGTGTTGATTATAGTTGAGTGTATATTGTGTTGATGATCGAGAATAGTCAGAGTGTGTGCCTGATGATGAGTCATCCTAGCTGCAGTTGGTGGTGGATTGTGATCATGTTATTAGATTATTGTAATGTATCTTATAATTGTGAGTGTGGTGAATGGTTGAATGTTTGAAAGTTGTTTGAGGTGTGTGAATTGGAGATTTGTTTCACTGTGTGATATTGATGTTGATTTCAATTGGACATATACTGTGTTGATGATGATAGCTAGGGTGTTCCTAATGAGGTGTCATCCCAGCTGCAGTTAGGGGTGGAGTGTGATGAGATGATTAAATGTTAACATTATTATTTATGCTGTGGGTGTGATGACGTATGAGTATAGCAATCGAATAAGTTTTGTAAGGATCGCCCATTGTGTGATGCTTTGGACTAGACTTCTTGGGTTGTTTTGCACGGTTGTACATATGTATTACTGGTGTAAAAGAGGATTCACTTCAGGTGGACCTATGGTGAGACAGTTATACCTATGTGTTATTAGCATAAAAAAGGACCGTTTCGGGCATGTACTTGCGAGAGCATGCATGAGCATCGTTAGCATGAATGAATTCATGTGTGTGGATATATAATTTCTATCATGGGTATGAAATGAATTTATATGTTTATTTGTTGTTCTTTAGTTGGCTGTCTATTCTCTTTATATGTGTCTTAACATGCGTGAGACGTATTCTCACCCCTTGCTATTTGTTGTTACATTTTGTTTAGGTTGAACGCCATTTTCAGGTGTGCAAGATCATGATGATATTGTTAGTGGCGAATGATTCAACTTTTCTTTAACTTTCCATTGGGATGCTCTGATTAGGTGTGACGTTAGACTAGGGAGAATTATTTAATATTTTTCTTTTATGAAGATGAATTATTCAATATTTCAGTGAATTTTAGTATTTGAGAATCTTGTAAAGCTCATTTGTAAAACCTAATGTATTTACTTCTATGCTATGTTTTATTATATTATAATTTTCGAATATAAGTGTATATCGGGAGATGTGAACCCTTTTACCTAAATGCAAAGTCTACTATTTTAATTATAACAAATTTTTTGTTATTTTTTTATTAATGAATAAAGTGTTTAGGGGTAAAAGAGTGTTAAAGACTGCCAATATGATTTGGTTGAAAGACTGTTAGTATGATTTGGCTGAAAGACTGCAATATGATTTGGCTGAAAGACTGCCAGTATGTCTTGACTTAAAGACTGCAAATATGATTTGGTTGAAAGACTATCGTTATGATCTGCTGAAGAACTGCCAGTGATGGTGTGGTAATTTGGACTGAAAGGTTGTTCGATGATTTGGCATTTTGGGTTATGAACCCATATGTAGAGTCAAGTGGGATTATGTTTAGTAATGAAATGAGTGAGATTGAGTTATATGATGAGATTAAGTTATATGATGAGATTATGTGGAACTGACTCCTAGGTTAAATCTTAGGCCCCATTGTTTGATTAGTTTATTACGATTAACATGTATGGTTTATAATTATCTCATTTCTCTATGTGTTTATTTTCATATGTGTTCGAGATATGAATAGAAGAATAGCTGAATTAGACAGTTGTGATGGTCAACTCTGAAGATTTTCTTTATGCTTGATGTTATATGATGTTTGTATTAAGATACTCTAAATGCTATCTTAGTTATTTTGTCAAAGGTCCATGGCTCTTATTGAGAGTTAATTGGAGTAGTGGTGATAAGTAATATATGATGAAAAACATTTTATAAAAGAAATGTTTTTATAATGAATTTTGTTGTCTATATTTGTCTTAAGAAGATTATGGTTCTTTATGTATGAACTAATTTTGAAAATTTCTTATAATTGATTAAAATCCTTTGACAAATATTTACATTTTCATAATTGAATTGGGTTAGTAAAATTGGTCGTTATAAATGAGACATAAGAGTAAGGATGGCAATGGGGTCGTAGAGGTAAGTTTGACCCTCCCCTCCCCGACCTCAGAAAGTGTGGGGACAAGTTTGAATTCAAGTATAAAAGAAATGTGTGTAATGAAATTTTAATCCTTGTCCATACCCTCATTGGATATTTTTGGGTTCAGATATACCACAGGTAACCCTTTATCTTATTTTTAGAATTTTAATTTATTTTTTTATTATGAAATAAATGATATATTAAGTTATTAATTATATTTTAATTTAAAAAAGAATTTACTACTCACAATGTATCTTTCACTCCATGGTGATTTTGACCACAGTGTTGTGGTTCTTGCAAAATGATGTTTTAATGGTCCACATGGGACATGTGAGATTACAAATATATGAAAGAATATTTGTTTAACATAGAAGCGAGGTAAGGGCGGGGTGTGGACTAACAAACTCATCTCGCCCCACCCCTCATTTTCTTAAACTGGAAAAACTCAAACCTGACCCACAATCGGGTGTAATTATCATTCCTATGGAAGATCTAATCAAGATAGATTTAAGATTAAATAATATTTTTGCAGCTTTAGTCTTTAATTAGGCTGGATGGCATAGTGCAATTCATGTAGTCCACATTATTTAATAGGATAAAAATTGATGGTTGTTGTTAGTTTTGCATGAACACTACTATTATATTATTATTATTACTATTATTATTATTATTATTATTATTATTATTATTATTAATAATAATAATAATATTAATAGTAGTAGTACTCAAAATAACGTAGGTTAATCTTTGTAAGTATGTTGTTATCTTTTTATCTATTATTTAAATAAAATAAATCAAGACTATAATATCTTATTAAAAATAAGCATCATATAAATTTAAATATATACAAATATTTAGTAGTGGTAGTAGTAAATGTAATCAAAATAACGTAGATTAATTTTTGTAAGTATGTTGTTATCTTTTTAACTATTATTTAAATAAAATAAACCAAGATTATAGTATCTTATTAAAAATATACATCATATAAATTTAAATATATACAAATATTTATCAAATTAACTTTCAGTCACACATACAAAAAAAGAAAAATTAGCTTCCCAATCATAAAAAAAAAACAAATATTAATGCCTAAATTATGATTGTCCAATAAAGTAAAAAACTTTGCATGTTAACCGAAGTGGATTCGATAAAATATCCTTAGCCAAAATTTCTCAAAAATTGAGTAAGAGAAAAAGTTTGGAAATAAAGGGAGAAAATATGAGGTAGTTGGCATATTTTTAACCATGTCAAGATATTTCTTTAATAACACAAAAATAAAAAAGCGTCCACTTTAATTATCATTTTATTTATATGTCTTCAAATTGAGAAATAAAAACTATTATAATAGGAAAGATGACTTCAAAATGAGAAATCATATAATAAGATGAAAACTTAGTTGTATTTTTTTAGTCTTAAAATGATTTTGCTCGACTTTTGGTCGATAAAATCCATTTTTAATTTGTATTGATTCTTATTATTTTCTTTCAGTCCTTATAATATATATATATATATATATATAGTCTCTTTAGAAAATATTTGATAGGATTAAAATAAAAAATAAATACGTTAGAAAGACTGAAACAAAATAAAATAGTCCAAAATTAAAAAATATACATATACGATCAAAAGTTAAGGAAAAATTAGGAATTAAAAAGTAAAATACTATTATATTTACGCCTTAAGATAAAACGTGGACTCATGGTAGAAATTGGCATATCGAGTCTTGAGTTATATGATTGGATAAAAATATTGTTATTATAAAACATATTCAATAATATATTTTATGAGAAATTTAATTTTTATACGGTGTTATTTTGATTTACACTATTTTTTAGGTCATCTTAATTGTGGTATAGGTTATTCATTAGTTTTTTCAATAACTAATATTTATCAAAAGACTTAATAATTTTCGGTGAAACTTTTTTCCTAAATACCTCTTTTTATAGAAAAAAAAAACACAGACTTTTCTTAAGAAATTTGAGTCTAATATCACTCAACCCACCAACATAATGTTAAGAAATTTACACCATTAACCAATACAAAATGATCCTAAATATGGCTTTTAAATAATAAAAAAATTAAAATTTTTGTTATGCATCATATTTTATAATTAATTAAAAATATAAAAATTTTAGTCAGTTTAATCAAATTCTTTTATTGTCTAAATAATAATTTGGTCTCAATCACTAGACTACTAATGATATTATATGGTACATCTCATCTCAATTAACATTATTTCTTAAAAGTAGTATCTAAAATCAAAATAAACAAATTTATATGTTTTAGAAACCAAATTATTATTTAAGTATTCTTTTATTTTTAATTAAGTATAAATTTGACATTAAATGATAGTTTATAGTAATTAATGTTGCCTTTGTATAAAGAATTAATAATATTTTCGTCTTTAGAAAATCAAACATGTATTTGTTCAATGAAAAATAAAAGTGTTATAAAAGGGAAAAAATGTAAAAATGAGAAATCATATATTAAAACAAAACATGAACTCAGAAAGAAAAGGAGCACAATTGAATCTCAGGTTGTAATGAGTTTTTTTTTTTTCTTTGTTTTCTTACAATTTTCCTCTTTGAAAGATATTTAAGTTTTATGCGTATTCAGGAGATTAGTCCTTTTAGTTAGACACTTAGATTTAACCCTTTTGGTTTATAATAAATTATTTGATTGGCTTTTTAATTTAGTTGCTATTTTGTTAGTTTTTATTGGAGGATTCCCATTCACAATTTCTTATTCTTTATTTTTCTCCTTAATTATTAAATCAATTTTATAACTCTTAAATTATTTAATTGACTAAAATAATAATTTTATTATAAAAATATACTGTTTAATATTATATTTTACCTTTTATATTATTAAAAATAGAAACTACTTTTTATATAAGTTTTAAAATAATTACTAAAAATGTGAATGTGACCGTAATAATAATAATAATAATTTATGATTGATAAAATTAATAAAACTTATGCTAATCAATAAAAATTAAACTTATCTGCACATAACCAATCAGAAAATATAAGATGACTTAGTTAATTAAAAAATTAAAAGATAAAAAAAAAAAAATACGTGAGTTATTTTTAAGTTAATATTAGTTACTACACTCCTCAACCAAGTGAAATAGACTCATTCGCATTACTATGTTATAAATATATTCATTTAAATTGATAATCATAAATTTTTCATTAAATGATAATAAATGTTGTCTTTGTAAAAACTTAATAGTATTGTACGTTATATAAACTAAATTAACTATTTATTCAATGGAAAAAAGACTACAAAATAAGCCTTATTGAGATTGAGTTGGTTATATAATTAAAATTATATTTAAAAATAAAAACACTTACTAAAATAAAAATATTTTTCTAAAAAATTATTAAATATCAAATAAATTATGTTTTACATTAACAATATAAATTTTGATTATGAAACTAAATTATATCATTCAATTTTAATAAAAATACTATAAAAACGAACATTAGCAAAATAATGTCATTTCAACTTAGTTGTGTGTAATTGATATAATATGAATCATCCCAATATTCAAGGGTAGTTCTTATTTAGTAGATATGTTATTTTCAGAAAATAAAAGACTATTCAAGACGTGGACAATTCATATTTTAGCAACTATGTAATTCTTGTTCTTAATCTTTTACATAACAACTCTAATAAATATTTGAGATAACATTAATAAATAAAAGAATAGTTGGTGATAGTTGGGACCAAACAATAAAACTTTCTTTTAAAGCTTTCAGTAATATCTAGAAAATATAGAAAGTTTTTTTTTTGTTTTTGAACAAATCAAAGATTCCTACAAATTTAGTAATTAATGGCATTAAATTATAAAGAGAAAGAAAATTCAAGCCAAAATTGTTTTATTAAATTGGAAATATATTAAAGTACTTCCCATATACATAATAAGAATGAATTAGAAATCATAAATTGAATATTAAAAAGATTGAACCTTTTTCATTGAGTGTGTTTATAAATAAAGAAGTATGAAGAAACCATATCATATGGCCTCTTTCTAATTTCTTGCTCTCATGTTTTTTTAGTAATTATTTTTGTGTGAAGCAGGTGAAGGAATTATGGGTCGTCGTAAGATTGAGATCACAGAGGTGAAGGATCGCAACACCAAGCAAGTAACATTCTCGAAGCGTCGAAAAGGTTTGTTCAAAAAGGCAAATGAATTATCCATTTTGTGTGGGGCAGAAGTTGCTATTGTTGTGTTCTCTCCAGGGAACAAACCTTACTCTTTTGGGCACCCAAGTGTTGACATTGTTGCAGATAAATTCCTTCAACAAGATCCCAAATCTAAAGTTGTTGAATCAAATAATGAAATTGATGACATGGATGCCCTCAATCAACAATTATCTGATGTTCAGGCTCAAATTTCTAAGGAACAAAAGAAGCTTGATGAACTTGATAGGAGATTCCAACAACAAAAAATTATCAAACTTTCTCAAAATCAAGAATCGCATGATTCGTTTTTACTATTCCAAAGTAAGGTGGATTCTTTAGTGGAGGACTATTTTGATGCAATTGAGGTTTCCGAATATATGTTGCTTCTTGCAAAAGAACCAGTAGTTGGAATAAATAAAAAAGTTACTAAGAAAAGCAGAAAGAATTGATGTTTAGTATCATCAAATCTTTAGTTTTAAGTTTCCTTCATCCCAAATATTGTTGTCCCAAATCTCTTAGTTAAAGTTTGATGGTCTTAAAATTTTTATTTTTTAGTGTTTCAATTTCAAAAGAATTACAAGAAACAAAAATAAACTTTTTTAATTCTTGAATCAAATGTTATTATAATATCTATATAGGAATTGTTTGTTTTAAATAAGATTGTAAATATAAATATTATAATAGATTAAATATTTCAAAATTTTATGCTTTAATTTAAATGATTTCACTAAATTTTAATTTATTCAAATCTGGTGTGATTTTTTTGAAACTAACATTTCTTATAATCAATTAATAGCATCTATTTAATTCATAACATTTTTTGGATGATTATAGAATTGGTTTGTTTTTAGGTAATTATAGTATTTTTTTTTGTTTTTTTATAAATAATATTGTTTTTTTTACTCATATCATTAGTGTGAAGATCTATCAATGGCTAATTTTTGTACAGGTTAGCTACCTTTAATGGAGTTTTTTCTCCCAACCATTTTTAGTATTGGTCTTGACAACGGGTATACACCAAAATCTTTTTAAAAAGTTATCGATACTTGTTAAAGCATTATTTAGCATGTTAACAAGCTTTGAAATTAGGTGTTTTTTTTTCTTTCTTAGGAAAAAAAATCTCTTCCAAATCCTGAGATATCTAAACAATAATAAATCTTTTTACTATATTAATACTATCTTTGAACGTTTAACTTTCTGAGTCTATCCAAAATAAATATCATTGTCTTAAAAGGTGCCAACTCATATCACATTACTTTTACGATAGTGGTGAATTTAATTTAAAAAAAAAAAGTTTTTTTCAAAACATATATAGAAGTTAATTGATATAAATAATAATTTTTTATTACGATATTTTATTTCTATTTTAAAGGCATGTTCTTTACCAATCGGGTATGGTTTTATTAGCAAATAAGCGTGTCCTTAAATATTTGTGGTTAGGAGTTCAATCTGAAAGAACATATGTTGGTTTAGGTCACTTTTTTTAATTGATCTTACTATTTGAGGGATTATTTTCTGGCTCTCGTGGAAAGGATGCCCCAGAAAATGAAAAGTTATCTCAAATATTTAAGAAAGCTATTTGCATATTGATTAACAAAAAAAAAAAAACTATAAAAATGATAGGATTTTAAACTTGTGAAAAAGAATAGTCGTTGTTCATGCTACTTTAGTTAATCATATTATCGATATGCTCCTATAATAAGCTTTCTTTTCTGTCTCCTCGACATATCAAAGCATAAAATTGCTCTCCTTTGGTCATCACTTTTTCTTTTTAAATTCTTATTTTGCTCTTGCTAATTGAGATCTTCATTTTTATTTTTTTTACATAACATATCCTTTTTATTAAAAATAAAATCCCTTTTATATGTTTGATCTTCTTTATGTTATGCAGCTTTAGAACTTCTTGCCCAACTAGAGTCTAGATATCGACTCCCTTCAAGAGATAATACATTAATTAGATTTTTTAACTTGACAATATTATATGTCAACGGGGTTTCTATGAGTTTGTCTTTCAATTTTTTTTTGTGATAGTATCCGAGCTTAAAGTTAGGAATTTAATTTAGTATGCAATTATATAAAAAGTCTCATATTTATGTTTAATTATATTTTTTTATTTATATAAATTTTACAATATTAATAGATAAATTCAAACTTAATTAGTATAAATAAAGAATTGCTATTAAATATCATTATAAAATTTTTTACTCATTACAATCATTTTTTTCTAAAGTTAGTAGCAAATTTAGGTATACATACATTATACATAGGAAGCCCTCAATTCAGCCAACGAGTTTTTTCAAAGGAGTTAAATTAATCTTTCTTTTAACTTTTAATGTTTTTAAGCAAGAATTTAATTAGTATGAATTTATATTTTACATTGATATTTAATTATATGGCTTCATTTATATAATTTTTAAAATATTAATAATAAAATAAACAAATTATTATAAATAAAAAACTGTGATTAATTATTACTATATACTTTTTATATTAAAAATATATACTAATTAAACTCTTCAAACAAATTATGAAATATTATGTCAATCAAGCTTCTTCGTTACCAAAACGTGATATACATCAGAGTTTATTCTCTCTTCTAAATCATTATTGCATGAGGATGATTAGAAATATGATTGTTAATTTCTTCATCACCAAACTTCGCTGTCTTTATGTTGTTTAACTTCTTTAGCTTATTCGAGTAAAGGTACTTGAAATATATTAAAGATGAATGATATGTCATTAAAAATATTTTTAAATAGAGTTTAATTGGTATATACGTTCAGTGTAAATATTTTTACACTATATTCAATCACAACTCTTCATGATAGATTTATTGACTTTACTTATTACTATTTTAAAAGTCACATAAATAAAACTTTTTATTCATGATAGATTTGTTGACTTTACTTATTACTATTTTAAAAGTCATATAAATTAAAAATCATGATTGAATGTCAGTGTAAAAATCTTTTACACTGACAGTATATACCAATTAAACTCTTTTAAATATGTTAGTCTTTGAATTTTTTAATGTTATACACTTTAATTAATCCTGATACGCTTTTAAAGTATTTAAAAACAAGTATTTTAAAGATTAATTTGTGTAATAACGTAATCAACTAATTTGTCTAAAAATTTCATCCAGAAATATAAATATGAATCCTCTAAATTTTAAAAAACATAGTTGTTTACTCAACTTATTTTTACTAGATACTTAGTCTTTTCCGTATTTTTTTTAGATAAATAAAATATCTTTTTCTTACAAACTCTTTATTTTTACATGACTTATTTCTCCCATATATGTATTATAATTAAGGTTATGAGAACTAGATATGGTAAAGCATGAGTTAAAGGTTTAAAGGTCGAATAAGAGTTAAACCAAATTCAATAAAATATTTTTACTAATACATTAATTTACTAAGAAAAAATAAGTTATATATGATTTATAATATACAACTATAATATATCTTATTAAATTTAAGTATTATTATTTTTATAATATTACAAAAAGGTAAAGTCATATATTGTTTAAAATGACTCTTTGAGATATATTTATATTCTAAATTGTAATAAATGATTCGTAGTTTACAAAAATTCATTTTCAATATTTTTTTTTCACAATATCTTATAAGAATATCTCTTATTTATGTACTTAAAATTTCAAAAATCACAAATATTTAATTTTTATGATTTTTTATATTTTTTTCTTTTTCTAAAAAAAATGGATTAACCCTTGAACTAACTTGTTATCCTAGACCCATTCTTAATCGTTTTGACCAATTCTTTGTTGATTCCTTGCATTTCCAATTTTTTTAAAACAATGAAGGGAACTGATACAATTATTGTTGGATCAATTGGATCGATTATCCTATTTTCAAAACCTAGGTCATATTTGACTTTTGGATATTAAAAAGATATTTTATATATACATAAAAAGATCGTATAAGAAATAACAAACACATTTAAATAAAAAAAGAAAAAAAAAAGTTACATATAATAATACATCATCATCGAATATATGTAACAACACTAATTCATCTAACAAAATAATAGATTTTATACCTGCTCAACCACCAACCCAAAAAACCAAAGCCCAACATAATTCAAATTAAAGAACATGCCTGTTCTTTTATCTCAATGCTTTGCTTCCTTTTGAGGGAATTCTTTTACACCTTTATTCATCATCGATCTTGAGTTCTCAAACTTCTTTACTTGTATTTATAAGGTGGTGGCATTTTAAAAACGTCACAATTTTAAATGATATGAGAGAGAATAACTTTATTTAATATTTTTTCTAAAATTTATATAGTATACTATCTTATTAAGACATATACTTATAAGTTGTTCTCCTAGTAATGTTTTATATATCATTACTCAATAAAATAAAACATGTAATGTGTGAATCTATCTAGTTTAAAAACGTTGTTCCCTGAATTACATATATATTTGTTCTTGGTAAACTATATATATGAGAGGTGATCTACTTACTCTAAGAGTGTTTAAGAGACTTATTCTCAGTCATTACCATCTATTTTCTTAAAATCTAATTATTGTTATAAATAATTAATTTTAATAATTAAATTTAAAAAAAATAAAGAGTTAGAATTGGAAGTAATTTTCTTAAACTTACTCTTGAAGTAAGTAGATTCTCTCCCTATATATATAACATAATATAAAGGAATCATTAATTATTTATTTCTGTTTTGTCTCCTATGTCAATTTTGGTCTTAAGGAAATTAATATAATTATTAGGAATAGGGTATTAAAATTTTTCTATATAAATCAAATTATATTATAATGTAAAATTGATTTATTAATTTGAGTAATATCCACTTTCAGTTTCATTCTTTTTCTCGATTCCTTTCTTTTTTGCTATTGAACCATGATTTCTAACATGGAATCATAGCATTTTGAGAGTAGAAATTCCACGAGCATGACAAAAACAAATAAAGATTAACACAAGGAGAAAGAATCTAAGAGAGAAACCAATGAATGGTGTGATGAGGTGTGAGGGGAGAATACAATGTAATATATACCTGTTGTGAATTAAGTAATGATACGCATACACTCTTCTAAGATATACACTTTATCAACGCATCTTATTTCTTTCTATCTCTCTCATCCTATTATATCATAAATCATATCATATTTATCCTTCTGTTTTGAATGGTGTAATAGTGCATGAGTGTAGATGTATAATTTTTCTTCAGAATTAGATTTCGATTTTTTACAATGATAATGAAAAAGAAGGATGGTAAGTGTCGTCCACTAAAACAGTGAAATGTAGCATGATACCCAAAAAAACACAGAACTACACACTACAAAATACTGTCTTTCTTATCAAACTAAATTCAAGCAAAAGTGCATCAAATTAAACTTAAAAAACAAGTAGTAAATCAAGAAGAAATCAAACGATATTTAGTGTACTTCCTCATCTTTGAAGTAGCACCACTTCCACCAGCAGGAACATCATCGTCCATTGCACCTCACATGTCTGGTCCGGCGCCACCTTGGTACATCTTGGCGATGATAGGGTTGCAAATGCTTTCCAATTCCTTCATTTTGTCCTTAAACTCACATGCCTCTCCTAGCCAGCTGCTGTCAAGCCACTCAATGGTCTATTCAGTAGTGTTGGGATGCAAGTAAAGCCTTACATCCTTTAAACAAACAAGTGGCATACTCAATCTTTTTCTTGTCAGCTGGTTCAAGCTTTTCTCCAATCTTTTTCTCTCTTTTTTTTTTTTCTTCTTTGACCATGATTTCTAACAAGAATTCTCATCAAATTTTTTACATACAATTGCATGAATATAACAAGGATTTTCTAAATAAGGATTTATGACAAATAGAAAGATAGTGATGGTACATAATTATCATTCAGAATAGGATCATCATCAATAAAAATAAGTTGTTTTGTTAATATCAATTACATTTTACTATCAAATAACCCTATATGCCTAAATACTATTCTTAAATATATAAACAAGCATTAAATTACTTTCTAATTCTTATTTTCCATCATTATTGAAAAGTTTGTTACCTTGGTACACATAAGTAAATAAATATTGAAGATTTAGGTCGCACAATACCAAACTAGTTTTAAGTAGACAAATTTCTCACTTCTTAACATGTAACTAAAGTTTGATAACCAAATAAGATGAAACATATTGTATATTAATACCAAGAAATTTGGAAGAAAAAAACAATGAGAAAATCAAAGGGAAAATTTAAAAAGTGGAAGTTCACCTTTAATTTTTCTAAAATCATAAAGCTGATGTTGAAAGATGCTTGAAAAAAATTACATGTAAAACCTTCTAGACAATTAGAAGCTTGAGGAAGTAATAAGCATAATTGCTTTCCTTCATCGAAAACCTCCATGCTATGATGTGTATTGCACAATAAGCTTCTAATAGACAATAAGTTAGGGAACTGATCGAGGATGCATCATATTTTCCATGTGTAGTCGTTCTTATGAAATCACTACATACACAGAACATTTTCGTATATATCTTGTGGTTAATTTGCTAAAAATCTTTTAGTCTTGGCTAAGTAATGTCATTAACAACAATATTGACAACTCTTTGTTTAACAACATCATCTTGATATACAACAACAATTGGGCCTCTTAAGTGCAAGATATCATTGTCGCTATCTCTAACATAATTTACGGATATGAAACTACGTACCAACTGTTATTACATAACAATCATAGGAACATTCAATCTGCCATTAACTCAATTTATTCTGACATGAAAATCTTTGGTTCTATTTATGTTGGGTTGAGAAAATAAAGTAATATTTTGATAAGAAGTTTATTCATTAAAATATTAAGTGTACTTATCAAAAAGAAGAAGATAGACTTTTCTGATAAGTACACTAGATCAATTATTGAGCAATCGGTGTCGGGGAACTTGCAACAAACACTGCGACGCTTGAGTCAATCATGGTTATTACTGAGGGTGTTTATAAGTACCTTAGTGTTGTCTTATATACTCAAAACATGGTAAATATGGAAGTTAATCACATTTATTGTTCATTGACTACTCATTTAAGTTGTTTGGTAACTATCAATTTATGGTAGTTGTATTAAGTTGCTTTGAAGGTCTTGCCCATGCCCGTTGAGTTTCCTAAGAGGAGTTCATAGGGGTATCATCTGGATGAAGTCGAGCTTCTATGTGTATGGTGAGTTCCGAGCTCTACGTGCAAGGCAAACTCTTAGTGGACGACTTCCAAGCTCTATGTGTGTATATAAGCTTCCCAAGCTCTGAGCCTGTGAGTAACGAGGTGTTGGAGCTAAAAAGCAAGAGTAGTAGAGCAAGTTGTAGATGATAGTATCTTCTTGCGACACGATTTCTTGTTCAACGAACGCAAGTGATCTTCCTATGTGTACATTAAGGATTAAGAAAAATAGAGCATAACACAATATATCCTACCAAGAGCCTAGAAGGAATAATATATATTAAATGTTGAAATCAGTTCGAGAATACAGTATCTCAAAACTATGACATAGTCTAGATAGATTATTTTACAAATGGATACACAAGTGGTAAGAATATGAAGAATAATAATAACGATATAATTTGTTTCATATTGAGAAAAAAAAAAAGGAGGAACAAATATAGGAAGTACTCATGCCAAAATGAAGGTCTTCCAAACAGAACAACAAGAAAGGAACCAAGTTTTGCTATCTTTTTTTTATGTTTCTAATATAAATTTTTGTTTATAAATAATTATCACTATACGAGATGTGATATGCTCTTATCAAGGTTCAATTATTTTAAGCCTCGTTTGCAATAGACAAAAAGACTAATTATTAAAGCTGAGAAAAGTAATAAGGCTTTTTAAACATATTTATGAAACTATCTAAACTCGTACATATTTATATTATGAAGTTACTTTCAGCAAAGACAGTAATAACCTAATTCTTTTGATAGGTAAGAAGTATATGTAAGGATTTTGTAAATGATTTTTCATGTTTTTTCTAGTCATTGTATATGTAAGTGGGAAAGTAAATGTTGAAAATAATTGATAGTGGACAAGTTAATGAGAAATATAGGAGTAGTGGAAAATTAATAGCTTAGTGGTTTTTTATGAAACATAAATTACTGTAAAATCAACTTTTTCTTTATGATGTTGTTTGTATTTTCTTTTTTATAAAGTTGTTTCATATGTTAAAATTTAAAAATTACTTTTAAAAAATTAAAATATTTTATTTTAAAATTAATTTATGATTTTAAATTTTAAAAATTAAAAAAACAATAAAAAATTAATAGTAGCTAAAACTTAAAAATGTTTTAAAAATAGTTATGAACAAAATTAAAACAAAGAAGAAGAGAAGGAAGTCCTTCATTAATTGACGACTTCAAATAAAAATTGTTTTACGATTGAAATAAATAAAATTGTAAAAAAAATTAAAATAAAAATTATTTTACGTTCAATTATAATTTTTCATATGACTTTTAAAGTTTTAATAGACAAAATCAACAAATTTATTTTATTTTATATATATATATATATATAAAAGATTGTAATTAAATTTTAGTATAAAAATTTTTACTTAAAAAAAAATTGTAAATATAAATATGATTTTGGTGAAATGGATTAAACAAAAGTATGATTAAGTAGTAAGTTTGAAAACGATTTTTAGATAAAGTAATATTTCAAATTCACAACTTACTTTCTAATGGAGTAATAATTTTTTAAAATCTATACCCATTTGGTAATCATATATGTATGTATGTAAAGAAAAGAAGGGTAGGAAAATTATAAACTTTCTGCTTCTCTTTAGTGAACAAGTGCCTATTTTTTTACTTTTTTGTTTTTTCAATTTTTTAATTTCTTTTTTTTTTCTTCTTTCTCTTTCATGGACATGTTTCAATTTGTTTTTTGTCTTTTTAAATTTTTAATTATTTTTTTTATTTTTCTTACTTTTAGTTTTAATTGGTTATGTTTTTATTTATAATTTTAATTTATTATATATTTTAATATTTATAAAATAATTTTAAAATTTTATATATATATTAAATATGTGAACAATCAGTTTATAAAATGTATTTTAATATTTTACAACATAATTTTATATTTTATTTTATCGTTTTTATTTTTATTTTTAATTTCTTTTTTCTTTCTTTTTTTCAATTATTCTTTCTTCTTTTATTTTTAATTTTTTATAATAAGCTTATGTAATATATTTTAATATTTTCTATCCATATTGTTTTAGTTTTTTATTTTTTTTAAAGATTTTTATATCTTAATTTTTTTCTTTTTATATTGTTGTATTTATATTTATTATCTTCTTTTCTTATTTTCATTATTTTAAAGAATTTTTATATGTTAATTTTTAGTTTATTTATTTATTTTAAATTTCTTGTTTATATTAATTGTTTTAATATTTTTTATAATTTTTATTTTATATTATTTATTTTTGGCTAATGACTACATGGAGAGTAAGAGATAGAAGCTTTTTCATAAAAATTTTTTAAAAGAGAAAAATAGGTCAGTGAAAGTACAAATTTACCCTTTCTCAAAAATTGACACATGTCTTTTTATTATATTCTTTTGTCTTTTTAATTTTTTTATCTTTTTCAATCTCTTTTTTTTATATGTTATTTGTACAAATTCACCCGTTCTTAAAAATTGACACATTTGTTATATCTTTTTTGTATAGAGTAATGAATTTTGTTTTTAGTTTCTAATAAATGTTTCATTAATTTTTGTCTCTAATAACTTTTTATTTTTTTTATCCATAAAATACTATCTAAATATTTTTTTTTTGTAATTTTTGAAGAGGAATTTGTTAAAAAATAAATACAAAGAAAAAATTTATTAAGAACCAAAAACAAAAATTTGAAAATTTATCATGACTAAAAATATATTTAAATATTTTATTTTTTATATTAAAATAACATAACAAATGTTACATTTTAAATTATTAAAAGAATCTTGATAAAAAATTATAAATTTATAATATATAAAATAATCAAATTATTTTATCATTTTATACTTTATATATAAGAATCTAATAAATATATCTTCTTAAAAGACAAAATATTTTTATTTAAAGAAAGTACGTAAGAGGTTTAACCACAACAAAAAGTACATAATGAAAAAAATATGTGGGATATGTGCTAAAAAAATCATCATGGGTTTAACCACAACAAAAAGTACATAATGAAAAAAAATGTGGGATATGTGCTAAAAAAAACATCATGGGTTTAACTACAACAAAAAGTGCATAGTGAAAAGAAATATGGGATATGTGATCATGGGTCAACCACAGTGGTGTAGGACATATGATAAAAGTGTGGAAGATTTGCTGACTCACTTTCTCTTTCAGACCATTTCTCACATTTCTATGATCATAGTTATATTGCTATGACCCGTCATATTATTTTTATTTAAAAAATTAACTAATTTTAAAAATTGAAAAACTAAATAATTTTTATTTTAAAATATAGAAAGTTATAAATAAAACTAAAAAAATATAATTGTATTTAAGATTTTTTAAAAGAGATGAAAAAATATAGATTAATGAATTTTGGCAGGATCAGTGGTTAGGGGATTTTTGCTTACAAGATGAGTATCGCCGCTTTTTTGGCCTTGTGCTAAACAGGAACATCACAATGAAAGAGATGTATGGTGGTGAGTCCAGGTGGAATTGGAGTTGGAGACAGTCGCTCTTTGGGTGGGAGGATGAATGGTTAGGGGAGTTATCAGCCAGACTAGAAACTGTCATTTTTTCTAAAGAGCGATCAGATGGATGGTGTTGGTTAGCTGAGGTGACAGGGAAGTATTCAGTGACCTTTGTTTATAAGATATTATCAAATATGCTCCATGTTTAAAAGAGCATGTTTTTTTATATGTGTGGATCAAGGGCAACCACTTAAGTCGTACGCAGCTGAAAGCCAATAGGCTACTCTCTTGAGATAATCTTCTTAAAAGAGGAGTTAGTCTATAGGAGGAAAATGGTTGTGTTTTCTGTGATGTGCCTTTTGAAACTAGCCAACATTTGTTCGTGTCATGCCTTGTGGTTCTAGTTTTTTAGCTCGTTTATACACTTGGTGGGGACTATCGAGGGTGCTTCATAATGACTTTCATAGTTTTGTCAACAATTTTTGGGCGGGTAAGTAGGAGAAAAACTTTAAAAAAAGTCTGGTATTTTATTTGGTTTGCAAGTATTTGACACATCTGAAGAGCTCGCAATGCGTCCATATTCAAAAATCAAAATTTTAAGATAGAGGAGATCTTGTTTTTAGCTCAATTGCGGTTGTGGGAATGTTGTTCTGCAACTAAAATTCCATAATTTTTTGTCCATAGTGGGTGATAAATCCAACTTTTTGCGCATATGGTTCTTAACTTTCATTTTATGTTTTTTGCTTATTTAGCTATTGCGTGCTATATGGATATGCTTTGGGCAGACACCTCTTATGCGCCTATTTCTTTTTATTATTAATAAAGTTTGGCCTATAAAAATGAATTTTGCTTTTAGTTTCTAATAAATTTTTCTTTGCTTTTTATCCCTAATAAATTTTTTAGAAGAATTTTATTAGAAATTAAATACAAAGAAAAAATTTATAAAGAACCAAAAGCTTTTTAGAATTGAAGAAACTAAATAGTTTTTATTTTAAAATATAGAAAACTATAAATAAAAGATAAAAAAACTGTAATTGTATTTTAACATTTTTTAAAAGAAGATGAAAAAATAGAGAAAATAAAATCTAAATTTTTTTTGGTTATAGATAATTTTGGTATAAATTAATGAATTTTGTTTTCAATTTGTAATAAATTTTTCTTTATTCTTCATCCTAATACATTTTTTTAGAATAATTTTAATAGGAACTAAACACAAAGAAAAAATTTATTAAGAACCAAAAATAAAATGTGATAATTCGCTTATTCACTTTATCTTCCGACTATCTTTTACATCTTTGTGATCATAGTCACATTATTGTAACGTGTGTCATATAATTTTTATTTAAAAAATTTACTAATTTTTAACATTGAAGAAACTAAATAGTTTTTATTTTAAAATATAGAAAGTTATAAATAAAAAATAAAAAATAAAAAACTATAATTGTATTTTAAGATTTTTTAAATGATAAAAAATAAAAAAAATCTAAATTTTATTTTTGGCTATAGATAATTTTGGTATAGATTAAGGAATTGTGTTTTTAGTTTCTAATAAATTTTTTCTTACTTTATATCCCTAATAAATGTTTTTAGAAGAGTTTTGTTAGAAACTAATTACAAACAAAAAATTTATTAACAACAAAAAAATTCAAAATTGAAGACTAAATAGTTTTTATTTTTAATATAGAAAGTTATAAATAAAATATAAAAATCTATAATTTTATTTTAATATTTTTTAAAAGGAGATAAAAAATAGAGAAAATAAAATTTAAATTTTATTTTTGGTTATAGATGATTTTGGTATATATTAATAAATTTTTTTTAGCTTTTAATAATTTTTTATTTTTTTTTGGTTCCTAATAAGTTTTAGAAGAATTTTTCTAGAAACTAAAAATAAAAAGAAAAATATTAAGGACTAAAAACAAATTTTGATAATACGCTAACTCATTTTCTCTTCAAGACTATCTCTCACATCTATGTGATCATAACTATACTGTTGTAGCACATGCCATATTATTTTTATTTAAAAAATTTAATAAGTTTCAAAATTGAAGAAAATAAACTTCTTTTTTAAAATATAAAAACTTATAAATAAAACATAAAAATATATAATTGTATTTTATGATTTTTTAAAAGGAGATGGGAAAAAAATAAAAAATAAAAATAATAAAATCTAATTTTATTTTTGGTTATAGATGATTATGGTATAGATTGATGAATTTTATTTTTAGTTTCTAATAAATTTTTATTCCTAATAAATTTTTTTAGAAGAATTTTGTTAGAAACTAAATACAAAGAAAAAACTATTAATAATCAAAAACAAAAATTGATAATGCGTTGACTAATTTTTTGTTCAGATTACCTCTCACATATATATGGTTGTAGTCACACTCTTGTGACATGCATCATATTATTTTTATTTAAAAAATTCACTAATTTTCAGTATGGAAGAAAATAAATAGTTTTTATTTTAAAATAAAGAAAGTTATAAATAAAACATAAAAAACTATAATTGTATTTTAAGATTTTTTAAAAGGAGATAAAAAAAGTTAAAATAGAGAAAATAAAATCTAAATTTTATTTTTAGTTATAAATGATTTTGATATAGATTAAAAAATTTTTTTTTTAGTTTCTATAAAATTTTATTTTTTTTATCCCTAATAAATTGTTTTAAAATAATTTTGTTAGAAACCAAATACAAAGAAAAAAATATCTTAACAAAAATAAAATTGATAATTTTTCTGGGACAAAAAATATATTTAAGTCTTTTATTTTTTAGTGTGCCTAATATGTCAGGAATAAGGAGACACGCAAAACAGTAGGAAAAAACGCGCACGTCTCACGTGAGACAAGCCAATGGTCCAAGGAATAAATGCATGCCTTAATCCAGAAAAGCAACATAGAATCTGCAGACCACATGCGAGGCAGCATGAACCAAACGCAAGAGAAGACGAAAACTATATGAAACCAGTCACGAGTATTGCGACGTCGAGCCTTACAGAACAAGAAGTTAATCATACGACTAGCCAAGATACACAACACGTGAATGCTCACTAGGAACTTGATACCATTTGTCTATATTAAAGAATAGGGAAGAAGTTCATCTTCGAGCTTCCCTAATGCCTAATCCACTTATAGACCTTGTCGCGACAAATTAAGCAAACGCCCCCCTCTATGTGAGGCCGCATGATGGAGGCCAGAAGGTCATGACTCCTGTATACATTGTTCTAGTATTGAGAGGTCTTCAACAATTCTCTTGAGAATGGGAGAGAACCGAAAGCATGTAGAAAACCATGACAATTCATGCAATGACCTGTGGGAGAAATCAGGGAAGAAGAACTCTAAGGAGGAAGATCTCTATAGTATACAAGAGGATAAAGAGATGAGTCTTTCAAAGGAAACACTAATTAATCCATATTAAATGAATTTCTTAGCTTGGAATTATCATAGTGCATGATCATGGTGTTTTAGTTCTCTTGTGAGAGACATTGCTCATACTTATGATGCCAATCTCATGTTTCTTCTAAAAACTTAGGTCAACAGTGAAAGGGCTCAAAAAATTGTATCTAGATTAGGATTCGACCATTGGCATATTGGAAACACAGTAAGGAGATCCAGTGGAATCTGGTGCCTTTGGAAATGGTCCAGTTGGAAAGTGAAAGTTTTTGTTGAGGATCATCGATTTATACACCTCAGTGTTCGCTGGGGGAGGTAACCTAAGTGGATTCTCACAGTAATGTATGAGAGCCTACATATTTAAAAAAGAGAACCCTCTAGGAAAAACTTGGTAAGGTAGTTGTTGAATGCCATGGTCCATTGGCTCATATTGGTGATTTTAACTCAATTCTCAAGGAACATGAGTAAGAGGATGGGTTATCATCACCATCTTGGCAAGGTATGTCCGATTTCATGAATTTTGTTCAGTCTAATAACATGTTGGATGCAGGATTTCTGGGACCTGCTTTAACCTAAAGGAGAGGCTAGTTAAGGGAAAGATTAGATCGTATATTGATCAACTTACTTTAGTGTTGAAGGTTCCAACATGTTATCCCTTTCCACCTTCTGTTCTTAAAGTCTGATCACTGACCGATCTTAATCAGCATCACAAACAAGGGAAGTGTTAATAGGAAATGGAGACAATTTCATTTTGAGGCAATTTGGCTTTCCCATCCAAGTTTTTAATGATTCCTTATGGAATTTTGGAGTCCAAGTGAGACTTGGCAGGGATGGATGCCCAAACTTCTTGAAGCCTTGCAAAAATGTAATAGGGAAGTGTTTGAAAATATTTTCAAAATAAAGAGACATCTTATAAAGCAACTAAATAGGGTTAATTAGCAGTTGTCGCTTCTCTATCTGTATACTAGGAAGAGAGACAAGAAAATTTATGGTAGAATTATCAATAGGTGCTACACGAGGAGGAGATTATGTGGTTTCAATGATCTCGTGGCAAATGGATCAAATTTGGGGATAAAAATTCCAATTACTTTCCTGGAGTTAATATCATTCGAAAGAGAGAGAACAAAATTGAAACAATCCAAGATGACAATGACAACTAGATCAATGATTCTAAAGAATAGGAAAGAATGGTTAACCTTTTCTATATGAATCTTTATAAGGAGGAAAGTAATTGTGAGACTTCAATCCTTTAAGGTGTCTTCCCACATCTACCAGATGAGGAGTGGAATACCATTTAACACTCCCGATTGGAGATTCAAAAAGTCCTAATTGGATCACCGTTAGTGAATCCTTCTACAAGTTGATTGAAGAAATGTTTTTAGAACCCAATAGGATAAAGGAAATCAACTTTACTATGATAACTTTTATCCCCAAAATGGAGCTAGTCGTAACTCTGAAATAGCTAAGACCAATTTAGCTTATGTAATGTTACTTACAAGACAATTACCAAGATACTTGCCTTGAGTTGCACACAGTAATGGATAAGCTAGTCAACCCCTGCTAGAGAACTGTCATATATATGAGGAGTAGTACTGACAACATAATTATTGTGCAGGAAGTCATCCATTCTATGAAGCAAAAGAAAGGTCGACATGGATGTACGATTATTATAGTTGATCTAGAAAATACTTATGATAGGCTTGATTGGAAATTTATTAAAGATATCCTGTTGTTATTGGGCTATCAAACTCTTTTATCAATGTTTCATGGCAATGTGTCTCCTCCCCAAACATGTGTTTACTCTAGAATGGAGAAACTTTAGAATCCTTCTAGCCGGCAAGGGAAGTCTGACAAGGAAACCCTATCTTGCCATTTTTTTTGTGTGTCTTGAACGCCTCTTTTAGATGACAAATATTGTAGTTGAGAAAAAACACTAGAAGTCAATCAAAGTTTCAAAAAAAGAGCCACAATTATATCATTTGGCCTTTGAAGATGACCTCTTCCTAATGCCGAAGCATTCCTTGAATAAGTGGTAGTGATTAAGTAGATTCTAAAGCTCTTTTATGACTGCTCTAGGCAAAAAAGTAAGATAAGACAAAGCATGTGTCTTCTTTTCTATAAATATTAATTGATTACACTAGGAACGATTATCAAGCATCTTAGGTTTCAAGAAAACTAGTAATTTGGGCAAGTACCTTGGGATTCGACTCCACCATTACAAGGTTACAAAGAAAACATACCAATTCCTCATTGATAAGGTAAATCAAAGACTAAGTAATTGGAAAAGGAATACCCTTTTTTTTTGCAGGAAGACTTACTTTGGCCAAGTCAGTTGTACAAGTTTTGCCTAATAATTTAATGCAAACCAATTTGTTACCAATCTATGTATGTAATGATATAGATAAAAAATGCATGATTTGTTTTGAGTGACATGGATGAAAATAGGAAAGTTCACTGGTTTGCTTGACAAAAAGTATGCTCCCCAAAATAGTGGGGTGGCCTTGGGCTACAAGAGACAAGACATGCTAACCAAGAGCTCCTTATGAAAGCTGGTTGGCACTTAATCACCAGGAGGAGAGCCACATAGGTACACCTCATTCGGTCAAAGTATAAGTGTGGGGAAGCTATCATACAAGCATTGATACAATCCGAAGGGGCACAAATTTCTGGAAAGGAATCAAGGCATCCTATAGTGATGTCTATAATAACCTTGGGGGGCAGGTTGGGAATGGAGAAGAATAGACTTATGGTCAAATAATTGGGTACCAAGGTGAGGCCTTTAGCTATATGGTGTACTGATGCCAATAAAATCCAAATTGGATCTAAACCCTTTTTTTTTTGGGCTTTTGATGAGGTATGGGATACCTCCAACTTGGGGGATGTTGCCTATAGATTTGGTAAAAGGCATTTGTAAAATCCAAGCTCCTCGAGGAGAGATGGAAGACAACATGTCCAATAGAGCAAAAGGATTCGACGATGAATTCACTACCAAAAAGGCATACAAAGCCCTGATATGTCAAACACATAACCTAGAGAAGCCCATTTTTAAAAAACTTTGGAAGTGAGAGGCCGGGATGGATTCAGGCACTATTGTGGAAAGTGGCAAAGAGGATCCGTCCCACAAATGAATTAAGGCATAGTAGGCATATGACAACTGAATCTTCATGCCCTCTTTGCCGTCATCGCAAAGAGACCTCACTGCATGCATTATGGGAATTTCCAAATGCTATCAATGTTTGAATACAAATGGGTGTTGCCATTATTTCTAATTTTTTCTCTCACCAATCACCAGAAACCTGGATGTTAAATAATCTATGCTATGGGACACTTCACGGAGATAACCAGTGGAGCCAAGTGCTACTGTTTTCAATGGCAAAAACCAGATAGATCAACAACTAATCAACAGTGAAATGCGCCTTATAATAACAATGTTTTTAACTCTGCTCTGTGTATGAGTAAAACACAATAGCCGAAAACTTTGCAAAGTTAAATTTGACTATGCCCTATAATAACAATGTTTTTAACTCTACTTTTGAGTCTGTTGTTGCTATGTATGCAAAAGACCTTAACTATATATTACTTTCTAATAGTTAATTTTTCTGGTAGCATGTAACTTTACTATTCAAAAAAAAATCTAATAATTTGGTTGAATATACTTAGAAGAATAACTCCATATATTAACATTTAGTCTATCTATATAGTGTAAAGAAAGATAAGCTTTCTTTCTTTTCTTTTTTTAAAGGAAGCTATACAGAACTTTAATGTGCCACGTGTTTTAATTTGATAAAAGAGGTAAATGTATTTTTTTAATGTAAAATGATAAGGTATTATAAATTTCTGTTAAGAGATTGGAGTGTAATTTATTTTTTAAATTATTTGGTAAAATATGTTTTTTTCTTTATAAAATTTGTAAAATATTTAATAAGTTTCTGTAAAACTTTTTATATTACTTCGTTCTTATAAATGGTAAATATATATTTTTCATCCTCGACAATAATGATATTACTTAACGATTTAATACGTGAATTTGATAATTAAAAGGGTGAAATATAATTTTTTTTCTTATAAAATTTTTAAAATATTAAATGTCTCTGTAATTTTTTTTATTATTTTTATCATATAAAATTTAAATATATTTTTTCCGTTCTTGAACATGACTAACAATGCTAATGTGGTTGACAAACATTTTGGGATGAACAAGTTTCGTTTATCTTTTAATCTCAACTTATATAATTAATAAATCCTAAACTAATAAAATATATTACTGGTCCAATCATAATTTCATTACACTTGTTCATTGAAAAGAGAAAAAATATCACAAAAAAAATTTACAAGACATATTTAATATTTTACAAATTTTATAGAAACGAAAAACATATTTTACCCTAAATTATTTTTTATTATTATAAAAAATATATTATATGCGGTAGAATTCTATTAATAATATATTACTTAAAATTTAATTAATATCTTGATAAAAGGTTCATTAATATATTAAATATGATATTAATATATTAATGCACCAATATATTAATTATATTTCATTTAATTAATTATATTAATAATAATTTGTAATAAAAATAATAATTAGCATATTAAAATTTGAATTTATGATATTTATTGTTGTTTTGCAATAAATTATTATTAAATAATTGTAATTAATGCATTTATTAAATAACATATTAGTTTTTTATGATATTAAATATATTATTGTACTTAATTATAAAATTTAATATAATATTGAATTTATTAAATTATATATTATTAATATATTAGTGAATTAATATATTAAATATATTATTGTAATTTATTATTCATTTAATATACTATTGAATTATTAAATTTTATATTTTTAATATATTTAAAAGATATAATAATATATTATGCAATTTTATTATTTTAAAATAATTTTTTAAATTAATAAATAGAAATAAAAGACTTTTATCATCAAGCGTATATACTTGATATTTCCTCCTTTTGTTTTTATAAGGAAATTTTCATATAAATCAGCGTCACGAAGACTAATCAAAGTACTTATATTAGTCAATTTTATTTATTTATTAGCAAATATTACTAACCTATGAATTTTATCCGGCCTAATGTTCTTGGAAGTTTATAAACGACAAAACACGAGAGGAAATGATTATGAATATCTTTGAAAATTCTTATAAAAATTACAAATAACGACAATTACTTTAAAATACTTTTAGTGATCTATTATCAAAATATAAGAATTTTTTAGGCTCTTTAATTTAGAATTTTTAGGTTTTTTATAACTGTGATAGCTGACCATTTTTAGGGGCATAATGGTCCTTTAAAATTATGTTTGACATCCTAACTTTTCTATTTGCACCTAATAAAAAGGTGACTTTCACAATTAAATTTTATAATTCGTTTATTTTGCTTTCTTATTTGTTATGTTTTTTATTCTTTTAATATATTTTTTGAATATTTTCAAATTAATTTATTAGATATTAAAAAATAATTTTAAAAATTTAACAAAAACATGTTTTATTAATTTTTAATTGATTTAATTTTTGTATTTTTGTCTTTCATAATTAATTTCTATAATTAATTTTTTTATTTTGTTTTTTATTTATTATGTTTTATTATATTTTATTAATATGTTTAAATTAATTTATTAAATATATTTTCATATTAAAAAATAATTTTAAATTATTTTAACAAAAACATGTTTAATTAATTTTTAATTGATTTAATTCTTGTCATTTTTTCTTTTTAAATTTTATTTTATTCTTTCTTCTATCATTTTATGTTATTTTTGTTCTTATCTATTTTATTATTTTATTTTATATATTTTATGAGTGTATTAAAAGACCATTTTATCCTTTGTTACATGTTACACGAGTTTTTAATATATATTTTGTCTTTATGTTTCTTTCTTTCTTAGTTCTTCTATTTTTTATTCCTTTTATGTTATTTTATTTAATACCATTATAAATTTAAATATTTTTTATTATAATAAATAGTAAAAATCTTATTTATGAAGAATAAAATCTTACTCAAAAGTCAAAACCATTAACTTCTATATTATTTTATAATATATTTATGTTTAAATATTTATAATACAAATTTAGATAAAATTAGTTAATAATGTTACAATATTGGTGTGATATAATGCTTAAATTTCTTTTTAAGATTCTAACAATTAGATTTACCATTCATTTTATCCTTAAATAAATCAAAATAAATCTAATAAGAATATAAAAAATACTTCAATTAAGCAACAATCAAGTTAATTAACTTCAATCTTTAAACAAAACTAAAATACGCACTAAGATAAAAGAGAATTAAATCGAATTTTGAGAGGAAACAGGAAGGAGAAGTTACAAGTTTGAGTGTTTTTTTATCTAGAATTTTATAAAATTATTTTTAGTATTTCTGTATTTAAAATATAAAAAGTTTATTTGGTTAGTTTTTTTTACATAATTTTCAAAAACAATTTTCATATTTTAGTTTTCAAAAACTAAAAAGGGAATATTATGAGTAGTTTTGTTAGCTTTTTGGTTTTGTATTTTTAATTTGAAAACTCAAAAGAGCTAATAAATTTTTTTTTCCACTAATGACACTTTTATAAATATAAACAACTTTTTTTATATTTTCAAAACAGTTTTCGAACAACACTTATTAAATAGGTTTTTTTCTTCTTCCCAAAATTAATTCTTCAAAATTACTTTTCAAACTCTTTTAAAAGAATAAAACAATCAAACCCTAATTCCCTATATCTCAAATATCTTGAATCACTCCAAAAGTATCCAAATCTTTAGGCTGTTTGAATTACAAATTTAGGTTTCGTATAACTTTGTTTTTTTTTTAACATCCACTTTTCTATATTTAAATTACAAATCTTTAGGCTATCATTTTAACATTCAGTTTTGTATTTACACCTACTAAAACTCCTGACCAAGGCTATTAAGTATTTAATGTTATTAAAATATATTAGTTAATGTTTTTATAAATTATTTATAATTATTTAGTATATAATATTATTATAATAGTTAAAATATTTGCATACATAAAATTTGTAACCATAATTAAACCGTTTAATTTATTTAATATTAAAATATCACACAAGACCATGAATTTGAACATTGTTTTATAATTTATATTTTATAATGTTAAATATTTATAGTTACGATAGAAACTAAAAATGTTATTTCTAAGAATTAAAATTTTATCCAAGATTATTATTTTTATACTTTATAATTTATTTTTATTAAAATATTTTAAAAACATAATTTAAATAAAATTAGTTCATAATATCACAAATTAGAATAGTTTTAGTTAATATAGAGATTACAAATATTATTTATTGAATACAAAATCATTCTCAAGACAATTAATTTATAGAATTTAATTTAATTACTTATAATGTTTTATTGACATATTTATACTAAAAATAGTTTAATTCTGATTAGCTAATCATATCATTCTCAAGACTTTTTTGGAACTCTCACTTCTGTATTTGCATTTGGCATATTCACTTTCATATTTTTATTGTGAATTTCTTTTTCTTTCTATTTTAACTATTATATCTTTTACTATTTTAATATATTTTATTAATATATTAAAATTAATTTATAAAATATATAATTCATACTAAAAATTATTTTAAAATACTTTTACAAAAAATAGTTTCATTAATTTTACAAAGCTATGTTAAATGAACTTTTATATTTATGTATTTTTCAATTTTTTATTTTATATTATTTTTTATTCTTAGTTATTTCTTGATTATTTTTATGTATTATATTTTTATTATTTTATTTTTAAAAATTTTATTAGTATTTTAAAGACCAATTTACAATTTGTTAATCTCTGAAATATGTCTTTTTATATATTTGTTTATCTTTTCATAATTTTATATCTTCCTTACTTTTTATTCCTTTTATGTTAATTTATTTTATTTTTTTTATTCTTCCTGTCTTTTGTTAAATAATTTAATAAATTAAAATGGTTTAATCATTATAAAAATTACAACTACTGTTTAAGGGAAACAAAGTTACAGGACAAATATTATTTATGAAAATAATTTTGTTCAATAATTTTATTATTTTATATTTAATTTTTCAAATTATATTTACTAAAAATAGATTAAATATAATTAATAATACTAAATAAAATTGTTTTAGTCAGCATAGAATTACAAATATCATTTATGTCATATAAAATCATTCTCAAGACTACTATACTTTATAATCAACTTTATAATTTTTTATTGAAATATTATACTATTAATTTTTATATTATTTTATATTTTTTTAATTATATGATACTATTATAAATTTAAATAGTTTTAATCATAATGGAGATTATAAATATTATTTATAAAATATTAATGAAGACCACTAATTTATATATTACTTTATAATAATCTTTATATTTAAATATTTATAATAAAATTAAAATTAAAATTAATAAATTAAAATAGTTCTATAATTCATTTCAATATAAGAATTCTTTAGGCTATTATAATTGTTATAGCTTGGGAATAATGGTATTTGGAATTACTTTTCACATTTAACTTTTCTATTTGTATCTACTAAGAAGTTCAGTTTCACATAAATTATCAATTTTTTATTTATATTTTTATTTATTATCTTTATTATTCTTTAATATATTTTATTAATATGTAAAAAATAATTTATTAAATATAATTTTATATCTTCCAAAATAATTTTAATTATTTTAAAAAAACATGTTTAATTATTTTTTAATTTTAATTTTTTGTATTTTTAAAATTTCTTTTCTTATTTATTCTTTCCTTCATTGTTATTTTTATTTCTTTATTTTTCATTATAGTTTCTTTTTTATTGCTTTAGTTTTATATATTCCAATAGTATGTTAAAGACCAATTTATCCTTTATTAATATTTGATACATGTTTTTTTTCTATCTTTTAATATGTTTCCTTTGTTACTTTTCTTTTTTCCTTTTTATTTTTATTCTTTTTATGTTATTTTATTTTTATTTATTATATTGTTACTTTTTTTAATGAATAATGTAATAAATTAAAATAGAAACTAAAAATACTATTTAAGGAAAACAAAATTATGTTCGAGAGCATTAATTTCTCTATTAATTTATAATTTAATTATATATAATTACTAAATCATCAATTGTATATAGGGAGAAAAATCGTGCTCTTTGAATATACATCCTCTTAAAAATTTCAAAGATATACATCCTCTTAATAAATATATGGTAAATTTGTATATACATCATAATCTATTTGTTGACTTTGCCGATTAATTTTATCATACATCAATTGTATATACATCCTTTTCAAAAATTCAAAGATATTCATACATACTAGTTAATAAATATACGGTAAATTTGTTAGTTTTACCAATTAATTTTGGTAAATTATATGGTAATTAATTCGTTGACTTATGATTGTTATTGTAAAAAGTTTTACACTGACATTCAATCATAATATTTCATATATGGTTGTTAGCTTTATCAATTAATACTTTAAAAGTCATATAAAAGTTGTGACTAAATATCAGTGTAAAACTCTTTTATAGTGTCGGTGCATAATAATCAAACTCATAATAAAACTAAAGACTTTTATCATCAACTGTATATATTTTCTTTATTGTTTTTATAAGGAACATTTCATATAAATCATGAAGACTAATAAAAATACTTATATTAATTAATTTTATTTAACAATTAAGTTTATAAATGATAAAAGATTTGATAGTTTAGAACATATGTGAGGAAATATTTATGAATGTCTTGCAAATTTTTTTAAAAATTACAAATAATCAAAATTTTTATTAGGGACAAATAATTAAAACAAAATCAATACTTTTTTAAAAAATTGTAAAATATTTTATAAAAAAAAAAACGTAAGAATATTTTTTAAAATTGTGTCTTATGAAAATGAATGTATTGTATGGAGTATAAATTAGCATGATGTTGCTTTATTTTAACACGTAGTCTTAAGTTTAAGTATACTTGAAGCAAGAGATTTGCATTACATTACAGCGGTGTAAAGGATAGTATATTTTTTACTTAAATGTAATTTGGTCTTTTATTTTAAAATGCACATATTTTCAAATTTTTTAATTTTGATTCCTCTTTTACCTGGATTTTATAAATTCATAATTTTTGTCCTTTCGTGGAATTGAAATGTTGATCATTAAAAGATTATTTATTTAACTTAAGTTATAAAGCTGCACATTTTATAAAGCTGGATAACTAAATGCGTCTATTTAAATATGGTGAAGAATATTATGGATTTGAAAAATAGAAGGATTAAATCTCTTTATTGTTAATTAAAAAAACCAAAATTGTGAATTTTAAAAAATATAAATTAAAAATTTATTTAAACACCCTATATATATATAAAGGATATATTAAAGTAACCTCTGATTAAGGTTGATTGTGTTATTTTTTAAGATATTAAAGTAAATTCTCATTAAATAACGTAATCAATATGTTAAATTTAATTTTACAATTATAGTTAAGTTTTTTGTTTTTCACAATAACTTTCTTTTCGAACGATGTCTTATAAAGAAAGATAATAAAGAAAGCTATATTGAATGTTCTTGTATTTATAATGAAAACTAACAAATCTCTAAATGTTTTATGTATTTGAATTTGATAGGAGAAGAAAGTGTAGTTTTTAATATAAGAAGAGAAGATAGTGTAATATTTATATTTCTCAAAGATAGGAATACAATTTATTTTAAATTATATACTTAATTGAATAAATCTATTATATTGTTTGGGTGAAGAAAATAAATTAAGTAAACATGGAAATTTCTATCTATATTGGGTGCACCTTAAGATATTAAAATAAGCAAGACTAGAAGAAACAACATTTAATATAGACTTGAAACATTTAAGTGTGGTAGGACTGAGGATAGCAACATTTAAGGAGATTTAAAGGGCAAAGATCGAGGTGGAGAGAACCTTAAAACCGGGCTATAAATACAATATCTAGCTTGAGGCAATAAGCCTCAAGAGGCTTGACCACTTAGTGAAGGCTAGACCTCGAGAAATTGAAAAAAGGGGTTGTTTGCTCTCGCCAACACCCAAAAGTAACTCTTAAACATCAATTTTTACTCGAGATGAAAATACTAAAGCAAGAGATGCTTGAGCAAGTTAGCTAAGAATGAAAGATTGAGAGCCAAAGGTGTAAGACACTTAAAAGAACAAATATGTAACATCCTAGTTTTCATAAATAAGGTATTTTTAATTATTTTAAGTTAATTGAATTAGTTAATAGAAATTTTGTTATTTATTATAATTAATTATCTCAAAGAGACTAAATTATATAGATATTGTTAATAGAGAAAAGAATAAAATAAATATTTTCGGAAACAATAATAATAAGGAATGGTATATTTTTATATTATTAGTAGGAGTTTACATATTATAAGTTAAAGGGGTTAAGTGAGAAGATAAATGAGTTAGATGGACAAAGCCCATTAAGGTTGTTACGTGGGAAGGGAAGAAGAGGCATGACTGCTTTTGCCTCAATTTACCCTAGAGTTTATGGAAGCTTGGGAAAAAGAAAAAAGAGAGGCCATAGGAGAAAAAAAATGGGAGAAAAAATTATTCTCGCTCAATCTCTATGTAGTTTTTATAATATCATCACTGCAAATTCGTTACCTATTGGATCGGACTTGAAATTGGACAGTAAGTTTCAGACGTGTGGTAGGCAATTCTAACCGTTCAGATCAACATTTAGAGCTCTGGTTTGGGAGAAAAGACATTGCAATAAAAACTCTATTTTGACAAGGGTTTGTCGGATCAGAAAAGGAAAATTTCTGTTTGTCCTTGTTTCTTCATCAAGGTAAGGGGTTGGGAAATTATCTCTTATGTGACATGTGTAAGAAAGATGGGTAGTGAAGTGATCTCTAAGCTTCAATAGGTTTATGTATGTCATTGAAGGGTTATGAACACCCACAGTGAGTGCTAATAACATATTTTGTGCATGATTGTGTGAATATATTGGTAGTCTCGATTATCATTATATTTTTGTATTTGAATAACAAGAATATTTTGGTTTTTCTAATTCCTTGATATTTGGTGTTCATGAATATTAACTAATAAAGATCTACATTAATTTTATTGGATTGGTGACTAAAGATTATCATCGATTAATCAAGGTTTTGTATGTGGATTTATTAGTGTATTCGATGTGTTTTCATAAGATTATGAAATTGACAATAAAATACTCTATATATAATGATTAGTTTGGTATTGAGAAATTCCACCCTAAAAAATTAGTGTTATTGAATCTATTAATTATAATTATTGTAGTATCATTTTGTAGTCATCTGTTATTAGTTGTGTCATGGTTTGGTATATTGGTTTATTAGTCTATTCAACGTGTTTTCATAGGATTGTGAAATTGGGGATAAAATAGCCTATGTATAATGATTATTTTGACATTGAAGTGCTCCTTTTTATACTCTAGAAATTGGTGTTCTTGAATCTGTATTAACGGTAACAATTGTAGTGCCCCTTTTGTAGCCCCTGGTGATTGGTTATAACATTTGAGTTGGTTGGAGATGAGATTATCATTGATTAATAATTGTTAGGTGTGCTTGTTTATCACTGAATTTGGTGTGTTGGCTCATACGATTATGATTTATGGGATGTTTTGTCAAATCAGAATTTATGGGTGGTTGTTCTAATGTAATAATGTATTTTGTTAATTGAAGATGTGTTTTAATGAGACATAAGAGAAATTGAGTTTCAAGTGTGGTTGATACTCATGACTAACTATTTGGTGTTTGTATCAATTTATTTTATTAATTAGGGATATATGTTTGAGTTATATATAAGAGAGATTGGGATTTATATCTATTTGGGTGTTCCTGAATAGTTATGAGATGTCTATGAACAAAGTTAGTACCTTGAACAAAGTAATGGATAGTATTGACTTGTGTTAGATGAGATTGACTTGTTTATTTGTTTCTATATAAGAAATAGGGTAATGGAGGTGAACCCTAAGCCTCCCTAGGGATGAACTTTGTGTTAAATGTGACTGACTTATTTGTTTGTTTCTATGAATGTTATTAATGATTAAACAATGAAGAACTTTAATTATATGGTTGATTAATGTGATGATTGAAAGATTGTTATGTTACTTGAATTGCTTTCTTTATAAAAAGAATTAACTGTTAGGTGTTGGAGGTTTTCTTCCATTGAGAGAATTGACGGAAACATTGATTATTATCCATGCAATTATGGGGTGTGATAATAATAAACAAAAAGATAGAGAAGTAGAATGTTTGAGGGTTTGAAGTTAGAATTATATTTTAGGAACCTTGTAAGTTGAATACTTGTTATCTGAGATTTTTGTATAACATGTCTCAGTATTTCTGTAATATATTTATGTGTGGTTGACCAAATTAATTTCTGTTTGATGTTTTAGAAAATAGACATTTCGGTCTACAATTTAAGATCAAGAATCACATAAAAATGTTAAGAATTGACTGAGTTATGTGGTTTGGAAGTTAAGTCTCTCATTCAGTGCGTGAAATAGAATATGTGTATTGTAAGCTTTGCAAGGTAATCTAGATGACCTTATTAGGATCATGTTCTTCATGTAAGTTATAGCCCTCGATGTTAGCTTTCTAATAGAGTTGGAATCACGTAAAAATGATGTATATAACTCAAGTTATGAATAAAATAGTGAGTAAAGGTCAAGCTGTCAAATTTGGGGCTAGTAGCTGCGGGTTTGTAATTTCTAAAAATAATAGATGATAGAACTAACTATGGACATAAACATAAAAGTTTTATATAATGGTATTATCTTCTAATAAAATTTGTACCACCTTCATATCATTAATGCAACTATAGATATTGTATTTAGACTACACGATGCAATAAAAGAGTAAGATAAAAAAGGATAGTGTGAGATGTAATGGTGATCATTGTAGTATAAAATATTGTGATGTATCTTATAATTATGAGCCTCGTGAATGATTAAGTGTTTAAAAGTTGTTTAGGGAGCATGAATTGAGGATTTAACCCTGATGTGATCTTTGATGATCACGTGCCCAAAGGATCCTTTCTAAAGTCACTTGGAAGGGAAATGGATTTATGGAGAGGAAAGGAATGGGGTGAGGCGCCACAAATACTAGGTTTGATAAGCCAAAGGGGAGAGCCCACAAGGGAGGGGTCCCTTGATAACTCTTAGAAGCTCTCACAAAGGAGAAAGGGGGACACTCAAAGGTAAGAACCTCAACCAATATGGTCTCTAGGATTAAATTCAAGTGTAAAAAATACAAGTGAGGGAGGAGCTCCTATTTATAGAGGTAGCTAACCTCTTGAACAAGATAACCTAAAAAAGAAGGGCTAGGATTAAAAGGAGAGATCTAAGGGAGGAGAATTGAGAAACAATTCCCTCTTTAGATCATCAAACTTGGTGCCCAAGTTTCTCAAACCAAGGGCCAAGATTCCTTCTTATTAGCTTAGGGGGTTTATGTAGAAAAGAGGGGTGTAGATATCAAGACTACCCCTTATTTCCTTCATAAAGACCCAAAAAGCTAAATCCACCCTCTAAATTCCTAAGACACCTCCTAAAAATAAAAATGGACTAAATACATGTCCCAAATTAAATTCTTAATGCTCATCAAAATTAAAATAAAGAAAAATTACATTTTATTAACTAAAGTCCCTAGCCTAATATCTTCACTCTCCATAGGAGGTGAAGTCTTCCTTTGTCTGCAAGGGCTAGGTCTTCTTCAATCCTTCTAGCCATGGCCCTAGTGATAGGTCCTTGGCTAGGCATGGTCACATCATCTCCTCCCTCTTGAAGAGGATTTGACCTCAAATCCATGGGGTCTTCGTCATTTTCAGTACCTACAAATGGAGACAAATCAGAAACATTAAAACTGGTGCTTACCCCATAATCCTCAGGCAGATCTAAAACATAGGCATTATTACCGATCCGCTCAAGGATTTGGAAAGGTCCATCTCCTCTAGGGCTAAGTTTGGACTTCCTTTGAGAAGGAAATCTATCCTTTCTCAAGTGAAGCCATACCCAGTCGCCCTTTTCAAAGATGACTTCTTTCCTCCCCCTATTGGCGAAAGTAGCATCTCTCAAGGATTGGCGCTCTATGTTAACTTTAACCCTCTCATGTAATTGTTTTACAAAAATGGCTTTTTCCTCTCCTTCTTTATGCACAGCAACAGAAAGAGGAAGAGGTAAAATATCTAGAGGAGTACGAGGATTAAAGCCATAGACCACCTCAAAAGGAGAATGCTTGGTGGTTCTATGAACCACCCGGTTATAAGCAAATTCCATGTGGGGAAGGTACTCATCCCAAGACTTATGGTTGCCTTTAAGGAGAGCCCTCAGCATAGTGGATAAAGATCTATTCACCACTTCTGTTTGCCCATCAGTTTGAGGGTGACAGGTAGTGGAAAAAAGAAGTTTAGTTCCCAGCTTAGCCCAAAGAGTTTTCCAAAAATGGCTAAGGAACTTCACATCCCTATCTGACACTATTGAAGAGGGTATACCATGCAATCGGACAACCTTTTTAAAGAAAAGTCTTGCGATGTTGCTCGCATCATCCACTTTGTGGCAGGGAATAAAATGGGCCATTTTTGAAAATCGGTCCACCACCACAAATATGGAGTCTGCACCTCGTTGGGTTCTTGGGAGCCCAAGGATGAAATCCATGCTAATATCCTCCCAAGCTGCAGAAGGAGCAGGTAAAGGTGTGTATAGTCCATGAGGCATTGCTTTAGACTTTGCTTGCAAGCAAGCTATACATTTAGAGCAATGTCTATGGACATCTCTACGCATATGGGGCCAAAAGAATTTCTCTTGTAAAAGCATGAGGGTTTTTGAAATCCCAAAATGCCCCATGAGCCCACCTTCATGACTCTCTTTTGTAAGTAAGTTCCTAATTGATCCTTAGGGTATACAAAACTTACTCCCTTTGTAAAGATACCCTTCACTGATGAAGTACCCATCATGGGCCTTTAATGCAAATGCAGATGCAGAGGTAGCAAATATGGGGCCGAAATCCTTATCAGACGGATACATAGCCCGAATGTCATCAAATCCCAAGATTTTTGCACTTAAGGATGAATAAAGGGCATGACGCCTAAAAAGAGCATCAACCACCACATTTTGTTTTCCTTTCTTGTACTTGATGACATAAGGGAAGGATTCAAGATATTCCACCCACGTTGCATGCCTTTTGTTCAATTTACCTTGACCCCTCAAATATTTTAGTGACTCACGGTCACTATGAATGACAAACTCCTTGGGAGCAAGGTAATGCTCCCAAGTTTGAAGGGCCCTAATTAGAGCATAAAACTCCTTATCATAGGTGGGGTAGTTGAGGGGGGCACCATTGAGTTTTTCACTGAAATACGTAATGAGGTGCCCTCCTTGCAACAAGACAGCCCCCACACCTACACCAGAGGCATCACATTCAAGTTCAAATGTTTTAGAAAAGTCAGGTAATGCCAAGACTGGTGCATGGGTCAGTTTATGCTTAATTAGTTGGAAGGCTTTCTCTTGTTTCTCACCCCAAAGGAAAGAAACTTCCTTTTTCAACAAATCATTTATTGGTGCGAAGAGCGTGGAGAAATTAGGCACAAAGCGCCTATAAAATCCAGCGAGACCATGAAAGCTTTTGATCTCTATCACACTCTTTGGGGTGGGCCATTCTTGAATAGTTTTTATCTTTTCGGGGTCAACATGAACCCCTTTTGTGCTAACTACAAAACCTAGGAAAACTACACTATCTACACAAAAGGTACATTTTTCTAAGTTACCAAAAAGATGATTACTCCTAAGAAGAGAAAAAACATGCCTTAGATGTCCTAAATGATCATCTAGGTTCCTAGAGTAAACTAAAATGTCATCAAAGTAAACTACACAAAATTTACCAATGCAATCCCTCAGTACATGATTCATTAAGCGCATGAATGTGCTTGGGGCATTAGTTAGCCCAAAAGGCATAACCAACCACTCATAAAGACCAAATTTAGTCTTAAAAGCAGTTTTCCACTCATCACCCTCTTTGATTCTTATTTGGTGGTAACCACTTCTAAGATCTATTTTTGAAAATATTTTTGCCCCATGCAATTCATCCAACATGTCATCAAGACGGGGGATTGGGTGCCAATATTTGATGGTGATGTTGTTGATTGCACGAAAATCAACACACATCCTCCATTGGCCATTCTTCTTGGGCACCAACAAGACTGGCATAGCACAAGGGCTTAGGCTCTTTTGAACCCAACCCTTCTCCAATAACTCATTCACTTGAGACTCAATCTCTTGGGTCTCCATGGGGTTGGTCCTATAGGCAGGTCTATTAGGTATACTTGCGCCAGGTACTAAATCAATTTGATGTTCTATACCCCTAATGGAAGGAAGTCCTTTCGGAACCTCATTAGGGAATATGTCATCAAATTCTTTTAAAATATCTTGAACCCCTTGAGGAAGGTGCTCATGTGCATGGGCTGTGGCAGTGCTCTCAGCAGAAGAATGCAAAATGGGAAAAGGATTTTATGCTTCTTTGCAAAAGAGGAGATAAAAGGGCTTGTTAGTCAAAGGAGCTTCTTTTAAATCACGTTTAGTAGCAAATAGGCTCCTTTTACTAATATTCCCTTTCGAAGGGGCATCACCTTCCGACTCTCTCTCTTTACCCTTTTCAAGCTTTAAGGGTAAAGCTTGTTGTATTTTTTTTTGTTTTTGTTTTTTCTCAACTCTTTTCTTTTTCATCGCAAATTGATCTTCAACTACTTGAGAAGGTGACAAAGGATACAATTTGAAGCACTTTTCATTATGATGCATGCCTCCCTTGATCTTTTTCTAGAGGTTTTCTTCTTTGGTGAAATAGTTTGTGGAGAGCTAAGAAGTGAGGTGGTTTTAGGCGCCACTTAAGGTAAGATAAGCCTAAGAGGGAAAGTTTACCACAAGGGATGGAACCCTTGATAAAAACCTAAGGAATTCTCAAAGAGAGAAGGGTGGACACTAAGAGAATTTTGGCCAACTCAAGGTTTTTCCAGTCAATCAAGTGTAAAAAATACAAGAGTGTAAAGGAGCACCTTTTTATAGAGGGAGCTAACCTCTTGGACAAGTCATGAAGGAAATGAAGGGCTAGGATTAAAAGGAGTCATCCAAGGGAGGAGGATGGAAGCCCAAAGTCCAATCAATACCCTCCTTTAGATGAGAATTGGTGCCCAAGCTACCTCATCCAAGGGCCAAGATTACTCCTTTATTAGTTTTGGGTTTTATTTAGCAAAAGAGGGTGTAGTTATCAAACTACCCCCTTATTTCCTAAATAAAGGCCCAAAAGCTAATCTTACACCTTCTTATTACTAAGACACCTCCTAGAAAATTAAATGGACTAATACATGTCCAAAATAAAATCCTAGGTTCCTAAAATAAAAATTACAAGTAAATAAGTCATGGCTTGCATAACTTGATGGTCATATGGAGGTGAGATGTTCCTCCTTCTACTCTAGCCATGTCTTCTTCTATTCTCCGAGCCATGACCCTAGTGATAGGGCCCTTGCTTGGGGAGAATGCATCATCCCCTCCCCCTTGGGAAGGATTTGACCTCAAATCTGATAGGTCCTCCTCTTCTTCATTAGTACCTACAAAAGGGATCAAATCACAAACATTAAAGGTAATACTGACACCATAGTCCTCAGGGAGATTTAATATGTATGCATTGTTGTTCACTCTCTTGAGGACTTGAAAGGGACCATCTCCTCGGGGGCTAAGCTTGGACTTCCTTTGAGTAGGGAAGCGATCCTTCCTCAAATGAAGCCATACCCAATCCCCTTCATTGAAGATAATTTCTTTCCTGCCCCTATTGGCTTTACTAGCATACTCCTTTGAATGATGTTCAATGTTGGCCTTTACCCTTTCATGTAATTTTTTAACAAAATCCGTTCTTACTATTCCTTCTTTGTGAACAGAAGAAGGGAAGGGTAAGGGCAAGATATCAAGAGGAGTAAGGGGGTTGAAGCCATAAACAACTTCAAAGGGAGAATGCTTGGTGGTCCTTTGAACCACCCGGTTGTATGCAAACTCAATATGGGGTAGGTATTCATCCCAAGACTTGTGATTTCCTCGAAGAAGTGTCCTAAGCATAGTAGATAGAGATCTATTTACTACCTCAGTCTGCCCATCAGTTTGGGGGTGACATGTGGTAGAAAATAAGAGTTTAGTTCCTAGCCTTGCCCACAATGTTTTCCAAAAGTGGCTAAGGAACTTCACATCTCTATCAGAGACTATGGATTGGGGAATTCCATGTAAACGGACAACTTCTTTAAAGAAAAGTCTCGCAATGTTGCTCGCATCATCTATCTTGTGGCATGGTATAAAGTGAGCCATTTTTGAAAATCTATCTACCACTACAAAGATAGAGTCTGCACCTCGTTGGGTTCAAGGCAGGCCAAGGATGAAATCCATACTAATATCCAGCCAAGGTGCAGAAGGAGCAGGTAAGGGTGTGTACAATCCATGAGCCATTGTCTTATACTTAGCTTGCAAGCAAGCAATGCATCTACGACAATGTCTATAGACATCTTTCTTCATATGGGGCCAAAAGAATTTTTCTTGTAAAAGCAGAAGAGTTTTGTTAATTCCAAAATTCCCCATGAGCCCACCCTCATGGCTCTCTTTTGTCAACAGATTTCTCATAGATCCTTGGGGTACACAAAGTCTGCTACCTTTGAAAAGGTACCCCTCACTCACAAAGAACCCATTTTGGGTTTTACATGCAAATGTAGAGGCAGCATAAATGGATCCAAAATCCTTATCAGAAAGATACATTTCTCTAATATTATCAAATCCAAGAATCTTTGCACTTAAGGTGGTGTAAAGGGTATGTCTACGAGACAAAGCATCAGCCACCACATTATGTTTTCCTTTCTTGTATTTGATGATATAAGGGAAAGTCTCAAGAAATTCTACCCATTTAGCATGCCTTTTATTAAGCTTGCCTTGACCCTTCAAATACTTAAGTGACTTATGGTCACTATGAATGATGAACTCCTTGGGTACAAGATAATGTTCCCAAGTTTGAAGGACCCTTATCAAAGAGTAAAACTCTTTATCATAGGTGGGGTAGTTTAAGGTGGCTCCATTTAGTTTTTCACTAAAATAAGCCACGGGATGACCACCTTGTAACAACACAGCTCCCACACCCACTCCCGATGCATCACACTCTAGCTCAAAAGTTTTAGAAAAGTCAGGAAGAGCTAAAACTGGTGCATGGGTCAGTTTCTGTTTGATAAGTTCAAAGGCTTTTTGTTGTTTTTCACCCCAAAGGAAAGGAGTATCCTTCTTCACCAAATCATTGATTGGTGAGAAAAGTGTGGAGAAGTTAGGCACAAAGCGCCTGTAAAAGCTCGCGAGACCATGAAAACTCTTGATCTCAGTCACACTTTTTGGGGTGGGCCATTCTTGGATGGCATTGATTTTGTCGGGGTCTACTTGAACCCCATTTTTATTAACTATAAAATCTAAGAACACCACACTCTCCACACAAAAATTACATTTTTCAAGATTTCCATAGAGTTGGTGTGACCTAAGAATGCAAAAGATGCGCCTAAGATGGCCTACATGTTCATCTAGGCTCTTGCTATACACTAAGATGTCATCAAAATAAACAACACAAAATTTTCCTAAGCAATCCCTAAGGACATGATTCATAAGCCTCATGAAGGTGCTTGGGGCATTGGTAAGCCCAAAGGGCATTACCAACCACTCATACAGCCCAAACTTGGTCTTAAAAGCGGTTTTCCACTCATCACCTTCCTTGTTTGGTGATAACCACTCTTAAGATCAATTTTTAAAAATAATTGGGCCCCATGCAATTCATCAAGCATGTCATCAAGCCTAGGGATAGGGTGCCTATATTTGATGGTGATGTTATTGATTGCTCGACAATCAATGCACATCCTCCATTGGCCATTCTTCTTAGGCACCAACAAAACTGGCACAGCACAAGGGCTTAGGCTCTCTTGAACCCAACCCTTCTCCAATAGTTCTTGGACTTGAGATTCAATCTCCTTGGTCTCCATGGGATTAGTCCTATAAGCAGGCCTATTAGGCAGGCTAGCCCCAGGTACCAAGTCTATTTGGTGTTCTATACCCCTAATTGGAGGAAGTCCTTTGGGAACTTCATTAGGGAATATATCACCAAACTCCTTTAAAAGCTATTGAACCTCTTGAGGTAGGTTCTCAGGTCCAAGTTCTATGGCAGTGCTAGAACTAGAAGGGAAAAAGGTGGAGGGGGAAGAAATGGGGGATGCCTCTTTGCAAAGGAGGAGATAGAAAGGTCTGTTAGTTAAGGGGGCTTCCTTTAAATCCAATTTTGTCGCAAATAAACTCCCTTTACTAATGACTTTCTTGGAAGGGGCACCAACTTCCAAATCAACCTCTTTACCCATTTCAAGCTTTAGGGGTAAAGCTTTGCTTTTTTTTTCTCCTCATCTCTCTTATGTTTCATGATGAGTTGGTCCTCCGCCACTTGTGAAGGTGTTAGAGGACACAACTTAATGCGCTTATCCTTATGAGTGAGGATGATGTTATTGGAATGACCATGGTGTATAGCTTTCTTATCAAATTACCATAGTCTTCCTAGCAAGATATGGCCAGCTTCCATTGGGACTATGTCACACAGGATCTCATCTTTATAAGACCTAATGGAAATTGGAACCTTGACTTGCTCATTGACCTCCATTTACCCTTGCTCATTGAGCCATTAAAGCTTGTAAGGCTTAGGGTGGGGAAGTGGGGTCAAGGCTAGCTTTTCCACCAACCTTGAGCTACAACAACTGCAGCATGACCCATTATCCACAATGAGAGAACATATTTTGTCATTCACCTTAAAGCGAGTGTGGAATATGTTCTCCCTTTGAGATGAGGACACTTTCAAAGGTTGGCTTCCAAGAAGTCTTCTTATCATTAAGAGGTTTCCCTCATATGCATAAGCGGTTTCATCACAATCAGATTGGTATGCATGAACCCCTTCTCTTTCGCTCTCACTAGAGGAGTGTGAGCTAGACGCACTACTATAAACATCTTGGGCCCTCATGATGATGTTTCTCTTAGTAGGGCATTGAGAGGCAATGTGGCCTCTCCCAAGACATTTAAAGCATTTGATACTACTAACTTTCTCGTGAGAGTTAGTAGTAGGGGTTTTCTCTCTATATGTGATGTTTTATGCTCTTTGAAGTGCTTGGGATGTTCCTCTTTGGGGTAACTCTTGAAAGAGTTCCCCGTAGGTTGGTCCCTCTTTACATAAGGTGGGTTATCCTTTTTAAAAGTTTTCCTTCTAAGTTGATTTTTCACCTTGATGCAAAGTTGAACTAACTCATCAAGGGAATTGTATGAGAAGAGTTCCACCTTATCACGAATTTCGGGGCTCAACCCACATAAAAACCTTGCCATAGTGGCCTTGGGTTCCTCAATGATACTCGCCCTCAAGATAAGAAGTTCCATCTTTTGTCTATACTCTTCTATACTAAGGTTGATTTGCCTTAGCCTTTGGAGTCTATCCAAAAGATCTCTTTCATACCAAGAGGGAATATGCCTTCTTCTTAGAGCACTTCTAAGATCATTCCAATATCTTATGGAAGGCATATTGGTGCGGATTCTCTCATTGGTTAACCCAACCCACCAATGCATGGCATGCCCTTGGAAGCTAAGGGTTGCCATTGGAACCTTTCTTTCTTCTCTTACCTCATGGCAAGTGGAGAATTGTTCTACCTTGATTTCCCAATCAAGGTAGGCTTCCACATCTTCCCTCCCATGAAATGGGGGGAGATCAATTTTGGGCTCCCTTGGAGGGGCCCCATTATTATGCATGGATGAATGGGAGTTTCTCCTAGGATGATTGTAGTATTCTTCCTCACTTTCACTCCTATGGGTATGTCTAGATGGGGAACCTAAGACTATCCCTTTCATTTTGTAATTCTCACCATTCCCATGCTTTCTTTTTTCTTCTTCTTTCTCTTTCTTTTCTTTCTCTCCTTTCTTCATCTTCTCTCCTTTCTCTTATTCTTCTCTCTTCCTTCTCTCTTTTTTCTGTCTTTTCTTCCTCTCTTTCTTTTATTTTCTTTTCTCCTTGGACTCTTTTTCTCTCCTTTTTTCTTCTCTTCTCTCTTGTTCTTTTGCCATCCACTCCCTAAAGTCCATGTTTAAGTTTTCTAGAGTGTAATCTTTAGAAATATTTCTTTGGTTTACACTCTTGTTTGATGAATAACTATGAGCACTAGAGTGGGTGTTTGATGTCATTGTGCTTGAATTTCTAAGAGGAAAAAGGTGGCTAAAAAATTTTCACAAACAAACACTCTCTCTTTTTGTGTTTTCTTGCCTAAAATGGCTTGATGAGTCTTTGGAACTCTTTAGCCTTATAAGCGCTTTGAATAAGGAAAATAAAGCAAGAATTTTAAAGCAAAAATTCAAAAGAGAATGGATCTAAAGCGAGCTCCTAAGGTGTTGAAGGAAGTGTACCACTTCTTCCTTCTTCACCTAATTTTCGAGAAACTAAAAAATTGATTAAATTTTATTACAACCAAAGGGAGGGTCTTAAGGGTACTCAAACTCCCAACTACAAAATTAATACACCCAAATTAAAGAAAAAGTAAAGTCTTCAAAAAATGATTCTCCAAATGCTCCCTCAAATCAAAGTCCTCACGGCTAGGTGTATTTCCTTTTGAGGTGATCCCTTAGGCTCTTAGTCCAACCTTCCAAAATATGCTACCCTTGTGGTAAGCTCCTTTTTCAAGCTTTCTCCCAAAAGTGACACTAACACACAAACCAAAGAAACCAAAAGTAGCAAGGGAAGGTGCGAATAGAAACTCAAAAAGCAATAAAAGATAACACAATCAAAAGGACACTTAACCAAATGGTAAGAGTATATAAGACAAACTAGAAAAATGATTTAAAAGACAAGCAACAACTAAAGGGTAAACAAAAGAAAGAGAGCACACAATGGAATGGCACTAGATTAAAGAGTACAAGAACACAAATATCAAGTTCTAGTGTACCAAAAGTAATAAAATTTATTTTAAGGTTCCAAGTTCAAAGTTGAAGCACTTGCTAATTTTAGGTTAGGTACATCAAATGAATTTTTTTCAAACTTTCTTTTCTTTTGTTTGTTCTCTTTTTTCTTTTTTTTTGAATCCTTCGTTGTTTTTTTTGTATTTTATTTTAGACTTTGTTTTCTTGTTTTTTTTTTTAATATTTACTAGATGCACCTAAATTAATTGTGAATTTAGTGCTTGATAACAAAGAGTTATGCGCTTGGAACAATAAAGAAAATTAAAAGCAACAATTTAGGTACTACTAGAAATGACTTCAAAATGCAAAGTAGCTATAGATGTGTTAATGGTTTAGTAGTTTGGTGTGCCACTGGACTCAAGCTTTGTTAAGTTTTTAGTAATCTGTTGAACAAAAATACCAAACTTATAACTTAAGTGAAAGCACCCACAAACAAGAACTACCTTTACCACACAAATGAGCTACTAATTATATGTATAAGGAAAATAAAGACAAAGAAAATTGAGCAACTACTTTTGAATTTTTTTTTAAGAATATGCTTGAAACTAAAAGCACATGAACTTCTAAAGAGACTTAGACATGAGGTATGACCCTCTATGTTGCTTAATTTAAGAAGTTTTAATTTTTTTTTTGTAAAAACAAAAGAGGCTAAACTTAAAAGGAATTAATAGACAAAATGGGAAACTATAAACATGACTTATAGACAACTACACAAGAGTATAAAAGTGAAAAATAAAAGCTAAAAATAAAGCAAAAACAAGGCAACTAGGTGCAAGGAAACACAATAATTTGGTCTAAATTTCTTGACCAAAAGGTTGTGGAATTCACCACAACGGCATAGACTTTTAGCAAGAAATTCTCAAAACCAAAATTCAAGCAAGAAAGCACCCAACAAAAAGCTTAAGAGGAAATTAATGAATATGGGAGAGACGTAGATGAAAAGAAAAGAACAATATAAATTGCATCAAGCAACAAATAAATGGTGCAAATAAACTATAACTCAAAACAATAAACTCAAGACATAAATGGAAATGATAAACAACAATGGAAAGCTAGAAAAAATTGCAGAAATTAAAGATAAAATAAAATAGGAAAACGAAAAGAAAAAATAAATGAGATAGGAAGAGAGTTTAGACCTCTAGAACCAATGCTCTAGATACCAAATGATGCATGTCTCCCTTGATCTTTTTCTAGAGGTTTTCTTCTTTGGTGAAATGGTTTGTGGAGAGGCAAGAAGTGAGGTGGTTTTAGGCGCCACTTAAGGTAAGATAAGCCTAAGAGGGAAAGTTTGCCACAAGGGATGGAACCCTTGATAAAAACCTAAGGAATTCTCAAAGAGAGAAGGGTGGACACTAAGAGAATTTTGGCCAACTCAAGGTTTTTCCATTCAATCAAGTGTAAAAAATACAAGAGTGTGAAGGAGCACCTTTTTATAGAGGGAGCTAACCTCTTGGACAAGTCATGAAGGAAATGAAGGGCTAGGATTAAAAGGAGTCATCCAAGGGAGGATGATTGAAGCCCAAAGTCCAATCAATACCCTCCTTTAGATGAGAATTGGTGCCCAAGCTACCTCATCCAAGGGCCAAGATTACTCCTTTATTAGTTTTGGGTTTTATTTAGCAAAAGAGGGTGTAGTTATCAAACTACCCCCTTATTTCCTAAATAAAGGCCCAAAAGCTAATCTTACACCTTCTTATTACTAAGACACCTCCTAGAAAATTAAATGGACTAATACATGTCCAAAATAAAATCCTAGGTTCCTAAAATAAAAATTACAAGTAAATAAGTCATGGCTTGCATAACTTGATGGTCATATGGAGGTCAGATCTTCCTCCCTCTACTCTAACCATGTCTTCTTCTATTCTCCTAGCCATGGCCCTAGTGATAGGGCCTTTGCTTGGGGAGAATGCATCACATTATGGGTGAGAATTATTTGGTTGGAGTGACCATGGTGAATAGCTTTTTTGTCAAATTGCCATGGTCTTCCCAATAGGATATGACCAGCCTCCATAGGAACTATGTTACAAGGAATCTCATCATTATAAGATCCTATGGAAATTGGAACCATAACTTGTTCATTGACTACCATCTCCCCTTGCTTATTGAGCCATTGCTATTTGTAAGGTTTGGGATGGGGCATGGTAGTCAAGGCTAGCTTTTCAACCAACCTAGAGCTACAACAGTTACAACAGGAGCCACTATCAACAAGGAGAGAACATACTTTGTCATTTACTTTACATCTTGTATGGAAGATGTTCTCTCTTTGTGACTGGCCAAGCTCTAGAGGTTGGCTTCCAAGAAGCCTTTGAACCATAAGGAGGTCCCCCTCATAAGGAAAAGCTTCCTAACACTGTTGTTCAAAAGTATGTCCCCCTTCTTCCTCACTCTCACTAGAGGAGGAAGATGAGCTATTCTCACTACAAATGTCTTGTCCCCTTATGATCATGGTTTTCTTGTTAGGGAATTGAGAGGCAATATGGCCTCTCCCAAGACATTTGAAGCATTTGATACTACTTTGCCTTTCAGTAAGCTTAGTAGTAGGGGGTTTTCTCTCTACATGAGGTGCTTTTGTATCTTGAAAATGCTTGGGTTCCTCTTTGGGAAAACCCTTGAAAAAGTTTCCCTTAAGTTGGTCTCTCTTTGAGTAAGAGAGAAAATCTTTTTTAAAGCTTTTTCTCTTGAGTTGATTCTCAGCTCTTACACAAAGTTCTACTAACTCATCAAGGTTTGAGTATGAAAGAAGCTCTACCTTATCTCTAATGTTAGAGCTTAATCCACACAAAAACCTAGCAAGGGTGGCATTGGGTTCCTCAATGATATTGGCCCTTAGTATGAGAAGCTCCATCTTTTGTCTATACTCCTCAATACTTAGGTTATGTTGCCTAAGTCTTTAGAGCCTATCCAAAAGATCCCTTTCATAATATGAAGGAATGTGCCTTCTTCGCAAACAAGTTTTTAAATCATTCCAGTAGCGAATGTCAGGCATTTGTTTACGGGCCCTATCCTTGACTAACCCATCCCACCAATGCAAAGCAGAACCTTGAAAACTAAGGGAGGCCAAAGGTACTTTTCTTTCTTCCCTAATTTCATAGCATCGAAAGAGTTGTTCCACTTTGACTTCCCAATCTAGGTAAGTCTCAACATCTTCCCTACCATGAAAATGGGGTAGGTCTACCTTTGGTTCCCTAGCATGATTTATGTTCTCTTGAGGAGAATGATGAATGTGAGTGATGCTTATGTTGATTTCTATAGTATTCTTCTTCACTAGAGCTAAAATGCCTAGATGGGGATCTTATGAGAATTCCTTTATTTTTTCTATCACTCTCCCTCCCATATCTCCTCTTACTCTCTTCTTCTCTCCTTCTCTCTTCTTCCTCTTTTTCTCTTTTTCTTTCTAGTTCTTTCCTTCTTCTCTTTGCTTCATCCTTTCTTCTCTCTCTTTGCCTTCTCTCTTCTCGCTCTTTTTTTCTCTTTTCTCATTTCCAACATCTCTTTTTTTAACTCTTCCTTCTCTTTTTGTTTTTCCTTTTCTTTTATTTCTTTTTTTCTCTCTTTTTCTTCTCTCCTTTCTTGTTCTTTAGCCATCCATTCCCTAAATTCTAAGTTAAGGTTTTCAAGAGTGTCTCCCTTGGAAGGTTTTCTTTGGTTGACACTCTTACTTGATGAACAACTATGTGCACTAGAATGTGTGTGGGAAGTCATGGTGCTTGGATGCTAAAAACTAAAAGGTAGGCCAAAAACTTTTTTTTTTTGTTTTCTCACCTAAGGTGGCTTGATGAGTCTTTGTAACTCTTAGCCTGTACACGTTTTTTCAAAACAACATAAAATAAAATAAAAGTGCAAGAATGTAAAAGAGAAAGGGCTCTAATCGTGCTCCTAAGGTGTTGAAAGAAGTGTACCACTTCTCCCTTCTTCACCTAATTAACGAGGAACTACGCTAAAATTAACCAAAATTATTACAAACCAAGGGAGGGCCTTAAGGGCACTCAAACTCCCAATCTAAAATTAAGTATACACAATACAAAGAATAAAAAAAAATAAAACAAAGTCTTCACTCCAAGCTTTTTGGTGTTTGTCTCCTTTTCATCAAGCCCCTTTGAGTTGCATCAACTCACCCCAAGAATGCTACCCTTGTTTCCTCTTGTTTGGACTTGCCAAAATTTTATATATGGAACCTTTCCCAACCTTTCCTTACCAAGGCCGAATACAACACAAGACAACAAACAAAGGTGAATAACAAAACAAGGTTCACAAATCTAAGTGGATAGATTAAACAATGACAAACTCAAAGAAGTAAAGAAGACAAGCAAGAAAACATAAGACTCATAAAGGAAGGTAGCACACAAATAACTTTCCTAGATTAGCTCTAAGAGTAGAGATGAAAAAAGACTCAAACAAAAAAAATGAAACCAATAGTTGCACACTTAATAAAATTTAAGTGACCAAAAACTAAAAAGCTTACTCAAGTAATTTTTTTTTTGAATCACAATTGGTTCCTCATATCAAATGTTTCTACTATTAGGTACACAACTTCAAATTTGTCTTTCTTTCGAGTTCTTTATCTTCTTTTTTTAACTTGAACTTTTTCTATTTTTTTAACTTTTTCTAATCATTTTGCTGCACCTAATAGCTTGTTGAATTGAAATTTTAATGAGGATTCTTGAAATAATAACACTTGAGTGAATAAGCACAAAGTAAGGTCACACAATTTTCAAGCAATGCATGCAACTAAAGGCAAAACAACTTAGTAGTTCCAAATACCACTGAACTAATGGTGCTTAAGGAATGATTTAGGGCTGATTTTGAAGTAAATTGATTGCTCAAATTACTAACACAATTCACCCAAGCTAAAATTCCATAAAGAGGCACCAATAGTGAAGGTAAACCAAGTGGAAAGCTACTAATAATTCAACATAGAACAAGAAACATATAAAGATTGAATTGAGCAAATATTTAAGAACAACAAAGAGATTAATATGCTTGAACTAAAAGCATAAAAGAATTAAGAGACTCAACAAGAGGTTCACCTCTTAGGAGCTCAATTCAAACTGTTTTTTAAGGCTTTTTTGTAAAAAAATTTAAGAGGCTAAAACCTATGGAATTTAAATGAGACAAAATAGGAAACTAACATGACTAGTATTTGACAAAACACAAGATTAAGAAAAAATAACACACCTAAAAATAGAGCAAAAATTTCAGCAAGAGACTTAAAACAAAAGGCACAACAAAGTGGCCAAAGTTGATCACCACAATGGTGTGGAAAAATCCTCAACCATGTGGGTTTAATGGTCACAACTTCTTAGACACACTTTAACATAAAAAACCAAAGGAAAATTAAGCAACTTGAACACAAAAATAAGATGCAAAGAAAGGGACAAATAAAATCGCATCAAATTAAATGGAACATAGGCACGTAGATAGAAAACAAAAGTGCATATAATAGCAAGAATAAAAAGCTATACTACTAGACAATAAAGGAAATAGAGATGACAAAAAATGAAGGACTTTAAAATAAAGAGATCAAAGAAATAAACAACAAAGTAAAAAAAAATTGAGAAAGAATGTGACCTTTAGAAAGTGGCTCTAGATACCACTTGATGTGATCTTTGATGATCTCGTGCCCAAAGGATCCTTTCTAAAGTCACTTGGAAGGGAAATGGATTTATGGAGAGGAAAGGAATGGGGAAAGGCGCCACAAATACTAGGTTTGATAAGCCAAAGGGGAGAGGCCACAAGGGAGGGGTCCCTTGATAACTCTTAGAAGCTCTCACAAAGGAGAAAGGGGGACACTCAAAGGTAAGATCCTCAACCAATATGGTATCTAGGATTAAATTCAAGTGTAAAAAATACAAGTGAGGGAGGAGCTCCTATTTATAGAGGTAGCTAACCTCTTGAACAAGATAACCTAAAAAAGAAGGGCTAGGATTAAAAGGAGAGATCTAAGGGAGGAGAATTGAGAAACAATTCCCTCTTTAGATCATCAAACTTGGTGCCCAAGTTTCTCAAACCAAGGGCCAAGATTCCTTCTTATTAGCTTAGGGGGTTTATGTAGAAAAGAGGGGTGTAGATATCAAGGCTACCCCTTATTTCCTTCATAAAGACCCAAAAAGCTAAATCCACCCTCTAAATTCCTAAGACACCTCCTAAAAATAAAAAATGGACTAAATACATGTCCCAAATTAAATTCTTAATGCTCCTCAAAATTAAAATAAAGGAAAATTACATTTTATTAACTAAAGTCCCTAGCCTAATATCTTCACTCTCCATAGGAGGTGAAGTCTTCCTTTGTCTGCAAGGGCTAGGTCTTCTTCAATCCTTCTATCCATGGCCCTAGTGATAGGTCCTTGGCTAGGCATGGTCACATCATTGTTGGTGATGAATGATTAACTTTTCTTTACCTTTTCGTTAGGATGCTTTGATTAGGTGTAACCTTGTGTTATGGAGAATTATTTATTATTTTCTGTTGTGAATATGAATTATTCAATATTTCAATGAGTTTTAGTAATTGAGAATCATGTAAAACTCATTTGTCTTGGCTGATGTATTTACTCATATGCTATGTTTTATTATATTATAATTTTTGAAAATAAGTGTATACTGAGAGATGTGAATATCCTTTTACCTAAATGCAAAGCTACTATTTCAAATAAATACATTTTTTTGCTACTTTCTTTATTTAATGAATAAAGGGTAGAAGGGTGTCACAAAATATATCTAGAGATTCAATTTAAGAAGAAGTCAACAAACCAAAGGATAAGGATTAAAAGTCAAAATAAGAAGTCACTATCGGTTAAGGTAGTTAATGAAGTTAGGAAGTTTTTAACAGTTTATTTCCATTAGGAATAAAATACTATTTTCTTTCAAATTTTAGGACAAATATACGTTGTAAAAACTTCTATAAATACTCTTTATTCACACTGAGATTAAAGGTTGGAATACTTACATAAGATCTTACTAAACTCAAGAGACATAGGAAACGGTAACAAGTGAAGAGATTGAGATGTATATTATTATCATCACTTTGAGGGTAGTTTATTCTGCAAATTTAATTCATTATTATTCATTTAATTTCATACTTTTAATTTTCACGTTTATGTTTACTGCTTCGTTAGGATTAGAATTTTGAGGTTTTTCTTTTGAGGTTTTATGTTTTTGCATTTACTGCTTTCATTAACATTAAAACTTTGAGGATTTATGTTACATTTCATTTACTTTACTATATATTTATTTCCTTTAAAAATTAATTTCTTTTATGAACAACTTTGAGTATATCCCCACTTGGGGTTCTTTTCTTTTAATATGAACTTAAATGAACAAAAATCATGTTTTCATCATATCTTAAGCCTCCTAAGTCAACATTCGTGTTTCTGGGTTCCAAATATTAATTACAACCAATTTCACTAAAAATAATTCACACATGCAGACATATTTTGTATTCTGAAGTTCCTCAAATAAATATACATTTGTTTGGTTTTAGAATCCTAGTGAAAATTTGTTGATTTTTAATATTTATTTAATTAGAAATGAATTTCACTACAAATATATATATTCAATGAATTTAATACATTATTAATATTGTTTCACTTAATTATTACATTAACTATATTACTTAATTTATTAAATATATTATTAATATATTAAAAAATAAATATGTTTATTAAATTAAGTAAATATTATTAATATTAACTATTTTGACCTTCAATATCTTTATGATAATGTTAGCAAATATAGTTTTTAAATACATTTTTGTTGTTAGTTAAAATTTATCGAAAACTATACATTTTATGTTAATTTTTCTTATTATTAAATGACTTTTTCTCTTAATTTTATAGTTTTCAATAAAGTTCAATTAATGATAGAGTATATGTTAGACGAGTATATCAAAAGAGTGTTATTGATATCCTTTTATCTTTATATAGCACCTACACAAATTTTATCATCAAACCATTATATTATAACTATACATCATATATCTTGATTATTTGTAAACTTTTAAAAACTAAATGTGAATAAGAAAGTCATAAATTAACGTTTTTTAGGTGAAATGTTAGTCATGTTAATAGTGTTAGTTTTTGTTAGCGATGATGATTGAACTTGCAATCTTTCCTCCGTATCTCCTTTTTCAACCAATTGAACTACCTTATTACTTATTTATTTAACAATTTTTTATTGAATGTTAAATTACGAGCAGTTAATCTTATGATAAAATTTAAAACTTTTGAATAATGCAATTATAACAAATCATTCTATATCCTTATGTATAACATATTTATATATATATATATATATATATATATATATATATATATATATATATATCATCCCATTTGTTTAGAAAAATAAAATATTAATAAAAGATGTATTTTATATTAATAAGCTTAAATTAATTTAATATTTTTATTTATTAGAATAAATTAAGAATTGATTTTATAAATAAATAAAAAAATAAATGTGGGTGTAAATAGTAAAATACTCTAAAGGTTAAGTTTGGGTCTAGTGTTAAAAAACTCAATCCAACTATTAACCTGGAGTAATTCACAGGTGTGAGGTCATTGTGCTTCAGTTTTGACTCTTGAGGTTAGAGAGTAAGTTGCAGAGAGAACCTTGTTGAGGAAGATTGAGCAGCACATCATTGGGGAACTTGAAGACACATCATTTGCATATAAGATCATCATTCGAGGTAAAGGGATGTGAAATTATCTCTCATGTGGCATGTGTAGAGAAAATGGATTGTGAAGCAATCCCTAAGTTTCAATAGGTTTTATGTATGCCATTGAAGGGTTATGAACACCCACAAGAAGTGCTGATATAATCAGTGTGATTGTGTGAATCGCATATAATTGAAGTACTAGTCCCAGGATTTAGAGTATAAGTATATTATTTTATTTAATTGAGGTTTTGCATTTAAATGATAGAAAAGAAATGAAAACTTGTAATTCATGTATTTGGTGCCCCTTAATACTTAATTGGTATTTTATAAATTTATTTTGTTGGATTGTTGGGGATTATATGCACTGTCAGATTATTTATTTATTGTATTGATTAACTTGACATTGAGGTTCTCCATTTTGATACCCTAGAGATTTGTATCCTTGAACACAGTAATGAGTGTGTATTAATCCAGTAAATTATTGATATATTGTTGGAGTGTTTATTATGTTATATATTTGTATTGTAAAAGGAATTATATACGGGTTTTAGTGTTGTATCACATGATCCCAACAATTTAGTTTCTGTTCATTTAATGCTCACGACTTTAATACTAAGTTAACCAGATTAGATATATCTATATAAATTAGTAACTTTTATCCCTTTGACCATGTTTTAACTCAGTGTTGAGATAAATTATTTTCTTTTTCATGACTTATTTAGTAATAATGAAATTGTGGTCTAATAAACGCTAAGTCTTCCTAAGGATTAAAGTTTCAAATGTTTTATGGGATTAATTAGTTAGTTTGTTTCTATGAATGCTATTGATTATTAAACAGTTAAGAACTTTAATTTATGATAAATTAATGTGATGATTGAAAAACTCATCTGTTATTTGAAATGTTCTCCATAGCTAAAAGATTAGGTGTTAACTGTTGTGTGTTTTCTTCCCATGAGATGATTAGTGGCGAAATTGATTATTATCAATACAATTATGAGTGTGAATGTGTGCTGATAATAAACAAAAGAGATAAAGAAGTAGAATATTTGAGGGTTTGGAGTTAGAATTATATTTTAGGAACCTAATAAGTTGAATACTTATTATAAAAAGTTTTCGTACAAATATACCTCAATATTTCTGTAATATCTTTCTATGTGGTTAAAAAAAATGAGTTTCTTTTGTTTTTTTAGAAACTATACATTTGTAGCTACATTTTAGGCTTAAGAATCACATAAAAATGTTAAGCATTGACAGAGTTATGTGTGTTAGAAGTTAAGTGTCTAATCCAGTGAGCGAAACATATATTTGTGTGTTGTAACCCCTATGACATGACCTAAACAACCTCATTAGGTTTCGTGTTCTTCATGAAAAAGTTAGCCTTATACATTGTACTTTTGTTAAAGTTAGAATCTCTAAAAAAGAATGTATATAACTCAAGTTATGAATAAAATAGTGAGTAAAGGTCAAGATTTAGGGTTAATTGTTGCAGATGTGTAATTTTAAAAATAGTAGATGATAAAACTAAATCTGGACATCAACATAAAAGTTTTAGGTAATTGTATTATCTTTCTACTAAAATTTTTATCACCCTCATATCATTAGTATAGCTATAGATATTGTATTTAGACTACACGATGCAATAAAATACCAAGATAAGAAAGGATGGTGCGAGTTGTAATGGTGTGGATTGTTGCGGTGTGAAATATGGTGATGTATCTTATAATTTTGAGTGTCATGAATGACTGAATGTTTGAAATTTGTTTAGGAAGCATGAATTGGAGGTTTGACCCAATGTATGATATTGATGTTGTTTACAATTGAGTGTATCATGTGTTGACGATCGATGATAGTCAAGGTGTGTCTGACAATGTTTCATCCCAACTACGGTTGGGAATGTAGTGTGATGACATGATTAGCTGTTGATATTGTTGTTTATATTGATGATGATGGTCAGGGTGTATCTGACGAGATGCAATCTCAGCTGCGGTTGGGGGTGTAGTGTGATGACATGATTAAAAATTGACATTATGATTTATTTTGTGGATGATATGATGCATGGATATGGTAGTCAAAGAAGTTTTGTGAGGATCACCCATTACATGGTGCTCTAGATAGGTCTTCTTGAGTTGTTTTGCATTGCACAGTAGTACTTACGTGTTACTACTGTAGAAAAAGATTCACTTCGGGTGACTTATCATGATATGGTTGTACCTACATGTTACTAGCGTGGAAGAGGACCGCTTCGGGCATGTAACTAAGAGAGCATGCATGGACATCATTAGCGTGAATGAATTTATGTGTCTAGATGTGTAATCTACATCATGCGTGTCGAATAAGTTTATATGTTTATTTTTGTACTTTAGTTGACTGCTCATTCTCTTTATATATGCGTTAACATGCGTGATACGTTCACCCCTTTACTGCTTGTTGCATTTTGTTTGAACAGAATGTCACTTTCAGTTGAGCAAGATCTTGATGATATCATGGGTGATGAAGCTTCGACTTTCCTATACCTTTTTTTGTTGGGCTGCTATGATTAGTTATGACATTGGGTTAGAAAAGATTAATTAATGGTTTTTCATCATGTATACAAATATTTAAAGTTTCATTAATTGAGAATCTTATAAAGACAATTTTTAAAGTCTAACGTGTTTACTTCTATGTCTATGTTTTTTATATAATTGTTTTGGAAAATAAGTGTATATTGAGTGATGTGAATCATTTTACCTAAATGTCAAGTCTAGTATTTAAATGGAAAATTTTCTATATTATTTTGTAATTAAAAAATGAAGTATTTAGGGTAAAAAGGTGTTACAATATATATATATATATATATATATATATATATATATATATATATATATATATATATATATATATATATATATATTGGATCCTTGAAATATTACTGGATTTTACATTGAGTTCCTAGTTATAAAATTTTTGTTTTGTGTTGAATTATTGTAAATTTTTATTTTGTTTTGAGTTCATAAAACTCTATCTAGAACAAAATAAAATATCCATTGGGATTCAATAAAAAGCAAAAATCATATAAAAACTTTTAAAACCCTTAATATTATTAATTAACTAACTTATCCACATTTTGTGACGACCCCAATTCTTAAATAAATATATCTATAAAAATGTGGGAGATTTTCAAATTTTGATTTTACATAAAGAATCATAATCTTCTTGTAAACATCATAAGCAGAAATATAATGCATTACAAACTTTATTTAAAAAGCAGTGGACTTCATACGAACATAAAATTATTTGAACATATAGAGTAACTCATTTACGAATTCAACATATTCAAAGGAAATCCTTTGAATCCTTCAGCATAACTTGCTGATCAGGTATATCTTCTATTCGTATCACGAACATATGTGAAAAGAAACACATAAAAGGAAACACAAAGGAGTGAGATTTTTATAAACCATCAAAATGAATCTTAATAAACTTAACAAACAATTGAGGCCTAAGGTTTAACCCACTACTCAATCTATATATAGGTTTAATCTTTCCCATCTCAATGTTTGAACTGAATCTCACTTGACTCAATGTATGAATCCATAACCAATCAATCATGATTTACCCTAACCATCAAGGATTATTTGGAAAGTGATTGCTAGTTGTATATCTCTCTCTAATATTGGTGCACAAATTTCTTGAGAAATCGAACAATCTTTTAGCATATAAAAGATATATAAACGGACACACTTTCAACCCAAAACAGACACTCTTTCAGCCCAAAATATCAATAGACACTCTTTTAGCCCAAATTATTAATGGGCACTCTTTCAACCCAAGAGAGATATACCCTATAGAATCTTAAGGATGGTGAATAGTCATGGGAGGTTCTAAATCTATGATTTTTCTAGCACAAGTGTCAACATGGTCTGCCCTAAACATTTCACCTACCTAATGATTGTCCTACCCCAAGCATGAACATGTGATAAAATATTTTGAAGCTTCATCTTCTCCCTAAGATCTACTTCCATGAAGAAGTTTGGTTAAAGTGAAATGGAGTATGGAAAAGGTAGCAATGGAGATGAGTTTTCATGCCACTCTAAAGGTTTAGAGATAAGTTATGGAGGATGCTTGCCACAAGGAGAAATCCTTGATAAAATCTAGAAGGTCTTCTCTCCTAAGGGAGAGAAGTTCACAGCCAAAGGAGGAGAGGATATCTCTCTTACTCACTCAAGGACTCACACTCAACACAAAGCTTAAAGTATATTCAATTGATAAAAAACTCAAAGATTACTTACATGTAGGTGATAGGTCTTATTTATAGGTTGGCGGAATGGGTTAGGCTAATTAGACCATAGGTTAATCTAACCAAGATTAAGCTAACTCTATTTGAGTCAACTTTAACCCTGATAGACTAATTATGGTCATGTATAACCAACTAAACATGTGCCCCTAATCTAGTATAGATACATTTAGTTATGGATAGTCGAAAGTGGTCGCAGAGAGTAATCATGCTTAACGCATGATAAGTGGGGGTGGCACCTAGTAAGAATAAGGTAGGAATAGTAGTCATGCTTTATGCGTGGCTAGGGGTGTGCTCTTAAGAGAATAGGTGTATCTATCACATGCCCAACTCACTTAAAAGTTAATCCAACCTAGCATACGATAGCATGATGATTGTAGTACCTTAGAAAATATGGGGTGACCTAGAAACTAAGGGGTGACCTTAATATAATGGTCAAATGGGAATGTTGACTTTAGGAGTCAACCTACTAAAAAGTCAAAGTCAACAAAATTACGAAGAAAAGTCCTAATTCTAATTTATACAATGAAAAAAAGCTCTTGATGTATCCTTCCAAGGACCTTTGGCTAGATTGCATCATCCTCTCTCTCTTGAAAGGATTTGCCTTGAAATCTAGAGTTTTTCTTTCGTTTCTTCCATACCTGCAAAAATATAGACAAAATAATAAGCAGAAATTTCTCATTAAGAAAAGGATGGATGAAGTAGGAATAAGGAGTTCTCTTTGCGGGTAAGGGGTAGCACTATGAAATTTTTCAGGATGGAAGTCATCTTGGTGCTCTTCCATCCACTTAGTAGATCCCTAATCCGCTCTTAATGTGCCAAGCCTTGATCCAATAGGATTGAAATGATGAGTGGGGTCTAGACTTGGTGGATTAGAGTACTCTTTCCTAGAATTATGTTCAAGTTGTACTCGAGGTTGTGGGTCAATGTGCTCAAAAGGTTTAAGCACAACCTCAAATTCAACTTGTTCTTTTTCTAAGGGTTGGTAGAAAGATTTCTTTGTGTAAAGAACCTCCTTTGAAGCCAAAGGTGGGTCTTCCTTAGGTTTCTTCTTCCTATCAACAAACTTAGTTTTAGTTGTATCCCTTTCTCTTTTAAGCTTTATATGACTTTTATCCTCAAAAACTTGAATAGGAGTAAAAGGATATATGGTAAACTTTTCCCCCATATGAGAGAAAGTGGTTTTATTAGTGAGGCTATTGTGCAGAGTTTTCCTATCATGTTGCGATGGCCTTCCAACAACATGTGACTAGCTTCCATAGGGACTACATCACATAAAAATTTATCCTTATAGTGCCCTATTGAAAAGCTAATCTCCATTTGCTCTCTTACTACTGCACTCTTTCATCATTAAGCTCATGCAAAGAGTAAGGTAAAAGAAGAGGAAGAGTAGTAAGAGATAACTTTTCCACCATCCTCATGCTACAACAATTGCAATATGACCCACCATCCACAATGAGAGAACAAGTTTTGCCCAAAACTTTACATATTGTTTGAAAAATATTCTCTCTTCGTGTTTGGGTGTCTTTACAAGGATGGATTCCAATAAGCTTTTTCACCTTCAAGAGGTCATCACCATTAGTACCCTTTTTATTTGATTTTTTCCCTAAAGTCCTTTTTCTTTTGGGTAAATGCAAGCAATGTGGCTCTTATCTAAACATTTAAAACACTTAAGGCTCTTATAACAATTGCTCAAGCTAGTATCGAGGATCTCACTCATGCTCTAGGGTTTTCTCTCTATATGCTTTCTTTTGGATAAATCTTGTTGGGGTTATTCCTAGAAAGGTGTTTCTTTTTCCTAAGATGTCTCTTAGGTTCACACTTTCCACTAGAAGAGACATTAGGGTCATAGGTTTTATTAGGCTCTTCTAGGTCCGTATAAAATTTATACTACATCTCACTATAGGAACTCTCATAGGCATCTCTTTCTCTTTTTTTTTTCTTCTTTTCTTCCCTTCTTTCTATCTTTTTCTCTCTTTTCTCTTTTCTCTCTTTTTTCTAACTTTTTTTGTTTTTCTCTCTTTTCTCTTTCTTTCTCACACCCCTCTCTTTCTATTTTTTCTTTTTCTTTTTCTCTTCTCTCTTCTCTCTTCTCTCTTGTCTTTCTTTTCCCCTTTCCTCTCTTTCTCTTTTTCTCTCCTTTCTTGTCCCTTTTTTTCTCTTTCTTTTCTTTCTCTTTTATCTTTTTCTCTTTTCTTTTCTCTCTTTTTTTCCCTTTATTCTCTTTTTCTTTTATCTTGTTCTCTTGTCTTATTCTTTCCCTCTCTTCTCTTTCTTTCCTATATATTCTTTTCTCTTTTTTTCACACTTTTCACTTTCTCTTTTTATCCTTTTCTCATATTCATCTCTTTCTTTTTCTCTTTTCTCTCCCCTGCTTTTATTAACATTCCTAAGACTCTTAGATATCTGTGAAGACATTATGAAAGTGCAAGGAATTAGGGAACCTAAGAAAAGGTTTACACCCTTTCACCCTCTTTATGGTTTTCTACCTAAAGGTGTTGAGAGCCTTTGAAACTCAACAACACCAACTACACGTTAAAAGCAAGGAAACAAATAAAGAAAAATAGAAACAAAGCTATGGGGTCTAAAATGTGCTCCTAAAGCATGAGTTAGGGGTACCAATTCCTCCCTCGCACTTAAACCAAGAAACTAAGACTATTACACACAAAAGAGGTGACCATTAGGGCATCCAACACCTCTAATTAAATAGCCTTAAAAATTGCACCAAAAAATAATGCAAAGAATTAAAAGAAAGCTTGAATCTTCTCTTCCTCCCAAGTGTATGACACTCCAAGTGTTTTCTTCTCCTTTTAGGTAAGTTCCTCCTCCAAGAGTAGGTCCTTAACAGTGTGTTTGGATGGAGAATTTTAAGAGAGTAATTTATTTTATTTTGTAATTTCAAATGCTTTGTGATGAAAATACCTTGTTTGGATGAGGAATTTTAAAGAATTTGAAATTATAGGCATTTTAGAAAGCATTTTGATTAGTTAAAATTATAGAATTTCAAATTCCTTAAAACAAGTAAGAATTTGAAATTCTTCAAACCTAGTTTTTTTTTACTAAAATCAATTGAATTTGTTTTTTATTTTATATCAGTTAGGGGTGGCAACACCGGATGGTTCAAGCGGGCTGACCCCAAATGACCCTCATTTTTATGGGCCAAACTAAGGTTATTTCTTTTAGCACCCCTCATTTCCTATTCACACCCCTTCGATGTTTACAATTTTCTACAAAACCCCAAAACACTCTCACCCTTTTTTATCCTAAGTTTTTTGACAGAGCATCACCCAACTCATGGTTACTCGTGTACCTTTACTGATGCATGCCTCCCTTGATCTTTTTCTAGAGGTTTTCTTCTTTGGTGAAATAGTTTATGGAAAGGTAAGAAGTGAGGTGGTTTTAGGCGCAACTTAAGGTAAGATTAAGCCTAAGAGGGAAAGTTTGCCACAAGGGATGGAACCCTTGATAAAAACCTAAGGAATTCTCAAAGAGAGAAGGGTGGACACTAAGAATTTTGGCCAACTCAAGGTTTTTCCATTCAATAAATTGTAAAAAATAAAGAGTGTGAATAAGCACCTTTTTATAGAGGGAGCTAACCTCTTGGACAAGTCAAGAAGGAAATGAAGGGCTAGGATTAAAAGGAGTCATCCAAGGGAGGAGGATTGAAGCCCAAAGTCCAATCAATCCCCTCCTTTAGATGAGAATTGGTGCCCAAGCTATCTCATCCAAGGGTCAAGATTACTCCTTTATTAGTTTGGGTTTTATTTAGGAAAAGAGGGTGTAGTTATCAAACTAGGATGATTGTAGTATTATTCCTCACTTTCACTCCTATGGGTATGTCTAGATGGGGAACCTAAGACTATCCCTTTCATTTTGTAATTCTCACCATTCCCATGCTTTCTTTTTTCTTCTTCTTTCTCTTTTCTTCTTTCTCTTTCTTTTCTTTCTCTCCTTTCTTTATCTTCTCTCCTTTCTCTTATTCTTCTCTCTTCCTTCTCTCTTTTTTCTCTCTTTTCTTCCTCTCTTTCTTTTATTTTTCTTTTCTCATTGGACCTTTTTTCTTTCCTTTTTTCTTCTCTTCTCTCTTGTTCTTTTGCCATCCACTCCCTAAAGTCCATGTTTAAGTTTTCTAAAGTGTAATCTTTAGACATATTTATTTGGTTTACACTCTTGTTTGATGAATAACTATGAGCACTAGAGTGGGTGTGTGATGTCATTGTGCTTGAATTTCTAAGAGGAAAAAGGTGGCTAAAAAATTTTCACAAACAAACACTCCTCTCTTTTTGTGTTTTCTTGCCTAAAATGGCTTGATGAGTCTTTGGAACTCTTTAGCCTTCTAAACGCTTTGAATAAGAAAAATAAAGCAAGAATTTTAAAGAAAAAATTCAAAAGAGAAGGGATCTAAAGCGAGCTCCTAAGGTGTTGAAGGAAGTGTACCACTACTTCCTTCTTCACCTAATTTTCGAGAAACTAAAAAATTGATTAAATTTTATTACAACCAAAGGGAGGGCCTTAAGGGCACTCAAACTCCCAACTACAAAATTAATACACCCAAATTAAAGAAAAAGTAAAGTCTTCAAAAAATGATTCTCCAAATGCTTCCTCAAATCAAAGTCCTCACAGCTAGGTGTATTTCCTTTTGAGGTGATCCCTTAGGCTCTTAGTCCAACCTTCCAAAATATGCTACCCTTGTGGTAAGCTCCTTTTTCAAGCTTTCTCCCAAAAGTGACACTAACACACAAACCAAAGAAACCAAAAGTAGCAAGGGAAGGTGCGAATAAAAACTCAAAAAGCAATAAAAGATAACACAATCAAAAGGACACTTAACCAAATGGTAAGAGTATATAAGACAAACTATAAAGATGATTTAAAAGACAAGCAACAACTAAAAGGTAAATAAAAGAAAGAGAGCACACAATGGAATACTTAAGAATGGCACTAGATTAAAGAGTAGAAAGACACAAATATCAAGTTCTAATGTACCAAAAGTAATAAAATTTTTTTTAAGGTTCCAAGTTCAAAGTTGAAGCACTTGCTAATTTTAGGTTAGGTACATCAAATGAATTTTTCAAACTGTCTTTTCTTTTGTTTGTTCTCTTTTTTTTTTTTTGAATCCTTCATTGTTTTTTTTTTGTATTTTATTTTATACTTTGTTCTCTTGTTTTTTTTTTTTTGAATATTTACTAGATGCACCTAAATTGATTGTGAATTTAGTGCTTAATAACAAAGAGTTATGCGCTTGGAACAATAAAGAAAATTAAAAGCAACAATTTAGGTACTACTAGAAATGACTTCAAAATGCAAAGTAGTTATAGATGTGTTTATGGTTTAGTAGTTTGGTGTGCCACTGAACTCAAGCTTTGTTAAGTTTTTAGTAATTTGTTGAACATAAATACCAAACTTATAGCTTAAGTGAAAGCACCCACAAACAAGAACTACCTTTACCACACAAATGAGCTACTAATTATACATATAAGGAAAATAAAGACAAAGGGGATTGAGCAACTATTTTGGATTTTTTTTTTAAGAATATGCTTGAAACTAAAAGCACATGAACCTCTAAAGAGACTTACACATGAGATATGACCCTCTATGTTGCTCAATTTAAGAAGTTTCAAAAGCTTGTTTGTAAAAACAAAAGAGGCTAAACTTAAAAGGAATTAATAGACAAAATGGGAAACTATAAACATGACTTATAGACAACTACACAAGAGTATAAAAGTGAAAAATAAAAGCTAAAAATAAGGCAAAAACAAGGCAACTAGGTGCAAGGAAACACAACAATTTGTCTAAATTTCTTGACCACAAGGTTGTGGAATTCACCACAACGGCATGGATTTTTAGCAAGAAATTCTCAAAACCAAAATTCAAGCAAGAAAACACCCAACTCAAAGCTTAAGTGGAAATTAATGAATATGGGAGAGACGTAGATGCAAAGAAAAGAACAATATAAATTGCATCAAGCAAAAAATAAATGGCGCAAATAAACTATAACTCAAAACAATAAACTCAAGACATAAATGGAAATGATAAACAACAATGGAAAGCTAGAAAAAATTGCAGAAATTAAAGATAAAATAAAATAGGAAAACGGAAAGAAAAAATAAATGAGGTAGGAAGATAGTTTAGACCTCTAGAACCAATGCTCTAGATACCAAATGATGCATGCCTCCCTTGATCTTTTTCTAGAGGTTTTCTTCTTTGGTGAAATGGTTTATGGAAAGGTAAGAAGTGAGGTGGTTTTAGGCGCAACTTAAGGTAAGATAAGCCTAAGAGGGAAAGTTTGCCACAAGGGATGGAACCCTTGATAAAAACCTAAGGAATTCTCAAAGAGAGAAGGGTGGACACTAAGAATTTTGGCCAACTCAAGGTTTTTCCATTCAATAAATTGTAAAAAATACAAGAGTGTGAAGGAGCACCTTTTTATAGAGGGAGCTAACCTCTTGGACAAGTCAATAAGGAAATGAAGGGCTAGGATTAAAAGGAGTCATCCAAGGGAGGAGGATTGAAGCCCAAAGTCCAATCAATCCCCTCCTTTATATGAGAATTGGTGCCCAAGCTACCTCATCCAAGGGCCAAGATGACTCCTTTATTAGTTTTGGGTTTTATTTTGGAAAAGAGGGTGTAGTTATCAAACTACCCGCTTATTTCCTAAATAAAGGCTCAAAAGCTAATCTTACCCCTTCTTATTACTGAGACACCTCCTAGAAAATTAAATGGACTAATACCTGTCCAAAATAAAATCCTAGGTTCCTAAAATAAAAATTACAAGTAAATAAGTCATGACTTGCATAACTTGATGGTCATATAGAGGTGAGATCTTCCTCCTTCTACTCTATCCATGTCTTCTTCTATTCTCCTAGCCATGGCCCTAGTGATAGAGCCCTTGCTTGGGGAGAATGCATCATTTACCCAACTCTTTGAAACATATATATTTTTCACCTTTATTTTTAGGAATTTCCTCTGTCATGTATGTTCGAAGAGTGTGAGAGTGTTTTTTCAAAGAGGTGGGTAGAGATGTGTGTGCAGTCGTGAAGTTAAGTGATGTTTTGTCAACAAACTTAAGATAAAATAGAGTAAGGGTGTTTTTGAGTCTTGTAGAAAATTGTAAACATTGAGGGGTGCAAATAAAAATGAAAGCATGCTAAAAGAAACTGCCCCAAACTAATGTATTCAGCAGTTTGCTTGTTTTGGTCTCTCTCGTCTAATTCGTCAATTTAGCGGGCCAAAGACGAGGTGGATTGGCCTGCCAACCCACCAATATTATATTTTATATTTTAAAAATTATAATATTTATATAAATTAATAAAATAATTATAATAATTAAAATATAAAATAAATTATTAACTGAATTTATAAAATGGATTTGCTAAGAAAATAAAATAATTTTTGCCATAAATTTATTTGCCATTTATTTATGTAAAAACATAATATTGTCAAAAAAATAAAACCAATTATGCAAGGTTTACTTTTGTGATTTTTCTATTTAATTATTATAAAAAAATTACTTTTTTGAGAAACAAAAAATTTATTTTTAAATAAAATTTTATATTATTTTTTAAAAGAACAATTTTTTTTTCAAAATATTGTTTAGTAAAATAAATTTTTATTTTTAGTAGGAATTGAAATACTCTATCCAAACAAGAAAATTAAAATTCAATAATTTGAATTACCTTATCCAAACAAAACATTTGAAAAATGAAGTCATTTGAATTGAAAGAATCTTAAATTCAATGTATTTTAAATTTCTTACATTTTAAAATTTTGTATCCAAACATAATGTAAAGCTTTTTTATCAACACCCAAGATGCTACCAAGCGACAAGGTCTCCAAACTTGTCCCTACACACAAAGAAGTGGCACAAGCAAGGGCAAAGAAAATAGAAGACACCAAAGCAAACAAGGCACAAAGAAGGAAAACTCCAAATGAAAGATTTATGATAGACAAACTCAAAGAATAAAAAATGAGACAAGAAATAAAAAAGACTAGAAAGAAAGTTGACACCTAAAAGAATTCCCAGAATAATACTAGAATGGAAGGACTAAAAAAGCAAGAAAGTGACTAAAAGTTTAATGACTTGCACAAATAAATTCAATTGGGTTGTGGCATTTACAAGCAAATTCAAGCAAGGTTTAATCAAGTTAGGAACTCCTTACAAAAAATTTAGATTACTTTGAGATGCACTAAATTTTGTTTGATTATTTTTCTTCTTTAGTAGTTTTTACTAACACTTTTTTTTACCTATTTTCTTTTGAATTTTCTCTTCTTTTTTTTAAAATATTTTTCTAAATCTCTTTACTAAATTTGAAATGAAATTTGATGAGGATGAGGAGTGATATGATACTTATGCTTGAATGAAAAGCAAAGAGATAGCCCTAAAAAATTTGAAATAAAAGTGCAAACCAAGAAACCCAAAGCAACTTAAATTGGCTAGAGATTAGGTGATCATAAGAAAGGCACCAAAGGAGAGTTTTAGTGGTGTTTAGGCAAACTTGATTCCTCAAGTTTAATGCCCAAAATTACTCTCCAACCCAAGCAAAAAATCACCCAAACTAGTTACCAAATTAAGCTACTATTAAAATTGAACAAAGAAATGAAACATGAAAGAAATTGAGCAATAATTTTTTTTGGAATTTTCTTTTCAATGAATATCTTAAGATCTAAATAGCATGTGACACTCCTTGGACATAGGATCAAGAGTACAATGCCTTTTTTATGCTCAATTCCATAAGAGAAGCTACACATCCTTTTATGGTAAAATTGAAAAAAGCTAAACAAGGAAATTAATATGCCAATAAAAGACTAAACAAGACAACTAAGTGATAGAAATTGGAAGATTAAAAGCTTGAAAATAAATTGTAGAAAAATTAAAACTCACACCCAACAAATGGAAGAAATAAAACGTCAAAATGAAAGCACAATGGAAAGAACAATGTGTGATTCCAAGAGTTAGACCACACTTAGGTGGCTTTTTATACAAAATTTGTGAAATCATCATCAAAGACCCTGTTAGGAGATCACTTAAAATAAGAAAATAAAAAGGTACAATGTTGAAATTAAACGGAACTTAAAAGGAAAACAATGATCCAATGAAAGAACAACAAAAATTGAAGCATACGATGAAACAAACATATGGAGTGCAATATAATGGAATGAAGAAAACAAAGAACACAAGACAATAACACACTAGACAATAATAAGATTAAAATGACAACAGGTAAATTGAAAGAAATGGCAAGAACCAAAACAAGAATTAAAACCGGTAGACAAAGAAGAGATAGGAAAAACTTCACCTTAAGGAAGTTGGCTCATGATACCATATAATGAAATATTTTAAAGGTTCATCTTATCCCTAAGATCTACTTCCATGAAGAGCCTTGGTTAAGGTGAAATGAAGTATGGAAAAGGTAGGAATGAAGATAAGTTTTCAAGCCACTCTAAAGTCTATTCAATTGATAAAAAAATCTAAGATTACTTACATGTAGGTGATGGGTCCTATTTATAGGTTGGGGGATGGGTTAGGTTAACTAGACCATGGGTTAATCTAACCAAGATTAGTCTAACTCTATTTGAGTCAAATTTAACCATGGTAAGCTAATTATGGTCATGTGTAACCAACTAAGAATGTGCCCCTAATATAGTATAGATACATTTAGTTATGGATAATCAAAAGCGGTGGCAGAGAATAGTCATGCTTAAAGCATGATAAGTGGGGGTGGCGCTAGTAAGAATAAGGTAGGAATGGCAGTCATGCTTTGGGGGTGTACTCTTAAGAGAATAGGTGTATCTATCACATGCCCAACTCACTTAAAAGTTTGTCAAACCTAACATACTCTAGCATGATGACTATAATACCTTAGAAAATAAGGGGGTGACCTAAATACAATGGTCAAAAGGGAAGGTTGACTTTAGGAATAAAGTTACTAAAAAGTCAAAGTTAACAAAATTTCAAAGAAAATCCTAATTCTAATTTATACAATGAGAGAAATTTTGTCATGTATCCTTCATACGGCCTTGGGCCAGATTGCATCAGCATGGTCCACCCTAAACATTTCACCTACATGATGATTGTCCTAACCCAAGTGAAAACATGGAGCAACCTGAATATTCATCTATTTAAAACTATCTTAGGATGAACCCAACCTGGTTCCTATCTTTCATCTTGCAATGTACCAAGTTGTGACTTTCCAAAACACGACACTCATGCACCTGCATGGTATCATTACAAAGGAACTTAAGACTTTGGTAAGTTCTTAACCCAGTTTCAAAAGTGATGTAATCATTGATTGCTCCTCCTATGATCTTCTTCCAAAAAGGTTCAGTGCTAAGAAGTTAACGGTGGAAGATGAGAAATAGAGTATGTAAAGTGCCACTTAAGGAAACAAGCCTTTGAAGAAGTGAAGTTTGCCATAAGGGAAGAAATCCTTGATAAAAGCCATGAAGAAGAACTCTCACAAAGAAGAGAATTCAAGACACTCTAAGAAGAAACTCTTAAAATATGAGTTAAATATCATTCATCAAAGTGTAAAATGATACAATGAGATTTGGTGCTTATTTATAGGCAAAATGGATATGTGGATTAAGGGAGCTAAACCAAAAAGGTTTAACTTGTTTAATCCAAACAAGCCCTTAAAAAAAGGATCTAGCTTGCACACATGACACAAGACCCTAATAATAAGGATCCAGCTCCCTCACATGACACAAGATCATAATAATAAGGATCTAGCTCCCTTATTTGAATTTAAATTCAAATTATTGAATTTGAATTCAAAATTGGTGCCACCTAGAGGGAACACAGGGGCCCCATATGTTACTCATGCTTATGTGGATATTAGAGAGGTGTTTAAATCAAATAAGGGAGTGTGGAACTCAAAACCACATGTCCACTTATTCTCGAAAAAGCTCACCTTCTAACATACACTCCACATAAATAACTAATGGCACTCCGAGCTCAAAATAAAGGGAAATGACCCAAAATACAAGGCCTTACAAAAGGATAAATGCACCCACCTAATTATTAAACAAAATACAAAATTATTTACAAGTAATTTTTAATACTATGGCCTAAGATTATTCAATAAGCTACAACCTTGTCATGCCTTCTTCCAGTCCTCCTAGCTATGAATCCATGCTAGGTAGGATCGCATCAAAAAGTCACTAAATTTGGCAATCACAAAAGCACAAAGTACTTCTACTCCAATCATAATTCACAAAATACTTCATGAATCAATCTCAAAGAATTGAAAGTCATAAATCAACTTCTTAGCTTAAAGTTTCTATCCCAAGAATGATAAAATATAATAATAATTTTTCATATAAAATTAATTTTTTAATAGTAAAAGACACCTCTTCTGAGGTGAAAGATCATATTAGACTACAACTATAGAGCATACTTAGATTATTTTTTCTAAATTAAAAATATAATTTGGAGAAATATCATATTTATCATGAAATTTTCATAACTAAACTTTACACACAAATCCTTGAACATTTTATAAGATATAAATATATTTTACCATGAACATTACATATAATTAATAATCTTTCGAATAAAATATAATACACATAAGATAGTTCTTAATAATTATAAGAATATGAATGTTTTATAAATTAGAATTGCATATACTAAAGTTTATCATAATTTAATTTATGAAGGAGAGAAATAAAAATTAAGATTTAAAGCAAATCCGAAATAAATATTAGTAAAAAACCAAAATGTATTATATGAAAATATTACGACTAAATATATTTGTAGAAAAATATCAAAATGTAACTTTTGAAAAATAAGTGAAAGGATAGAATAAATGGTAAATAATAACAAAAGACCAAATGATAGTATCTAGAGAATAAATTAAATAATAATAACAATAACAGCAAAGGACGAGACTGAGATATCTAGAGGTAAATAAATAACGAAATACCAGAAGTAATATTTGGAGATAATAAACAAATTATCAGAAGTAATATCTAGAAATAATAAACAAAGGATCAGAAGCAATATCTAGAAATAATAAACAATGAACCAAAAGTAATATTTGGAAATAGTCATAAAAGATATAGAGAAATAAGAGTTAGAATAGTTAGATATTACTCAACAATCAACTAAGCATATAAAAATCAAGGTTAGAACAATTAATATATTAATAGACGACCAAAACTTAGTTTTAGAAGTAATAATAATCATAAAAGTAGTAAAAATATATAAGTTTATTAAAATTAATTCCCACCCCCCCCCCTTACAATAGAAGAGCTTGAAGAAGAGTGGTAAAAAACATTTTTTTAAGTTTAATTTAGTGTTAAGAATCTGTTTTCCTTTCCTCCTATTTTGCAAATGGCTTTCCCTATTTATAGCCAAAATTTGGGTCTGCTCACTGAGCGAATTTTGGTCGCTAAGAAAATTTAATACAAAAAATAAATTTTCTTAGCGATAAATAGTAGTTGAGCAATGTTTAACGAAATTTTGTCTCATATCGCTTAGCAAGTAAGAATTCTTAATATTGAAGAAACTTATGCGGAAAAAAAATTGTACTTCCCTTAATCTTTCTCCAAGAGGTTCTAAGCACCATGAAAATGGATTATGGAGGGGCAAAGAAATGGAGGTGAGGTGCCACTCTCAAAAAGAGATAAGCCAAAATGTTTAGGTTTTCCACAAGGGAAGGAACCATTGATAAAAACCAACTAGGAAGAGGTTCCTCAAGAGAGAGGATCCCTAAGACCTTTTACTAGAGAATGTGCTCACAAAGAGACTATTTTCATTCAAATTCAAAGGTAAGGAATACAAGAGGAGGTCAAGAGTATATATAGCCCAATAGGAGAGCTTAGGCACACAAACTAAGGCAAAGTAGGACTTGGGCTTAATTAGGATTAACATTAATTAACTCAAGTCTTAGGCCTTAAGTGAGGCGCCTAAGTTCATCCCCCATGGGTGCAATTAGTAACTCCTAAAGTGAATGGGCTAGCCCAAAACACACCTATCTACTTGCATTCATGCTAAGCTTACTTCTCCTTTTAACTAAAAGCACCTACTCTCCTAAGACTATGGCTTCAAGTTTTCAATTAAGCTCTCATCCAAGCCAAGTCTTCCTTGAATCCTTATAGCCATGATTCATGCTATGTGGGATTGCATAAGAAACTCTCACGTTGTTTATTCATGGAGCTTTGCTCAGCGAGTACAATTCTTAATATTGAAGAAACTTTGACATCGTTTAGCGATGGAGCTTCGCTAAGTGAGTGTCGTTGAGCGAACATCCTTTGCTAGGCGAATAAAAATTCTTAATAGTGAAGAAACTTATTTCGTTGAGCGCATAAATTTACCAAATTTTATTTTTCAAAAAAATGTTATATTTATTTGGTCTCTTTAATTTTAAAATACACTATTTTTTTGTGCTCCAAGTATTTTAAATAGCGCTTTGTAGAGAGATAAAAATTATTTAGATAGTGTTTGGAGGATAAAAAATTATATATTTAAAAAATAGAGACCAAAATAATACAAAAAATTTTAATATATTGATAGTTTTCTGCAGACAATTTGTGTTTGTATGTGTGTGCTTGCATGTGTTTATGGAAAGATGAGATAGATAAGATGTTTTCCAAATTTTTAAATTGAACATTAAAAAACAATCTCTCTGTGTATGATATAATGGAAATAAATAGCAAATATAACTCAATGGATGTAGCTTAGTTGACAATACACGTTGAGCTTGTGGGGAAGAACTTGGGTTTGATCCCTGCAAAATACACTCTTAGGAAGGGATAAAGAGCTTTAAGTGTGACTAAATCCCGAATGATATCGATATTTTTTATAAAAGAATAGAAAATATACGATTGCATTGATATCCATTAAATAGGATGAAAATGAGAGAGTTAAGATATTTTTAAAGTTTTTAAACTAAACATTAGAAAATAATAACATTTTTTATATAAATTATTTAAGATAAGAAATATTGATTTTTATGTCCTAATATTTTAGTGTAGGTTGCTAAAGCACTCCACCTAAATTATTTGCCATCAATGCTTTATGAGATAGTTAAGTACCCATTTCTTAGAGCTAAATCTAAGCTAATCTAATATAGTCACAATCCCTTGCCAACTTAATAAGATAAACAAACTTGCATTAAACTCAAAGATTACAAGATGACCAATAACTAATTTTTCATTCCCAGACAATATGGACCATTGGTTGTCTTATCCTAGTTTAAGAGCACACAAGCATTTTTCAATGTCTTATATATTCCAACAGATTATGGTTAATAAGGCCATGATAGACAATAAAGCATAAAGATAAAACATCAATGGAGAAGAAAAATAGAGAAATACATCTATATAAATATATAAAAATATACAACAAAGTTTAGTGGTTACATCTAACCCCAAGAATGGATTATTTAACTACCCATGGTGATTAATAGAAACAAAATAACAAAGTAAGATGAGGAATAAAGTGAAAGCCCTGGATGGTACTTTTCTTCATGGTCTTTCGTTCCCCCTTTCCAAGAAAAAATAATACCCTAACTCTCTCCAAAATCCCATTTTAAATTGTTTAATTCAAGTCAAACATGGTGTTTTCAGTGATAAGCTTGTTGGGCATGAGATTAAGCTTTTTGGGTGAACTTTCCACCAAATCATGTTTTTGGTAAGTAAATCTTATTGGGGCTAGACCTATATCCTCTCCTTTCTATTCTCTCCTCTTCTTTTTCTCTTCTCTTCCTTTCTTTTTCTCTTCTCTCCCTTTCTTTTTCTTCTCTTTTTTCTCTCTCATTTTCTTCTCTCTTCTATTTTCTCTCTCTCCCTTTTTTCACTTTTTTTTCTTCCTTTTTTCTTTCTTTTCTTTCCTCTTTCTTTTCTCTCAATTCTTTTCTATCTTTCTCTTCTTTCTTCTCTCTGTCTCTTTTTCCTCTCTTTGTATTTCTCTTTCTTCTCTCAATTCCTCTCTTAGCTCTCTTTCTTTCCTCTTTATCTTTCTTTCTTTTCTCTCTTCCACCCTCAACTCCTTAATAACATGCACTAAGGTTTTCATGTTCCCTTTAAGAGACCCTTGTTGATTAACACTATTACTAGAAATGTGTGAAGTCATTTGAGATGTGCAAGGATGTGTTAAGCTAAGAGAGGATGGAGTGTGATGACATGATTATATTAATGTGTTGATGATCGATGATAGTCAAGTGTGTTTGACATTGTGTCATCCCAACTGCAGTTGAGGATGGAGTGTGCATGATTATATTAATGTTTTGATGATGATGGTTAGATTGTGCTTGATGAGGTGTTATCCCAACTACTGGTTGGGATGAAGTGTAATGACATGATTAGATGTTGATATTGTTATTTACATTGATGATGATGATGAGGGTGTGTCTCACGAGATGTCATCTCAGTTGTGGTTGGAGGTGGAGTATGATGACATAATTAAATGTTGGCATTATGATTTATGTTGTAGATGACATGATGCATGAGTGTGACAATTAGAGGAGTTTTGTAAGGATCATCCATTGTGTGGTGCTCTAGACCAGATTTTCCTGGGTTATTTTTCATTGCACAGTTGTACCTACGTGTTACTGGCGTAAAAGAGGATTCACTTCGGGTGGACTTATGGTCAAATGGTTGTAGTTATGTGTTACTGACATAGAAGAGGACCACTTTGGGCATGTACTTGAGAGAGCATGCATGAACATCATTAGCATGAACAAATTTATGTGTGTGGGTGTATAATCTTTGTTATGGGTGTGTAATGAGTTTATATGTTTTTTATTTGTGTACTTTAGTTGATTACTCATTCTCTTTATATATGTTTTAACATGCATGAGATATATTTTTACCCCTTTGCTACTTGTTATTGCATTTTGATAATATCATGAGTAATGAAGTTTTGCCTTTTCTTTACCTCTTTCTATTGGGCTGCTCTGATTAGGTGTAACATTAGGCTAAAAAGAATTAATTACTAGTTTTTCATCATGTATATGAATCATTTAAAGTTTCATTACGAGTTTCATTAATTGAGAATCTTATAAAAACAATTTTTAAAGTCTAACATGTTCATTTGTATTGCTACATTTGTTATATAATTGTTCTGGAAAATAAGTATATATTGTGTGATTTGAATCATTTTATCTAAATGTCAAATCTAATATTCAAATGGAAAAATTTTTGTATTATTTTATAATTAAAGAATGAAGAGTTTGGGGTAAAAAGTTGTCACAAAACCAATGAACCGTGAATCGATACTTTTACCGGTTCAATCATCGATCTTTTTTAAAAATATAGATAATATATATATATATATATATATATATATATATATATATATATCCTTCTTATTAATGAATAACAATTTTTATACTATTTTTCTTAACATAATGCTTTTATTTATCAAACTTATAACTTATAGAGAAATTGTAGTTTTAATGGTCGTGTATTATTTTGATTTGCATTTTATAATTTGGTAAAGTGACACTTTTGAGTTTGTTGATGTGATACAATACCATTTATTAGATGATTTTTAGTTATAACTTTAATAGATAAATTATATTAATTTGGTTTGTTTTTCTTATTGATATTTTAGGTTTGTAAAGTTCTTGATAGATATTATTTTATAATATAAGAGACTAAAAAGGAACGAAAGTTATGAATTCATTCTTTCTACTAATATATTAAAACTAATATTTGTTTATTAGAAAAATTAATATTTTGAACGATAATTCTTATGTATACAATAATTATTAATTTTTATTAACTTCTTTCTAAATTATATTTTTGTATCACGAGTTTCAGCTGAGACCCGTAACATACTGGTCACCTTGGCAGTTTTTATAATATGGATTCAATTTGATTCTTTCCCTCGTATTATCAAAATCATTAATTATTTTATATAGAGAAAACCATTAACCTTTTGAAAGTGAATAAATCATGTTGCTTTATTTTTTTAATGAGGTTAAATTAACCCATATATATAAAGCTTATAAAAGAATAACCCGTATAAAAAAACAAGGAACTAATTAAATATTTGGATAATAAAGAGCTTAATAATCCTTTTATAAATATAGTGGCATAAGTGAATCTTTTAAAAATAAAAGGAGTAACTGCAAAAATAAAGCAATATCTTCCAAAATGGTATGAATAATTTATTAAAAAAAGAGTTTAATTAGTATAAACTGTCAGTGTAAAAATTTTTACACCGATATTCAATCACAATCTTTCATTCATGATAAATTTATTGATTTTAATCATTATTACTTTAAAAGTTATATAAATAAAAACTCACAGTTGAATGTCAATGTAAAATTTACCATTGTTAAACTCTTAAAAAAAAGTATTCAATCCCTACACTTCCCTCTCATTTCTCACCCGATTTTTTCTACTCAAAAGTATCCCATGCAAACAATGGGTTGGTGGCTTAATACCTAAACTGAAAGCCTTTATGCTTCAACTATTTGCATTGGAATATATCCAAGTTTATTCTAACTATTATTAAAAATTTATGAATTTTTTGTAAAATTTAATGTAAAAATTAATCTGCAAAAAATTCCTACGGATATTCATATGAATTTAATGTATAGGAAGTTTTTACGGATTTTTATGAGATATATATCTTGCAGGATTTTTGCGGATTTTCCTACCACTTTTTCTCTCTTCTTTTTTGGGGCTTGCAAATCCCAGAAAAAAGTGCAGGAGTATTTTTAGCAGTTTTACCTACAGTTTTTCCTATTTATATTTTAGGAAGAAATATTAAAAAATAACATAATTTTAAAGTATATGATATTCATCATTTTTTGGGTATTACTAATTACACTCCCTCAATTTTCTTATATACTCCCCCTTCATAATTTTTATTTTATTCATGAATTACGCAGGACATGTTGTATACATTATTATACTTTTACATTAAAAATCTTATATCAGACACGTGAATTTGTGAATATGAATGAAATGTGAAAATTTATAATTTAAAAATAATTAACTTAAATTTGCATGATTTAATTAGTCAAATGTTATTTTAGTGGTAACAAACATAAATTAAAATATAAAATTATGAGCAATTGAAACTTTTAATATTTAAAAACATTTTAATTTATTTAAAATATTTTTTATTAATAATTTATAAATATATTGGTTGAAATTTTTGGTATTGATTTAAAATTTTCAAGGAACTAATTAAAATATTCCAAAAACTAATTTAAAAATAATAATGTTTTACATAAAAATTTGAAACATGTCATAAAATGAAGGGAAAATATTGGATTGAATTATAATAGAATTATATAACAACTAATAAGTTATTATATGTATTTATGTCTCTCTTTTTTATTGAAAATATATAAATAAGAATTGTTGAGGGGAACATAGGTACACAGTGCCAACCCAACTCTCTTGTTGTTGATGATTATGTTTGACATGCGCTAGTTGTTTTTTTGTCGTAATATGTTAAAGAAAATTCTTTTTAGCACCTTATAATTTCTATTCACACCTCACAACATGATTCACTTTCTACAATCTAATATCACAATTCTTGCTCCAAGCTGCGTTCACAATTGATCACCACAAGCTACATTCACGAGCTACATTGTAAGAAAAATAGAATAGTGATTCTCTTCTTTATTTAATGCATAGACCCTGCATTCTCCTCCTAATTCTCCTTCATATCAATTTGTAAGTGCCTCGGAATTAGGAGCTATGATGAGGTGTGTTTACAATGAGTTGTGATGAAGGTGCATTCAAGCTGCGATAAAGGTGCATTATCGCTTCAAGCTACATTCAGGAAGAAGCTCTGTCCTAATTTCATGCTCAGTGCTCAACCTTAATTTTTAAGTGTCTCCCTCAATTTCATGCTCAGTGTGCTAGCTATTTTTTAAATCACTAATTTTCTCTTCACATATGAAGCTTCCTTGCTTGTTGGTTTTGCTCAGTTGATGTTTCATTGGTGCGTTCCATTGTTCTCAATTAGTGAGTCAATCAACCTTAACTTTTTCAGTCTACCAATTGTGGCATAACATTTCAAGTTGTATAGAATTAATAGTTGTTTATCTTATATGTTTACTATGTTTGATAGTTTCATTATTATGAATACATTAAATTTGTTTATTGTGCAAGTTTTGGTGTGAGGTTGGGTGATTTACGTGGGGTTTATTTAGAATTTTGTTGCATTTCATTATGTGAAGGCTGTTTCTAAGGGCACGTTTGTGTTAATGCTATGATTTTAAAGCAATTTTATTGGTAGTGGTTGTCCATATTCTTACAGATATTCTAGGAGTGTTGATTTTAGTTCATCCTAGCTTGCGGGTTTGATTGCTTTCTGAACGGTTTGTAAGATATGTGTTTTATTAATTTTCTGTGATTTGTACTGGATGAGTTGTTTCTGAATTAATTGAGTGATGTAATATGTTATTTTAGTTGCAATTTTAGTGAAAAATGAAGACTGTGTTTGAAAATATGATTCATAGTTAGTGATCCTATCCTTGAGTTATTTTGTGAATACAAAGCTTTTTTTAAAAAAAAATTCTCCTTCGGTTTTTAATATTATAACTCAATTTAATCCATCTCTGCAGATGTGATGGAAGTATCTGTTTTGCTATTTATTTAATCCACATTATCTTCTTGATGTATAGATCTATGTTACGACTAGTACATCAGCAAAGCTTGAGCAGATTCTACCTTGGATGTTTCATCATAAAGTCATAAGTGTGACAAATTTTTTTCTTTTTGTGGAAGGGAAGGTTGCTTCTCCGGAAGTGTCAAATGTCCTAGAATCAATTCCTGTAAGTAGATAAACACGGTATTCTATATTCTATTTATCTATTCTAAAGCAGTAGTCTTGCTACTTTTTAATATTTTCTGCCACGTCTTAGAGCTTGAGCCTGCCTATGGCAGTTTCAGTCTTGGATAATACTTTTTCTTCAATAATCCCTCAATCACATTGATGTTGATTTTTTTTTTTGAAAGGCTAAACATTTATTCAATATCAGAAACAAAATGTTTTTAAGAGAACATACACCTTACATATGCCTTCATATGATATTTGGAGCATATCAAAACTAATTCACCTATTTCACGTTTAATAGACACAATATAGGATTGGCGTACCAATCCGAGAAAACACACCCCCTATTGAACCCAATAGAATATGATAACTATTTCCATGAGATTAATTTTATGCACATCATAACGTCAACGGAATTCACCGATACATTATCAAAAACAATCTGGTTTCTAGTAATCCAGATGCTCCAGCAAGCCAGAACACATACCTGCACTTCTTCCTTCGTTTTCCAACCACCCATGCTGATGACCAAAGGAAAAGCTGATACAAATCCCGCGGAATGGGTCCCTGGATTCCCAGCCAGCTAATGATATTATTCCACACCATTTGAGCCTTGACACATGTTAAGAACAAATGATTGCGATCTTCAATAGCGCTGTTACAAAAGACGCACCGTACATCGTCAGGTGGAATAGTAACACCTCTCCTCAACAGATTTTGGATGGTTGGTAATCTGTCTAACAGCAATCTCCATGAAAACGCAATAACCTTGGAGGGCATATTATCTTTCCACATTCGTGTCAGAGCTTTGGGTTCCACCTCAATCAGTCTGGATGAGATTTGTTGTAAACGCAGAACCGAATAAGCCCCGGCAACTGAAAAGCTACCATCCGAACTAGACAACCAACTCCATCTATCATCCGTATAATCTACAATAACCACTGCCTGCAGCACACTTTGTAACATACGGATCTGATCTTGTTCCCATACAAAAAGCTCCCTTCTCCATACCCAAATCCACCCCCCAGATGCTACCTTTTTGTCGCTGATAGCAATGCCTTTATCTACCGCTAGCCCATATAGCCTAGGAAAGGTTAAGCTGAGGGGACCATCTCCTATCCAATTCTGCTCCCAAAATAGAGTATCCTTACCGTTCCCAATTTTTCTAATGGCGTTATTCCGAAACCAATCTGGCACTCCGACTTTCGGTCCATCAATATTCCATACATCCCTCCACCACTGGGAAACTGTAGATAAATTCTGCGGTCGTTCATTGAGTTTGTATGTCTGGCCATATCTACCTTCCAACAAAGTCGCCCATATTGCGTTTGGCTCTGTTAAGATCCTCCACCGCCACTTTGCCAGTGAACTCAAATTGAAGTCCCTTAAGCACTTTACCCCCAGACCCCCTTCTTCCTTTTTTCGACACACATTTTCCCAGCTAACCCATGCAATTTTGGTCTCCTGGTGGTCCCCTCCCCACAAAAAGGACCGTTGTAAACCGGTCATGACTTTTAAGACTTTCTTAGGCACCTTATAGAACGAGAACAAATACAGCGGGAGACTAGACAGTACTGAATTAATCATAACTAACCTTTCTGCAAAAGACATATGTTTTGCCCTCCAGACGGCCAATTTCTGCTGAAATTGCTCGATGACTGGTAACCACGTATCTACCTTCCTCGAGTTCGCTCCCACCGGAATCCCTAGAAATTTAAATGGTGGTGAAGACACAGTACAGTTCAAAAGGTTATTGACAGCTCTTGTAAATGAGTTATCTACATTTAGCCCAAAGAATTTGCTTTTGCTATAGTTTACCTTTAACCTCGAAGTCAGCTCAAAGCCACGTAGTATAGCCTTCAAGTACCACACCGACTGCAAATCAGCATCCCCCATCATAATGACATCATCTGCATACTGCAATATTGAAAATTTTGCCTCTTCAGCAACATGTATCTCCTTAAACACCCCTTTCCCTACCGCTGTTTTGAACAGTCCAGATAAGGCTTCAGCTACAACTAGAAACAAAAAGGGGGAAAGTGGGTCTCCCTGCTTCAAGCCTCTCCCTGGCCTAAATTCCTCCGTTGGACTTCCGTTGACTAGAATGGACATGTGACTATTCCTGACGATGATACTCATCCACTTCCTCCATTTACTCCTGAACCCCAACCTTGCCAACATATAATCCAGAAAATCCCAATTCACCGAATCATATGCCTTCTGAAAATCCACCTTAAACAAGAAACATGATTTCCTTTTGCGTTTAGCCCAATCAACTATCTCATTTGCTACCAGTACCCCATCCAGTATCGATCTACCTGGCAGGAAAGCTGACTGGCACTTAGAGATTAAATTTCCCATAACTTTCTTCATTCTCAGAGATAACAATTTGGAAACAATCTTTTGAATGCTGGAAATTAAAGAGATTGGTCTATACTGAGCTAATTTGTCCGGCCTTGTCACCGTAGGGATCAGAGTAACAAAAGATGATGTCACTCCTCTTGGTAGTACTCCTAAATGGTGGAATTCTTGAACTGCCTTTACCACGTCGACCCCTATAATTTCCCAACATGATCTATAAAACTGGAAACCAAAACCATCAGGGCCCGGGCTCTTCCCACCCTCACAGGCCCATACTGCCTCCTTTATCTCCTCCGGTGAGAAAGGCTCCTCTAGCCATTCTCTCTGCTGATCATTTAGCTGATTGAAAGCCACCCCATCCAGCCTTGGTCTCATCTGTTGTTCCTCCTTAAAGAGCTCGCTAAAATGATTAAACACATGATCCCTAATATTCTGAACTCCCTCCACCCAACTGACATCTGTTTTGACTGCCAGTAGGGAATTTGCATGACATCTTTCCTTAAAGCATTTGTGAAAATAGCTTGTGTTGCTATCTCCATTTAGAGCCCATTTCACCAGAGATTTCTGTAGCATGGACTGTTCCATTTGCCTTGTCTTCCCCCAATACTCTGCTAAGATACCTTGTCTTTGCTGACCGCTCCCATTGACCCCTTGGCTTAACTGATGATCCACCATCTCCAATTGTAAAACTTTATCGATCAAGAATTTCTCATCTTTGTTCCATTTTTCTTCTTTCCAATCTTTAATCTTCAACTTCAGACCTTTTAATTTACTTGCCAACTGATGCATCCGCCAACCCTGACTCTGTTGTGAAGTCCAAAACTCTTTTACAAGATCCATAAAACTTTGCTCCTGTAGCCAGTAATCAAAAAACTTGAACGGTTTAGGGCCCCAATTCTGTTTATTCACCTCGGTTAATATCCAGCAATGGTCTAAAAATTCTCTAGACCCTACTCTTTGCGCTATGACTCCCCACTCCTCCATCAAATCTGGGGAAAATAGAAACCGATCCAACCTACTAGATGACTCCTCATTCGGGGCTATCCACGTTGCTCCTTTTCTGATGATTGGAATATCCAATACGCCCATTGATTGAATAAAGAATTTGAAATAAGACATCTCAATTGTAGAGTGAGAACTAGATCTCCCTTTAAACTCACTCGTGTCTAACACAACATTGAAGTCTCCTCCAATTACCCAATTAACCTCCGGAAATCCTCGTTTCGTCATCATCAAATCATCCCACACTTTCCTTTTCCCTTGTACCGAACATAGGGCATATACATTAACCACACAATTGACTGCCGACGAGGTTGTTCCTCTAAAGCCAACTCCAAGAAACCCCAACCCTTGTATCACCCAGACCACCTCCAACATATGCTTCTTCCACACTGTCAGACAGCCTCCACTGAGTCCTGCTGACGGTAAAATTTTCCACTCGCACCCTGTCGTCCCCCATAACTCCTTAACCTCCCAATCACTTACCGTCTTGCATTTTGTCTCCTGTAGTAAACAGATATCGATGTCGTTATCATTTAACAATCTCCTAATCCTTCTTCGCTTGGCCCGATCCCGGAACCCCCTCACATTCAAAGATAAAATCTTCATTTAGTTGTTTCTATCACTCCTCCTATCCCTTCTTTCTTTCTCCTCCTTATCCCTCGTCTCCATCCTTGTTAACTACTGTATATATATTTTGTCGGATTGTTTCCCAGATATTCCGACTTCTTTCAGAGCCTTCCATATTTTTGCTGCTTCTTCCTCGTCATCACCTTTCCTTTCCTCGTCTTGATTTGGCTCATCCCAATGCCCTCGCCTCATTACTTCATTCCCATCAAAGCTGTTCCTTCTTAACTGCTTCCATATGGATACCTCCCTCATTTTCCCTTGATCTCCTCCGGACACTACTTTTCCCCCTACTAGTACCCATTTTTTATGGTCATATGGTAAAGTAGAAATAGATTCAGTTTTTCCGTAATTGCTATTTTCCGTAATTCCATCTTTCCCTCCGAGTCCAATAGCCATTCCGGGAAACTTTCGTCCACTATCCGTGTTTTCCTTCAGGGACTTAACTGGTTTTCTTACTGAATCCGCACCCATTTCCCAGCCTCGAGCGCACTGTGAATGCCCAGAAAATTCGCCCGCCTGAAGACCCAGAGTGGATGGGCCTCCAGCTACCGCGCACAGTCCATTTAAATGAGCCTCCGTCTGCCGACCCAGTTCGCGAGTCGGATCAGCCCAAGCCGTCGGATCTCCCGCGTGACCAAGCAGCTGACGCGTCACTTCTCCTACAGTCGAATTGGCGCACCTCGATTCTGGCGCCCGTCACACTGCCCGAGGAGACCGCGTGCCTCGCGCCTCGTGCACGGCAAATGCGGGTTGTGCCTGCTGTCTCGTCTCGTCAATTGGCAGGCCTCGTTTCGCGTGTTCGAGGTCTTGATCCGCGAGCCCTTCTTCTTCTTCCTCCCGGTATATGCCTGGCATTATTGTACAATCCTTTTTGTCTGCAGAACTTTCCTCATTCTCCCTTGTTGCACTTCTGCATCCCCTGCAAAAATCACCTACTCTGTTCTTCTTTCCCAAATCATAGTTTGAGTCTGTGCGTGAAATCTGGGATATTGTCCCCTTTGCCATTTCTTCTCCTAGCTACCAATCCTGACATTTCTGCTCACCGCCGTCGACGAGTTGATCTACAACTGCCTGGAACCGCCCCATCCCGACCTCTGAGGAACAACTTCCAGATCTCGGCCGGTGAGTGTCTTTAACCATCGAGTCACCTTCTTGCCTGAGACCCGGAACCCCTTGTCTGGCATTCCTCTCATGCCCTTCACTCGTCACCTGCCAATCTCCCTTGTACAGCATCTCCTGTTTCAGCTCAGCCAGCCTTTTTTTCGCCTTAGCCGATTCATCGAAATCTTCCTCCCCCTGGAAGGAGCTCATTTCTGAGGTATAGGTAGTCTGTGCCGGACTCTGAACATGTTGACTTGGAATATTGTTTTAATTCCTTCTTCGTCTATAATTCCCTCTTCACAAGAAAGTCTCTGCCGATTCATCGAAAATCACAACGATTGACCGAGGGACTATGGAGGAAGGGTGGACCGAGGTACGAAAAAGAAACCATACCAATGGAGGAAGGAGACTAATCATGGAGGCAGAGAAAAGAAAGGGGAGGATGACTTCGGTTTTTTTTACTCATTTCCCGGAAGAATGCACGACAAAGGATTTGTGGGAGGTATTCGGGAGATATGCAAAAGTTCATGATGTGGTAATTCCAAGCAAGAGGAATAGTAGGGGGCAAAGGTTCGGCTTTGCTAGGTTTACGGAGGTAGACGATGTCAAAATGCTGATGGTTAGATTGGATAATATTTTCATTAGAGCAGAAAAGTTGTGGGTCAATCTGCCAAGGTATGATCAACGTAAGGAGCAGAACCAGAGGAAGATGATATCACGAACGAGGACACGAACTCACAATGCTTACTCTACTGAGGCGGGGAAAATGGGGCAACAGAATGTGTATAACGTAAACCCCGGAAAATCATATGCATCAGCTGTCAGTGCACCTGGGGGGCCAAAAAATAAAACCGTGCGGCAAGAGGCTGGGAAGAGGGAAGACTCGAAGATGAAGCTTGTGTACACAGCACCAGCGGAGAATGTTATTCGGCTTCAGAGGGCCTATGTGGGAGAAGTACGTAAAAGAGGGTCCGCATTTAGGACGCAATCTTTTCTAAACAATCACAACATCTATAGTATGCGTTCAACTCCTATGGGGACTAATAAGGTATTGCTGGAGTTGGAAAGGGGGGTGTCACTCCAAGAGATCATGAAAAGGAAACAGCTATGGTTCGAACAGTGGTTTATTGGGATTCAGAGGTGGGAGCCGGGGATGGTTGACATGGACAGGAGGGTAAAGGTGAACTGTTATGGGATTCCGTTACATGTTTGGGAAGAAAATTTCTTCTCCACTCTACTCGCACCATTTGGTGAGTTGCTATATACGGAGGAGATCACAAACAAAGAAGAACGCTTCGATGTAGCACAGTTGGTGATGTCCAAAAGGGACATGAAGAGGCTCGACGACACTGTTCGGGTGTCCATTGATGGGTGGGAGTTTGATATAAGGATAACAGAGGTCGAAGAGGTAAATGAGTTAAAGCGGAGTCTGGCACAGACTACCTATACCTCCGAAATGAGCTCCTGCCAGGGGGAGGAAGATTTCGATGAATCGTTACTATGAACATGTTGACTTGGAATATTGTTTGCCAAACTTTACTCAATGCATTTAACCTAACATGCTGTTGAAAACATTTACAATTCTACCGATGAAGTTTATGAAAAATTAATTTTTATTATGGTATAAATGTTTTGAATTTAATTTTTTCATAAAAATTACGTTTTTAGATATATAATTATAATAACAGTAATGAAATTTAAACTTAAAATTTTGGGTTTAGTAGACTGAATTTTTATATTATCTTTGATAATGATTAATAGATTTTCACAATTTATGTTTAATTTAATTTTAATTTTAATATCAAATTTAATTTTAACATATGTATTATATATAAAAAAAAAAGTCATTCTAATAATTAGAGAAAAATGGAAAATAATTTATCTAAATAACAAATTACTAGATATATATAAATACATTTGTTAATATTTTTAATATATTATTTATTAAATAACTATTTACTAGCATTTATTTTATTTTTTTTAAAAAAAAAATCATATATTTCTTGCAGAAAAATCCCCAGAAAAAAACTGCAACTAACTCCTGTGATTTTAAATTTCAGCAGGAAATATACTTACAATCTGCGATATGTTGGAAAAATTGCTTGTGGTTTTTCAAAATGGCAGAAAAGTTACATACGGTTTCTTTAAAATCAGAGAAATTTTCTACAAAATCTTTTGCACCTAAAATCTACCGGTAAACTTCCAAAAATAATTAACCTCTTTTTTTTGTGGTTCTTTTTTAAAAAGTCATAAGTAAAATTTCCTCCAATTATTTGGACAAGAAATTTCGCAGCAAATTTGCTTTGGATATATATTTTCCCAGAAAAAATTATCAACGAAGTCGCTGCGGATTTGTTTCTAAAAAAAATAAATTTTCTGCTTTTCTGAGAAAAATCGGCGGAAAAATTCGTAAGTAATCACTAATTCTCGTAGTGTTTAATATATCTTTGACTATTTTATTGCTAGCTCCACGCATATTTTAAGTTTAAAGTGATTATTTTTAAAACCTATCATTTTCACAATTTAAACGAGGAAATAAACATGTACAAAAAATATGTAAGAAAAGTGAGGAAAAAAAGCATGAGAAATTCATAATATTTTTAAAATCCAAATACATTTTTAACCCTTTAAATAATTGAATAATTTGATGAATATGTGTGTTTATGCTTGTGTGACAAAAACATCTCATCATGCAACCAAAGACTAGCTAGCTTCTGTAGGATTGTTCCTAGTGGACAAAATTCTCTTATGACATAAATGGCTTGCTGGCTTTTGCCTGGCCTGCATTGAAAATTTAGAATTGAAAAAGAAAATCAAGCTATGCACAGTATCATTTCAGCACCAAGAAACCATCTGTTCAATGATACTAAACTTGGTCTATTAAAGTAAAGTATTAAATTCAAGTTATATAAACCAAAAACATTAAAAGATGATTTCTTATTAAAAGTAATCAAGTAAATTTTTTCATCTAAAAAAACTAAATTTTCAATAAAAATTTATCATCAAATATCGTACAGCTGATATGATAAAAACAAATAGTGGCATCTCAACATACTACAAGGTTGGAATTTCCCATTTCCCACTCAAGGCCACCCTCTTAATATACACTCCCTTCAAATGTTGTTTTGATTTGACAAATAGTAGGGTCATCAATTCAACACTCATAAATGATGCTTTAAAGGGTTTTATGTGTCACACCCCACTTGCAAAAGATACAGAAAAAATACATACAGTGTTACTTTTGTTATATACAATGTATTTAACCATGTAGATAGTACAAATAACACACAAAGTTGAGGAGCTCTAATCCAATTTTTCTACATATGCTTTGTCCCTTTAATAATATTGCTAGTTAAAGAATCTCACAATCTTATCTTAAATAATGTGAGTATTATTGTAATCTGATTTCAGACATCACAAAGATCCTAACAACGACAAAATCATACATAGCATAGTTTGGAAGGTTAGCTCAAAATGGAGCAGGCACGGCAAAACTAAATCATGAAACAACCATGCCTCAAGAAAGTGACACAGATTATTATGCATGATTGTCCTAAAATTTTCAATTCATGGTGGCCAACAATATTTTGCAATCTTCTTAGCAAGACATTATTTCTTTTAATTTGGTTTGACAAAAGTTTTTTTTTTTTTAAAAAAAGACAAATTTATTAATTAGATTCGGCAGTAACAAGACCATTTTGACAAAAGTTGTTAATTTGTTTGGTAAGAAAACCGATGTATATTGGATATCTCAAATAGCCTGCTTTTTCAATTGCACATCGTAATTGCTTGTCTACTTACTTCAAGTAAAATCTTTAAGTTATAATAATAACATTATGACTTACAAGTGATAGCTTCAACTATTATCAATTGTTGTTGAAAAAAATGCAGTAGCACTCTTCGTTAAAATTCATAAAAAAAAGAAAAAAACATTATTTGTCCATTGTTTCCACCGGTGAGTTTATTTAAATTTTTATAAGATAAAATCACTTTTTTAATCAGAATAAATCTTTATTATAATTTTTTAAATACATATTTGGTTAAAATTAAAAAAAATTAACTAAAAATAAGCTAAAAATAATTTATTTTGAAAAGTTACTTAAAGTAAATAGCTTTTCAAAATAAGCTGATGCAGAAAATATTTGGGTTTAATTGGTATACACTGTCAGTCAATCATAACGACTTTTCATCGAGATTTTTAAAGTAGTAACTAGTAAAGTCAATAAATTTACCATGAATAAAGAGTCATGATTGACCGTCAGTGTAAAAATATTTACACTGACAGTATATACTAATTAAACTCAAAATATTTTATGGTAATAAACAAAAACTTGATACATTAAAAAAAATATTTTCCGTAATTGCATCCAATCATAATTTTTTTTTTATAAAAATTATTTATTTTTTAATTTAAACAAACTCACAATAAATTATGTGAATCCATTCATATTGTTTCAATTTTATTTAATAATGTCAAGTTAAAATTTAAACATATAGTTGTATTTAATATTTAAAAAATTATTGTGTAAAATAATCTTATTTGCTCAAACATTTTGTTTATATAAAAAAAAAAGAGACGTCATTTATATCAAAGTCGAAGTTAATTGTCTATCCACAAACTAGCCATCTAATTCTGGCTATTAAAAAGAAATCAAGAGTACAAAGTTCAAAACTTTGTAGGATGAAAAAGACAAAAAGATGGGAGCTTCACACCCAATTATGTTGCCAAAAAGAAACTGGATAACCCTAGCCAAATCGATTATGCAACATGAAGGAAGTGGCCTCCATAATACATGTCTGTGTAGGATAATTGACTAACATAGATAATAGATGTAAGAAAGCGACTAAGGTCCCCAATTTATTTCATTATTTATTATAATTAGAAATCTCCATCATCAAATACATAAATAAACTAGTATAAATTAAAGGGATTTACATCAGGTGATTGAATTAAATTGTATATAATTAAATAGTCTAAATTAGTTGTTTGAACCGTAAGTGAGTTCTTGTAAATCCTCTTTCACTATTTTTAATTTTTATCAAGAAAAAAAAAACTCAACTATCTTAAAGATTATTGAAATTTAGACATAAATTTGAGTTCAAATTCTAATATGCAAGTTGCTTCATGTAAAAGATATCAATACAGCCTAAGAGATCCAAAAGAAGAAAAACTAAGTGGTTTAAAGATTTTATAAGATAGTCTTAAGATATTATTATTTTTTATTTATTATTGTTAATTTTACCATTTATTAGCCTTAAAATAAGAACAACTTACAATAAAACCCCAAAAGCAACAACTTACATAAAGCCTCCCGCACTGGATTAAAGATTAGCACAAAGAGCATACTAAGTTCATCCACCTACTTAGATACAACCTTAGGGCATAACTAAGTCTAAGCTTAAGTCATTCTGATTCTTATCCTAACCATACATAATATCGGATGAAAGAATCATTAAAAAAAATACAAATAAACTTTACAAAACTTTTTATCCATAGACCTTTGCAATTTTGTTAACATAGATATTACATTATATAAACAATATTAATAAGAAGAGGGATAAATACATGCAAGTTACTAATATTAACAACAAATTTCAATTATATTGTTAATATCTTTATTGATAATAGTTAACAAATTAAATATTTAATATTTTATATATGTTTATAAATTTATACTTTTTTTAAAAAAAATAATGAATAAATTTATACAATACAAACTACATTGGGTCACGACAGACATACGACATTTATAATCTAATCTAGAAAAAATGGGTTTCTCCAAAGATTCAATGTTTGTCATGAAAATTTTAGAGGCAGACAGATTATTAGCAATAAGGAACAATCTACATATGTGAGGGATACTACGAGAAGATACTCAAGCTGCGCATTTTGTGAAGAAGAGTTGTAAACAAGTCAACACATCTTGAATTGTCACTTATCTTACCAGGTTTGGGCAAAGTTATCTGTCTGGTAAGGGTCATCCACAACCTTACATAATTTTATTAAAAACGATTGTAGTCCGTTCATGTGATTAGTTGATGGCACATCTGAGATGAAATGACAATGGTATTTTATCTGGTTCCCAAGAATTTGGCAAATTTGGAAAGATAGGAATAATAAAATATTCAACATCAAGTTACAAAGGGTTGATGAAAAAGTTCAATTAAAAACTTAGAATTAGTATCATGTTCAAAAACTAACATCACACTAATGAGTTATGAATCTTATATATTATATGGGTTAAAATATTCTCTAGAGACATATTTTAGTTCTATCTTAAAATTGTGTAATTTAGCCGGTAGATAACATATCTTGTGTTTATGCTTAACCATTAATTTTTAATAAAATTTTTTGACTTAAAAAAAAATTATACAATGAACGCCAAATAGTTTTTCCCTCTTTTAAGCATGTTACAAAATAAGTTTGGCAGCAAAAGCAACAGCCGCCATTAATTTGTCTATAGCAACCTAATTCACTAAACAAAACCCATTATCCCATATAATGCCTCCGAAAATCTAGTCTAAAGTAGAAGACACGTGAGGGAGCGAAAATCCAAAATCCAAAATTTTAAATAAAATTAATCGATAATAAAGCATTAAAAAATTACAAGTAGTGAACTTTTTTAGTAATTTACACATTGTTAGTTGGGAAGGGTGATTTTTTTACATATGAAATCATTATTTTTTTAATATTAGCTATTCTAAGACATGCTAAACTTTGATACAATGAATTTAACGTTAGATAACATAATCGTGATATTTTGTTATCTATCTCTACTATAACGAAAATATTTTATTTTTGAATGTTTTTTAGATAATTTTATATTTAACTGAATTGACTATTACTCTCGCAATGTTGTATGTTATATTCATAATATTTTTTTTAAAAGAAAAACAAAATATGTATTATATAAATCGATCCTGTTGAAGCAAAATGTTTTAAGTACCCTATACAATCATTCCAAAAAATAATACGGCATCATACCATATTAATCTCCTCCAAAAAACTTTAAATTTATAAGACATAGAGACAGGTTGAGACACCAATCATAAAAAACGCAACTCTTACTAAAACTAAACCTATAAAGTAACAATTTCTAAGATAAGGCCTGAATAGAAGTCATGATATCCAAAGACTTCATTATTCTATTATTGAACACAATAAAGTTTCTAGATATCCATATACACCAGCAAACTACATGCCAAGAGCTAGCTAAGTGAAACAAATGAGGGAGATTGTTAGGTAGTGGTGACTAAATACCAATCCACTTCAGAACCCTGTACCACAACCTCTGAGCAAAAGTGCAAAGATATTTACTTTCCTCTGCATGTTCCTTGCACATAGCACATGTCTAGATATTAGGATGAATTGTGACTTCTCTCTTTAGCAAGTTATCAACTGTGAGTAACTTGCTAAAGTAAAAGCTTCCAAGAAAATGCTATTACTTTATAAAGCAATTTATCCTTCCATATCCACTTAAACAATTGTGAATCTGTGGTTGGCCTACTTCCTTGATTAAAACCTCCACTTTCATACCTATAAGCCTCTACTACCGAGAACTCACCCTTTCCGTCTGAATACCATAACCAACGATCCATGTCTTGCTGATCAAATACTGAGTTCTGCAGCAACCCCTCCAATTAATTAAGCACCTCCTCCTCTTAAACAAACAACCTCCTTCTCCATTCCCACTTCCAACAATGTGAACTCGTCTCGTGACCGCCCATCTCTTTAAAGATCACATTCTTATACACAACCAGATCAAACAATCTAGGGAAGAGCATGCTAAATGAAGCTCCACCTAACTAGTTGTGATTCCAAAAGAAAGTCTCCTCCTCATCCCTTATTTACCTTCTAATATTGTTTTCAAACCAGTTTGGTATCTCTACCAAAGGACTGTCTAGTGCTCAAATATCTTTTCACCAATTTGGAAAGGGACATTATGTAACTCACCATATCTACATCAAAGCAATGGATCTCATATAGTTTTTTTGTCAAATAAAAATTTTCATCTCCATTTGGAAAGCAAACTAAGGTTAAACTTCAATACGCATACTCCCAACCCCCCTCACTCTTAGGCATACACACCTTTTCCCAGCTCAACCATACAATTTTACTTTCATCTGCACTCCCCCTCCCCCCCTCCACAAAAAATTAAGTTGCAATCCTGTTAGTATCTTAATCACCTTCCTCAAATCCTTATAGAAGGAAAAATAATACAATGAAAGGCTTGATAGAACTAAATTTAGCATTATCAGACATCCGCCGAATGACATATTCTTCCCCTTCCAACCTACTAGCCTCTTCTTAAATTGATCTACAACTGGTCTCCATGCTGCCACCAACCTGGGATTAATCCCTATCAGTACTCCCAAAAATTTGAACAGTGGAGAACTAACCAAACAATTCATAAGACATCCCACCGTATGCACAAACATTAGATTCACATTTAACCTGTAAAAATGACTTTTATGGAAGTTCACCTTCAACCCAAATGTCATATCAAAACCTCTTAGAATAGCCTTCAGAATCCAAACTGTCTGAAAATCTGATTCTATCATCAATATAGCATCATCGGTATATTGAAGTATCGAGAATTTTGCTTCTTCCCCCATTTTGATCTGTTTATAATATAAATTATTTTCATGATATAAAGTAATTTTATATTATTCATTGATTATGAATCAACTTAAAATTATGTTAAAATTTTTTTTTATATTTATTAGAGTTGAAGATCATATTAAGAGATTTACAATAACTCATACTTTGAAGTTGTATAAGACATTGAGACATAAAAGGTTTGATTGGTTTGATTTTGTTTTTTAGTTTTTGAAAAGAGTTTTCAAGAATAGGTTTCAAAAACTGTTTTCGGAAAGAAAAGAAAAAAAAAACCTGTTTGACAAGTATTATTTGAAAACTGTTTTGAAGATATAAAAATAGAAAAACTTGTTTATATTTATTAATATTTCATTAAGGAAAAGCATAAGACAACATATTCTGATTGTTTTTTGAGTTTTCAAAAACAAAAATAAAAAACTAAAAAACAAAACTAATTTTAGTTGTTCCTATTCTTTAGTTTTTAAAAACTAAAAAGTCAGAATTATTTTCGAAAATTATTTTCAGAAAACACTACCCAAACAGGTTTTTTAGTTTTTAAATACTAAAATACTGAAAACAGTTTTATAAAACTGTTACCAAACAAAGACTTAGAAACTCACTCAATTTTCTTAAATGGACTTCACAGTACATCTAATTCTTTTTATTTTATTCTTCATCATAGTTTTAATTTAATATATTTAAATGTAAATAATTATATAATAAATAAATATAATCTATTTTAAAATATATTTAAATTAAATTTAAGTTTTTAAAATCATAATATTAGTATAAATTAATCATCAATTGCAAGGATTAAACTCTATCAGATTAATAAAAGCGAATATTTCTTTTTCAATATAATTTATTTCATATCCAAAATTATATGAAATTTAATATATTTAAATGCAATTATACTATAACGTTGTCTGAGAAAAAAATAGTTAAATGATGACATATTAAACATTATACTTTTTATTTACCGAAAGCACTGTAATTAAAAAATGAAAGTAATAGTAGTTAAAAAACCGTTAAAAAATATTTTTATATCATGTTAAATAAAACATGATTTACTACGATGAAAAAAAAAGGTTTTGGTCTTTTTCTTCCTTTTTTTAACTGCAAGAAAACATGTTATTAGGCAAAGCAATCCAATACTCAATTAGGACTCACAATTCTTCTTCAATGATATAAATTCTTAGTTTGAATTAACAAGGGAATTCTCATTAGAGTTGTTTTAAAAAAATGACAATAATTAAAAAAGTTATTCAAAAATATATTATATTATTGTTAAATAAAATATGGTTCACTACAGTGGAAGAGAACTGATCACCAGGTACTACGTAAAACAACTCAATGCTGAATTGGGACAATTAATGGTGTAAATTCTTATTTTTGAGTTGCTAATATGGTAGGAAACCAATTTAAAAAGTGAAAATAACAAGAAAAAGTCATTCCAAAAAAATATTTTTATATTCTTGTTAAATAAAACATTGTACGATACAAAAGAACTAGTTTATCCACAAATAACTCAACAGCGTACACTGTTCCCCTATTTATGTTAGTCGTTTGTCGTTTGTTAATTGGTACGAGGGATTAAAAAAACCATGATGATTTTTTTTCTCTTCCTTTAACCATCAAATTAACCTTATTTATGTTGAGAAAAGTAACTTTCTATCACTAAAGTTGTCCAAACGATTACTCTCATAGAACTGGTAATGTTTATATATGTATTATTGAGCCACTTTTTCACGAGGAATGTGTATAACTTTTTGAAAAAACAAAAAAGCAGGCATAGTTGAAAAAGTTTCTTAATGACATGAAATTGAAAATGGGAAAGCATGCTTAGAAACAGTAAAAGGAATGAACTTAGCCACCAATATACCAGAAGCAGGGGCCACACCCACTCCCATATGCTAACATGCTGCTACTTTTCATTACTTAAGCTCTTTATTTATTCTTATTTCTTAATTGTTAATACTACCCACTTAATTATCATTCAACCATTCTGCTCCATACTTCCAATTCTAATAATTTTCTATGTTAACAGCTTAACACCATACTCAATAAGCCAATTAACAACTAATAAACCATTAATCCTACTGATAAATTTTTGTTTATGGTTTAGTTAGAGTTAAGACTCTTCACCTCCTTTAGAAATAGGATTCCTCTTTCACAAGTCACCATCTGAGCTACATTTGAAATGTATTTTAAGAATGTATTTTACAAAATTAGGAAAAAAAATCATCTAATGACACATGAGATCCACATAACTTTGTTGTTTTATATAAATTTCAACAAATCATATAGTGTGCTAGAAAGTGTATTGCTAGTATTTCTAAAAAAAAATATGATTGAAAGAAGTGATTCATCCTACTAAATATGGTCAACTTTCTCGGCAAAAATTAATTAACAACAAAGTCGATGAATACACTTCTTAGTTAAACAAAAATAAGCCGATATAAAAGAAGGGATTTTTGTAAGAAATTTTAAATAAAATATAAAAATATTTTATCATATAGTATTTTTTTAAGTCTCATCATATAGTGTTTTAGTAATATAGAGAGAGAGAAGAGAATCACTTACTTCAAGAGTAAGTATAAAAAACTTGGTCTTGATCTCACCATTTATTTTCTTGAAATTCAATGGTCGTAATTAATAATTAACTTCAACCATTAGATTTTAAAAAACATTATCAGTGAGAATTAAGAGTATGCCTCTTATACTTAATTTTAGTAAGTAGATGTATCTTTTTATTTTATATATATGTGTGTAGGACAACTCAAGTGAAAAAAAAAAAGGTTACAATGAGAATGAGAAAACATAATAATAACCATAGAATTTCAATAAATGGTTCAAATTGAGTTGTTAATTAAAAAAGTTCATGTGGTTCTCTCACACAAAGTCTTCTCTCACAAACCAAATCATTGTCTGATACGATGCTTTCTCTTGTCAGCCTCGTGGTCCTCTGTAAGATAGTCACCACCTCCGTCGGCAATGGTGGCACCATCAGCGATGAGTGTAGTGGTATTGACGATGGTGGCAATGACAATAGGGTTAGTGATGATGATGGTAAGGGTGGTCACAGTGACGGTGGTAATGGCAATTTTCATACATCGTTGATACTACCGTCACCATTGTCAATATTGTTACCACTATTACCATCGTAGGTATTGTCAGTGGCGATACCAACGGTGGTGGTGGCAATGAGGGTACATAATGGCGATCTTGCAAAAGATCCACAATATTGACAAGAGAGAGCAGTGCATCAGACAACGATTCAATTTGTGAGAGAACCATATGAGTTTGTTTAATTAACAACTCAACCTGACCTGAGTTGTCCTTTCTCTCACACACACAGAATTGAGTATCCTTTCTCTCTCTCTCTCATACACACACGCGTCGCATGCACGCACACACCCACACCCACACATACACCTACACACACGCACGCGCACATACACACCTACACCCACACCCATAGACACGCATGCACACACACTTAATACAATGTTTTATAAATGTGGACTTGAAGAATAAAATTATACTCTTCATAATATTATAGTTATTTTTCTACTCTTGATCACACACACTTAATACAATAGTAAGGGTTCACGACTCATGTATTTTTGGCTTAACTTAGCATGTTCCTCATAAGAAGTTATAGATATTTTTTTAATTACTAGATTTATTTAAAATTGATATTTAAATACAAATGTTTTATAAATGTGGACTTGAAGAATAGAATTAAACTTTTCATAATATTATAGTTATTTTTCTACTCTAATTTGTTTTCACACTTTTATATAGCTGTTGTATCTTTTCTTGACAGATTTAAATAAATTTTCTTTTAGAGACTCGGTCCCACCTTTGCATAAAAAAAAATCTTAATTATACATTTAATAAAGTAAATTATTTTTTAATTATGTGACAACACGTTCATAAAATAATTTATATTTTTGTACTGTTGTCATTTGGGCTCAAATTTTTTGTATTACTCTAGATCAAATATGGTGAAGATGGAATGAGTATATTTTTAACAACAAGATCAAGTCACTTATGTGATCAAGTGGTCTACTCTTTTGATTTTTTTTGCGGAAAACTCCATTTTCATGTGGGCTCAATTTTTTTGTATTACTCTGGATCAAAGACGGTGGAAATGGAATTAGTATATTTTCTATAACAAGATCAAGTCACTCATGTGATCAAGTGGTCTACTCTATTAATTCTGATGTGCAATATATTGATGCAAGAAGTACTTATGCTTAAAAACCTCAAATCCAAGTCGTCTTAAGATAAATTGTGATGTGACTGTTCTCAATTCTCAAACGACAATGGCGATTAGAGGTGTAGTGTGTGAATCTAGGGACAACTTCGTAATTGAATTCACACAGTTGATTCCCTACTATAAAGTTGAATTGCTAGTTATCCCTGCTAGCTTTAATAGTGGCGCATGATAATGGTTTTCGGAAGTTGTTATTAAATCAAATTCTCTCAACATGATTCAACTTCTAGAAGATGGGTGTTCTATTGATCATGAATTTTTTTCTATAGTTGACTAAATTTACAAGAGGAGTAAGAAAACACAATCGTGTAGGTTTGGTTTTGTATCTTGCGAATCAAATTTGGTAGACGACAGTTTTGCCAACCTTAGCTTGACAATAGACCAAACTAATGTTTTTCATTCTATATCATATTTTTTATCTTTTGTTTACTTAAATGGTTTAAGTTGTATGTTTTCTTCCGAATCAATTTATTGAGTTACTTGGTTGGGTAGTTGTCATTCCATTCACACAAAAAAATCTATAAAATAGTAATTAATATATAATATGTCTTGTAATTAATAGACTCATTGTCAACATATGTAGAATGTTACAAAGTCTTGCGGATATGGATTTCTTATCTAAGTGGAGGGTTGGATAATGGGTCAAGTAGGGTTTGGGACAAATTTACCCAATATGTCTTTTAAATTATTCATCCATTTGTGACCATTTATTTTGTGGGTTATGGAGTCAATTGTTAGTCATGAATGGGTTTAAACAATTTAACTTTGCTTAATTATAATTTTTTGGCATTGTTTTTTACAAAAAAAATCAAACAAAAGTTGGTACATGAAAATTAAAAAAAAAAAGTCATAATCTTAAAAAAAAGTTTTAGACTAAAAAAATAATTATATTTATTTCGATTGAAAAAAGAGTTTAATTAGTATACACTGACAGTGTAAAAGAATTTTACAGTAATGTTCAATCACACAACTCTTCATTTATATTACTTTTAAAGTATTAATTGGTAAAGTCAACAAACTCACAATAAATAAAGAATTGTGATTCAATGTTGGTGTAAATTTTTTTACACTGTTAGTGCATATTAATTAAACTCTTGAAGAAAATAAATGTTAACAATGTTTCTACAATTTACTTGAAAAAATTACAAAAATAGTATTTTTGATAGGGATGCCAATGGGTAAGATTTGGGTAAGGTACTACAATATTCTTCCTCATATCCGAGTTTAAAAAATATACTCATATTCGGCCTTATGCTCGGGCAGCAAGTATGATTTTCATCTTGTACCCCGTGGTTACCTATATACACATATTCACACCTGCAACGCATACTTTACTTATGTATAAGATAATAAATCAATATTTTTTACACCATAACACATAATATTAAAAACAAGTAACATAACATTAAACATATGGCAAATTATAAAAATACTTCATGAAGTTTTAGATGATTACACATAATTCTTTGTTTTTTTAACCATAATATTAAATAATATGGTAAGTTTGTTAAGAGTTACTCTATAAATAGTTCAATTTTTTTCTTGTAAATGTATTTTTATCTTATTAAATTTGTGTAAAATATATTATATATCTCTTTTGATTTTATAATTATATTACTTATTATAGATTATGAAATATTTTCACTCAAAATTATAATTATATCTATTATATAATATACTTATATGAATTAATATTGTATATGTATAAGGTGTAGGGTGGGAAGGATACTATAATATTCATACTCACATAATTTTTGTGAGTCCAGACTCATCTCGTACCTAGACTCAATTTACAGGTAATTACTCGTTCTGCATGAGAATATTTTTATGGATACACATAGGATCTAAATTCATATTGTCACCCTAATCTTGAACACACGTGTAGACATCCAATTTTGTTCGCATAATTTTTAACTGCATTGGAAGTTGTGATAAGTGTATATTTTGTACAAAAATTTGCATCTTTATGACAATTATTTAGCCAACAAAATTAAAGAAAACATGTTGCACAACCCAACTTTATTTCACATTCAACTCATGGTTTATTGTGTCCAATCTCCCTTTCAAACTAGTAAGAAGTAAGGAACAACAAGGAAGGATATAAGGCTAACGAACAAAATCTTAGCGTTGTTTCATGTGAATTACATAGCAAAAACCCAAGTCTCAACCAAAGGTGTCAATGGACCAAGACCAAGAGAGAACGTTAGTTCTTGTGAATTGTAAGGCAACAATACAAGCCTCAACCAAAGTGTCAATAGACTAAGAGTGAATGTTGTTCCATGTGAATTGAAGAACCAAAGCTCAAACTTCAACCAACAATGTCATTGAACCAAAAGGAGGTATTGATTCATGTAAATCGCAAGACCAAAACCCAAACCTCAACCAATGATACCATTAAACTAAAAAGAATTCCTTATCCAAGCTTAATATTTGCTAAGCCATGAGGGAATCGCGTCCTAGAGGTCGCTTAGTGAATCAATTTTCACTAAGTGAAGCCCCAAGAAATAACTAGAAAATTCAAAAATTTGCTCAGTGGATTTATTTTCACTCAATAGAATTGGGAAATTCACTCAACAGGTTTAATTTCGCTCAGCGAATTTTCCTGGGCAAAGGCTATAAATAAGGGAACAATTTCATTTCTGGAGGAGGCAATTTTCAAGACTCTTAAGAGGATTTTTTGAGACTCTTGAAAAGGTTGTTCTTAAGAGTCTAGGAGAGCTTGGAAGAGCTCTTGAGAGAGAGTTTCTAAGAGCTTTGAGAGGTGTTTTGAGGGAGAGATTTGGGAAGAGTTTTGAGAAAGCTTGGAGAAAGTCTTTGCATTTGTTGAGAGAGTTCTAGAGAAAGTTTTGGGAAGAGTTTTGGAAGCTTTGAAGAGCCATTCTTGGAGCTTTCATTGGGGTTTTCCTTGAGGTCTTTTCTTGAAGTTCTTTCAACACTTGTTGTATCACACTCTTTGTGAGTTTGAAATTAGTTTTTACTTTAATCCATGTCCCTTTGTTCATCATTTTTCAATACCATGCCGTAATTTTACTTTCTACTTGTTTCTTTGAAAATTCCACACTCATCAAACATGTCATTTTCTATATGAAGGAAATATTTTCTTTTAGAGATAAAAGGGGTTAATTAGATGCAACATCTTTTAATCTTGATATTTCAAGGCACAAGTTGTGACAGCTTGTTGTCTTAAGTCTTATCTCTAAAAATAAATTACTTGTCGAAATAATTTCTAAAAAAAGTTAAAAATAAATCTAAAAAGAAGAATTCCATAGACTTTATAAAAAGGGGAAAAAAAAAGAAACTATAGGCCACATGGTAAGTGACAGATGTATAAAAAAAAAACGTGTATCATTTGGTGCGTGGGTGTAGGTGGACCATCACTCTAGCCTTTCAACCACAAACAGGTGGTGTGCATTTATATTTCTTATGTTCGATCATCTACCATAGGCTATGCGAGAATTACGAAGTTTCTCAATACTCTTCTAGAAGATTTTTTTAAAAATATCCTAAAAATACAACATTTTAACGTAAATTACTATTTTCATTACTAAAAATGTAAATTGTTTTCAGTTATAAATATTTTAAAAGGCGAGTTCTATTTACGTTAAGATGTGGAGGAACATTATATTTAGTTAATGATGTTCACGGATGCGGAACTTTTTTATTCTATATATAGTCAATTTTTTTATTATGTAATCTTGGTAATTTTATATTTAATCCTTATTATTTTTATTTTATATATTTATTTTTATTGTTTTATTCTTTATAAAATACTTAATGTACTTTTATTTATTATTTTAAAAACTAGTATATGTTAAATGCTTTGTTACAAATTTTTATATTTAATATTTTATTTTATATATTTTATAGAAAAATAAAATAAGTTTATTTTTATTATTTTTCTAATCCGTAAATTTAAATTGATTTGATCTGTTCTTAATTAAATTGAATCAGATTTTTTTTTTCACAAATTTGTTACTTTTTTTTCCACAAATTTGTTTCAATAATTGATCCAATCAAAATTGCTTTTACCCGCAAATCTTATCATCCGTGAACACTTCCATATTTAGCTGATCTAGTTTTTAATATTTTTTTAGGGAATTTCCTAATATCAACAGTATTCACGGAGAGGATTAACTATCTTATCTATGTAAATTTTCTCACTTATGTCTAATGAGTTAAATCAACAATTCTCATTAGATAACAAAAGAAATAATTTGTTATAAATGTCAAAGTTTTAAGAGCATGAGAATTTTATGCATAAAATTTTAATAGAGGATTAAATTTGCTTAATTTTAAAAGAATTTAATTGGTATAGATTGCTGATATTTAATTATGATTTTTAAGTTGTGTAACTTTTAAAGTAATAATAAATAAAGTTAATAAATTTACTATCGATCAAGGAGGGTTGTGATTGAATTTTAGGGATATAAATGTAACATACCTCATTACAATAACATCCAAAGAATAATAATTAAGTAATTGATGAAAATAATAAAAAAAAAATAAACAATAAATAAAAACTTATTGTCCTTACAAAGTATCATCCTGAAACGTGGACATATCAAAATTTAAATAACAACATTCACAAAAAGGAAAACCTAAACTATGACTAAGTTTTCATGCCTCTTTAAATAACACTTTTTAATAAGATGAAAATATCACTGAATAAAACAAAACAAGTTTTAAAAAGTTCGCAAAAAGCGTTGTTCTCAGCAGGTGCGGAATCTAAAAAACAACCATGGTACCTGCAAAAAAATGTTTTTTAACGATATAGTTTGTTTCAAATAATTAATTTCTAATATGAATGAATTTATAAACACAAAAAGAGAATGTTGTTTTCATTAACAACCTCATGATGCACACAATCGATAGTGATACTCAAGATCACTGACTTCCACTCTATGGTTCCTAGAACCAAGGTTTTTAATAGATTCTTCAAAAGGGTTTATGAGTTCATATTCCATATAATGGCATCTCATTGACTTCCCCATGCTATTATCTTTTCTCCATCCGGATGGAGGTATCTAAAACCTCTTCCCGTATTAAAACGGGGGTATCTTATACAACCATTCTAAATGAATGTATATCAAATTACATCCCCATTCCAAATGGAGATATCTCACTCAATTAGCGCAACATAAACAATATAAATTTATACTATTAAAGCAATACATTAATACTATTTTATGATTCAAAAACATATATATACACTTTTTAAAAGTCATACCATGGAGGGTTTTAAAAGTCATTTTACTCACCTATTGAAACGAGATCTCACTGCTTCAATCCTTCTACTCCTATGTCCCTCTTTCTCAACCCTAGAATAATCAACTCTTCTATGACATTCCGAGGGAACTAGTTAACCCTATATATAGTAGTTTAGGGGGTTCGTTTTACTCTCTCTAGGTTTTTCTACAAAAAGATTGATTTTAGCCAATTTAAATCCAAAATTTTATCAAATTTTTAATTATTTTATCTTATTTCGATTTTAAGGGAATATTATCCTAATCTTGTTTATTCAAAATTCCTAACAGTTTAATCTTTAATTGATCTTTTTTTCTTAACAACTTAATCTATCTTCTCTTAACTGAATGCTTATTTGAATATTTGTATTTTAAATTTTGGGATGTTACAACAAATATGTACTCTGACAGTGTATATCAATTAAACCTATTTTAAAAATATAAGAATTTAATTAATTCAAAAATATTAATTAGACCAAAATTACATATAATTTGTATAAAAAATTTTATTGACTTAACTTAACTTTAAATTATAATAAAAAATAATAACTTAAAAAATAAGTATAATTATTTTTTAAATTTAATTTTTTAACTTAAAAAATATTTTTACGTTAAAAATTATTTGATAATTTTATAATAAAAATGTATTTATTAAATATAAACTTATGGGAAAATTAATTTTACATAAAATAATTTATACAATACTTATATTGCAAAATAAGTTTCTTAAAAATATAAATATTTTTACATAAATATTGTTTGATATATTTCTTCTTAAAAAGTAAATTTTAAATAAAAACAAGTTTAACAAACAAACATAAATAGATAATTAAAATATTATTGTGCCAAATTTCTATACAAAAAGACTTAATCTTTAATATTTATAACAAACAACTAATAATTTGACTTAAAAAATATTCACTAAGAAACTATAAATATATTTTCCATTATTCAAAATCTAAGGCTGAGCTTCAAGCTTTTGGATTTTCATTTCAAAATTTATTTTGAAAAAAAAAAGTGTTTGACAAAGCTGATTCTTATTTGATTTTTTAGTCATTTTAAAATAATTTTTTATTCAATTTCAAAAATAATAAAATTTGGTTTGAGATTTTTAACTATGATTTTATTCAAACTCATTACTTGATGTCACTAGTTACCAACTTCGGCGGTTAATCACCGGTCATTACCTTCGATTATCTTTTCTCACCTACTGCCACCTCTGGTCACTAGTTACCGATCACCACCTCCAACCGTCATTCATCAGCTATCACTTCTGACCGTTGATCACCAATTGTCACATCTAACTATTGTCACCAATTGACACCAATCGTCGATCACAGACCATCATCTAATCGCTAATTAAGACTTTATTAAAGTTAAGATTTGACAACAATGTATTAAATTTGAAAATCAAAACAATGTCGTTTTTATAAATTTGAAAACTTAAAATTAGAATTAGTTTTCATTTTTATAAATTTGAAAATAGTATAAAAAAAAAATCACGCTAATTGGTAGTTTTTTATTTTAGTTTTGAAATGTATTTTATGCGTGTTTGAATGAACGTTAGTAAATTTGATTTTAAATGGAAATTATTTTAGTTAAAATTTATTTTGAGATGATGTGAATTATATTTTGATATTTTTATTGTAAACGTGACTAAGAGTAAAATTATTGATCCAACCCAAAAGCTACTTCTAGTTGCCTCAACTCATAATTAATTATGAATTCTTTTTTTAATGTGAAATCAAACATATTAAAATTTGACTAAAATCAATTTTGGGTTCAAAATCAATTATGTAAAGTTGAACCAAATAAAGACTTTGAAAATAAAAATGTGTTTTGTTAAAATGGTTGAGTTGGTTTTAATTTTTAGTTATTTTAAACAGTTTCCACCTTATTTGAAAACAATGGTTTTCAAATTTATATTTTTTATTTTACTTTAGCTCATTGATGTCACTCGGCATCAACCACTACAACTGGCCATTGCTACCTGTTGTCAGTCACGATCACTCTGTGTTGGTTTCCAACCATTGTTGTCGACCATTAGTCTTTGTTAACCATTACTTGTCTTCTTATGTTGGCTATTGTCTTCAATCTCCGATAGCTATTGCCAATCTTCTACTTCTATGTTGGTCACTGACCAGCACCGTCGACTATCGTCTTTGATATCTGATAGTCATCATCAATCTTTTGCCATCATCTCCATTTCTAGTAAGGATGACAATAATACTAATACGTATCTGCACTCACGCTCAAATCACCTCAAGTTTAAGATGTAGATATTATCTGTTATCAGGTATTAGTGTATAACAACTCAACTTGTACTCTATCCACCGTATTATAATTATAGTAATTATATAATAACCTAAAATTATATATTTAATTAAAAATTTAAATCTTAAACTTTATTTATAATTTTCATTTTCTTTATTATTCATTTCACACTTTCAAATTAAAATATAATCAATAAATTAATATATAATTTATTTAATGAAAGCGCAAGATATGCATTATAGGTTTCTAACATATTACAAAAAACAATAAAAAAATAAATCATAGTCAAACCAAACCAAATCAAACACATATAAATATTTAAATTGAAATTATAGAAAATAACATAACATGTTATTTGTGAGTATGTTCAAACAAAAAATATATGTGAATATGGCCGTTGTTATTCTAGGCTCTAGGTAGTAATATCTAGAGGTTCATTGTGGGTCACTAATTTCTATCATAAGTTACCAATTTCTTATAAGTATATTGTTATCTCTATTTAAAATTTAATAATAATGTTTTAAAATTTTAAAAAAATTATATATTTTAAATTTAGAAACTTAAAATCAAAACTAACTTTTATAATTTTAAAATTTTAAAAAAATTACCCAACGTAACATAAGTGACTATTAACTTATTCAAAGGTGAGAGAAGAGAGCCACCAAACTAAATTTGTTAACAGGGCAATTTTCTACTTTGCGAAAAAAGTGTCTTGAGAAGCGAGATTCTTCTCTTTACGGTGAGAAAAATCATAATCATCATCAACCATGTTGTTTAAAGTTTTACTGCTAAACAACTTAGTTCAAAGTTTTAACTTTTACTCAAAGATTTATTATCATAAATAGAAAACAAATTAGTTTAAATAACACATTTATATGTTTTACGGTGTTAACAGATTGAGTTCATTTGATTTTGAAAAAAAAAATAAATAAATTAATTTTAATTAATCGGTCTTTTTATCTTTTTGTTTGACTGAATCAAACCGAACATATAATAATCAAGTTAATTTAGTTTGATTTAAAAAAAATTAAAAACAATTTTATTTTATTAAATTATAAAAAAATAATTTCATATCTAAAGTAGTTAAAATCATTAGTTTATTAAGTTCTAACAAAATATTAAGTGTTTTATATATTATTAAAATAATTAAACTCAAATATTTAATTAACACAACAGAATATAGACAATAAATTGTATAAATTTAAAATATAAAATAAATGTATTAACTTAAAAATATAAAATAAAATTAAATACTTAAAATATTTAATTAACACAGCAGAATATAGACAATAAATTGTATAAATTTAAAATATAAAATAAATTTATTAACTTAAAAATATAAAATAAAATCAAATTCTTATATAAATTTAAAATATAAAATAAATTTATTAACTTAAAAATATAAAATAAAATCAAATTCTTATATTAGAGTTTTAAAATATGAAACTGTAGATAAAATAGATTATTAAATTTATTATCTTAAAAATATAAAATAAAATATATAATAATTATATAATATATATTTTTGAGTTGATTGAAATTAATCTGAGATTTGAAATATGTAAATCACGTCCCGAAACGAATCGAAACTAATCAAAGTCAAAAAATCAAACTAAATAATACCTCTTTTCTATATTCAATATAATATTGAACATTGGTCTTTGGTATGTTTTGGTAAATAGAACCAACTCAAATGTACTGTAATGGAATTCCAATGCTGTCTCAAAAGCTACAAAAGACCTCAACATGCTTTTGGTTTGGTAGTAGAGGAAGAAATCATGTTGACTCACGCTCTATCTGCTTCAACGTTGCCACTACTCTGAAAGAAAAAAAGAACACTTCTTTTTTTTTCTCTCTCCTACTGTTCACTCTGCTGTGTGCCAAAACCAAAACCACTCACAAGGTGCCACTAATCTGTCAGGTTATTTCAAGATACCATTTTTCTGGTGCTTGGTTCCCGAGAAACTGTTTAGAATATAGAATCACGGAACAGTGAGAGGGCCAATTCATTTTCATTTTTCTTCAATCTGTGTCAGCACCCTTGTTTTGCATTCTTCTTCTAGCGGTTTGTTTCCCATTTCCTCTTAAGAAAAATGAGTCCTTTCAGTTGCTTTTTTTGTGGGCATGTGCTTTTCTACCTTTATTCTGCTTCAGCACAATTTGAGCTACCAACATTTTAACTTTGTCCATTGTGGGTTTGAATGTTGTGGGAGTTGGAACTTGGAAGATATCTAATAATGCAATCTGGGTTTTATTTGATTTGATTTATTACCCTGTTAAATTATCGTTTCTGGTTGCTTGGTTTTACCTCAGTGTTAATGTCCCTGTCAAAAAAAGTTGTGATTTTTGGATTCTATTTTTGGCTGATAGCAGGTCAGGATTATGAATTTTCTGTCCATAAAACAAAGTGGGATCTGATTTTCTTTTTCTTGTGCTTTTTCTTCTTTTGGTGAATATTTTGCTTTCTCAAGTTTGTGGGAATTTGTTATACTTTGACATGGTTGTCATGCATGTTTGTTTTATTTTGTTTCCCTAGTGTTCATTAGTACATGTACTTTATTTGTCTTCAGCTATAGTTATGTCTTGTGCCGTATGTATATGCCTGAATTTGGTAAAACTTTTGGTTTTTTGGCTAGGGAGTAATGCATTTCTTTTGGATTATGGTAGGTTTCTTCATTATTTCACAGCATCTGTGACTTCAGTTGGGTTGAACTAATGGAATCTTGGAGCTATGTCCCTGAAGAGAAAGGCTATTTGTTTTCAGATGAAATGGATTTTTCACTTGATGCTTTCATGAGAACTAGAAAAGCATTGGTGGAATGGGAAAACAAATCCAACTTTGAGAGAGATGGATTTAATTCAGATAGAGAGGTAGTTAAAAGCATGGAATTTGTTGACTTGGGATTCCCTGACTTGTTGCAAAAGTCTTTTCATGGAAACCAGCCTCTAGAGACATCTAGCTATGAATTAGATAGTAATAATTCTAGTAAAAGAGGGAATTCCTCCACACGTGTCATTACTTTGGATTCTTCTTTGGGGGAAGAAGAATCTGATTCAAAGCATTTAACTTCACTAGTTGAATCTAAGTCTCATGATTCTTCACTGATTGATCTGAAGCTAGGGAGATTAGCAGATTGTAAAGGTTCAAGCAGTGATAAAGTTGCTAAAGAAGACTTCACTTTAACATCTATACAGCCAACCACTCTTTCAAAGAGAGCTCGCACTTCCAACTTACCTCAGGCTCCTGTATGTCAAGTTTATGGTTGTAACATGGATCTTAGCTCCTCAAAAGATTACCACAAAAGGCATAAAGTTTGTGATGCTCACTCCAAAACAGCTAAAGTTATTGTAAATGGCATTGAACAGAGGTTTTGTCAGCAGTGCAGCAGGTATTTTTAGGTTCCTTTGGTAGATTGTTATATTGCAGTTTTTATACTTTTCATAGAATCAAGTGGTCAACTCATGACATTTATGCAAGTGTCATGTATTTGTTTAGTTGGTCAGGTATTCCAAACATGTTGGTTAGAAGTAAATAAAATTTGAGCAAACTATTTGCTGTAAAAACTCAACTATAAACATTACAGCTTGTTTGGTTTAAAGAACTATCTTTTGTTTTGCTGATAATTAAAATAATGTTACTTTCAATTTGTTTCTTGTTTTAAAATTTTGTACAGGAAATTTTTTTGTGAAAACTTAAAAAGGTGAAGAGCAACAAAGAAAATAAAAAATAGAACATTTTCTTAAAAGATTCTTAGTGCTTCTCTTATTTTTACTTTCATATTGTTCTCCTAGTGGGTCCTATTAATATAATAATTTAAGAGTTTTCTTTTCCTACAACAAATGTAGCTCAAATTGATGTGGCAAATGATTATTCATAATTTTGATTAAATTCCAATCCATCAATTTATCAGTACATATTGACTGTCTACTGTATTTCAGTTGACATATCTTCTTGGTTTTGATTTTAATGTTTGCAAATTGACCCTAATTGTTTCTAGTGGTTGAATTATACCATTGGTTTTGTTTTTAAATTAGGTTCCATTTGCTAGCTGAGTTTGATGATGGTAAGCGCAGTTGTCGCAGGCGTCTAGCAGGACACAATGAACGCCGGAGGAAACCTCAATTTGATTACATGACTGGTAAACAACACAAGATTTTTCAGTCATATCAAGGTATGAAAAAATCTTTGTTAGTACCTTCATTGGCATTAGATAAGACAAAATTATCATTTAAAGTTTCTACTTTACTGTCTAAATGCAGTTTTTGATATTGGTCATTTCTTGATGTGTATCTTGTCATTTCGTAGCTCTTGTGGATGCATTTCATGTCCAGTTTGTTAAGCACTTTTCATATTTAAAAAAATTTCATTTTTACCTTCTTTAGTAGAAATACACTTTAAATGGATAATAAGATATGCCATAGAATGAGGATAAAGGGATAGATGAAGATGTTGGATAAAAAGTAGAGATAATTTGGGGGATTAATTGTTTGTTTGAATTTTTGAAGGGGGGAAGTTCTATCCCCACTGTTTGTAAATTTGGCATGAGTTGTGCAGTTAATATTATTCAGTTTTCTCTGGTTTAAAAAAAGAAGGTAGAGATAATTTGGATTAAGGAAATAGAAAAATAATTCAAGAAAATTGAGACATTCATTAACGTGTAGACATTAATGATCTAGCAGAAGTCTTAGGTTTCACGTTTCATAGAAGAGCAGTGTATGTTGGAAAAAGAATTGGGGAAAGTTACAGCACTCGATAAGAAAAAGAAAGAATAGGAAGAAAAATCCATATTGAAAATCCTTGTTGATTCTTGTTAGGATTTATGTAGCCAATAATTGGTCACACATAGTTCAATGTAACCATGAAGAAATGATATTGACATGAAGCATTCTATACAATAACCTTACAACTAAAATTATATTTAAAATTAGCATCATGATGTTCATGATTATTTCCCTTTTCCATACTAGGTAATCAACACAAGTCGTAGGAAAATAAAAGCAATTAAATTCATACCCTTCTTAAATTTGAGTACCATACTTTAAATCAAATTTGATAGGATCTACTCAGTATAACATAAATTTGATTTAACAAGTTTTAGGGAATTAAATCTGAAGCAATATTATCATCAAGTATATCACAAGTTTTTTAATTGCAGTTACTGTCACAATTGTGGCTGTTTAGTTATGATTGCCAAAGTTGCAGGCAAATGTTACTGCATTTTGTAGCATTTCTATGTCAAGAGACATTTATAACCATATTACATAGAATTTTGTGTGAAGGTAGGTTCTCTCTGCATATATAATTATGTATTGAAGTATTTTGAACACAATTGACAACTAAAAGAATTTTGAGGTGTACATTATTTACTTTTTGATGGCTGATACAGCACTACATGACGTTGATAGTTTTTTTTTGCTTATATTTCTTTTCAACTCTATGGGCTCTTCTATGTGATTATATTCCCGAGCCTATGATATGCAGGTTTTATAGCAGAAATCTCTTTACTTGATCCTCAAGGGACAAAATAAAAATAAGTTTTGGCATTTTCTAGTAGTTGCCTCTAGACATAAACTATAGATATCATGCTTTTTTGGCCACTATAAGAGCAGTTATGTCAAGAATTTTGTCTGATAGTGTATAACTAAATAATGTTTGTTTGATTCTGTTATAATTTATTCTTCAAATTCTCCGTTCTATCAAATATCAATTGCGGTAATGAAATCATTTAAAGAAGAAAGAAAAATGTGCCTTGTTTTAACAGTAAGATGCTAATACCATAGGATATTTGGGTCAACTCAAGCTATGGTGGCTATATTATCTGCACTGAAAGCTTCTTTTCTGCTCCCCGTCCAATGACTTTTTGACAACACCGGTGGAGTTTTCAAAAGATAATGATGCAATTCCTTCCATGAACTAAAATTAAAACCATTAAATCATGAAAAGACAAGCCTGAATTTTTTAAACATTTCAGACAAAGGAAGCACTTACAGGTTCTTTAAATTATGTTATCACTCTATCTCCTTATATTGTGGTCCCGGGGATTGATGTGGACCATTTAACAAATGTAGGCATGTATTTGTTAGAATTTTTAATGCACAAAGTTCAAGCATAGCTTGTTTTTCTTTATCATGTATCATGGCAGGATTTGTGTATTTTGCAATTCAACAGTTGTTTAAAGATTTTTCAATTCATAATTTTTTTAAAAAAAAAAAGAGAAATCACTGCTTACTTGTTTTTACAAGGATGAAGTGTAGTCTATAATCACTGAGAAATATAAGATGCATACTCTAGCTTATAAAAAAAAGATGCATACTCTATGCATACTTAAACAAGACAGTAAGATTTTTTACTGTTGTAATGAAGTTACTCTAGATCCAACTCTAATTTCATTTGTCCTACACAATTGGTTAAGAAAATTTTCAATGTTCTTTTTCCTTGTGGATGTTTGTTATTCCTGTCATAATCTTACTTTCTCCAACAAACCTTTCCTATAGGAAGGGTATTTGTTGTTACACTGTTAGTCTGAGAACCTTCCTTACATTGATTGTGTTAGCAGGTACTAAGATTCTCGAGTCTTCATTACAGAACAAACCCCAGTTTCCCTTTCAAGACATATTTCAAAGTGGCATCCTTTTCCCTGTAAAGCATTCTCAAATCTCTCAGAGTGGTCGTGTCAAACTAGAAGAGGATTCAATTTACAGTTCCCAACTTGCTGCACCTGTCACACTTGATCAGGAATCTTCAAGCTGTGCTCTCTCTCTTCTGTCAGATCAGTCACAGTATCCATCACGCCATGCAGCAGGGAATCCATTAGCCAGTCCCCAAGTCTTTCATGGCATCCACATGCCAGACAGAGACAGCCAAGTTTCTGAATCACCTTTGAGGATGAGCTCTACAGGTAAATATGCTCCAAATGAGTCCTTTCCAGGTAATTCAACCTCTAAAGAAGTTGCCAAGAATAGATCTGCCACTCTTTCTCATGCCGGTCATGCTCTTCAAGTCCATGGTGGAGATAATATGTGCCAACCATCAGACTTGTTTGACTTCAAACATTGTCTTTCCTCGGAACACGGAGCCACTGTTGATCTTTTCCAATTGTCCTCACATCTTCAGAGGGTGGAGCAGCAAAGAAATTCTGTTTTGGTAAAGTGGGAAAATGATGATTACTGTTTCCCAACTGTGTGAAAGGCTGTTTATAGTTTAAGCCTGAAGTGTCATTAACATGCCTGTTTTATTGATAACTATGATGTGATGCTATAGTAGTGGTCTAGTGGGACTCTTCTTGGTGAGTTTTGGCCCATTTGTGGTGTAGTATGGGATCATTGATGGGTAAGGGAGTGAGAATATCTTAACTAACCATGGTAGTGGAGTGTTTCTATTGAGAAAAAGGAAAGACAAGAAAATCCAACTGTATAGCACAGATACCACTTTGACCATTTCAAAAGAACAAAAACATAATCGAGCCATTTGGGTTGAGTTGTAGTCAATACTCCAAATTTATTGGCCTCGGACTTTTGTTTTGATAGTGACACTCATGTTCATGCCTTTTGTGTAGTGTAGGTGATTATTCAGCCATAGTAGTGTCTATGCGTAGGTTTCATTTTGTTACAGAACCTCTTTTATAATTATTGAAACTTATGTCAATCAATGGTAATGGAGAAGAATGTGTTCATGTGCACATATTCAGGGGACAACAAGTCACATGTGAATTGTTCTAAGCAGAACAAAAAATTTTGATTATATAACTATAAAAATGATTAATGCTGGTTATATTTAATTTTAATCTTATTTATTTATGTATGTTGTGGTGAAAATTGTTTGTTTTATGAGAATAGTTATTTCATGATTTTTTTATAGCAGACATTTTGCACCGGGTATTCATTTTTTGTTCTTTCAATACTTGATAACTTTGTAGAATACAAATTCAATTAATTCAACCATTGAATTGAAAGTTTGTATAAACTATAATGCTTTTAAGCTTATTTTAAATAGAAAAAACTAATTGATACTTTCGTACGGTATTGTTTCAGCAGATAATATATTATTTAAAATATAAGTAAAGATGTACAATTAGATAACATATCTGCAATTGTCTAAATTATGTAAAATTAGGTATCCATGATTAGAACGATAATATCAACTGATTAACGATAGCATAAATTTGTGTTATACAAAAAAATGTTTATTAATATAGATGCAAAAATGGCACCATAACATGTAAAAGATACTAAGGTAGAATTATGCTTCCTAGACTTTTCATTGCATGCAGTATGCCACTTAGGTAGATTATGTGCTACGAGATAGTTCCAAATAATATTTAATCCTAGAGTGTTATAAAGCTCTTGGTTAGGTTTAGGTTCTGACTTCAGAGGTACATTCAAAGAGAAGATGCAAAAGGGAATCAGGACAGCAAAAGTAGATATAAATGTGGTTCTGCTTCATAATTTAAGCTTCTTAATTCAGGTAGTTGGCTCTTGGGTGGTCCAAAGGGACAATGATAATAATGTTTAAAGACCAGAGTAGTTTTCAATTGATTTGTTTAAGAATATACTCTATCATCAAGAGTGTTCATATCCTTTGTGGAGGCTGTCACCTTTTGCAAATTTCACCTTAACTTTAGCCTATATAGTCTCAAAAGTTTAAGGGGGTTCTTTATTATTTTTCCATAGTATTTTTTAGTCAAAACATCAAGATTAATTTCTCGAGATACTGAGATTTATTTAAGAGGTTGGCTGATCTCACGCAACAAATATTTATCCATACTATAGGGATCAAATCCTTGACCACATGTCCAAGGAGCATGACTATATACCAACTATGCTACATTAATTATATTGGTTAGGGGGATCTTGACCAAGCCAACTTTAATTTTATAAAGGAATGACTATAATTAGAATGATTGATCCATATTAGGTATAGTTCTAGGTGGTTTACATTATACCCATTTGCCCTAGGGAATCCACTTTACAGCCTCATCAGTAGGCATAAGAAATTGGGTTCAAAAACTACCATGAATAAAGTAAGCAAATTCCCAGAAGCAACACTGAATTTTAAATTTGCATGAAATGCAAGTTGCACTTCATGTAATGGATTCCATCATTACAAAGCACATATTGGTTGCAAGATAGAATCATGATAGTAAAATATTCTGAGCATCATAGTTCACGTGTGGTTGGTCTTCATATACCTACCAGGGAGTTTCAATAATATATGCTGATGTTATTGCCTGTGGTATCATCTTATAATTGATAATGACTAGCAGCGTATGAAACTATGTATACGTTCATGTCATCTATATTCAAAAGGACAAAACAAAACCAAGCAAAATATAAAAACTATATATGTGCAGCAATATTCCACTTTGTCGTTTTCCTATGTTCCCTGGTTTGTTTCACATCGAGTTTAAGTTGTGTGGGTGTTTTTCCTACTATCTCGTAAAATTCCTGAAATACCTTTTTTCTTTATATTTTAGTATGATTAATCTGAATTGTGATTTTACATTCTGTTAATCATTTCAAAATGTAGAAAAAGTGATGAAATAAATTTATAAGATGATGGAAAGAACTCGCATATGTGTATAGGCAATTTGACATGCATAGAATGTCATAGTTATTTATTATAAGATCTGAAATATGAAAAAAAAAATTATAGATAAGTTACATTGCTAAGGGTATTTTTATTCCTATATCTCATTTGAGATCTTAAAACACTTTTCTGTGGATCCTCACATATATACTAAGACTTTTTCTATTGTTTTTTTCTTCTAATAAAAGATTCCATATTTGTATTTTAAGATATTTTGTATAAGTCTTGTAATAAACCTCACTATTTGTAGGAGTTAATCCTAGGTTGGCAGTAGTATAAAGACCTTTAGCGGTCACTTTAAGAAGAGGCTCTCAAAGTGGAAGGGGAAGAATTTTTCTGTAGGAGGTCATCTGATAATGTTAAATATAATCCTTTCAAGTCTTCCGTTGTACTACTTCTCATTCTATAAGGCCCTTAAAAAGATGGTTAATATACTAAGAGGGCTACAACGTAATTTCCTATGGGATGGGAATACAGATGAAAGAAAAATTGCATAGGTCAGTTGGGAGAGAGTGTGTCAACCTAAGATTGAAGGGGAGTCGAGAGTTAAATGTCTGATGAAGCTTAATTTAGGTCTACTCGCCAAATGGAGATGGAGATTCATATCTAAGGAAAACCCTATTTAGGGTTCGTTGCTTCGAAGTAGATATGGAGACTTCTAGAATTTACCATACCAAATTACACAAAGGTCAAATGCTAAATTTGGTGAAGGATATTTGGTCATTAGATGGCCCAATGGCAAAGTCACCAGGCTAGTTCAAAAACAATTTGAGGAGGTTTGAAATCATTAGTGGTTAGGTGGTGAATCGTTGAAAGTGCTTTTTCCTAGATTGTATGACTTGGCAGTGTATAAGCAGGCAACCATTGAAGATATAGGTGGCATAGGGTTAGGTACACATGGGTGGAATTGGGAATGGAGGATGAGGTTGTTTGTCTGGAAGGAGGAGGTGTTGCAACATTTGGAAGGTTTGTTGTAGAACTTAGTTTTTGACCAACAGCTGTGGAATCGATGGTCATGGCACCCAAATAGAAAGGTTGACTTCACTATTGTAAATGCTTATAGGCATATAAGTGATGCCTTCAATCATGGAAGTAGATCTACCTATGATTCTCAATTGTTCAACTGGCTGTGGAAGAATAAATTGTCATATAAAGTTTTAACTTTTTCTTGGAAGCTTCTTCTGAACAGGTTACCCACAGTTGATAATTTGCTGAAGAGAGAAGTCATTATTCATCCTGATATGCAAACATGCCCTATGTGCAAGGATCATGCAAAAGAGAGTAAACATCTTTTTCTTTCTTGCCCTTTTGCGTAGAGGTTGTGTTATAAGGTTTTGAATTTGATTGGCATTGAATCCCCTTTACCTAATGAACTCCCCCTTTTTGTTTCATTTAGCAAGTTCTTAGGTCGTAGGAAAACCCAGAATTTAATGTAGATATGTGTTTTGGCATGTCATCTGTTGGAATATTTGGATATCTAGAAACTTCATTATTTTCAATAATAGAACAGTAGAGTCTTTGGATATTGTGGGCTCTATCGAGGCAATATCCTGTAAATGGCTACTGTACATATTTGACTTTAACAGGGGTTGTGTTTTCTTTTATTAGTGTAGTAATTCTTGTTTGTGTCTCATGTATATAAAGTAATTATCTTGGAAGATTTTTTGGAGGGAATGCTTATCATTTCACCTGATTTTTAGGACCATAGTAAGTACTGATTAGTTAATGTTTTGTGACAGCTATATAGGGTATTTGAAACAATTTGCTCCACCCTTTCCTTACATACAATATACATACTATCTTTGCCTTTAAAAAAAACCCACTATTTAAATTTTATTTACAATTTATTTTTTAAAAAATATTGAATTTACTTTAAAATTTAAAATTAATTAAATTAAATTAATAAAAATGAGTATGCATATTTAGAAAGAATAAGATATATATACTAATTAAACGAAATACACATGCCCATTTTGCTTAACCTTGAATAAATGTGCATGCATATATTTTATATTTTGTAATAAGAGATTTTGTACAACAACCGATTAAAATCAAAATCTCTCTTCAAGATCCATTAAATATGCCCTTAACATAACCTTTGTAACTACTGATTAATGATTCATAACTGTTATTTTACTATGTTATGGTTTTTGTAATCTATAATGTACTTTTTTACTTATGCTACAATCAGTAAAAATAAAATAATGAGTTGAAAATTAATTTAGCTATTGGAATGTCTTCCACCAACCACAAAATGGAGGTCGAAACGTCCCTATGACCTCGATCTATAAATTAAGAAAAAGACTAAAAATAGGAATGGTTTCGAAGTATGGTTGCCTCTCTTAAGATCTAGGGGTTCAAAGAATAGTAAAAGACATAATGGTAAATTTGTCCATGTATTTTAGTGGAATTTAGGAAGAAAAACAGGTGATGCAAAAAGAAAATTACCAATAAAATGGTTTGTTGGTGGATCCTATTTGAACTTTCAGTGTTTATAGTCTTTTAGGAATGAGTCTTAATTAGGGTGACTCGTGATTAAGTTATTTTATCTAACTATAACTAATAAATAAATAAATATTAATTAATTATAATAATTAAAACTATAATTATTTTCTTATAAGTAATTATAATTTATTATAACCAATTATCATTATAAATAATATAACTAGTTACATAATCTAATATATAGATAATTAATTATTTAACTAGTTATTTGTCCATAACCAGTTAAATAATCAATTTTGAAAAATTAAGAACTTGATTGATTTGATTTTGTTTTTTAATTTTTAATTTTTTTTTAAAAAAATAGTTTTTAAAAACTATTTTCTAGAAGAAGAATAAAAAACTTGTTTAGTAAATGTTATTTGAAAACTGTTTTAAAGATATGAAAATGAAAAAATATGGGTTCATATTTATGAAAATGTCATTGATAAAAAGTATAAAATAACATATTCTCATGCTTTTTTGAGTTTTCAAAATAAAAATAGAAAACTGAAAAGCAAAAATATTTATAGTTGTTGTTTTTTAGTTTTTAAAAACTATAAAACAAAAACTATTTTAGAAAACTGTAACGAAATGAGTTTTTTAGTTTTTAAACACTAAAATATTGAAAATAGTTTTATAAAACTATTGTCAAACAAACATTAAATCATTCTTAAAATTGATTTTTTTACTTAGCATATGTCCCATGTGAATATGGTCAGTGACATAGAGGTGTTGGATACATTAAAGAAAGCTTTTCTACTTTTCAAATTATCCACAATGTTGTAAACTTTGTCACAATTAAAAAATATGTGCGAGGTTCACGGGTTTCTGCTTAGTTCATTATTCACATGATTGTAGACACCTCCACAAAGATGTGGGAGATGTCAACAAAGCTTTCTTTCTCAGCATTTTCACATGGATGTGACTATTGTCACAGAAGTGTGGGTGTTGCCACTAAGGAGTTTTTTACTCAACACATTATCCATAAAGATGTGAGTTATGTCAAAGATGTGGGAGTATCGTGTTTTTTTTGTGAGTGCAATTATTTTTCACAGTTTTTACCACCTTCACATAGTGTGAACAATGTTAAACACGTTTTTTCTTTCTAGTGCATTTTTCACATATATGTGGTTATTGACACAAAGGTGTGAAATGTGTCATAACTAAAAATAATCAGTTATGAAATCAAATTTAACCAACATTTTTTATTGAAAACAAAAACTAAAAGAATTTGACAATAATTAGAAAATAACTATTTATGAAACCAAATTTAACCATACTCATTTCTTTAATACAATTAAGTTAATTGCATTAATAATATCCATAAAACAGGTTCTAGTTTTATAACCATATTAAAATAACAAGTTATTATATAACTAGTCATTATTAATTATGACTATTTTTTTTCAAAATTGAATATTTTGAGCAGCTCTAATCTTAGTGAGTTTTATGTTTGGATTTTTTCATCTTGCATTCATATTTTCCTTCTTGCACCTCTATAAAAATATACACATGTGAACCCTAAAGATCTCCTTCTCTTACTACCCATTTCTTATTCGTTTGCACCCTTTCGGACCATCCATTCTTATTCCTCTTCTTATGTTGAGATTTTTTCATAGGCATGTTAGTAATAGCGACTTGAGTGGTAAATGGGTTTGGACTCACATACTACTTTAAAGTACATAAACTAAAATTTTTTGGGAATTTAAATTAACATCTCTCTTAATTTGAAGTAATACTTACTCTCATGGTAAAAAACTTATGTGTCTTTGATTTTATCTTTCCTATTACTTTCTGACAAACTATTGCTAGAGAGTAAAAAATATTGCAAATTTTTTTTTACTCTTTGGCAAACAGTGGTCAAAGAGTAATAGGAGAGATAAAAAAATAATGACTATACTAAAAACGTAATCCATTAAGAAATTAAATTACTATACTAAAAAAATAAGAAATTAAATAACTATACTACATTACACTAACGAAATATTTAATTAAATAAATATATTAAACATGTAATTCATTAAGTAAACTAATATAATAAACATGTAGTTATTATAATAAAAAAATAATAAATTAAATTAATATACTAAAAAAATAAAAAATTAAATAACTATACTACATGTAATTAACTACAATAACCAAATATTTAATTAAATAACTATACTAAACACATAATTCATTAAGTAAATTAATATAATAAACATTTATTTATTACAATAACAAAATAATAAATTAAATAACTATACTAAAAATAATAAATTAAATACACTAAAAATTAATTAAATTACTGTACTAAAAAATAAGAAATTAAATTACTATACTAAAAAAATAAGAAATTGAATAACTATATTACATGTATACACTAACAAAGAGATGAGGAGACATGAGAGAGAAGGGAGGGGCAAAAGATAAGGTGGGGAGAGAGGAGAGAGAGTGAGGGTGGAGAAAATTATAATAAGGGAGAGAGAGGGAATCGGGATAAAAATGAAAATTTAGGGAGAATTTTTAAAAGAGTAGATGTTACTTGAAATTAAGGTAGGTGTTAATTCAAATTCTCTTTTTTTTTTTTTTAGTCTTCTTAAAATGAAGACTTTTTAGCTGGGGTCGTTTAGCCTGCGACTAAGTGGACTCAATTTTTGTGAGCCTTCACGGACCCATATTATTTAAAAAGGAAATATACATTTAACATTTTAAACATTGTTATTGAATATTAATATAAAAATATTGAAAGCATTAAAATAAAAAAGATACATTAAATGTATTTTGGAAAAAATTCTAATTAAAAATGATAAAAGAGTAATTTAATTATATTAAAAAATTTATCAAAAAAAATTATTAAAAAAAAAGTTTTAAATTACATATTTTTATGGGTTGTGGGTCGGGCTGTTTAACTAGCAAACTGTGTGCAGTAGATATGAGCTTGTCAAATTAAAGTGTGTTAAAATTAGAATTTTTCATTTCTCACCTATCTAAACTTCAATTCCCACCTACTGGTGGAAAAAAGACGAAGATACCCTCCCTTTTTACTTCTCTTATTGCGCACTGCCGGAGAAGTGAAAAAATTTGCAAATTCTTTTGCTTGTCCTTCAGTGCACAGTCGGAGAAGTAAAAAAATATGCTTCTCCAACAATGTACAATTGGAGAAGCAAAAAAATTTGCAATTTTTTTCATTTCTCTGACAGTCTACTAGAGAAACAAAAAAATTTAGTAAATGAAATTATGGTACTATAGTGCACTATTATTTGTAGAACTCAACATGCATGATTAGGCAGTAATTGTAGTGCATCTCAAGCAGCAATAGACATGATGTTACTTATTGTTAGCTTTAATTTAGTAAATGAATATGGTTTACTATTTCTGGCCAACCTCACTTGTATATGCACTACTATATCAATATTTCATTTCATTCATATCAAGTGTGTGCAAAGGTATATGTGGTAGTACTTGTACACCACTAGTTTAACTATATAGTTGATTAGATATCATTATTTAAACTATAAAAAAAAAACATACACGTACAAAAGAGATTCAAGGAAAATAGAGATCAAGAAGAATTCAGAGGCATCTTGATGCATCCTTTCTAAGCCATGGTTCACCTAGGATCTATTTTTAGAGGTTCTTGAGGTTGAAGAAATGAAGGTGGAAAACTAGGAGATGGAGGTGAAGATTGATGCCACTTCTTCAATAAAGGAGATAAATCATGGTGAAGCTAGCCACAAGGGAAGGAACTCTTGATAATAGCATGAAGGACTCTCACAATAGTGAAGAGAACATGAACACTCTCTAAGAACAAAGAGCTTTCAAATTTAGAGAAATGTTATTTTCATTCAAATGAGTGTTAAAAGTTACATGAAAGGAGGAGAGCTCCTTATATAGAGCTTAGCATGAACCATGGCCCTAAAATACTAAACATGAATGTCCAACATGCTTAAATAAGGGTTAGTTGGCTTAATTTAGTGTTAATTTAGCATGTGCTCAATTAACACTAATTTAATCCAACTAAAGATCTAAACATGGCCCTAAAAATATGAACTTATGTTCCCTCTAGTTTGAATTTGAATTTTGGAGGAAAATGACATGGCACTTCCAAAATTCAAATTAAAATAAGAAGTAAGAATCAGCCTTGTAAGAGTGAGAAAGCACATGTGGAGTGAAACAAAGGGATAAGGGGACCCACATGTCTCCTACATGCTTTATGTGTTGGTTAGAAGGATATGAAGATGAATTAGGGGTGTAGAAATAAGATCCTACATGTCCAAACTCTCTTGGACCAACCTAAACTAATTAACACACTCCACAAGGAGACTAATTACACCTCCTAAAGAAAAAAGAACCTATAGGCCAAAATACAAGCCGAAAATAAGACTAACTACACCCCTAAAATCCTAATGACTTAAGGGTGCTTATACAAGCCTAAAAATGATTAAATGAATACAATTAAATGGAACATGTCCTAAACTAAGTTCCTTAAAGCTTTATTCAAATCATGCTCCTTTCTTATTGGTCCTAGCTTAAGCTCATGTTAGGTGTGCATGCATCACATCTTATTTATATAAATCATAATGGTAAATTGATAAATACGATAGATGATATTAATTCGATATGGATTAAAAATTTCTTTACTTGAATTTTATTATTAATTTGTACCTACAAGTGTTCATGTTAATGCATATGAACGTTACATCCCTCCAATGGATTTGTACGTAGAAACATATAAATATATATTTAAACAACATAAAATGCACCAATGATCATGTGGATTAAGTTTTAATCACAGTAAATGCTTTTGACCCACCTCCATTGGTTGCACGGGAGGTAGTTTGACTGACCGGATGCAAATATTGGTTGCATGGGAAGTGGTTGGATGGCCGGATTGAAATGCAGAAAAGGCAAAGTTTGATGTTTATCCTCATTGGTTGCATGTTAGGTTTAGTTAAAATTTATGGTTTTTAATTGGTTTATAAAATTTAGGTTTCTGGGTACATGTTAGGCTTAGGAAAATTGTTTATAATTTTACATGTTAAAGTTTATCAAGTTGGCATGTTAGGTTTGTTTTATAATATGCATATTAAAATTTGCATGTTAGATTTTATAATTTTTTTAATTAGTTTTCATTTACTTAAATTTGTTTTATAGTATGCATGTTAAAATTTGCATGTTAGGTTTTAAAATTTTTTTAATTGGTTCACGTTTGCTGGATGATTATAATTTTTTAATTGGTTGCATGTTTTAATTGGTTTTATAAATTTAAACTTGTTTGTTTAATAAATTATTCAAAATTAAATTTATATAAATTATATAATCTATTTAAATAATTGAAGTTATTTAATAAATTCTTATAATAAATTTATTATTGAATATATAGAATTATTAAAATTATTAAAAATAATTATATCTTTTAAAGTATATTAAATTTATTTAATTAATAGAATTATATAATAAATTATATTGAATTATTGAATATATATAATTATTAAAATTAATTATTATCTTTTAAAGTATGTTAAATTTATTTAATTTATTGAATTATTGAAAATAATTTATTACCTAAATTTCAAATATCATAAAATAAAATTTTGGAAATTACTAATATACTTTTACTTTATGTTTATAAAAGCAAACATTTTATATTACATTTGTTCACCATTGTTCCCTATCTCCTTCTTACTTTATTCTTCATTCTTCTCCAGAATTGTACGTACTTTGTTTCTCAGGAATTTGTCAGCATCTCTTCCTCAAGTAAGTTTATTTTTTCATAATGTAATCAAGTATTCTTCCTAAGTTGATGTTCATTTTGTTACCATCTGAAGGTCAATCATACATTGCAAACGTGTAATAATCTCTTCCCAAGTTATTGTTCCTTGGGGTACAAGTTGACTAGTACTAGCTATGTGACTAATCTTGTAAATGACTCCTTTTTCGAGGACGGTTCTGGAATCACCTGGGGTTAATTTCTAATGGTGGACAAACACATGGATGCGACACTCTGAAGTACCATGACATATAGTTACAAGAACAGTTTGATGGGTCAACCACCTGAGTATCCCTATACACTAAATGTTGTCCAAAGTTAATCCACCGCCCATACAAAAAATGTAGGGTCTCGGACAATTGTAAATTGTTGGTGAACTCGTTCGGGGAGATACAAGTATGTATATTCACATGCCCAAAACCAACCAGAGAACAAGCTAATAAGCTGAAATTCAAATACATGTCTTTGTTCATCATATGTGATGATATAACTGCCTCAAAAGTTAACTCGGTCTAATATTTGTCTGTATTCAATGGTTGATGGTATACGTTTAGCAATAATCCAATGCAAGGAGCGAGGATTAGCCACATTCCAATGCAAGGCGCGAGGATTAGCCTGATCATATTGTATGGATGTTGATCTTTCCCCAATCATTGGAAAGCGTTTATAGACTCAAGCTGCATAAAACATTAACATACTCATATTAGTTATATGTAATGCATAAGAAATTGTAGAAACATACAACATGTTATGAAAAGTATTAACCTGAATCAAAGTGGCGTAAAAGGCGCATTGTTTGATCTCCTTGTAGCTTGTCTCATCAATATGATGATACAAATGTGTTAATGCAGTCGCACCCCAAGAGAATGTATTTGTCTTTTAAAGGTTACTAAACAACTTCATATACGTTACATAGACAAAGGTGTTGCTCTTGTCAACAAATATGGTGCACCTAATAAGGTGCAACAGATATGCTCGAGCAGCCTGCTCCCAACTGTTGATTGAACATCTTTGTTTGTACACTTGTCTTAGCCAAGACAGACGTATAGTCCCGCTTCTACAAGCGGTAACCTTATCAAACACTTCCTCTAGTGATACACCCAACAAATTCATCAAACGGGAGTTGTCGTTTCCATGTTCAGATAATCGTAGCTGCAAAACACACCCATCACTGGTAGATGTAACAAGTAGGACACATCATCAAGTGTGATGGTCATCTCCCCGATAGCTAGATGAAAAGTGGATGTTCCTTGTGCCATCTCTTCACAAAAGCACAAATAAGGGTTAGGTCGACTATCTCGTATGTGAAATCCATTAATGGCAATAACCCAGAGTTGCTAACATATGCTTCAATTGCAACCTGAGGATTTCCAACCATCCGCAATTTCGTGCTATGCATTTAAGATCAATACGGAGCTAAAAAAAGACAATAAACTATCAATAAAACCCATAACACATAATTAAGTCATTAAGTAACTATGTTAAAAATAATATATTAAGTACACTAAAAGTTAATTAAATTACTATACTAAAAAAATGAAAATTAAATTACTATACTAAAAAATTAACAAATTAAATACATGAATATACTACATGTAATGAATTAGACAAACCAAATATTTAATTAACTAAGTATACTAAACACATAATTAAATAAATTAATATAATAAAAATGTAATTATTACAATAAAAATTTAATTAATTAAATAACACAAACTTACTTGGCCATTCCATAGTTCATAAGCTACATAATCAGCATATGATACTAAAAGAGTAGTATCTTCTGGTCCCCTAGAAAAATCTATTCAGAAGGGTTCTTCTAGCACAAGAGGTTGGTCTTTAATAGGTTGTGTCAACATTTGCCTTCTACGTGCAGATGCAGTTGGACGTATATGTTCATTATTGACATGAAAATTATAAACAGTTCCATGTGTCCTAAACATATATGTAAAAGTATCATAAACAATATAAAAAAATTAATCAAATAAATTTTTTTTACTTAAAAACATCTTAAACAATAAACTAAAAAGAAAACCAACACTAATTAAATTTTGAATTGAAAACTAAAAAATAACAACACTAATTAAATATTAAATTTTAAACAATAACATTAATTAAAACTTTAAAAGAATTTAGCTATAAAGTTGGAGTACACTAATAATTTCAAATAATTTTCTTCCACCTTTTTAATTATATCTACTTATCAGAATATTTTGAACTTGCTTAACTTTTATCTAATTTCAACAACTTAATTAAGTAGCTTTAAAAGAAATACATTTAATTAAAGTAATTGAGTAACGTAGATATTTTTATATAGGGTATTAAGCTATATAATTATTTAAATATTAAATTACATTTTATATATAATCATATAAAGTAAGTTTTACTTTGATTTGAATATTTTTAATTTTTTAAAAAAAAATTATATTATTTTATCATAAATAATACATTATTTTCTAATCGTAATTATGGTTATACGCATTTTACTTTTTAGTTTATAATTAATATAACATAATTATCCATTATTTACTACTATTTATATTGTGAGACAATGCTAAATAATAAATAGTTATAATTTTATATGAATAAAATAAAAAAACACATTGGTATTGTTAAAAATGTTATATTTTAATTATTTGAATTAATTTATATAAAATATATTAATTATAAATTATAAGAAATGTTTATGCTCCTAAAAATTAATAAACATGTATTTTAATATATAAAAATAATATATAACTAAAAATTAATAACTATGTATTTTAATATATAAAAATATATTAACGTATTTTAAGATATAAAAATACTAGTATTTTAAGATATAAAAATAATATTTTAGAAACATATTTTATTTTGAATAATATTTTAGAAACAGATAAATATTTGAATTATATTTTAGAATAATATTTGCAATAACATTTTTGAATAATATTTTAGAAACATATATAAAAATTTGAAATTTTTTTATTTTTTCGATGAGATACCACCGGAGAAAGTAAAAAAATTTGGAATCTTGCCAAAAAAGTAAAAAATCTCACATACTTTTTTATGCTGCATAAGAAGAGAAGACCGGCTACACGACGTGATGGATGGCGACAGGGAAGTTTCGAGAAAGACAAAGGCTTAGTGAGAAGGTGAATGGAGGAAGAGTTTTGAAAATGGAGAATGAAAGAAGGGGTAGAAGAAGAGAGGAGAAACAATTTTGAGAATGAAGATGAGAGAAGAAGAGAAAGAGAAGATTAGGCTTCAGAAGAGAGAGAAGTAGGTGAGGGTGAGACGAATTAGATAAAAGCAACATTTTAAAGTGAGAAGGAATTAGGGTAAAGGGTAAACATGAGATTTTAAAAGAAAATTTAAAATATGTAGGTGGCAAATAAAATAGTTATAGATGAAAAATCTGTAGGATGAATTAGGAGGGGTTCAAACTTTGCGGTTTGCGTGCTAAAATAGATTAACTGTCTATTTGCATAACAGTATTAGTGACTATTGACAAGCTGTTATGATTCCATTGGAACCACCAAAATGTTTTGACAATGATAAATTCATTTATAATACTCAACCATACATGTAGTTAGTGTTGAATTCATGACTAATCATGAGACCAAAAGAAAAAATATATAATTAAGGATTTGGTTTGAAATTGTGTTTTAGTTTTTAAAAATAGTTTCTAAGAATTGTTTTATGTAAGACAATGAAAATAAAATTTTTTTGGTAAGTGTTATTCAAAATTGTTTTTAAGATGTAAAAATGAAAAAACTTGTTTATATTTACACAAATGTCATTAATGAAAAACAAAACATAATTTCTTCTTTATGTGTTTTGAGTTTTCAATATAAAAAATAAAAACTACTCACAATAGTTTTCCTTTTTTAGTTTTTAAAAACTAAAAAAAATGTTTTAAAAATTATTTTAAAAAAACACTACCAAATAAGTTTTTTAGTTTTAAAATATTAAAATACTAAAAATAATTTAGTAAAACTCTAGCTAAACAAGCATAGATTATTTTCACAAAATTTATAATTGGGTATCCATTTTTTAATTAGTATTTGAACTTTTATTCTTATTCTTTTTATTTTTTAACTGGAAGTGGGTAATCCTCGGGTGAGGAGCACAAATGATGAAAATTACTACTCTTGATTATACTAAGATAGTAACTCCTATTGACCATACCCTAAATCTAGCCATATGGAGCCATCTTTGTCATTTGCGCATGTTTTCATGAGTTTTTTAAGACCTCAAGGGAGGATACTAGTGAATCCTTCATAAGAGTTGCTTCCTAAATGAGGAAAAGGCATCCATCATGAAATAAAGCTCGAAAATAATTCTAAGCTCCTAAGTGATTTGTCTAGACACGATCCTTGTTCTATGATATCTGACATACCAACATTTTTACTCATGCTTTCAAAATATGGGTTAGAAAAATGTCAAGGTAATTTGGAGGGGGGCTTAGGGTACAGGAATACAGTCTTTAGGTTTAATTGTTATTATAGGAAATTAATTATAATCACTTAATTTGACATTAAAATCAATAATTGATTTTGGAGTGTATTATAAGCATAATTGAGTTAATTATGTACGATTTTTGTAGAGTCTTAACCTTTGTAGGTTAATTTAATTAAATCTCTTTTTCACAAACATCATACAATTGTTTGGTTTTGAAGGATCATTAATAAATTAAACACAATGGAAATTTCACCCAACTCAAACAAAGTTGCCTTAATTAGTTTAAACATGTGGATATTTAAGGCTAGGAATGACAAAATTTCATACACATAGATATCCACAAATAAAATTAGTCATTATATATTTGTGGGGATAGTTTAAACAAATACCTAGAAATAATGAATATAAGTGTTTTTTATTACCAACTTGTTAATGAGTACGAATATCAAAACATTTGTGTATATCCATTAATATTAATTGTCATTATCCAATTTTGTCTAAGTAAAACTAAAATATAGTAAAAAATTTAAATAGAAAAATATGATTTTAAAAATATATAGAAGATATGCGTGTTTAGTTTTAAAAAAAAGAAGAAAAAAGAAAAAAGGATAATAAATAACTAAACACAAGATGACCAACAAGAAGATCTTGTTTTTCCATGATTTTAGCTTAAATTTGTGTACGAGACCTTCACTCCAACTACATGAATTCTGCTGCATTAATTAAGTTGCCAATAAAACACTCAATAAGAACAAGCATAGATAAGGCTTTTTGCATCTTTGAAGACTTGTTATCTACTTTTTGCATTAACTTTTCCATGCAAATAAATGAACAAATTTCTTTCTCATCTTCAAGAGGGCTCTCTTGCTTTGGTTCTTTCTCTCTAGACTCTAACTTGATTCTTAAGCCTCCATGAACTAACTAAGCCTCCGTGGTTATTGATGTGTAAAATATAGCCACTTAAGGGCAAGTGTACTCTACGCAGTAGTAACAGTGGACCTAAGTCCAGATATCATACCTAAAGTACCATATTTAATTCTTAATTAATTCAATTTAAAGATAAAAGAACAATTAAACAAATTAATGTTTTAGTGAGTGAGTTACAACAATTTAGATGCAAAGTAATAAGTAAAACAAGAGAGAAAATTGGTTTTAGAGTGCAATGGGTTAAGACCTATGGTTATTATTTTCACTATAATATTCTTACACCCTATTGCTAAGCAATTTTATTCTTTGTCATTAAATGATTATCGATAAATTACTACATTATTGTAATGTTTGATCATTCACATCACACTATAATCTTTATTTGTTATCTAGATTGATCATGCAAGATTTCAAATTAAGACGAGTTTCTTTTTACCCAAGTGGAGGTTTTCCCGATGAATTTGCTCTATTTTACCGAAACAATAACCTACTTACTTCCTAGATTGATTGTTCAAACATAAATGATCATATGACTATTTAAAAAATTAAGATGTAACTAATAAAATAGAGAAGTAAATTAATCATTGAACAAGATTAACTAATCATGCAAAGTACAAGGGAGAATTACAAAGAGTTACATCACAATCCTAGAAAAAAGGGTTTTAGCAAGACATGGATAATAGACAACCAAACATCTTAATAATAATAGAGTACATAAAATAATTGAACATTTACTGTATGAACCACTCTAAATTGCCTTAATCCCAAAGTTTATTGGTCGTTTTTTGCCTCTTAGGTCATAGATATATCTCTTCTTCTAAGCCCAAGTGAGTCCCCTTTTTTCTCTTTTTCTCCTATTTATAAGAAGGATTTTGGCTTTTTAGTGTCTTTCTTAAAGTCTGAGTAGCACGAGTGTGCTAGAATTAAGCATGATTGCGCTTATTTTAATGTCTTTTTCGCAAACCAAGTAGCACGATCGTGCTACTGCTAAGCACAACTATGCTTGTAGGATTGCAATCGTAGCACGGTCGTGCTCGTAGTCAAGAGATCTTAACATGACCATGCTGAATTGAGCATGACTGTGCTTCTTCTAGCTGACTTTTAGGTTGTGGCGACTTAGCACGACCGTGATGAAATGGAGCACGACCATGTTATCCTAGATCTTTAATAATTTTTCTAAAAAGGCCCAATTTTGCCCCCTTTTTCTTACCGTCTCTTAAGTACTTGTCTGAAGTAAGAATAAACACTAAAAAGTGAGTTTTTCCGATGAATATGAAATTCTTTCCTTACAAATAGATAATAAACATGATAGAATAGGGTAAAAATTTGGTTTATCAGTTATCTTAATCCTTAAGCCTCCATGATCCAACCAAACCTTCACCATGAGCTTACACTACAAGCTTTCAAACTCAACAATCACTTATGAATCACAACTACATATAGAGTCTGTGCGCAATATTGGACACCATAATAAATGAACCCAATCTATTTGCCTCCAACATGGAGCAACCAAAAAATCTTCACCACCCAACTAACCAGCACTAAAATACCATATCACACATGTAATAACTTCTTCCATCCCATGTATCTATGAACCAACACATGACAGTATCTATGAACCAACACATGACAGACAACCAAAGAACCATGAATACCAAATCACACATGTAATAACTTCTTCCATCCCATGTATCTATGAACCAACACATGACATACAACCAAAGAACCATGAAACCTTTTAAACTAGCTCGAGACTTAAATATGATCATCCTTTGACCAGCTACAATCAACCCATACAAGACAAAAGTCAAAAGCTTGAGACATTACTTTAACACATAGCTTTGGAGCCAACATCAAGACTACTACAAAGATCAGTGGACAGTCAGTCAATCCAAAGTTAAAGCTAGTAAAGTCTCTTTCCTCTTGTAGTTGTTGAATTGTAAATCTTCTATGTTCGAAACATCCCCTTTTCTTTTATATTTGTGTCATGTGCACTATTTCATTGCTTTCGTTTTTTGTTTTGCATAACATCAATGTGTAGTTCATTTTTATTTTCATTTCGTGGGTTGAATAGGTTACTCTGGGTTTGAATGACGAATGTCAAGTTCCCCTTTTATTTCCTTTTTTTTCATTTTTTATTTGCTACTAGTTACTAATATCTTGATTTAAAACATTTAAAAAATTAATTTCGTTCATGTGATTTATAAACTCATGATTGCATTTGTATATAGATTATTGGATTTTTCTCTTTTAATTTAAGTTTCATTAGGTAAGGTATTTTCGTTTACTTGACATGCTATTATATTAATTCTTTTAGGATTTAATACCATATCATGTGTTTAAATGCATTTTTTTTTTGTTTACATGTCAGTACATTTCCTTCTTAGTTAATAAATCATCAATAACAATAGATCACAAAAAGTAAGGATAATAATTCCAGAATAATTATTTATTGCTTAAAAAAAAACTAGAAATCATTTACAACATTTTAATAAATTAAATTTATTATGGGAAAATTGAGGTTAGTTAGATGTGCCATTTTTTAACCTTCTGAAATTTCTAGTATACAAATAACAATTTAATGTACTCAAAATTTTCCCTAATTAATTTCGATCATAATTATAACATTTTTTTAAAAATATTTAAAACATAAAATCTTAGTCATATTTTTACTATTTTTTACTTGCAATCTTTTTAACAGATTAAGAAATTAATTAGATGTGCCATCTTTTTAATTTAAAATTTTTTAGATATAAATTGGGATAGTTTGTTATCTTAAATCTCTTATCTGAATACAACAACAGTAACAGCAACAACGACATCAACCACAACAACAAGAACGACAACAACAACAACTTTCATAGATAAAATATTTCATAAATATTAAATTTAATCTTACAATTTAAATACAAATTTATTCATTGTTTCTTCAATAGAGATAAAATGATTAATTAGATGTGGCAACGGTTTAATTTTGAGATATATTAAAGCATAGGTTGTGACAATTTTTTGTCTTAGATCTTATCTCTAACAAAAAATAATTGTTGGTCAAAATCATGTTCCTAATAACAATAATAATAATTTTATTTTAAAACAAATAATTTAAAAATTATATCTTTATAATTTAGTTAGAAAAATAATCAATTTATTTAAATTTTTTTTGTTAAAGTAAATAGAAGGTTAATTAAAAATTAAATATGATATTTTTTTAGGCCAATGGGGTCTTTTTTTTTTTTTACCTTCTAAATTTTGAGAATACAAATTGAGACAATTTTACATACTCAAATTTCTCCCTTAATTAATTCTGATCATAATTACCAATATTTTTTTCTGAAATAATTTATAATAAAAACATAAAAGTTAAAAGTATAAATGTCCTTAAAAAGATTAATTAGATGTAACATCTTTTTAATCTTGAGATGTTAAGACATAAGTTGTGACTTTTTGTCTTAAATTTCATTTCTAAAAAAATGGTTTAAATAAGTTTTTTGTCCCTAAAGTTTCATGAAAAATCACTTTTAGTCCTTAAAATTAAAAAAATATTTTTTTTAGTCCCTAATTTATTTTTACTTCTTCTACAGTTAACGTTGTTAAAAAATTGGTCACTTTCTTCGTCAATCCTAACTTTCTCAATCTTCAATTTCACATCTGATACAGTCAAATACAATGGAACTTATAAACGATCAATGTTAATACAAAAAAAAAGACTAAAAAAATATTTTTGAATTTCAAGGACCAACAATGATTTTTGTGAAACTTTAGGGACAAAAAACTTAATTAAGCAAAAAAAAATTGTTATTCAAAACTACATTACCAAAAAAATAAAAATAACCCAAAAGATAATTCTAATAGATTGACTTGTATGTACACTCCTGTCAATCTTGTCAATCTTAAATTTTAGGACGTATGAGTTGTCCAGTTCAGAAATTCTAAGTCTTAATAAAACTAAAAATCAAAATATCAACACATAAATAGTTTCTACAAAGAACTACGTAACTCTGATTTTTCAGTGTATCTAGAGCATGAACCCTCTACTGTTGAGTCCCAAAAAATAAAAAATAAATTAATTAAGAAGATAAAAAATAAGTTAATTTTTATAAATACTAAATTTCTCTCGATAATGAAATTCTTCTAGCTAAAATGTTAAAATCAATAAAAAAATAGTATTTTATATTTTAAGAGGTGAAATAAATATTTTTAAAGTTATTTAATATTGTACATTTAATTAAAGATAAACTGTATTTATGACAGACGTTGTAGGATGCTAATACCTCTCATACACGTAATCAAGTCACAAACTCAAAATTTTGTTTTGCACAAGGATCTTTTCCGATATTTTTCTTAATAAGCATTGATGATGACTCTTTCTGATTTTCAAATTATTTTTCACCGTTGAGACTCACATGCCGACATTAATTAAATTACAATACTAGCCTTATATATTCCCCTTTTGCGTTCCATTCTCAATTATTAAAGAATTGAATATATATCATGATGACTTTACTTAATTTGATAATAATAATAATTTTAAAAAATAAATCAACTTAAACATGTTTTTAGGAAAATTTAGTTGTTAGTGTGTTAGTGGAGAGATTTGAACTCATGACTTCTTCTTCTCCCATTTTACTAACTAGCCTAATCTTATAACTCTATAAATAGACTTAAACTACTAATTAATTGTCAAGTTTCAATGTTATCAATAGTAATTTGTTTTGATGAAAATGCACAATTTATAGAAAATATATTTTTTATAAAAATATTTGTAATGTAAATTAGTAATTTAAGTGAAGATTCTATTTTTATTAAGTATTTTTTAGTAGTATAAATAGTGATTAAAATGTATTTACAAAATAAAAAAATGTTGTGTAAAATTAATTTAATTTACTCAAAATTATTTTAACAAAAATAACATACTAAAATAAATTTAGAAAAACTTTGAATTTAAAAATAAAATTAATTTTAAGAATAATTTCCTCACAATATATAATATTAAAAATTTAAATATTAATTATGAGTTATTAATTTTTTAGTTTACAAGTTATGTTAAAACAATGATAAAACTTGATTTAAAATTAAATAAAAATATACTTATTTTTGGAGGAATAGAAAAATATTACCTCATACGAGTCAAGACGAACTCACAAACACTATTGAATCAAACTTTACCTCAGTAAAGCTCATGCTCATGCACCACACTCACACAACGAACCCTGCATTAGCAACCACGGCTAGCCACCACAAATTAATGGTGGTGTAGGGTGCTTGAAGTGATAGGTTTTGGGGATTTTGAATTCTCACTCCCAATTATTTGAATTAACATTTACTTTTATAAATTTTTTTCCAAATTCTCATTCTACCCCCTAAAGTTGTTCCTATTATACTCTGTTTTTGTTCAAGTGTTCAAGCTCCTCCATTTGGCCAATTTCTCCCTACACCTTTGTTCTAAATGATGCTTAGATTTTATTTGAATTCACAGTCATTTTCCATCACTGTTTCAAAGAAAAATTGAAACAATATGCAAGCTAATATTGTGTAACCTTTCTTGTGCTTCAATCATAGAGAAGACATGGTTGCAGTTGGAGCTGATTTCATGGTGTTGAAGCTTCTTGACATGATTAACTTCTCATCCATCAAACATGGTCTCTTCTTGGTCGTGGACTAACAGTGGTCTGCTTGAAATTTTTTCTAGTGAAGGAATTTCGGTCAACGAGATGCTTCGATGGGCAAAAACACAATTTAATTTTTAACAAGAAAACTTTGCGCTGGGTGCAAAGCCAATAACTCTCCCAACAGAGACAACTTTTCACTGGGCGAGACTTGCTGTACAACGATAGTTTGCAAAAACTTTGTTGCAATCCCTTTAATCATTCAACCAACTTAAATAGAATTCCATAACATAAAATCTTCAAACTCAACTTAAACAGAATTCCATAACATCAAATTTTCAAACTCAACTTAAACATTTACATTCTATCATTCATACTTCAATACATTATAGTTTCAATACAATACATTACATAACATAGCTGCCAAATCTATATTATTCCTTAATATGTAAATACATAGGTTTCAAAAGATTACAACATCCAACCAAAACATAGTTTACTTCTAATCAAATTCTAAACATTGTCAAATTTGATCCTCCTACCTTTCAGCATCACCACTACCATTTACTCCCATGCAAAACATGATTATCATAGTGTAACGGTAAACATAGGATAAAAGAAATCCAATTATTCTAATACAATTATTAAATCAATGAAAATAACAATCAATCAATCATATTTATGTTCTTCCTGAACATAAGCATTCAACACAATGTATTAACATGACACAACATTTTCTGGAACACTTATTGAGTTTGAACATCAAGGTAGTCAAAGACTTCTCTTAATTGGTGTTTGACGTCTACTTGACCCATCTAACAATTAACTGAAGTCTTGACATACTTATATAACAACTGTTGTCTAACGTTTACCTAACCCTTATGACAAAATAGTTTTTGTCAAAGCATATTCCGAGAGTACCCCTACTTACATATCTGGTGTTAGGATCACAATGTAAAATCATACATTACCCTCACTTGCATATCTGGTATCCATATTACATAGACTTTAGGTGTAACTGTAAAACAATATACCTCACATATATATAAATATATACACATCACCCAAACTTAAGTTACCTTCTGTAACTGCCCACATTTATTAAATTCTATATAATATCTCATAATCATGCATCACAACAATATACATTACAACACAAGTTTAGATATTGTCAAAATAAAAAACAAAACATCCATTTTTTCTTATTTATAAAAGCAACACTTCAATCATTAATTTCACCAACACAACCAATTTCACTTAACATTCAAATTAAATTCAAAAGCTCAATCAATTACATTCTATTGATTTCACATCCATCAATCATAATTTCTTGCCTTTATCTATTTTTTCTTTTAAAAACTGACTTAAACAAAGAGAGAGAAATCCAACCAAAGGCATTACTCAAAACTTGAGAAAAATTCCAAAACCATAAAGTACCTATGAAATGTGAATTTTTAAAGAGAATTCTCTTTAATGAGAATGACTAAACTGAAAATGAACGGAAAAAAGTCTGAAGAATGAGAATCAGACATACCTATATTGATCAACATTTAGAATCAGGAGCAATGAAAGAAATTGCGTTAGGTTTCGTCAGTTAGAAGCCAAGCATGCAAGGCCAACAAGGTTTTGGCAGTGAGAGAGAGAGAGATAGTGAGGGAGAAAGAAAACTTGAGAAAAAGAGAAAGAATGGAGGAGGAAGAAGATTGGGGGTAGACTTTTGAAAACTTCCTAAAAACCACTCTTAACTTATCGAATAAAAGAAATAACAATGATGCTCACCTCTTCAGCCTACTAATCATAAGTTAAATTCAATCACAATTACATTCAATCACATAGCATTGATACAATCAATACAACCAATTACTCATCGATTAATTTATTAATAAGAGTAAAACTTAAATTTAATTTCTTTTTTTATTTATTTCACACACTTATAATCTATTAATAAAACAAATCCTTAAAAAAACTCTAGATGTAGAGGGTAGGAAATAACTTGTCACACATTCTGTTAATAATTTGGGGGGTTTTCTTTTTGCACCATTATTTTTTTTACAGCTCTATTTATAAGAAAATTTCTCATCTATCATTCTCCTATTTGCAAAACCTTGTCCTCACTAATTCCTAACCTATTTATTGAGCAATGATGAGCCTCACCCGTGACCTCACTTGTCTCTAAAATTTCTTAACCCATCTGCCATTTTAAACCATGAATATACAAATCCGCAAAGGTATAACAACATGAAAAAAACATGCAGATTATACAATCTTTAATGTAGACATAAAATAAAAATATTTAGGATTCCATGATCTGCAATTATGTAATTACATAATTGTGGAGCATGTGATTCACAATGTAGGCATAAAAAACATTACATGATCTACAATTATATAATTAAAGATCTTGTGATCTGTAATATGCTCTACTTAATTGTGAATCATGTAATCCCTAATTATTTGTTATTCCTAATTATTTGTTATGCATTTTTTCACCATTACATCATATGATCTACATGTATTTTTTTTATGCATTTTTTTACCTTGTAGATCTACACATCTGTAATTTCGAATGAGGGATGTGGATCATGTAATCCACAATTTTTTAACTTAGCATTGAGTTTGGATAAAGAATTTTACAAATGTAAGAAATTTAAAATACATTGAATTAGAAATTCTTTCAATTTAAATGACTTCATTTTTCAAATATTTTGTTTGGATAAGGTAATTCAAATTATTGAATTTTAATTTTCTTATTTGAATAAAGTATTTCAATCCTACTAAAATTAAAAATTTATTTTATTAAACAATATTTTGAAAAAAAAATTTCTTTTTAAAAAATAATATAAAATTCTATATAAAAATAAATTTTTAGTTTCTAAAAAAAGTCATGCTTTTACAATAAATAAATAGAAAAATCACAAAAGTAAATCTTACATAATTGGTTTTATTTTTTTGACACTATTATGCTTTTACATAAATAAATGACAAATAAATTCATGAAAAAATTTATTTTATTTTCTTAGCAAATCTATTTTATAAATTCTACTTAATAATTTATTTTATATTTTAATTATTATAATTATTTTATATAAATATTATAATTTTTAAAATATAAAATATAATACTTGTGAGTTGATGGGTCAGCCTACCCTGCCTTTGTCCCGTTAAATTGACAAGTTAGATGGAACAAACCAAAACGGGCAAGCAACTGAATACACTAGTTTGACCCGTAAAAATGAAGGTCAGTTGGCGGGTCAGCTTGTTTGGCTCACCCCGTTTTGTCACCCCTAACTGATATCAAGTAAAAGGTAACATCAATTGATTTTAATAAAATAAAATTAGGTTTGAAGAATTTTAAATTCTTACTTTTTGTAAAGAATATGTATGAAATTCTATAATTTTAACTAATCAAAATACTTTTTAAAATACCTAAAGTTTCAAATTCTTTTAAAATTTCTCATCAAAACACACCGTCGGTGTTGCAGTAGTAGGGGTGGGTGAAAGGGCTAGGGTGTGTGGAGAGGAAGAGGGCAAGGAAAACGGGGGCACTTTAGGAAATTCAAATTTTGAGGGATGCTAATAGAAAAATCGAGGTGTAAAAAGAAAATTTCTAATTTGGGGTAATTTTGGGCTCAACCTGGGAGAGACCCAATTCAAAGCCAGGTCCAAAAGTCAATCCCTTCAAAGTTTCAGTCTTTTCTTCCCTCTCTCAATTTCTGTGATTTTTTTTTCCTTTGTTGTGTTCAGTGTGGTATGGAGAATCAAACGGGCAAAGGAGAACAACCCAAGAAGGTGAACGTATTGAACACAAGCTCACTCCAAATAAACGAAAAAGATGCCTCTTACTTGGTCGGTTCCATCGTGGAAAAGGGTATCTCTGATTCTCACAACAACCCCACGCCCTCTCTCTCTTTTCCCAAACCCTCTGTTCTTCCTTTTCCCGTTGCACGCCACCGTTCACATGGCCCTGTAAGTGCCCGTTATTCTCCTTCCACTGCTCTTTTCCGTGTAAAGTTTTAATCTTCCTCTGCTGTGTATGTTGTATCGTGCCAGAATTTAATGGAATGAAGTTGTGTTGTCATGAGTAATGTATGAGAAGGAAAAAAAAAAGTCTTTAAATGTTTTCTAGGCTTATAAGGAGTTTAGCTGAGGAGGGTATGCTGGCAAGTTCTGAATTAAGGTTTAGTGTGTTAATGTGAGGTATTCAAAAAGTTATACTTTGTTTTTGCTTGTGGTGGGGTTCACTGCATTTTTCTTATTGCGTTGTCCTCTGGGCTTTTTTGAGTGAACACAACAAATAAATTAGAGGGATTTTCTTTTCTTTTCTTTGTTTCTTGTCTCCTGTTATATATGCGGCTACGTTAGCTATTATTAATTGGTTTTTGCATGGAGATATTTATGTAGGAGTAACCACTGAATTGTTCCTCATGTTTCTTGAGCCTCAAAGGTCTTAGATGGCTATAAAAAATGAAAATATGTTGTTGCATTGAGTCATTTTGGTTTATTATGAGTGTAGTTTGTATAATGGGTAGTAAGCTTTGTGGGCTGATAGTTAGATTCTGGTGATTTTGCAGCATTGGAGCCCACTGAGTAGTAAAGTGGATGATGATGGTGAGGATGAAGAAGATGAAAATTTTCAAGAGCTCGAAAGAGTTTCAGCCTTTGCTAAGCCGGTACAAAGGAGGAGGAAGAAGGGTTTGGATTTTAGAAAATGGAAAGATATCACTCGGGATGATAATTCATCCTTAGGGAAGGAATCTCAGGGGGATGTGTCAAGCTTTGGCCAAGCTACAGGGAAAAAGAAGAATGAAAAAGGGAATAAGAGTATGTACAAAAAAACCTCATCTTCTGATGATAATGTCTTTTCTCCAATGAAAGTGGATGCTAAACCGCTGTTAGACACATCAACTATGGAAATAGATACATCAAATAAGGTAGATTATCAACATAAAGTTAAACAGGCCAGAGTTTATGATGTCAAGGAACAAAATGACTCTGCATCTCGATCAGATCAAATTTGCTCTGATAGGGTGTCTGATTACAATTTTGGACCCCTAGATTTGCAAAGGCCAGGGCAATCTAACTTGACTTCGAGCATGCTGTCTTGTTCTAGTTCCAATAGCATCGGAAGTGTACAGAAGTCTGTGTCTCTTGAGAGCGAAATTGATGCTGAGAATCAAACTCGGATCCAGCAAATGTCAGCTGAGGAGATTGCCGAAGCCCAGGCTGAGATAATGGAGAAGATGAGCCCTGCATTACTAAAAGTACTACAGAAGAGGGGGCAGGAGAAATTGAAGAAACGAAATAATTCAAAATCAGAAGCAGATATTGGCTCAGAATCTGTGAATGGGTACAATCTGAGTCCTCATGATGCAAAGCATCTGCACACAGAGGATGCAATATCTCATACAGTGATGACACCACCATCCAAAGAAAAAGATGAGAAAATTAGCTCAAAGGCTTCAACTGCTGCTAGTAGTAGTGCATGGAATGGTTGGAGCAATAGAGTTGAAGCTATTAGGGAGCTACGATTTTCGTTTGCTGGGGATGTTGTTGATTCTGAACGGGTATCAGTTTATGGTATGCCTTTCTGTTTTTATGATTTTTTACTATCTTTTTAGTTCTAATATCAAGATCATGCTTTGTGTGATCCTTGCAGACGTATACATATATTAGAGTATGTCCTTGTACGGTTCTAGATTCTGTAATTAAATAACAGATGCCAGCTAAGAATCCTGTTATTGATCAATTTTAACTGACAGATTAGTTTCAGCTAGGTTACCTCTATATATTCTATTTTCAATCAATGAATAAGCATTCAGTAATCTCTCTCTGAATATCTCAATGCTCTCTCTCTCTCTCTCTTTGCTTGATGAATCCTGACAATAAATATATAGATTCTTCTATGTTTAGTCTTTTGCATATATGGCATAGTAGTCAAAGGTAAGCTATAGCGGTGGAGCAGAGCAGACCCTCGCCGCTTCGGAGGTCGCCATCACGGCGTTTATGGAAGGAGCGGCAGTAGCGTCGCCTTTCACGGGTGAAATTGTGGTGAATAGTGGCAAAATCGCAGCCCACGTGGCGCTCCGGAGAAGACAATGGAGAATGAACCAGCTTTTGTGTGTTTTGCTTTGTTTTTTTTTTTAAAAAAAAAACATAAAGCCCAGAATGACGTCGTTTTGGCCAGTTTAAGGTTTTTTTAAATGAAGGGTAAAAAGTGACCCGTGAGCAACATCTCTTCGTTTGGTCTTTCTTGTGCTGTTTCTTATTTGTTCCCATCCTCTAGCGCTGTTGTCTCGTCTCCTATGAGCGCTTCATTGCCGTTGCTTCTCTGGCGAGCCTTGCCACTGCTGCTTCTCCGACGAGCCTTGCCACTGCTGGTTCTTTGGCGAGCCATGCCGCTGTTGCTTCTCTTCTTTGTTCCCATCCTCTAGTTCTCCTTCTCCACTAAGTGCTTCTTCAACTCCTCTTGCTTATTCAGTTTTTCTCCCTTTTAATATGGCTTCATAGCCAACCTCTTCAATAGAAATACATATATTTTATATTTCCTTCTGATTAATTCTTTTTTTTTTTCATCACATATATGTTATATGCATTTAGAAATATATATTTATATAGGTATTTCAATAATGGTCATCTCACTTATGCTATACTGCTATAGTGTTTTTGGACTCTAGGCTGTTATCTGCTATTAACTACTATGATATATGGAAGCTTGGCTAGTGATAGTATGTCGTAATGTGGATACATACTCTTATATTTTTTTCTTTTATAGATTGTGATTTGTATCATGGTAGTTAAATCGGGATACAAATTGTGTATTAAAAAACCTATTTTTTGAATCGTGAATCGAATCGTATCGTAAATCGTAAAATTCATGATCAAAATTATTAGTCATAAATTGTTTATTAGTAGTTAACACGTACCATAAAACAACTCGACTATAAGTCTTATAGAACAAAATTATTAGTTATACATGAGTTTGTGAAGTTTCTATTTTAGAAAGATAGAAACAAAACAATTTAATAGCTGAAGGGTGTGCATGTATGAAATGAATGAACAACAAATAAAGTAGTGGAATAATAAAAGAGGATAAGGTTAGAAATTTTATTCTAATTCTTTTCATTTAAGGTTTTAAGGTTATAGGACTTCTCAAAATTTTTATGAGAATTGGTAAAGAAAAACAAATAATAATGAATCATAAGATTCACATGAATCATTGAATCAGGTGAATTGTATGATTCATACTATTTATTCATGTATCGTAAGATACAAAACCAATTTAGATACATCTTAAGAAGTATCGATAGATAGTCAAATCGTATCGAATTGAATCAAATTGTGAAACGTAAGATACTAATAACTATGATTTGTATTCCATATTATACATTTATACATTATATTATATTTGTTCCCTGCAATCCATAGCCCCTTTTTCGTTGACTGCACTTCTAAATGCACATCAACCAAAAGTACTGTGTTTGGTTCAACTTATTAGGAGAAACAGTTAAACGTTTTTGCTGCCTTTTTGAGAGAGGTTTTGGAAAATTAGTGATTATATATACTTGAATATAGAAAAGCTTGAGATATGTTTTCTCAGCTTTGAATCTCTTATTAAATAGAGATACAATACAATCTAGAAACTCAGAGTGGTGAATACAACTACTACCAACCTCTGACATACAATAATAAATGAAACATAATATACCTCAACTAACAACTAATAACCAACATCTAACATTAATTTAACATATATCATAATTTAATCTAAATTGAACATGTTAACATTTCCTTGTTGATGGTTTCCTTTGCTTCTAAATTGTTCCATCTTCATAAACTTGATTAGATGGCTATTGTTCTATATGCAGCACATTAGATGTTAGCATTAGCATTAAACTGAAGGGAGGTGCAAATATACGCTTGAATAATCAAGGATACCCATTAGTATCCTGATTATTCTGTATTTCTGTTATCATTGATATCCATAAAATCTGAGCATTTGTTGTATATTACTATATTCATTGATATCCTATTTATTTTGGAAATAGCATGGAGGTTTATAAATTTTAAATTTTCATTACTTTATAATTCTTTGTCATGATACAGATAACGTCACTGAACGCGACTATCTGCGGACTGAGGGGGATCCTGGTGCTGCCGGTTATACAATTAAAGAAGCAGTGGCACTCACTAGAAGTGTGGTATGTTATTTGTTGGAACTGATGTATATTTCAGTTGGCTGTAAAGAAAATTTATAATATTTCCCCTTTTGTAACACAACATCTGCCAAATGTTTTGTTTTTTCAGATTCCTGGACAAAGGGCCCTTGCATTGCATCTTCTTTCATCTGTGCTTGATAAGGCATTAAACTATATTTGCAAAGACAGAACAGGGAATATGACTGAAAATAAGAACAAAGTTGACAAATCAGTTGACTGGGAGGCTATTTGGGCTTTTGCACTGGGTCCAGAACCAGAGCTTGTTTTGTCACTTAGGTAAAGTTTACCTTTTAGTCCAAGCTGTTGGTATTATCAACTATTTGCCATGACCGAATGAAGATGCTTAGTTTACTTTTTCCCCCTTTTAAGAAAATGAATATCTTCTAGTCAATCATTAAGCACACAAATTGATTGGTTAGATGTAAGTAAAATTCCAGCATGGTTACGTGTATAATTGTAATATTACTTCCATCTGACATATGACATGGAATCAAAGAAGCTAGAGAGCACATATCTGTTGACTTTACTGAGTATTTACATGTCTTGCCACTCTAGAAGCCAGCCTTATTTGTGTTAAAATGTTCTGTAAATATTATCTTGCCTAAGAATATTTGAGTATCTTAGTTAATCTCTTGGGAGTGGTTTCCACATTTAATTATTTTTCATCATTTCCTATTTATTAGGATTTGGAACGTTTTCTTTAGGATGAGGATTAGTGCTTTATCTTTTGTAACTTTTCATTACACGCCAATGAAGATAACACCCTCCTATTCTCTTTATTTATTTAAATCCCTACAATATTAACATGATATCAAAGTGGTGAGTGGTCCCATAAGCTTTTTTCTGCTGCTTAGTTCTTCTAACTGGGGCTCTTTTTAGTGGTTATTTTCTTCCTTCCAGCAAGCTGTCTTTCCTTCTGTCACCTTCTGTCTTGTATTCTGTCTATCTAAAGGTTTTGATTGTCAAATTTGAAGATGCCTAAGTGCCTTATCTCCTGATTACTGCATGATGTGCAGATTTTGAGCTATGAAACTTATTGTGATTTGTTCTTATATTGTTCAGAAGTTTCCTTTCTCTGGAATAATTTGTTAGTTTAGTGTTTTTAGTGAATATTGGTTTTGTCCCAAGAATCTTCAGCAGTCCCTGTATGTTAATTTAGAGGATTTGGTACTAGCAGAGAAGCCAAAAGGTGTTGGTGTTCTTCTCGCTTTGTAGTTCTTTGGATATATTTTTTGGATAGAAAGTTAGAATCTTCTCTTGTTGACAGACTTCTATTGAGTTTATTCAGGATTAGCTAGTTTTTCTAGCTCCTTTATGGTCCTTTTTTGGGGTGTTTTTTTGTTAGATCTACAGACATTGGTTTGTTTGGATGTTTCTTTTTCTTTGTTGTCCTTTAATTTTTGGTTGTCTTGTCTTCAGTTCTTGAGGTTCTTATCCTTGTATATCTTATCTAAATAAATTCTTTGCTTTTATAAGCTTTGTTGATTATGTTTTAGGATGAGCTATGCACACTGGTTTTTCCTAATCTCTGCTCTTTTTGTCCCCTTGTTCCTAAAAACTGCGATGATCAGTTTTAAAACTTAAAATGGATGGCGGGGTCTCTTGGACCCAGAGTCCCTCGCATAATTTTACTACTTGTATAGGTGTTTTTGAAATTCAACTGGAAGAGTGGGAATCTAGATTCCACACTTGACTCTTACCTTTTGTTTTCCTGTAGTTAATAACATGGAGTGTTAAGTTATTTCATTTTAAATTATAAATTACAAATTCTTAAGTGTAATATGCTTGAATTTTAGCCAATGGATGGTATCCTGGTATTATTATGTTGTTTCCATGCACTATTTTGAGTAGCTTATGCTAAATATACTGATGAATACTTCAATTCGTTCGACTTGTATTGTCAAATAGTTATTACCATTATATGGGCATCTTTTGATGGCACCTCTGATTTTTTTGCAGGATATGTCTCGATGATAACCACAATTCTGTAGTTCTTGCCTGCACAAAAGTTGTTCAATGTGTATTGAGTTGTGATGCAAATGACAACTACTGTGATATCTCTGAGGTAGCTGAATTTCTCTTCTCAGAGTTACCCATCTTTTAATTTGATCTATTGTTGTGTTTAAACTTTAAAATTAGATTTATCTGTTTTATTTATTTTTTTAATTCCAGAAGTTAGCTACTTGTGACATGGATATCTGCACAGCTCCAGTTTTTAGGAGCAGACCAAATATTAATGCTGGATTTCTTCAAGGGGGTTTCTGGAAGTACAGTGCCAAGCCTTCTAATATTCTTCCTTTCAGTGAGGATTTAATGGATAATGAAACTGAAGGAAAACATACTATTCAAGATGATCTAGTGGTTGCTGGGCAAGATTTTGCTGTAGGTCTAGTTCGCATGGGAATCCTTCCTAGACTACGCTATGTTTTGGAGGTAAAACTTAATCATTATTCATGTTGAAGTATTTGATGTCAGGATATTTTCTTTACAAAGGTTACAGATATTTTGTTTTACAATGTTTGAACTTTCATGTCAAATTCATTGTTCTCTAATGGTTGCAGACAGATCCTACAACAGCTTTAGAAGAATGTATTATTTCTATACTGATTGCCATAGCGAGGCATTCACCTACATGTGCTAATGCTGTACTCAAATGTGAAAGACTTATTCAAACAATTGTTAATAGATTTACAGCTGACAATTTTGAAATTCGATCTTCTATGATAAGATCTGTAAGACTCTTGAAGGTTAGTGATAGTTTTCCATTTTATTTTATAGGTTGCTACATTTTTCCTTGTTACTTATCTAAAGTTATTTCTGTATCAGCAGCTAGAAAATCATTCCTAATGTTTCATTTGTTTTTTGGAGTAGGTGTTAGCTCGGTCGGACCGGAAAATTTGTTTAGAGTTTATAAAGAAAGGGTATTTTCAGGCTATGACTTGGAATTTATATCAAAGTCCATCATCCATTGACCACTGGCTAAGGTTAGGGAAGGAGAAATGTAAACTCATGTCTTCTCTGGTTGTTGAAGAAATGCGTTTCTGGAGGGTCTGCATTCAATATGGATATTGTGTGTCTTACTTCTCAGAAATGTTCCCTGCCTTGTGTTTTTGGTTGAATCCGCCTTCTTTTGAAAAACTTGTTGAAAACAATGTTTTGGATGAATCTACTTCCATCTATAGGGAGGCATACCTTGTTCTAGAGTCTTTGGCTGGAAGACTTCCAAATCTATTTTCAAAGCAGTGTTCAAGTAATCAACTTCCAGAGTCCGCTGGTGACTCAGAGGTATGGTCTTGGAGTTATGTTGGTCCAATGGTTGACTTAGCCATAAAGTGGATAGCTAGCAGAAGTGATCCAGAAGTATCTAAGTTCTTTGAGGGACAGGAAGAAGGGAGCCGTGACTTTACTTTTGGAAATCTTTCCACAACTTCTTTGTTATGGGTGTATGCTGCTGTGACTCATATGCTTTTGAGAGTGCTTGAAAGGATCTCATGGGGGGATACTATCAGCCCTATTGAAGCTGAAGGGCATGTGCCGTGGCTTCCTGAATTTGTACCTAAAATTGGACTTGAGTTGATCAAATATTGGCTTGCAAAATGTGAAAGAGATTCTGAAGGTGAATCTTTTATGAAGGAACTGATTTATTTGAGGCAAAAGAATGATATTGAAATGTCTTTAGCTTCCACCTGTTGTCTAAATGGAGTGCTCAAGACTATTTCTACTATTGATAATCTGATACAGTCTGCCAAGACTGGCATATGTAGTCTCCCATGCCAAGAACAAAGTCTGTCAAAAGAAGGAAAAGTACTTGAGGACGGCATCATTAATGGGTGTTTGGTTGAATTAAGGTATATGCTTGATGTTTTCATGTTTTCAGTTTCTTCAGAGTGGCCACACATACAGTCCATTGAGTCATTTGGCAGAGGTGGACCGGTTCCAGGAGTAGGAATTGGATGGGGTGCCCCAGGTGGAGGATTTTGGTCAGCAACAGTTTTATTGACACAAACAGATGCTAGATTTCTTCTCTCTTTGCTGGAAATTTTTGAAAATGCATGTAAAGATATTCCTGTGACAGAAGAAACAACCTTCACCATGCAAAGGGTTAATGCCACCTTGGGATTGTGTTTAACAGCAGGGCCTAGAGACAAGGTTGTCGTCGAAAAGACATTGGATCTCTTATTCCATGCCTCTGTTTTGAAGCACCTTGATCTCTGTATACGGAATTTTCTCCTAAGTAGGAGGGGTAAAACCTTTATCTGGCAACATGAAGAAGAGGATTACATGCACTTCAGCAGAATTTTATCATCTCATTTCAGGAGCAAATGGTTGGCTGTAAAGGTGAAGTCTAAAGCTGTGGATGGCAGTAGTTCCACTACTATTAAGACCTCTCCGAAGCTTGGTGCTTGTTTGGAAACCATATATGAGGATTCAGACATGTCTTTCATCATGACAAATCTGTGCTATAATTCTCTAACAATAGAATGGGCTCACCAGAAACTCCCTCTTCCAGTTCACTTTTACCTTAGTCCAATCTCAACAATTTTCCATAACAAGCAGACTGGTACTAAAAAAGTTGATGATGCACTACATGATCCCTCTAATTTGCTTGAAGTTGCCAAGTGTGGACTTTTCTTTGTTCTAGGTGTTGAAGCAATGTCCACTTTTCTAGGCATTGATATTCCTTCTCCTGTTCCGCATGTATCATTGACTTGGAAGTTGCATTCCTTATCTGTCAATTTCCTTGTTGGAATGGAAATACTTCAACAAGATCAGAGCAGGGATACTTTTGAAGCTTTGCAGGATCTTTATGGTGAGCTTCTTGATGATGCAAGGCTTAACCAAAGTAAAGAAGTTATTTTTGATGATAAAAAGAATCTTGAGTTTCTAAGGTTCCAATCTGAGATTCATGAAAGTTACTCAACTTTTATTGAAGAATTAGTAGAGCAGTTTTCTGCTATGTCTTACGGTGATGTTATTTTTGGCCGGCAAATTTCACTTTATCTTCATAGTTGTGTTGAAACTTCCATTCGACTTGCTGCATGGAATATACTGTCCAATGCACGTGTTCTTGAGCTTTTGCCACCTTTAGAAAAATGCTTCTCTGGTGCTGATGGATACCTTGAACCTACTGAGGTATTTTACTATGAAGCATTATCTACAAAGGATACTGATTTAACAGCTATTTTTATGCTTTCTTTGTAGAAGATATTTGGTTGAGTATATAAATGTCTTTCATATTGTAATTTTGTTATTTTCAAAAGCTTCTTATTAGAAAGGATGAAATTAGACTTAATTCAACCTTACAAAACCGGCTTGTAAGGTAAGATTTGTACCTCGCTTATATACTATTGTTTGCTTATATCATTAGTCGATGTGAAATTTCTAATACATCCCCTCATGTTGAGGACTGAACATGTCGAACATGAAGTTTGCATGATTGGACATCTGTGGGTGCTAAGATAGTAGGTAACACGATAGACCCAACAACAAATTGCTAGAATAGACTTTGATATCATTAGAAATGGATTTGATAATTTGATTAAAGGCCTAATTCAACCTTACAAAATTGACTTGCTTGAAAAGTGAGGTTTGCACCTCGCATATACTATTAATTGGCTATATTCACTAGTCAATGTAACAGAAGATGGGGAAGATATAGATAATAATAATCTGACAGTTTTAGGAAAGGAAAGTGCAGTGTTAACCGACTGTCAATCGGAGAAAATATTTACGATGAACTTGAAGAAGATTTTAAGAGAACAATGAAGGTGGTGGTGATTATGAACGTTTCAAGTACTTATTTTATGGATAATGTTTAGTTATTGTAATCTATATCTCTTGTCCATGTTGCAGAATTTAAATTTATGACAAAATTTACAATGAAACACCTTTGTCGTTGCCACCTGTGTGGTTGCACCAGCAATGCATACTAGTCATTAATCCAGAGTACAATAATCAACATTAATGGTATACTATATCTCTGCAGGATAATGAAGAGATTTTGGAGGCTTATACAAAATCATGGGTTTCTGATGCGCTTGATAGGGCTGCAATTCGAGGATCAGTCGCATATACTTTGGTTGTCCATCATCTTTCTGACTTTATATTTCATACATGCCCGATGGACAAATTGGTGCTGCGGAACAGACTTGCTAGGTCTCTCTTGCGAGATTATGCTGGTAAAAAGCAACATGAGGTAAGCAAAACTTTTGAAAGCTTTTGGTTGTACTTGATGTAAACCAAATCATGAAGCTTCTTCTATAATCTAGCCTATTTCTCTTCTTTGGATGAATCTGGAATAATATAATAAACAAAATATAATTAGTTTCTTCCTACACTACAAGTAGAATAATCAAATGACTTAAAAATGAGTCAAGAACAAAATATTACTTGCTCAAATACACTCCAATTGCGTTTACATTCCTATGAATTACATGTCAAACTCAAAATCTTGATTGCTAATTTTTGCAAATTTGGAGTTGCATGCCCATAATTCTTCCACCATTGAGCTACAAAACCACATAATGCAATTTAAATTTCAATTCTTAGAATTAGGAATTAAACCAATTTGAAGTAGAATAGTTTTCATCAAGTTTTCTTACCGGGAGATGTGGTTTTTCTTGTTTCCTTAGCAAAGTCATCACCAAATAACCCACTTGTGCTCTTGTAAAAGAGCAACTCATTAAGATTTTTTTGCTCCACTTCTTTACTTCGTACCAACCTCTTGATGCAAGCATACAACCCATTTGTAACCTCCAAATCATACTCTAAATCCGGATTGGAATTGAAAAACTCTGGGTTTAAGAAGTGACCAATTGCATGCAATGGGTGATGTAGTTGGCAATTCCATCTATTATCAATGATTGTAAATACATCCTTGTACTTACTTTCATTGTTATAGAAGGACTTCATAATTGTTTTCTTGGTCTTTTCCATTGCTTCATATATATAACCCATAATTGGTTTTTTTTACCAACGAAGCACATGAACAAGTGGTGCCATGGCTTTAAGAGTGAACACCACATGATTCCAAAACGAAGGCATGAAAACTATTTTTGTAGCTTCCCTCTCCTTAGCTTCTTTAGATAGTTTACTCTCGCTTCATTCATCAGAAGTAAACATTTTTCTCAAATTCTCTTTCTCTTGGAGAAGTCTTTGCAATGACAAATAAGAAGTAGCACTTGTAATTGCATGTCTTACTAGTTCCCTCTTGTTTCTGACTTGTCTCAACAAAGTCAAGGTATTAGAATGGCTATAGATAAAGCCAACAAGACTTATTAGAATGTCAAGGTATTAGTATTTTCGTAGCTTCCCTCTCCTTAGCTTCTTTAGATAGTTTACTCTCGCTTCATTCATCAGGAGTAAACATTTTTCTCAAATTCTCTTTCTCTTGGAGAAGTCTTTGCAATGACAAATAAGAAGTAGCACTTGTAATTGCATGTCTTACTAGTTCCCTCTTGTTTCTGAATTGTCTCAACAAAGTCAAGGTATTAGAATGACTATAGATAAAACCAACAAGACTTACTCCCCTTTGAATTGCCTTTTTAATAACAGGAAGTTTCCCGATGTCTTCAAGCATTAAGTCTATGCAGTGGGCTACACAAGGAGTCCAATATAGGTTTGGTCTCTTCTCTTCCAATAATTTTCCAGCTAAAACATAGTTACTTCCGCTATCTGTAACAACCTGAACAACATTCTCCTCCCCAGTTTCTTCCACAAGTGAATCAAGCAGCTCAAATAGTTTTTCACCTTTAAAAATTTAGAACTGTCAAATGACTTCACAAATGTGGTCCCTGCTGGACTATTCGCTAGAAAATTAATAATGCATTGTTGCTTCTGATCAGTCCAAGCATTGGACACAATTGAACAATCATGTTTCCGCCATTGGATTTTGTGATCCTTTTAACAAATCCTTAGTGTGATTCTGTTCTTTGTTGAGAAGTGGAACTCTAATCTCATAAGTAGGAGCTGGCTGATTTGGACCATAAGGACCAATGGCATCAATCATATCCTGAAAGCTCTTGAATCTGACAAGTTTAAACGATAACCCCGCTTGATACCAAAATCGGGCAATATATTGATGAACATATGTCTCTAAATTTGTGTCACATGCCTCTTTGATATTTGTATGCCTCAATTTTTCCTTCTTTTTTTTTGCTATTACAGTGGCTGGATTTCTACAAAACAAATCTATTGGCCTTTTTGTACCACCTTTTTTTTTAGGATTACTAGTTGAAATTCCAATTTCCTCTTCACTCTCTTGCATCTCTTCATCCACAATATCCTTTGTTAGAGTAGCAGTGGAGTTGATTGCCTTCTCCCTATATAGTTTCCAAAGCTCTTCTCAAACATTTTTTGGAGTCTTGGTACAAGCTGTAACGTTTCCTTTCTGCTATTAGATGCTCTTTTGCCCGGGTAATTCCACCTTTCATCACTTTTCCACAATAATTGGTAACAGTAGTGGTAACAGTAGTGTTTAAATTGGATTCAACCAATGGGCGACAGTAGTTCCAACCCGGATCAGTCCTATTAGAAGGTTTTGAGTTGCCTTCAGTTGTCATGGGGTATCTACAATGGGTAGTGAACAAGATCAGATAAAGAAGGAAAATCAAACCAAGATTAAGAATGGAAGGAGGAGGAGGAGATATTCTCACTTTGAGTTTGAAAGGAAAAGGAAGAAGAGAGACGACGGAGGTTGGACGGTGTGGCGGAGTAGGCGGCAGCGTGACAAAGTCTACGACGATACAAAAGAGTCTGCAGCATTGCGGCAGCAGCATCGACAACGGACGGCAGTGGTGTTGGGTGCGATGTCGGCGACTAGCTTAAAAGAATCGGAAAAAAAATTATGTGGGTTTTGCGACGCCGTCTTCAACTTCCCAAACGCGAAAATGCTAGCGTTGCAGCCTGCGATTTCAGGTATCTCGTTGTCATGCTGCCACGCCGCAACGTCTATGGTGGCTGCGACAGGAAAATCGAGTCCCTACCGAGATTCCATGGCTGTTGGCGGGAATCCCGCCATCGATTTCTGCCATGGTGATGCCATAACTGATCTTCGATAACACTGTTTAATAGTCATGACAAACAATCTAATTTTCAAGTTTGGACTTTTTTAATTTCTGCATTTTACCAGTAACATCATTTTTTAATAAAATATTATTTATGTGGAGGGCTGTGGGTAAACTCATTAGTTTAGCGGATGGATTCTGAAAAGCCCGTATTTTTGAATGAGCTCAAATTCTTAATGATCACTTACCGTGCGGGTTGAGGACTTTGCGGATAGTTCGCGATCCTAAGCTCAAGTGTCCATCTTTAGTTATGACCAAGAGTTTGAGGGCATGATAAAGTACATGATAAGATTTTTTCATATCTTAGGCTTAAATAAAATTTTAGTCTTTTACATAGTGTTTTTTTTATTTTGGTCCTTAAAATTTTTTTATTCTAGTATCTGCATTCAACAACTTATCAAGAAACTGTTAACTGAAACGTAAAAGCAGCAATAACAATTCAACAGCTTATCACGTCGTTAGGAAATCTGATGGATGGTCCAGTGTAATTTTTTTTTATTAAACTGCGTTTTTAATCACTTATAATTTTTTTTACTATACTGTCTTAAACAAAAGAGATACTATCCTGTCGGGCTCTCTAGTAACATGATAAGTTCACTTAATTAACACTGTTCCTTAATAACAGGGACTAAAATAAAAAAAAACCTTTAAAGAACCAAAAAAAATCTTTAGATGGCCAAAATAAAAAAAAAGCACTATTTATAAGCGACTAGAAATTATTTAATTTGGATTGTTGCGTCTGTATTTACAATTTTACAATACATTATGGTGGTGGAGGCAGACATTACTGATGGAACTTTTGTGACAGGGGATGTTACTGAACCTCATTCGTTATAGCAAGCCACCAACATCTGTAATGGGCGGGCAGCTGAATGGTGTAGTTTCTGAAAAGAGTTGGTTAGATTCCAGACTCAAAATTTTGGCTGAAGCTTGTGAGGGAAATTCCTCTCTTTTGACAGTAGTAGAGAAGATAAAGGCTGTTATAGAAAAGAATTAGGAGTGAGGTAAGCCAATAATTATAGAATATATGTAAATGAGATTCAAAAACAGTACAACAAAGGCTTACACACAGATTTTTTCAATTGGGTGTCAAATGTATTAGGAGCATAGACTGCCACTGCTGGTTTTTCATTTAGATTTTGGAACCAAGTCCTAAGACAGCAAATGTACATAATGAATGAATATAAGTTTTTAGTTAAGGTATTATAAACGCTGAATCTCTTTCATTTTATTTTTACTCCATTGTCTTTCTATCTTGTTCTTTCCTCTCTCTCTCTATATATTTATAAACATATACTCATTAAGTTTTTAATTGTAATGCGTTTGTAAGTCATAGAAATTATTTTAAATATATGTATAATGTAATTAGTTAACGATGTCTTTTCATGTTAGCAAATGCTAGTTGGATTTATTAGTTTTGCATTAACTTGGTGTTTTTGTTGGAGTATATTATTCAGTTATAACTGATTATTTTAAAATACACTGGTAAATGATAATGTATATAATAGTTTTATTGTTTTTGGTTTGTATTGATTTCTAATTTCACCTTTTCTAAAGATTAATTTCTTGGTTCTTATTTTTCATGAACATCTCAGTTTCTGTTGTCAAATATAATTGTTAAGTTAAATGTGAGTTACGTAATTTGGTCAAGTGAGTATTCAACATTTTTTTTTTTAAATTTTGTTTACTTTTCTATCACAAAATTTACTTTTAGTACCTTAACAAATGTAATTAGTATTAATTCTTTAATTATGTTTATCATTGTTTTTAATGTCATCAAATGTCATCATTAAAGCAAGGTATGACAATCTCATGACTTTCTATGTAGAACATTATGTTGTTACTTTGTGATCCTAATTTTTTCATTTTTCATTAAAGCAACTTATTCTAATTTTGTGATTTAAAGATAATTTGCATAACAAAATAAATACTTTTCATGTCATTAAATTACTATGTTAGTTAATTTTTGTTACCTAATAATCAACATAAATGTAACAATAATTATATGTAAAATTTAACAATTTTTAAAACCGGGAGTTATAAGGTTGGTAAAATGGAGATATGAAGAAGGGAGATGTTGTGAGTTTGAATTTTTCTATTAACAAAATTTAATACATTAACAATTGATATTTGATTTATAAAAAAAAAAATTGAAATCATGGATGATATAAAAATTGAAAGATAACATGTAACAGATTGAGAAAAATAGTGTAATTAGGAAAAATATTTTACCATGCGACTGTTGTGTTAAATCCTACATGGAAAGTTATGATTATCACATTTGGTTTAACGGTAGAGACTAAAAACATGGCCTAGCATGTTAAGAGATTAAGTATGGTAAAAAAATTGTTTAGGGATTTTAAGTGGATTTCAAGAAGAAAAAAGGAAGGGCCAAGGCTAGTCAAAATAATGTCGAGGGGCCGAAAGCGACTTTCTTGAAAGATGATAGACTAAAAAAATCAATATACTAAAAGTTTTTCTTTTTTATAAGTTAATATATTATTTTTGTCACTGAAAAAATTTGAATCCACAATATTTTTTTTTTGTTTTTATATAAACTTTGTCACAATCAATCTTATTATCTTATTAAAAGTTATATGTGGATGCTATGTCATTACTTAACCATGATATTTTACTATTACTACAAGAAAACATTCATTATTAGGGTTGAAAATCTACTATAATTGAAAAAAGCTAATTGTAAATTGAAATTTTTAATGGATTATCCATGAATTAACATCCCTCTACAATAATCATAAAGCTCTCAATAACGTGTGAGCAATCTAGTGACTTTTTTTGTCAGTAATTTGACCCTCTGTAATATCAAAGGCCCCTTGGTAATCCATGCGTACTTAACACTTCCTAATACAGTAACTTTTGTTTCAATTGTTGTGAGGTTTAATAATATTTCATTAAATTTTGTGTTACTTTTATAAAATTATTTATCTATTTTGAGAAAAATTATTTAAAAATTAATTAAAATAGATTTAACTTCCTTACAGGGAGAATCCAATCTTGTATACTCAATACTGTAGAGCAAAAGAAATCTCATAGATGTTGTTAAATCTAAAATAGTAATATGAGAGAATTTCTTCTTGTATTTCCATAATTTCTCTCTACATTTTTATAATTTTTTAAAATAAAAAAAATATCATAGATAAAAAAGTAAAAATTTAATTATCTTTCTTGCATTTCTCATAAAAAATTTTTAAAATTTGTTTATAAGTCTAAACACTTCTATTCAGATTTTGTAATTGCATAGTTTAGACTTTTGTGCTGAAAGCACGAAAGAAAGAGCAGTGAAGGGATGAGGGGCCTAAGGAGGAGGAGGTTGGGGAGGGTGAAGTATGAAAGCGCCAAATCCTCTCTCACACACTTCTTCAACTTTCTGGTGATATGAAGTATTTAAGCTAAATCCAGCCCCAACAAAACCCATAGGTTTGCTGATTGACTCGTTATCTCTACTCTTCGCTCCCCACTTGCCACCTTCTATTCAATCTATAACCACAATATATATTCTTTTTCTTTTCTTTTTACTTCTTGTATCTATCTTCTATTGTATTTATTGGACCTGACATCATGCCTCTTAACCTATAACATAAGTCCATAACTTTTATCTTCTTTTTTTTCTTTTGTGCATCTTCTGTTGTTCATATTTGTAAAACACGTTATAAACGCTCTTGACGCTGTATTCACACCCCATTCATTCTTTATGCCTCACCCATCTAGCTTCTGGGGTGGGACTTCTTGTTGGTGCTAGTGGAAAGGGTCAATAAATTTTTTCAAATACTATTATTTCAATAAATTAATAAAATTATTAATTAATCAATATTTTTTAAGAAAATAAAAAATGATCCAAAGTTTATTTTATGTGATTTTATTTATAGGCCATCACTCCCTTTTGTGCTAAAATTGTGGAATCTGCGGAGGTACAGGAGAAGAATGAAGGAAGAAGAAGGAGGAGTTTGAGAAGAGATATCCGAAGGAAAAAGAAGGATAAAATGAGTTAAGTTATTTTTTATCTAGGGGTATTTTAAACTTTTTCTACATTTATGGAGGTGCATGAAGAAGTTACGGTGGTGCACGGAGAAATTCTTGTAATATGGATGTAGCTTGATGGGCTAACCTGCTATCCATGGGCTCGGTTAGTTGAATTTAAGAGATTTCATTTAACATCCACTTCATTTTCATTTAACGCCTACCTATCTAATTTAAAAAAAACATTTAAAATACCATTTAACCTATTTCCCTTTCCCTCTACAACCCTTTTTTCCTTCTCACCTCTCACTCACCCAGTGACATTTCCTTTTTCTCCTCCCTTCAACCTTACCTCTCCCTTTCTCCCTTTCGGCATTCCTGTTTCTCTCCCTCCCCCTCTCATTTCTGTGCTGCTAGTGGTCTCCCTCTCTACCCCATTGTCTCCTTCACTATATCAAGTATGTTGGTGATAAATTGATAATTTTTTTGCCATCTATGGAGATGTATTTCCGCAGAAGACGTGTAGTTGTTTTTGCTTCTACGGAGACCCTTTTCTATAGAAGAGGAAGATAGGTTTAAAGGAACATAGTCTCCATAGACTTGTGTTTCTCTTCTACGAAAGAGGGTCTTTATAGAAGCAAAAAAAAAAAAAAACAACAATTGCCTTCTGCGGAGAGACCTTTCTGTAGAAGAGGATAACTCTTCTACAGATGAGTTCATTTGTAGAAGGGTTTTCCTCTTCTACGGAGGATAACTCTTCTACAGATGAGTTCATTTGTAGAAGAATTTTCCTCTTCTACGGAAAGACTTCTCTGCAAAAGACAATTTTTTTTTTACTTCTGCAAATGAGAAAACCTCTTCTACGGATGAGAGTTTCAGTAGAAGCAAAAAAAACTTGCCTTGTATGGAAAGACCTCTCCTTAGAAGGCAAATTTTTTTGCTTCTATGGAGACCTTTCATTGAAGATAATAAATACTAAATAAAAAATAATAGGTGCCAAATCAAAATCCTTGAATTTAAGAAATTTAAATCCATATAGAAAAAATTAAACAAAAATAATTAGCATTGTAGTCTTGATATTATTTTAAAAAAATTATTTTTTATTGGCTTAGATGTAATTTTAGTCTTTCTACTTTCCAAAATTTGCATTTTTGTCTTCCTACTATAAAATGGAGACACTTGGTCCTCTTATTATTCTGGTTTCTTTATTTTAAATTTAAGACATTTAGTTCCCCAATTTTTAAAAGTTTACAATTTATCTTTCTCATCAAACTGAAAGTATTCATTATTATTGAATTAACATTGTCTATGACATGAATTAAGCAAATAATATCTTTTGGCACGATTAAAATTATGTCACGGTCAAGTCTCTTAATGGTTAATAATTTCAATTTTATGAAAGGACCAAAATCACATATTTTATAAAATTGAGGCACTTAATATCTCTATTTAAAATATAAGGACGGGATTTATGAATTTTAAAAATAAAAACATAAAATATTTCTATTTAAAGATAAAGAAATTGAAATTATATTTAAGTCCTTTTCTTTTAATTTGTATAAATTTAAACAACAAAAAACAAAACTTGTCAATAACATGCCATTGGACATTGAGTTTGGTCAGACCATAAAAAATTTAATTGGCACAAAATTCGGATCAATGTAGTCCAGTTTATTTTTCACCTTAGCTTGAGTGCTGACTGACCGAGCATTCTACCAACTACTTCAATCTCATCTTTTGACCATAGCCATAAATATTATTGAATTTCTTCTTTTAAGTATTTTTTTGTGTGAACATTCTTCTTTTAAGATTTTTTTTTTTGTGAATATTTCTTATTTTAAGTACCTTCTAAGATTCCTTTCTTGACTTGGAAACTAGAAGCCGATGGGTTACTAACATGGTCAAACTTGCTTAAGTGCAATATCTTAGTTATAGAGTAGGACTTGTGCTAGTCGCGTGGAGTGCCCAGGGGAATAGGAGCACACACTTATTTATTTTATGTTCAACTGTTTATCGAGTTTGACAAGAATTATGCTGCTGGTGGGGATTTTAAATGGTGTTTCTTGGAGAAGTTAGAAATCATTACCATTATTTCATGGGTAGTACCAGAACATTCACATCTTAGGAAAACTTGATCTTTTGTGTGGTTTGTTGGGATTTTCCAGATTTAGAAGGTAAAGAATAATTTGATTTTTAAAGCTGCAACCACGCGTACTTAAGACAGTGCAAACATCTAAGCTCAGCCCATGGAAATGATGTCATTTAGCAAAATTAAATCCCACTCTTATGCAAAATGGATAATGAATCCAACTTTTTGTGTAGATGAGGGCTGACTATGAGATTGTTTTGTATGCATGTTTGTAAACTTTGTTACTTTTAAGCTTATAAACTCTTTAGGAAGGCATCTTTTATGCTTTTTACATATTAATTATATCTGTTGCCTTATTAAAAAAACATTACTTCTTTTAATTTATCAAAACTATTCAATCTCGTAATAACACAAAATCGACATCAAACAAATAATAAATTATCAACAATAAAAGCATCATGAAACACCACACCAAAATCTCAGATAACACTAAATCTTACCTCGAAGAACTAAGAAAAACATCCAAATTTAGTTTGTTAATATCAAAACCTTGTTATCAAACTAAGTTTGTGTTTCTAAAAGACTCTTGTCTAACACCGTAGCATGTTAATGAATAAGTTTGATACCACATACAATCACGTACAAAAATAAAAGATAAATATTTATTTATTAGATTTGACAATACTTATTTATTACTACATTAAGTGATACATCAAGACTTCTTATCACTTATGTGAAGATATGGAAAAGGTATGAAGTAGGGAAGAATGAAATATGTGTGTCCAACCTTCAGTTTGATGATGATGGTTGTGGGAAACCAGTGCTACAAAAATTTGAACTGCTATTGAGTCTCTACGTGATTTTTTCAAAAAAGCAAATTAATTGGGATGAATGTGGTGGAGGAATGATTGTTAGGAGTTTCTTACATGTTAAATTGTAAAGGTGGGTACCACGCATTTTACGTACTTGGGTTTGCTAATTGGAGCCTCCCTATCATGGTTGATAACATGGAAACTAGTGGTGGAAGTTATTAAACGAAGGTTATCTTCTTGGGAAAATAAATTCATTTTGGTGGTAGGAAGAGTTGTGCTTTTAAAACTTGTCTTGTCTGCATTACCAATCTATTTTCTTTCTTTCTTCAAGACTCCTAAAGGTATATTCTCAACTTCACTCCTTGCTAAAAAAATTTTGTGGAGAGGGGAGGGGGGGGGGGGAGAGCGGGGAATAGGAGGAAAATTAACTGGTTGTCTTGGGAAAAAGGTGTTTAAGGAAAAGGGAGTATTGAGAGTTGGGTTTTAGATATGGCCAAGTTTAATGTTGCATTGTGATGCACTCCCTTGATCTCTTCAGCCAAGGTTCCTTCCTCTAATAAAATGGAGGATGGAGAAGCTAGAAATGGGGAAGGGTTGATGCCACTTTCTAGGAGAAACATGAGTAAAAATTTTTATGTTGCTTGCCATAAGGGAGAGGTCCCTTTATAAAAGCTTTAAGGAAGAGAATCCTCAAGAGAAAGGTTTTTCAAAATGACACTCAAGAATAATAACTTAAATGAGTCTTACTTCATTCAATCAAGTGTAATTTGTACAAGAGATACTAGGTGTATTTATAGCCCAAAAGAGGGAGCAAGACACTCAAAACTAGGCAATGTGAGACTTGGGCCTAATTAGGATTAGGAGCACTAATCCCACTTAGGCCCACTAAAAGTGGTGCCTAGCCTTAAGCTAGGGAGTGTCACAACCTAATCAATGGGGTGTGGAAAGAGATCCACACTCTTTTGGGTTATTAGGCCCCCTACTCCCCTCATCTCCCTTCCTAAGCTAATTACACCCTAAACTCTAGAAACTAGCTTAAATGGCTAAAATACATGGCCTAAAAGGGAAATAAAAGCTAATTAATATTTACAAGAGGAAAACTAGGGACTATGACCTAAAATGTCTATCTCTATCATGAGTTGGGGTATTGATGAGTCTTTTCGGGCCAAGTCCTCTTTAATCCTCCTAGCCATTTCCCTAGTGAGAGGGCCTTTGGTAGGTAGGATTGCATCACATTGTTAGCTACGTGGAACTGGAGGATGAAGGTGGAGCTAGAGAGTCTATGGTACGAATCTTGAGATCACAGTATAAGAGGGTAGATGGGTCTTGGGAGGTGAGAAGGCACAAATTTTCTCAATGGTGGGCTAAGTTGGATTTCATTCAAGAGGAAAGGGGCGGGTATTAAGGAGTGGTGGTTGAGGTCAGTGAGGCGAGAGGTTAGGCATGGCTGATAATGAGTTTCTGGAAAGGTAGGTGACTTGACTATCATAGTTTGCAATATAAGTATCCTACTCTATTTGGGTTAGCATAGAATCCAAATGCATTCGTCAAGCCATAAGGGAGAACAATCACTACAATAAACTCAGTTTTTACTGGCAGTTATTGTTTATCTTCCTGGCGGTTTCAATCGTCGCTAAAATTTCTGCTAGCGGTTATAAAACCGCCATTAAATCATTCGCCACAAGACCATATAATATCGCTTTATTGTAACCACTGGAACAACCGCCAGAGGACTAGATATCTTTTCCCGACAATTTTAAAACTGCCATCGATCTCAAATACTGGCGAAATGGTAATCGTCGCTATATAATTTTACTAATGGTTCTACAACTACCATTATTTAAAACTGTTTGATAGAGGACTTTCGATATGTTTTGCTGCCAGTTTTAAAACCACTATTGATCTGAATTCTAGCGGTTTGATAACTACCGCAAATAATTTTCCTGGAAATTTGATAACCGCCATTGATCTTAAATGCTGGCTGTTTGGTAACTACCATTGTATAATTTTACTGGTAGTTTAGTAATCGCCAGTATATAAATATGACTATCAGTATATAAGTTTCCTGGCGGTTTGGTAACCGCCGCGACATTTCTATTCATTTCATAATATATTTATAATTCCAGTTTGAAATTGCCATTAAACACTTCAATACACATTTGTTATTCAATCCTTATTTAGAGCTTATACCATAAATGATAGTTTTTATTATTTTGAATCTCAACATGCCAAATGTGATAACATTTTTTGAATTTAATATGTAAAATAATATTGTTTTGATTTAAATAATATATTTTTTATTTTCATATTTTGATAGTATCATAGACAAAATATAATAAATGAAGGAACAAATTGAACACACCATAAATATATATGTCTAAAGTCTATTTCAATAAGTACTAAAGGTTAATTATAATATTCAACCACTATCAAAAGACTGTAATGTAAAAAAAGAAAACTAAATCATCCAATTAGGTAAGTAGTTTAATTATCATTAAACCATACATTAAAAAAAATATCACAAAATGCAATAAAATTTCACGAGTGCTAATAAATCTCATAGAATAAGGCTTGGACTAGTAAAATAGACCTCATTCATTAAGAGGTTAGCAACCAAAAAGAACCAAACCTAGAATTAGATAGATCACCTCCCAAATCACAAAAGAAAAACCAATTAACCAAAAGACAAAACCAATTAGACAAATAACAAATGCAAGTGGACTACATAATAAACATAATTTAATGATTGCACCAACTAATACTTTCAATTAAACAATTTCAACATGAATTTTTATTATTATTTCTATTTAGGCCAAAATCCATTATTTTAATTCCTCAAGATATTAAGAGAATCATTTCTATTTCTCTCTATTTACTTTTTTGCTTGTAACATTTGACCAGAGAACATTATGCAAGGTTGTGGAACATATATCATAACTATTAAGAAGTCAAAAGGGAGAGAAACACTAATTGCGCATTGGATTTGTTGGAACAAAGGAACTCGTTGAAGACTTGTGGAGTTTTGGTTTTGCTTTTCTCTCTTTGTTTTTGCTCTTAAATAAATTTTATGGTACCAAACACGTTTATAGGTGTGGTACTTGTATTGTGTGTTTTAGATAGGCTTGAGAATGTGTTTGGGATAGTTTTGGATAGACTACATAAGCTGGGTTGTGCTGGAAAAGTTTCAAAAATGGATTTTTAGGTAAGGTAATCGCTTACCTAAAAATGGTAATCGATTACCCTGTAAGAATTTTTGAGAACTGAAATTGGTGCTCTCTGTGGTAATCGATTACCTGATTTTAGTAATTGATTACTCCCAAGAATAATAACTTTGGTTCAGTTTTGTGCAGGATATCAGGTAATCAAGTGGGTAATTGATTACCCTGCACAAAAACTGATATAAAAGAATTTTGAAAATAGATTTAACAACTTTTTGAATTGTCCAATCAAGTGCTTGCTTCTCATATACGATTTATAAGAATTCTCTCCAAGATTCATACCCATTTTTGATGGTTTGAAAGTGTTTCCAATTCAAGATTCAAGGAAGAGACTCCATTGAGTTGTAATATTTCTTTTCGGTTATTCTTCACATCAGGTGATATTGTTCTATACTCTATCTATGTTTTTGCACTAAGTTTACAATCTTTTGAGGTGTTCTTGAGATTGTGGGAAGATTTTGCAACAGGGTGTTGCAAGTGAGACGTTATGAACAGCAGGGTGTCATGGTGTAGCAAACTCTTGTGGTGTGTAAGATGAAGCCTCCTTTTGTGTGATTTAAATCTTTCTGGGATTAAAATTTGTGTGTGTGGTGTGCATGTACTGAGATTTTAGTGGAAAACATATTAGCGGAAGGCTAAGTCTGTAAACTGGATACAAGTCAATTGGACCGAACCAGTATAAATCACTGTGAAAATTCTCTCTTCCTTATACTCTTTAAATTCAGTCTTTATTGAATTCTTGGAGCACTAACATCTAGGTTTTTGTAGCTGAGTTAGATTCATTAAAATTTCTTGCAGCTGATCTAAATCTTGATATACAATTACTTGACTTTAAATTTGGGTCTTTAACCCATATTTTGTGGGTTTGATTTTTATTATTTCTACTATTTCCTTTTGATCCTGAATTACTTTAAATATAATTCTTGTCAAGTTTCTCAGCTACTTTATTTGAAATCATTATTGAAGGAATTGTATTGATTGGTACTTTACTTGAAGGGTTGAATTCTTGAAAACCCATTTTTGTAAAAGAAGGTAGATTTTGAAAATTTCAAAAATGGGTTGTTTTTGAAATACTTTGATACTGTTGAATAATGATTTTTGAAAAATAATTTGGTGAATCTATTTAATCCCCCTTCTAGATTCCCCCCTGGCACCAACAATTGGTATCAAGAGTGGGATCTTGAGATATATTAAGATTATATCGATCCATTTTTTAAAATGTCAGGGAATCAACTATCTTTCAGTGAAGGTGCCTCCCTTAACAGACCAACATTATTCATTGGTGAAAACTATGCTTTTTGGAAAGTTAGAATGATAATCTTTATGGAGTCTGTAAATAGAGGCATCTAGCAAGCTGTTGTAACTGATTACAAAATTCCTACATATATGGTTGAAAATCAAATAGTTGAAAAACCATGAGTTGTGGACTACTAATGAATTAAAGCGTGCTGAAAATGATTCAAAAACATTAAACATTATACATTTTGCCTTGAATTGTGATGAGTTTTTCAGGGTGTCATCATGTAATACAGCCAAGGAAGCGTGGGATCTAATCCGTCACCCATGAAGGTACATCTGTAGTAAGTTGGCTAAAATTAGTTGGCTAATAACAAAATAATAACTATTTTTTATAGTTATTATACATTTGGCACATCTCTAATTAAAAAATCGTACAAATTAAATACACTATATATATATATATATATATATATATATATATATATATATATATATATATATATATATATATATATATGTCAGCAGCTAATTCACATCAAATACACTATATGTACCATAAATTTTTTTTGGCACATGTTTTATACAACTACTTAAACTATAGTCAAGTCACAACAATTTATGACTTCTTTCACTAAAATAGCAAAGGCTTGCAAGTTTAAAGCTACATTGCTAAAAGAATAAAGTAAAACAAGAGTTTTTAAGGCCTTATTATTGATTAGTGTTATATGGAGAGGAAGGATGATCGTCATGAGTCTGCTTCAATAATATAAAAAAAAAATTATTATTATGATAGATAGATTTAAAACATTATAATATGTCAAGAATTAAAAGGTTGAGTGTAACATACAACATTAAGGCCACATGCTAGATCAGGAGCACATGAATCGACGAGTTCATAATAACATGTGCAAGCAAAGCCTCTAGGTTCTTCATTTTTCCATCTCTTGCTTTTAATTCAGTTTCCATTTGCTGAACTTTTTCTTCAAGGTGTGTTACATTGTTTTGTCTTCTCACATTATCAAAACTAGAAGTGGCACAAAATCATGTGTATTTACATCCAAATATTTGTGAGGGGCATACTCCAAAACCGACACCTCGTACTCTTCCTGGATGTTCTTTTCCAAAAAGTTGTCCAAGGGAGTCATTCATTGAAACTTCTACAGGAGTAGTTCCTTGATTCTCAATCTCAGAATTTTTCTCCTACATATTACAAGTTATAATAGGTTATTACAAAATTATAAAACAACTTTATACCAAATTGCATACACAAAATAATTTCTTACACAAACAATGCCTCTTCATTGATATGTGTTCCATCATTTCTCTTATGAGTATGAATATATAATGTACCCCTACTAACTGGTTTAGGGTTTCAGCCATCTATTTATAACATTTTAATAGAAATAATTTTAGCAGTAATTAATAAAATTAATGAATAGGATTTACGGTGAAATTCTATTTGTGAACTCTATGACTTTATCATTTAACTATTTAATGTTTAGAAAAATATTTCATACTTGTTGTTGAATACTTTTTTAATTAGCATTTTAGTATTTTAGTATTTTTAATTAGCAATTTGGTAGACAATAATTACAAGATTTTAGTATTTTTATTTAAGTTTATGAACCACTCCACCTACATGTAGGGTAATGTGGGTCGAACCACAAATTAATTTCTATACATAATAAGCATATCAATTAAAAAAAACTATTATACTAAATAAAAAACAACAAATACAAATGACAAAATTATTTTTGAATGGTTATAATTATAAGATAATCATTATGTGAATGATAATTTTTAATCTCAATAATTTATTTATTTAATTTTATAACAAATTTATAATTTATAATTCTTTTTTTTTATTATAAATCAAAATATTCCCTTAATACATTTGATTATTTTTTTAATTGTGTTGTTGTGAGAACAACCTTGTACTCAATTCACAAATATGCTAAAACTATGTAAAACTAATTTAATTATAATTTTCTCAAACATGTTAATTTGATAACAAAATTTTACTCGCATCCTCAAAATTGAAGTTTGAGCTTGACCAATTTAGAGCCAATGATTAGACCAGACTTCAACAAGGGAATTGAACACCAAGTACAATATTGGTTTGCATTTTATTTTTATGCTAATTTTTTTTTCGGTAGACAATCAGAATATATATATATAAATAAGCACTAGAGATGCCATTAAACCAGCAATTACAACGAAAACCACCACTAGGATGTGTCAAGCTACTAAGGGAAGTACACCCAATAACAAGAAACATCCAAAGGGTAGGAGAATGATAACAAGAGCAGCAGGACCAGAAAAACATATAAAGCAGAACCTGCAGAACTACTATAACAAACTAATACAACAGAATTCAACCATACAGAAACATACAACAGAAAAATCAAAACTTGCAGAATAGCTACAACTAACCAATACAGAAAAATTCTTTCCATAGAGCAGACCAATACATTCTACCCATCCAATATGATACAATTAAAATCACCCTACAGAAAATCACTGTAAAGCAGTCACCACAAAAAACCAAGCACAGACACAATAGAGGTTGTATAATTTGATAACTAGTATTAACTAATTTTGTGTCACATTTAACTGAATTTTACACAAAATTAAACATACTAAAATTACTACACTCTATGGCTAAGCTAATTTTCTCTGCAGGTTTTTGTGACTACAAGATAACTCCAGTGTTGGGTTTAAGGTCCCTCATTCAAATTTATCCTAAACAACTTATCAAATGTGGTATATAAGTGAATGACCAAAATATTATGTATCATCAACAAAAGGGTCCTTTGGTTACGTTGTGCTTCATTAATTTTATTATTATGCTGATAAGTGGAATCTATAAATTATAAAATATCAAATTATATAAAATACACTTAAGTGTCACATGAAATTAGTTATTACCATTTAAAATTAAGTCAATTATACATTTGACACCACCCTACAAGAAATCATTCTAAAGCTGCCACCACCAACAACCACGCGTAGGCACAAAAAAAGGTTCCAAAATAGAAAATGAAAACAGACCAAGAAAAGGAAAACGCAAGGAGCCAAACAACAACACAGGCCACGAAAATCCATAGATACCAGAACAGAACCAGAAAACAAAAAAAAGGCCCACTAAATCTCACTTCTGGTAACCTACAACAAGCGATATTGAGGCTACATTCAATCATGTTTTTGTTATCCACCTATACTACCAAGGCTAGCGGATAAGTTAGACCAAACATAATAAACTACTAACAATGTATATAATAATAAAAGAGTAATTAGTAGTGTAAAAGTTTGATCTAATAATTATATTTTAAGCAAAAAATATCTCTATACCTCTAGAATTGGAAACAAACAAATTAGAATGTAAAACTCAATTAAAAATTTAACATAATATGAACTCAACAGCAAAACCCCAAACAACATCATCTCTGCAAGATCCAAAAACCAAGCTTAGGCACAAAAGAGGTTGCAAAATAGAAAATTAAAACAAACCAAGCAAAGGCAAAACGCAAGGAGCCAAATAACAAGACGGGCCAAGAAAATCCATCGACACCAAAACAAAACTAGAAAAAGAAAAAAAAGGCCCCCCAAATCTCCGGTAACATCCGACAAGCCATATTGAGGCTATATTCAATCACGTCTTTGATATCCACCTTAACCACCAAGGCTAGCGAATACGTTAGACCAAACATAATAAACTAATGACAATGTATATATAATAAAAGAGTAATTAGTAATGTAAAAGTTTGATCTAATAATTAGATTTTAAGCAACAATAATTATTATACCTCTACAATTGGAAACAAATAAAAATTAAAATGTAAAACTCAATTAAAAATTCAACATAATCTGAATTCAACAGCAAAACCCCAAACAACACAATCCAATTTATTAAGCTTGCCTTGACCCTTCAAATACTTAAGTGACTCATGGTCACTATGAATGACAAACTCCTTGGGTACAAGATAATGTTGCCAAGTTTGAAAGACCCTTACCAAAGAGTAAAACTCTTTATCATAGGTGGGGTAGTTCAAGGTGGTCCATTTAGTTTTTCACTAAAATAAGCCACGGGATGACCACCTTGTAACAACACAGCTCCCACACCCACTCCCGATGCATCACACTCTAGCTCAAAAGTTTTAGAAAAGTCAGGAAGAGCTAAAACTGGTGCATGAGTTAGTTTCTCTTTGATGAGTTCAAAAACTTTTTGTTGTTTTTCACCCCAAAAGGAAAGGAGTATCCTTCTTCACCAAATCATTGATTGGTGAGAAAAGTGTGGAGAAGTTAGGCAAAAAACGTCTGTAAAAGCTCGCGAGACCATGAAAACTCTTGATCTCAGTCACACTTTTTGGGGTAGGCCATTCTTGGATGGCTTTGATTTTGTCGGGGTCAACTTGAAGCCCATTTTTATTAACTATAAAACCTAAGAACACCACACTTTCCACACAAAAGTTACATTTTTCAAGATTTCCATAGATTTGGTGTGACCTAAGAATGCAAAAGACGCGCCTAAGATGGCCTACATGTTCATCTAGGCTCTTTCTATACACTAAGATGTCATCAAAATAAACAACACAAAACCTACCTAAGCAATCCCTAAGGACATGATTCATAAGCCTCATGAAGGTGCTTGGGGCATTAGTAAGCCCAAAGGGCATTACTAACCACTCATAAAGCCCAAATTTGGTTTTAAAAGAGGTTTTCCACTCATCATCCTCCTTGATGTGGATTTGGTGATAACCACTTCTAAGGTCAATTTTTGAAAACAATTGAGCCCCATGAAACTCATCAAGCATGTCGTCAAGTCTAGGGATAAGGTGCCTATATTTGATGGTGATGTTATTGATTGCTCGGCAATCAATGCACATCCTCCATTGTCCATTCTTCTTGGGCACCAACAAGACTGGTACAACACAAGGGCTGAGGCTCTCTTAAACCCAACCCTTCTCCAATAGTTCTTGGACTTGAGACTCAATTTATTTAGTTTCCATGGGGTTAGTCCTATAAGCAGGCCTATTAGGTAGGCTATCCCAGGGTACCAAGTCTATTTGGTGTTCTATACCCCTAATTGGAGGAAGTCCTTTGGGAACTTCGTTAGGGAATATATCACCAAATTCTTCTAAAATCTCTTGAACCTCTTAAGGTAGGTTCTCATGTCCAAGTTCTATGGCAGTGCTAGAACTAGAGGGAGAAGAAGTAGAGGGGGAAGAAACGGGGGATGCCTCTTTGCAAAGGATGAGATAGAAAGATTTATTAGTCAAGGGAGCTTCCTTTAAATCCAATTTTGTAGCAAATAGACTCCCTTTGCTAATTACCTTCTTGGAAGTGGCACCAAATTCCAACTCATCCTCCTTACCCTTTTCAAGCTTTAGGGGTAAAGCTTTTTCTTTGTTTTTCCTATTTTTGTTTTTTTTTCTTCATCTCTCTTATGTCTCACGATGAATTGGTCCTTCGCCACTTGGGAAGGTGTCAGAGGACGCAATTTGATACGTTTATCCTTATGAGTGAGGATGATATTATTGGAATGACCATGGTGTATGGCTTGTTTATCAAATTGCCATGGTCTTCCTAGCAAGATATGACCAGCTTTCATTGAGACTATGTCACATAGGATCTCATCTTTATAAGACCCAATGGAAATTGGAACCTTTACTTGCTCATTGACCTCCATTTCCCCTTGCTCATTGAGCCATTGAAGCTTGTAAGGCTTAGGGTGGGGAAGTGGGTTCAAGGCTAATTTTTCCACCAACCTTGAGCTACAACAGTTGCAGCATGACCCACTATCTACAATGAGAGAACATATTTTATCATTCACCTTGCAATGGGTGTGAAATATGTTTTCCCTTTGAGATGAGGATAATTTCAAAGGTTGGCTTCCAAGAAGCCTTCTTATCATTAAGAGGTCTCCCCTATATGCATAAGCAGTCTCATCACAGTCAGAATTGTATGCATGGACCCCCTCTTCCTCACTCTCACTAGAGGAGGAAGGTGAGTTAGACTCACTACTATAAACATGGGCCCTCATGATGATGTTTCTCTTAGTAGGGCATTGAGAGGCAATGTGGCCTCTCCCAAGACACTTAAAGCATTTGATATTACTAACTTTCTCTCGAGAGTTAGCAGTAGGGGGTATTCTTTCTAAATGTGAAGCTTGATGCTCTTTGTGATGCTTCGAGTGTCCCTCTTTGGGGTAGATCTTGGAGGAACTCCCCTTTGGTTGGTCCCTCTTTACATAAGGAGGATGGTCTCTTTTAAAGCTTTTTCTTTGCAATTGATTTTCCACCTTTATGCAAAGTTGGACCAACTCATTAAGGACATTGTATGAGAAGAGCTCAACTTTGTCACGAATTTCGATGCTCAACCCACACAAAAACCTTGCCATAGTGGCCTTGGGTTCTTCAATGATACCCGCCCTCAAGATAAGAAGTTCCATCCTTTGTCTATACTCCTCTACACTAAGGTTGTTTTGCCTTAGTCTTTGGAGTCTTTCCAAAAGATTTCTTTCATACCAAGAGGGTATATGCCTTCTCCTTAAAGCACTTCAAAGATTATTCCAATATTTAATTGAGGGCATATTAGTGCAAATTCTTTCATGGGTTAACCCAACCCACCAATGCATGGCATGCCCTTGGAAGCTAAGGGTTGCCATAGGAACTTTCCTTTCTTCTCTTACCTCATGGCAGGTAAACAGTTGTTCTATCTTGATTTCCCAATCAAGGTAGGCTTCCACATCCTCCCTCCCATGAAATGGGGGGAGATCAACTTTGGGCTCCCTTGGAGGGGCCCTATTATTGTGCATGGATGAATGAGAATGTCTTTGAGAATGGTTATAATGTTCTTCCTCACTTTCACTCTTATTATTTTATCTGGAGGATGAACCTATGACTATTCCTTTCATTTTATAATCCTCACCACTCTCATGCTTCCTTTTTTCCTCTTCTCTTTCTTTTTTTCTTTCTCTTTCCTTTCTTTCTTTTCTTTCTTGGTCTTTTCTCCTTTCTCTTAATCTTCTCTCCTCTTTCTCTTTTTTTTCTTTTTTCTCTTCTTCTCTTTCTTTTTCTTTTATTTTCTCCTTGGCTTCCTTTTCTCTCCTTTTTTCTTCTCTCCTCTCTTGCTCTTTTGCCATCCACTCTCTAAAATCCATGTTTAAGTTTTCTAGAGTGGAATCCTTAGACACTCTTCTTTGATTTACACTCTTGTTTGATGATTGGCTATCACGAGCACTAGAGTGAGTGTGTGATGTCATTGTGCTTGGATGCTAAGAGACTAAGGTAGGCTAAAAAACATTTTTTTCAAACAAACACTCCTCTCTTTTTGTGTTTTCTTACCTAAAATGGCTTGATGAGTCTTTGGAACTTTTTAGCCTTCTAAGCGCTTTGAACAAGAAAAAAAAGAGCAAGAATTTTAAAGCAAAAATTCAAAAGAGAAGGGATCTAAAGTGAGCTCCTAAGGTGTTGAAGGAAGTGTACCACTTCTTTCTTCTTCACCCAATTTTTGAAAAACTAAAAAATTGACTAAATCTTATTACAGTCAAAGGGAGGGCCTTCAGGGCACTCAAACTCCCAACTAAAAAATTAATACACCCAAATTAAAGAAAAAGTAAAGTCTTCAAAAAAATGAATCTCCAAATGCTCCCTCAAATCAAAGTCTTCACGGCTAGGTGTGTTTCCTTTTGAGCTAATCCCTTAGGCTCTTAGTCCAACCTTCCAAAATATGCTACCCTTGTGGTAAGCTCCTTCTTCAAGCCTTCTCCCAAAAGTGTCACTAACACACAAACCAAAGAAACTAAAAGCAACAAGGGGAGGTGCAAATAGAAACTCAAAAAGCAATAAAAGATAACACAATCAAAAGGACACTTAACCAAATGGTAAGAGTATATAAGACAAACTAGAAATATGATTTAAAAGACAAGCAACAACTAAAAGGTAAACAAAAGAAAGAGGGAACACAATGGAATACCTAAGAATGATAGATTAAAGAGTAGAAAGACACAAATATCAAGTTCTAGTGTACCAAAATTAATAAATTTCTTTTAAGGTTCCAAGTTTAAAGTTGAAGCACTTGCTAATTTTAGGTTAGGTACATCAAATGAATTTTTCAAACTTTCTTTTCTTTTGTTTGTTCTTTTTTTTTTTTGTTTTTGAATCCTTTGTTGTTTTTTTTTAATTTTATTTTAGACTCTGTTCTCTTGTTTTTTTTTTTGAATATTTACTAGATGCACCTAACTTGATTGGGAATTTAGTGCTTAATAACAAAGAGTTATGCGCTCGGAACAATAAAGAAAATTAAAAGCAACATTTTAGGTACTACTAGAAATGACTTCAAAATGCAAAGTAGTTATAAATGTGTTAATGGTTTAGTAGTTTTGTGTGCCACTGGACTCAAGCTTTGTTAAGTCTTTAGTAATTTGTTGAACACAATACCAAACTTATAGCTTAAGTGAAAGCACCCACAACCAAGAACTACTTTTACCACACAAATGAGCTACTAATTATGCGTATAAGGAAAATAAAGACAAAGGGAATTGAGCAACTATTTTGGAATTTTTTTTAAAGAATATGCTTGAAACTAAAAGCATATGAACCTCTAAAGAGACTTAGACATGAGTATGACCCTCTATGTTGCTCAATTTAAGAAGTTTCAAAAGCTTTTTTGTAAAAAAAAAAGAGGCTAAAATTAAAAGGAATTAATAGACAAAATGGGAAAATATAAACATGACTTATAGACAACTACACAAGAGTATAAAAGTGAAAAATAAAAGCTAAAAATAAGGCAAAAACAAGGCAACTAGGCACAAGAAAACACAAGAATTTGGTCTAAATTTCTTGACCACAAGGTTGTGGAATTCACCACAGCGGCATGGATTTTTAGTAAGAAATTCTCAAAACCAAAATTCAAGCAAGAAAGCACCCAACTCAAAGCTTAAGTGGAAATTAATGAATATGGGAGAGACGTAGATGCAAAGAAAAGAAAAATATAAATTGCATCAAGCAAAAAATAAATGGCGCAAATAAACTATAACTCAAAAACAATAAACTCAAGACATAAATGGAAATGATAAACAACAATGGAAAGCTAGAAAAAATTGTGGAAATTAAAGATAAAATAAAATAGGAAAATGGAAAGGAAAAATAAATGAGTTAGGAAGAGAGTTTAGACCTCTAGAACCAATGCTCTGATACCAAATGATGTATGCCTCCCTTGATCTTTTTCTAGAGGTTTTCTTCTTCTGTGAAATGGTTTGTGGAAAGGTAAGAAGTGAGGTGGTTTTAGGCGCCACTTAAGGTAAGATAAGCCTAAGAGGGAAAGTTTGCCACAAGGGATGGAACCCTTGATAAAAACCTAAGGAATTCTCAAAGAGAGAAGGGTGGACACTAAGAGAATTTTGGCCAACTCAAGGTTTTTCCATTCAATAAAGTGTAAAAAAAACAAGAGTGTGAAGGAGCACCTTTTTATAAAGGGAGCTAACCTCTTGGACAAGTCAAGAAGGGAAGGAAGGGCTAGGATTAAAAGGAGTCATACAAGGGAGGAGGATTGAAGCCCAAAGTCCAATCAATCCCCTCTTTTAGATGAGAATTGTTGCCTAAGCTACCTCATCCAAGGGCCAAGATTACTCCTTTATTAGTTTTGGTATTATTTAGGAAAAAATGGTGTAGTCATCAAACTACCCCCTTATTTCCTAAATAAAGGCCTAAAAGCTAATCTTACCCCTTCTTATTACTAAGAAACCTCCTAGAAATTTAAATGGACTAATACATGTCCAAAATAAAATCCTAGGTTCCTAAAAGAAAAATTACAAGTAAATAAGTCATGACTTGCATAACTTGATGGTCATATGAAGGTGAGATCTTCCTCCCTCTACTCTAGCCATATCTTCTTCTATTCTCCTAGCCATGGCCCTAGTGATAGGGCCCTTGCTTGGGGAACATGCATCACAATCTTTGCAACATCCAAAAACCAAGCATAGCCACAATAGAGGTTGCAAAAAAAGAAATTGAAAACATAATAAACTAATGACAATGTATATAATAATAACAGAGTAATTAGTAATGTAAAAGATTGATCTAATAATAGGATTTTAAGTAAAAATTATCTCTATACCTCTAGAATTGGAAACAAAAAAAAATAAAAATGTAAAACTCAATTAAAAATTTAACATAATCTAAATTCAACAGCAAAACCTTAAACAATACAACCTCTGCAAGATTCAAAAACCAAGCATAAGAAAAAAGGAGGTTGCAAAATAGAAAATTAAAATAGACCAAGTAAAGGAAAACACAAGGAGGCAAATAACAATACAGGCCACGAAAATCCATAGATACGAGAACAGAACCAGAAAACAAAAAAAGAAAAAGACCACCAAATCTTAGGTAACCTGCAACAAGCCATATTAAGGGTACATTCAATCACGTCTTTGTTATCCACCTTCACCACCAAGGCTATCAGATAAGTTAGACTAAACATAATAAACTAATGACAATGTATATAATAATAACAGAGTAATTAGTAATGTAAAAGTTTGATCTAAAATTAGATTTTCAGCAAAACTTATCTCTGTACGTCTAGAATTGGAAACAAACAAAAATTAAAATGTAACGCTTAATTAAAAATTTAATAGAATCTGAATTCAATAGCAAAACCTAAAACAACACAACCTCTGCAAGATCCAAAAACCAAGCATAGACACAAAAAAGGTTGCAAAATAGAAAATGAAAATAGACCAAGCTAACGAAAACACAAGGAGCCAAACAACAACACAGACCACGAAAATGCATAGAGACAAGAATAGAACTAGAAAACAGAAAAAAGGTCCACGAAATCTCAGGTAACCTGCAACAAGCCAAATTGAGGCTATATTCAATCACGTCTTTATTATCTAGCTTTACCACCAAGGCTAGTGGATAAGTTAGACCAAACATACTAAACTAATGACAATGTATATAATACTAAAAGAGTAATTAGTAATATAAAAGTTTGATCTAATACTTAGATTTTCAGCAAATATTATATCTATACCTCTAGAATTGGAAACAAATAAATTAAAATGCAAAACTTAATTCAAAATTTAACATAATCTGAATTCAACAGCAAAACCCCAAAACAACACAACCTTTGCAAGATCCAAAAACAAAGCATATGCACAAAAGAGGTTGCAAAATAGAAAATTAAAACATACCAAGCGAAGAAAAATGCAAGGAGCAAAAAAAAAAAACATAGGCCACAAAAATCCATAGATACTAGAACAGAACCTGAAAACAAAAAAAAGGCCCACCAAATTCAGGTAACTTGCAACAAGCAATATTGAGACTACATTCCATGACATCTTTGTTATCCACCTTCATCACTTAACAGATAAGTTAGACCAAACATAATAAATTAATAACAATGTATATAATAATAACAGAATAATTAGTAATGTAAAAGTTTGATATAATAATTAGATTTTGAACAAAAATTATCTCTGTACCTCTAGAATTGGAAACAAACAAATTAAAATGTAAAACTCATTTCACAATTTAATGTAATCTGAATTCAATAGAAAAACCCCAAGCAACAGAACCTTTGCACGTTCCAAAAACCAAGCATAGGCACAAAAGAGGTTGCAAAATAGAAAATGAAAACATACAAAGCAAAGGAAAATGCAAGGACCCAAAGAACAACACAGAGCGTGAAAATCCATAGATACCACAGAACCGAAAAAGAAAAAAGAGGGTCCACCAAATCTCAGGTAACCTACAACAAGAAATATTGAGGCTACATTCAATCACGTCTTTGTTCTTCACCTTCACCACCAAAGATAGCAGATAAGTTAGACCAAACATAATAAACTAATCAATATGTATATAATAATAACAGAGTAATTAGTAATATAAAAGTTTGATCTAATAATTAGATTTTTTAATAAGAAGTTATATCTATACCTCTAGAATTGGAAATAAACAAATTAAAATGTAAAACTTAATTCAAAATTTAACGTAATCTGAATTCAATAGCAAAACCCTAAAACAACAGAACCTTTGCAAGATCCAAAAGCCAAGCATATGCACAAAAGAGGTTGCAAAATAGAAAATTAAAACATAGCAAGAAAAATAAAATGCATGGAGCCAAAAACAAAACACAGGCCACGAAAATCCACTAATACCAGAACAGAACCAGAAAGCTAAAAATGGACCCACTAAATCTCAGGTAACCTGCAACAAGCAATATTGAGGTTACATTCAATCATGTGTTTGTTATCCACCTTCACCAGCAAGGCTAGCGGATAATTTAGACAAAACATAATAAACTAATGACAATGTATATAATAATAACAGTTTAATTAGTAATGTAAAAGTTTCATCTAATAATTAAATTTTCAGCAAAAAATATATCTATACCTCTAGAATTGGAAACAAACAAATTAAAATGTAAAACTCAATTCAAAATTTAACGAAATCTTGATTCAATAGAAAGACCCCAAACAACACATCCTTTGCTAGATCCAAAAACCTGACATATGCACAAAAGAGGCTGCAAAATACAAAATTCAAACATACCAAGCAAAGTAAAACGCAAGGAGCCAAAAACAAAACACAAGCCACGAAAATCCATTGACACCAGAACAGAACCAGAAAACAAAACAAGGTCCTAATAAATCGCAGGTAACCTACAACAAGCAATATTGAGACTACATTTAATCATGTCTTTGTTATCCAACTTCACCAGCAAGGCTAGCGGATAAGTTAGACCATACATAATGAACTAATGACAATGTATATAATAATAAAAGAGTAATTAGTAATGTAAAAGATTGATCTAATAATTAGATTTTCAGCAAAACTAATCTCTGTACCTCTAGAATTGGAAACAAACAAATTGAAATGTAAAAGTCAATTAAAAATTTAACTAGTCTGAATTGAATAGAAAAACCCCAATCAATACAGCCTTTGCAAGATCCAAAAATTAACCATAGGCACAAAAGAGATTGCAAAATTGAAAATTAAAACATACCAAGCAAAGGACAATGTAAGGAGCCAAACAATAACACAGGCCACAAAAATCCATAGGTACCAGAACAAAACTAGGAAAAAAAAGGCCCAGCAAATCTCAGGTAACCTGTAACAAACAATATTGAGGGTATATTCAATCACGTCTTTGTTATCCACCTTCACCGCCAATGCTAGGGGATAAGTTAGAGCAAACATAATAAACTAATCACAATGTATAAAATAATAACAGAGTAATTAGTAATGTAAAAGTTTGATCTAATTATTATATTTTCAGCAAAATTTATATCTATGCCTCTAGAATTGGGAAGAAACAAAAATTAAAATGGGAAAATCAATTAAAAGTTTGACATATTCTGAATTAACCAGCAAAAGCCCAAACAACACAACCTTTGCACGAAGCAAAAACCAAGCATAGGCACAAAAGAGATTGCATAATAGAAAATTAAAGGAGACTAAGAAAAGTAAAACGCAAGGAGCCAAATATAATAAACTAATGACAATGTATATAATAATAATAGAGTAATTAGTAATGTAAAAGTTTGATCTAATAATTAGATTTTCAGCAAAAATTATATCTATACCTCTAGAATCAAGCAAACAAAAATTAAAATGGAAAACTCAATTAAAAATTTAACATATTCTGAATTCAACAGAAAAACCCCAAACAATACAACCTTTGCAAGAAGCAAAACAAAGCATAGGCACAAAAAAGGTTGCAAAATATAAAATTAAAACAGATCAAGCAAAGTAAAATGCAAGGAGCCAAACCACAACACAGCCCATGAAAACCCATAGAAACCAAAACAAAACCAGAAAAAAAGGGTTACCAAATCTCAAGTAACCTACAACAAGGAATATTGAAGCGACATTCAATCACGTCTTAGTTATCCACCTTCACCACCAAAGCTAGCGAATTAGTTAGACCAAACATAACAAACTAATGACAATGTATATAATAATAACGAGAGTAATTAGTAATGTAAAAGTTTGATCTAATAATTGGATTTGGAGCAAAAATCATCTCTGTATCTCAGGAATTCGAGACAAAGAAATTTAAATGTAAAACTCAATTAAAAATTTAATGTAATCTGAATTCAACAGAAAAACCCCAAGGAACACAACCTTTTCCAGATACAAAAACCAAGCATAGGTAAAAAAAGAGATTGCAAAATAGAAAATTAAGAGATACCAAGCAAAGGAAAACGCAAGGAGCCAACCAACAACATAGGCCACGAAAATTCATAGATACCAGAACAGAACCAGAAACAACAACACAGGGTCTACCAAATCTCTGGTAAACTGCAACAAGCGATATTGAGGCTACATTCAATCATGTCTTTGTCATCCACTTTTACCACCAAAGCTAGCAGATAAGTTAGAGCAAACATAATAAACTAGTGACTATGTATATAATAATAACGGAGTAATTAGTAATGTAAAAGTTTGATCTAATAATTAGTTTTCAGCAAAAATTATCTCAATACCTCTAAAATTAGAAACAAACAAATTAAAATGTAAAATTCAATTCAAAATTGAATGTAATATGAATTCAACAGAATACCCCAAGCAACACAACCTTTGCAAGATGCAAAAACAAAGCATATCCAAAAAAGAGGTTGCAAAATAGAAAATTAAAACATACCAAGAAAAGTAAAATGCAAGGAGCCAAAAAGAAAACACAGGCCATGAAAATCCATAGATACCAGGACAGAACCAGAAACAGAAAATGGACCTACCAAATCTCAGGTACCCTGCAACTAGCTATATTGAGGCTACATTCAATCACGTCTTTGTTATCCACCTTCACCACCAAGGCTAGCAGATAAGTTAGACAAAACATAATAAACTAATGACAATGTATATAATAATAAAGAGTAATTAGTAATGTAAAAGTTTGATCTAATGATTAGATTTTCAGCAAAAATTATCTCTATAGCTCCAGAATTGGAAACAAACAAATTAAAATGTAAAAATCAATTTAAAATTGAACATAATATGAATTCAACCGAAAACCCCAAGTAACACAACTTTTGCAAGATCCAAAAACCAAGCATAGGCACAAAAGAGGTTGCAAAATAGAAAATTAAAAGAATCCAAGCAAAGTAAAATGCAAGGAGCCAAACACCTACACAACCCACTAAAAGCCATAGATACCAGAAGAGAACCTGAAAACAAAAAAAAAAAGGGTCCACCAAATCTCAGGTAACTTGCAACTAGCGATATTAAGGCTACATTCAATCACGTGTTTGTTATTCACATTCACCACCAAGGCTAGCATATAAGTTAAACAAAACATAATAAACTAATGACAATGTATATAATAATATTAGAGTAATTAGTAAAAGTTTGATCTAATAATTAGATTTTTTAAGCAAAAATAAGCTCTATACCTCTAGGATTGGAAATAAACAAATTAAATGTAAAACTCATTCAAAATTTAGCGTAATCTTAATTCAACAGCAAAACCCCAATTAAGACAACCTGATGCATGCCTCCCTTGATCTTTTTCTAGAGGTTTTCTTCTTTGGTGAAATGGTTTGTGGAGAGGTAAGAAGTGAGGTGGTTTTAGCCACCACTTAAGGTAAGATAAGCCTAAGAGGGAAAGTTTGCTACAAGGGATGGAACCCTTGATAAAAACCTAAGGAACTCTCAAAGAGAGAAGAAGGGTGGACACTAAGATAATTTCGGCCAACTCAAGGTTTTTCCATTCAATAAAGTGTAAAAAATACAAGAGTGTGAAGGAGCACCTTTTATAGGGGGAGCTAACCTCTTGGACAAGTCATGAAGGAAATGAAGGGCTAGGATTAAAAGGAGTCATCCAAAGGAGGAGGATTGAAGCCCAAAGTCCAATCAATCCCCTCCTTTAGATGAGAATTGGTGCCCAAGCTACCTCATCCTAGGGCCAAGATTACTCCTTTATTAGTTTTGGGTTTTATTTAGGAAAAGAGGTTGTAGTTATCAAACTACCCCCTTATTTCCTAAATAAAGGCCCAAAAGCTAATCTTACCCCTTCTTATTACTAAGACACCTCCTAGAAAATTAAATGGACTAATACATGTCCAAAATAAAATCCTAGGTTCCTAAAAGAAAAATTACAAGTAAATAAGTCATGGCTTGCATAACTTGATGGTCTTATGGAGGTGAGATCTTCTTCCTTCTACTCTAGCCATGTCTTCTTCTATTCTCCTAGCCATAGCCCTAGTGATAGGGCCCTTGCTTGGGGAGAATGCATCATCTCCTCCTCCTTGGGAAGGATTTGACCTCAAATATGATAGGTCCTCCTCTTTTTCATCAGTACTTACAAAAGGGATCAAATCACAAACATTAAAGTAGTACTGACACCATAGTCCTCAGGGAGATCTAATATGTATACATTATTGTTCACTCTCTTGAGGACTTGAAAGGGACCATCTCCTCGGGGGCTAAGCTTGGACTTTCTTTGAGTAGGAAAGCGATCTTTCCTCAAATGAAGCCATACCCAATCCCTTTCATTGAAGATAATTTCTTTCCTTCCCCTATTAGCCTTAGTAGCATACCCTTTAGAGTGTCGTTCAATGTTGGCTTTGACCATTTCATGTAATTTTTTAACAAAATTTGCTTTAGCTAATCCTTTTTTATGAATAGAAGAAGGAAAAGGTAAAGGCAAAATATCAAGAGGTGTAAGAGGGTTGAAGCCATAAACAATCTCAAAGGGTGAGTGCTTGGTGGTTCTTTGGACCACCCTATTATATGCAAACTCTATATGGGGAAGGTAATCATCCTAAGACTTATGATTTCCCCTAAGAAGTGCCCTTAGCATAATGGATAAGGATCTATTTACTACCTCAATTTGCCCATCAGTTTGGGGATGACATGTGGTAGAAAATAGGAGTTTAGTTCCCAACCTAGCCCACAAAGTTTTCCAAAAGTGGCTAAGGAACTTAACATCTCTATCAGACACTATGGATTGAGGTATTCCATGCAGACGAATAACTTCTTTGAAGAAAAATCTTGCAATGTTGCTCACGTCATCTATTTTGTGGCAAGGTACGAAATGGGCCATTTTAGAAAACTTATCCACTACCACAAAGATAGAGTCCGCTCCCTTTTGGGTTCTAGGAAGTCCAAGGATGAAATCCATGCTTATGTCTACCCAAGGAGCGGAGGGAGCCGGTAAGGGTGTGTAAAGTCCATGAGGCATTCCTTTAGATTTAGCTTGTAAACAAGTTATGCATCTAGAGCAATGTCTTTGCACATCTCTTTTCATATGGGGCCAATGGAATTTTTCTTTTAAAATGAGCAAAGTTTTGTTTATTCCAAAATGTCCCATGGGCCACCCTCATGGCTCTCTTTCACAAGCAATTTTCTACGAGATCCTTGGGGTACACAAAGTTTACTTTCTTTGAATAAGTACCCTTCACTCACATGAAACCCATCAGTAGGTTTGGACAAGGAGGTAGCAAAAATGGGGCCAAACTCTTGGTCAGAAGCATATTGGTCCTTAATATAATCAAATCCTAAGATTTGGGAGCTCAAAGTGGCAAGAAGAGTATGCCTTCTAGATAGGACATCAACCACTACATTGTGCTTCCCTTTCTTGTATTTGATTATATAGGGAAAAGTTTCCAAAAAATCAACCCATTTTGCATGCCTCTTGTTGAGCTTACCTTAACCCTTCAAATATTTTAGTCACTCATGGTCACTATGAATGACAAACTCCTTGGGAATAAGGTAATGTTCCCATGTTTGAAGGACCCTTATTAAGGAGTAAAACTCTTTGTCATAGGTGGGGTAATTGAGGGCGGTACCATTTAGTTTTTCACTAAAATAAGCCACGGGGTGGCCGCCTTGCAATAACATAACACCTATTCCAACACCTGATGCATCACACTCTAGCTCAAAAGTTTTTGAAAAGTCAGGTAGAGCTAGAACAGGGGCATGGGTGAGTTTTTCCTTAATAAGCTTGAAGGCTTTTTGTTGTTTAGCACACTAAAGGAAGGGAACTTCCTTCTTCACCAAATCATTGATTAGTGAGAAAAGTGTGGAGAAATTAGGCACAAAGACCTATAGAAACTCGCGAGACCATGAAAGCTCTTGATCTCAGTCACACTTTTTGGGGTGGGCCATTCTTAGATGGCTTTGATTTTTTCGGGGTCCACGTGAACCCCATCTTTATTGACTACAAAACCTAAAAACATCATACTCTCTACACAAAAATTACACTTTTCAAGGTTTCCATAGAGTTCGTGTGACCTAAGGATGCAAAAGACGCGCCTAAGATGACCTACATGCTCATCTAGGCTCTTGCTATACACTAAAATATCATCAAAATAAACTACACAAAATTTTCCTAAGCAATCCCTAAGGACATGATTCACAAGCCTCATGAAGGTACTTGGGGCATTGATAAGCCCAAAGGGCATTACCAACCACTCATAAAGCCCAAACTTGGTCTTAAAAGCGGTTTTCCACTCATCACCTTCCTTGATGTGGATTTGGTGATAACCACTCTTAAGATCAATTTTTGAAAATAATTGGGCCCCATGCAATTCATCAAGCATGTCATCAAGCCTAGGGATAGGGTGCCTATATTTGATGGTGATGTTATTGCTTGCTCGACAATCAATGCACATCCTTCATTGGCCATTCTTCTTGGGCACCAACAAGACTGACACAACACAAGGGCTTAGGCTCTCTTGAACCCAACCCTTCTCCAATAGTTCTTGGACTTGAGATTCAATCTCCTTGGTCTCCATAGGATTAGTCCTATAAGCAGGCCTATTAGGCAGGCTAGCCCCAGGTACCAAGTCTATTTGGTGTTCTATACCCCTAATTAGAGGAAGTCCTTTCGGAACTTCATTAGGGAATATATCACCAAACTCCTTTAAAAGCTCTTAAACCTCTCGAGGTAGGTTCTCCTGTCCAAGTTCTATGGCAGTGCTAGAATTAGAAGGGAAATAAGTGGAGGGGGAAGAAATGGGGGATCCGTCTTTGCAAAGGAGGAGATAGAAAGGTCTGTTAGTTAAGGGGGCTTCCTTTAAATTCAATTTTGTCGCAAATAAACTCCCTTTACTAATGACTTTCTTGGAAGGGGCACCAACTTGCAACTCAACCTCCTTACCTCTTTCAAGCTTTAGGGGTAAAGATTTACTTTTTTTTCTCCTCATCTTTCTTATGTTTCATGATGAGTTGGTCCTCCACGACTTGTGAAGGTATTAGAGGACACAACTTAATACGCTTATCCTTATGAGTGAGGATGATGTTATTGGAATGACCATGGTGTATGACTTTCTTATCAAATTGCCATGGTCTTCCTAGCAAGATATGGCCAGCTTCCATTGGGACTATGTCACATAGGATCTCATCTTTATAAGACCTAATGGAAATTGGAACCTTGACTTGCTCATTGACCTCCATTTCCCCTTGCTCATTGAGCCATTGAAGCTTGTAAGGCTTAGGGTGGGGAAGTGGGGTCAAGGCTAGCTTTTCCACCAACCTTGAGCTACAGTAATTACAGCATGACCCACTATCTACAATGAGAGAACATATTTTTCCATTCACCTTACAACGAGTATGGAATATGTTCTCCCTTTGAGATGAGGACACTTTCAAAGGTTGGCTTCCAAGAAGCCTTCTTATCATCAAGAGTCTCCCTCACATGCATAAGCGGTTTCATCACAATTAGATTGGTATGCATTAACCCCTTCTCCTTCGCTCTCACTAGAGTGTGAGCTAGACTCACTACTATAAACATCTTAGGCCCTCATGATGATGTTTCTTTTAGTAGGGCATTGAGAGACAATGTGGCCTTTTCCAAGACATTTAAAGCATTTGATACTAATAACTTTCTCATGAGAGTTAGTAGTAGGGGTTTTTCTCTCTACATGTGATGTTTTATGCTCCTTAAAGTGCTTGGGATGTTCCTCTTTGGGGTAACTCTTGAAAGAGTCCCCCTTAGGTTGGTCCCTCTTTACATAAGGTAGGTTGTCCTTTTTAAAAGTTTTCATTCTAAGTTAGTTTTCCACCTTGATGCAAAGTTGGACTAACTCATCAAGGGAATTGTATGAGAAGAGCTCTACCTTACCACGAATTTTGGGGCTCTACCCACACAAAAACCTTGCCATAGTGGCCTTGGGTTCCTCAATGATACCTGCCCTCAAGATAAGAAGTTCCATCTTTTGTCTATACTCTTCTATACTAAGGTTGGTTTGCCTTAGTCTTTGGAGTCTATCCAAAAGATCTCTTTCATACCAAGAGGGAATATGCCTTCTTCTTAGAGCATTTCTAAGATCATTCCAATATCTTATGGAAGGAATATTGGTGCAGATTCTCTCATTGGTTAACCCAACCCACCAATGCATGGCATGCCCTTGGAAGCTAAGGGCTGCCATTGGAACCTTTCTTTCTTCTTTTACCTCATGGCAAGTGAAGAGTTGTTCTACCTTGATTTCCCAATCAAGGTAGGCTTCCACATCTTCCCTCCCATGAAATAGGGGGAGATCAATTTTGGGCTCCCTTGAAGGGGCCCCATTATTATGCATAGATGAATGGGAGTTTCTCCAAGGATGATTGTAGTATTCTTCCTCACTTCCACTCCTATGGGTATGTCTAGATGGGGAACCTAAGACTATCCCTTTCATTTTGTAATTCTCACCATTCCCATGCTTTCTTTTTTCTTCTTCTTTCTCTTTTCTTCTTTCTCTTTCTTTTCTTTCTCTTCTTTCTTCATCTTCTCTCCTTTCTCTTATTCTTCTCTCTTCCTTCTCTCTTTTTTCTCTCTTTTCTTCCTCTCTCTTTTTATTTTTCTTTTCTCTTTGGCCTCTTTTCTCTCCTTTTTTCTTCTCTTCCTCTTGTTCTTTTGTCATCCACTCCCTAAAGTCCATGTTTAAGTTTTCTAGAGTGTAATCTTTAGAAATATTTCTTTGGTTTACACTCATGTTTGATGAATAAATATGAGCAATAGAGTGGGTGTGTGATGCCATTGTGCTTGAATTTATAAGAGGAAAAAGTTGGCCAAAAACTTTTCACAAAGCACTCCTCCCTTTTGTATGTTTTCTCACCTAAAATGGCTTTGATGAGTCTTTGGAACTCTTTAGCCTTCTAAGTGTTTTGAAAAGAAATTAAAGAAAGACTTGAAAGGCAAAAAAAAACTTAAAAAGGTAAGGGATCTAAAAAACATGCTCCTAAGGTGTTGAAAGAAGTGTACCAATTCTTCCTTCTTCACCTAATTTTCGAGAAACTAAAGCTAAAAGAAATTAAAACCAATTATTACAATAAAAAAGGGAGGGCCTTAAGGACACTCAAACTCCCAATTCTAAAGGAAGAATTAATTACAACCAAATTAAAAATTCAAAATTTAAAGTCTTCAAGTCCTTTGGTCTCCAAATGTGCTCTAATGCTCACGACTAGTGTTTTGCCCTTTTGAGTTGGTCCCTTAAGCTCTTAGTTCAAGTTTCCAAAGTATGCTACCCTTGTGGGAAGTTCTTTCTTGAAGCTTATTAGAAAGTAGCACTATTACACAAACCAAATAAACCAAAGAAAGTAGCAAGGGATATGCAAAATAGAAACTTAAAAGCAATAAAAGGATAAACACAACAAAGGACACTAACCAATTGGTAAGATTAATTTGACAAGACTAGAAAGAATTTGAAAATATAAGACAAGCAAAAATTAAAGGTAAACAATAAAGAAAGCACACAAAGGAATACCTAAGAAAGGCACTAGAGTGGAATGAAAAACAAACTAAACAAGACTCCAAAATTTCACAAATTGCACTAACTTTAAAATTATAGTGGCCGAATTATTTTAAGAAGGTTCTCAATCACTTACAAGTAATTTTAAGTCCTCAAAGTGTCTTAATCAAATAGGTACACAAGTTTTTTCATAATTTTTTCTTTGGAATTCTTTTCCTCTCTTTTTGTTTTTGAACTTCAACTTCTTTGGTTTGTTTTATCCTTTTTTTTTTTTTTAAACTTAATGTTTCTGTACCTAGCTAATGGAAAGAAAAATTAATGAGGAACAAACTATTATAATCGCTTGAGCTAAAGGTAAAAGGAACAAGCCACCAAAATTGTAAACAAATGCAACTAGTGAACATTAAAATGAAAGAAACAACAAATTTTAGTAGACCTAATTGCCACTGAACTAATGGTATTTTAGGAGTACTTTAAGGCTTTTAAATGAGTGATTTAGTTTCCCAAGTTCAACTCACAATTCGGCCAAACAATTGTACTCAAAAGAATAACCAATAGTGAAAGCAAAACCAAGGGGGAAACTACCAAAAGGATGCGCAAACAAGAAAGAATACAAAGGATTGAATTGAGCAATTGTTTAAGAATATTTAGAAACTAGAATGCTTGAATTAAAAGCATAAACACATAAGAACACAAACAAGATGATCACCTCTTAGAAGCTCAATCCAAAGATGTTTTATAAGGCTTTTTGTAAAATAAGAAAGAGGTTAAACCTAAGGAAGTTTATATGACACGAAAGGAAACTAACATGACCATTTTTTGACAAAAGTTAGAGATTATAAAAATTTCAGCAAGAAATGCACTAAGGATTAGCCTAAAAGGAGAGCCACAAGGTTGTGCAAAATGCACACTTATGTGGACTTACACTACCTCTTTTGTTTAGGCACCTAACCTCAGCACATTAAACATAAAATAAAGCTATACTAAGGGCAAAAACACTTAAAATGCAGCAAAAGATGCAATGAAAAGAACAAAATAAAATTGCATCAACAATAAAGACAATAGCGAATAGAATAAGGAAAATTAAGAAACTACTAATAGTAACTTGAAGACATGAAATGAAAGAAATAAACAACAAGGGAAGACAAGAATAAAATTGCAGAAATGAAGTAAACAATATATAAGAATGCACAAAATTAAAAAGATAGAGAAAAATAAATTTTGACCTCTAGAACCTATGCTCTAGATACCAAATGATGCATGCCTTTCTTGATCTTTTTCAAGAGGTTTCTTCTTTGGTGAAATGGTTTGTGGAGAGATAAGAAGTGAGGTGGTTTTAGGCGTCAGTTAAGGTAAGATAAGCCTAAGAGAGAAATTTTTCCACAAGGGATGGAACCCTTGATAAAAACCTAAGGAATTCTCAAAGAGAGAAGAATGGTGGACACTAAGAGAATTTTGGCCAACTCAAGGTTTTTCCATTCACTAAAGTGTAAAAAATATAAGAGTGTGAAGGAGCACCTTTTTATAGAGGGAGCTAACCTCTTTGACAAGTCATGAAGGAAATGAAGGGCTAGGATTACAAGGAGTCATCCAAGGGAGGAGGATTGAAGCCCAAATTCCAATCAATCCCTTCCTTTAGATAGGAATTAGTGCCCAAGCTACCTCATCCAAGGGCCAAGATTACTCTTTTATTAGTTTTGGGTTTTATTTAGGAAAAGAGGGTGTAGTTATCAAACTACCTCCTTATTTCCTAAATAAAGGCCCACAAGCTAATCTTACCCCTTCTTATTACTAAGACACCTCCTAGAAAATTAAATGGACTAATACATGTCCAAAATAAAATCCTAGGTTCCTAAAATAAAAATTACAAGTAAATAAGCCATGGCTTTTATAACTTGATGGTCATATGGAGGTTAGATCTTCCTCCTTCTACTCTAGCCATGTCTTCTTCTATCTCCTAGTCATGGCCCTAGTGATAGGGCCCTTGCTTGGGTAGATTGCATCACAACCTTTGCAACATCCAAAACCAAAGCATAGCCACAAGAGAGGTTGGAAAATCGAAAATTAAAACATACCAAGAAAAGTAAAATGCAAGGATCCAAAAACAAAACACAGGCCTCGAAAATCCATAGATACCAGAACAGAACCAGAAAACAAAAAAGGGCCCACCAAATCTCAGGTAACCTGCAACTAGCGATATTGAGGCTACATTCAATCAGGTCTTTGTTATCCACCTTCACCACCAAGACTAGCAGATAAGTTAGACAAAATATAATAAACTAATGACAATGTATATAATAATAAGATTGTAATTAGTAATGTAGAAGTTTGATCTAATAATTAGATTTTCAGCAAAAATTATCTCTATACCTCCAGAATTGGAAACAAACAAATTAAAATGTAAAACTTAATTCAAAATTGAACATCATATGAATTTAACAGAAAACCCCAAGATAGACAACCTTTGCAAGATCCAAAAACCAAGCATATGCACAAAAGTGGTTGCAAAATAGAAAATTAAAACATACCAAGCAAAGTAAAATGCAAGGAGCAAAAACCAAAACATAGGCCACGAAAATCCATAGATACCAGAACATAACCAAAAAAATAAAAAAGGGCCCACCAAATCTCAAGTAACCTTCAACAAGCGATATTGAGGGTACATTCAATCTCGTCTTTGTTATCCACCTTCACCACTAAGGCTAGCAGATAACCTAGACAAAACATAATAAACTAAGGAAAATGTACATAATAATAACAGAGTAGTTAGTAATGTAAAAGTTTGGTCTAATAATTATATTTTACGTAGAAATTATCTCTATACCTCTAGAATTGGAAACAAACAAATTAAAATATAAAACTCAATTCAAAATGTAACGTAATATGAATTCAACAGCAAAACCCCGAACAACACAACCTTTGAAAGATCCAAAAACAAAGCATATGCAAACTAGAAAAATAAAACATAGCAATCAAAGTAAAATGTAAGGAGCCAAAAACAAAATACAAGCCACAAAAATTGATAGATACCAGAATCGAAGCAGAAAACAAAAAAAAGGCCCTCCAAATCTCAGGTACCCTGCAACAAGCGATATTGAGGCTACATTCAATCATGTCTTTGTTATCCACCTTCACCATCAAGGCTAACGGATAAGTTAGACCAAACATAATAAACTAATGACAATGTATATAATAATAACAGAGTAATTAGTAATGTAGAAGTTTGATATAATGATTAGATTTTCAGTAAAAATTATCTTTATACCTCTAGAATTGAAAACAAACAAATTAAAATGTAAAACTCAATTAAAAATTTAACATAATCTGAATTCGACAGCAAAACTTCAAACATCACAACCTTTGCAATATCCAAAAACCAAGCATAGGCATGAAAGAGGTTGGAAAATACAAAATTAAAACAGATGAAGCAAACAAAAATGCAAGGAGCTAAACAACAACACATGCCACAAAAATCCATAGCAGGGCTTTTTAAGGTACATTAATGGTGCAACTCTTTTATAGAAAATAAATTTATTGCACTAATGTTATTATTAAGAGAAAGCTTTGATATATACTTTTAGAGTATCAATTTCTAATAGTTTCATGTTGTTAATCTATCTAACCTTTCATGTATGTATTTACTACACATTTTTGATGAATTTTTTTTTATTAGAAAATAGTTGGCATGGTTATAGTGGCAACAACTTTTTAAGGTTGATAACTATAATGTCAAATGCTAAAAATAAACTCACCATGGTGGAACGCCTGAGAGTTTGGGTGGTCAAGGTTGGGTTGGTGTTGAGGGTTTGGAGGAGGCGAGACTAGGTCCGAGTAATGAAGCTACATCTCCTAGTACGAGTCTTCAATAAGAAGGAAATCAGAATTAAATTAAAAGGGAAAAAATGGTAAAAAAAATCTAGATATGTAATTGAAAAAGTCTATGATTTTCACCAATAATCATTAAATAAAACCCTTGAAATCAAAGACACTACTTGCACCTACACTTGGCCACATTAAATCTAAATGTGGGAAATATTGACATTCCCTTTTAAAAAAAATTCAAAAACCTACCAAGATTGAAATAATGGCAGAATAATTTGGAAACTATGCCTTCTTCAAAGCCCTTTCACATTCACTAATTTTATTTCGATGTTAAACAAAAAAAAAAATAATCATAAACATACCGTGCAGAAACTTAAGGAATTCATTGTTGAAGCTGAGATGCTAACATGAAAGGGGGAGCTGAGGAAGCGAGTGGTAGTGCAGAATGGAAAATTGATTTTAGGGTAGTGTTGCTCTACTTGTGTTTGTTTTTTAATTTATTAGGTTAGGCCAAAATACTTTGGTGGGGAAAAGGTAAATGTGAGGTTTTAAAACCTCCTTAAAGAATCAAAACTAGCGTCGGTTAAAATGAATCGCCGTTGTTACACCGCTGCTAAATTCCTTTTTTCTTGTAGTGAATATGTGTCAAAATTAGGATTGGAGAAGGAATTTATTTGTTTAGGAGGCAAAGTTGCTTGAGGGATTAAAGATGAGGCTGAGACAGTAGTATTGTCAGAAAGAGTGAAAGATAGATGGGTTTGGGAAGCAAATAGATTAGGAGTCTACTTTATAGTATCCGCCTATAGGCTTTTATTAGCAGATAGGGATGACCAAAAAGATCCTTTTTTAACCTACTATGGTGCAAAGATGTACCAACAAAGATGCAGCTACTACGTGGCAATTAGACATAGACCGGTTGCCAACAAAGGAGAATTTACTAAAACATGATATTCTTCATTAGGAAGCAACATTGTGTGGGTTGTGGCAATGAGGTGGAAACTGATGCTCACTTGTTTGTATCGTGTGATGTGTCTGTTAAGGTATGAAAACAACTTTATCATTGGTGGGTATATCTATAGCATTACCTTGTATAGTCAGAATTCATGGTTTCCAATTTATTGGCTTGATCAACGACACTAAGAAACGAAGGAATGCATGATGTTTTATCTGTTTTGCAGGACTTTGACATATTTGGAAGCCACACAATAACGCAGTTTTCAATGGTCATGCTATTGATGTTCGTGAAATTGTTCAAGCTACACAATTGAGTTCATAGGAGTGGTGTCAGACAGTTAAGCTTACAACACACTCTTATGCGTAATGGCTCTTGAATCCGATGTTTTGTGTCTAACAGGTGGAGTTACTGTATTTGTGCTGAAGTTTCGTATTTTATGTTTTTCTTTTGTTTGGGCAGAAGAGATATCTTACGCTTTCTATTTCACTTTTAATATTAATAATACTTTTGTTTGCAATGGAAAAAAAAAAAGAAGTTCTCATAACAAATTAAAACCTCGAAGTTTACCACAAGTAGTATTTTGCAAGATGCCTATAAATACAAGAAAACATGAAGTTAGAATTTCTAAGACGTCAAATCTTCAAAGTTATTTGCTTATTTTAAGCCTTCGATATAGCTTTGTGCTTTTAAATTATAAAAAATTATATTAGAAAGATATTTGAGTTCTCAAATTTGGACTTTTGTGAGTGTATATTTATATTTTAAGACATTGTATCTGGTCACTAAAACTTTGTCCAAAACCTTATTTAACTTTATGGTTTAGGTTTGAAGAACCGTTACTTGTGTGTTTCAAGTGGAGTACGACGAGAGTCTGTTGTCATGATTAGCAAGGGATTAAATATGGATTTGTGAGGAAACATTTGTTAGCTAATTTGCAATTTTCTTGTAACACATTAATGAAGAGAATTCTTATAGTGACAGACCAAAAACGTTAGTGAAGGAAAACTTAGAAAGCAAGACCATTAATTTTTTGCTTAAGAAATAAAAAAAGAAATTAAAACAATTTTTTTTTATTGACTAAATGAAAATGATAAATGAGTACACTTAATGTTACTTGTCATTGTTTTATGCATTTTCAAAAAATAAAACAAGATGTCATTCTATGTTTTTTTTTTAATTTTTTTTATATAAAAACATGAAATGAAATTAGTCTCTCCATTCACACACAGTTTTTTTTTTTATATATATATGGCAGATGCAAATATATATACAACTATATAGGAGAATTTAGGTTTAGGAAGAGACTGTACGCAAGTGTATTACATGTGAATCAGCTTATAAGGAGCATTCTACAACAATTAAAGATCTAGCACATGATCGAGTTTTACAATCATATACGCATTAATCCTTACTATCCATGCATTGTTATAGAATGCACCTACTTTTACTCACATTTATCTAAAAAAACGAACCTACATTTTTGCACTTATAAAACGTCAATATACGTTATTTTCACTTGTAATAATTAGCAACCCTTGTAACCTATATATACACATTGCCTAGCTAGCTAGTATGTTGAGCCAACTATACACTTGCCCACCAACAATTGGCAACACATCAAGTTTGTAGGAGAAGACTTGGATTCGATCCCTACAGAATATATTCTTGGAGAGAGGTGAGAGCCTTTGAATGAGACTAAATTATGTTATTAATAGACAAATACATACACTTAGCTAGTAGTAAATTAGTCAAAATTAGTCATAGATAAAATTGATAGATACTTAGTATCCATAACATACACTTACTCAATTATCACAGTTTAGTTGAAAATACATATTAAGTTTGTGAGAGAGGATTTGGATAGGATTTGGATTCAATCTTGAGGGAAAGGTGAAGACCCTTAAGTGAGACTAAATTATGTTATTAATAGAAAAATAAATACACTTTAGCTGTTTGATTCTCTTGATATAATATTGACATGATAAAGTGGAAGTGTGGTACAACTATAAATACTCCAATGCTTATCTCAATAAAGGCAAAAAAAATAATAAATTACTGGAATATGGTGGTTAATATGTTAGACAAAATTAGTTAAAAAATTAATTATAATTACAAGTTATTAAACTAATTTATTGAGATAGAAGTATATGATAAAATTATATGTAGAAAGTAGTTAAAAATATAAAATGATAAAAAATAAATAAATTCTTATTTTATATAGAAAATATTAAAAAAATCTAACAAATATTTAAAGACAAAAAAGTAAATAGAGATAAAAGCTAGAATTATCATTTTAAAAAACGTTACTTAAAGTAATGTTTTAAAAAAATGTTATAAACTACTAAACAAAGTGAAATAAAGGGTTGGCTCTAGGGTTGAATAATAAGAAGTTTTTTGTAATCTTTTTTGAAATACTTTCTTTAAAAACTTGATAGAATAGTTTTAAGAAGATATTTTAAAATAAGAACTTTCTTATAGTTTTAATAAAGATTAAATCACACAATATAAAAGCTTGAAATAATAGAAGATAATAAGAACGATTGTTTTTATACTAGTTCATTCCAAATTAGGTTACACCCAGTTCTTTTCGAAGCACCTCTTGGAAGGTTACATGATTTTAACAAAAATACACAAGTATTCTTACCGCTACTTTTTGCTTACAACGAATAATGTTCTACATAATTCCTAACTCCTTTAAAGTCCTCTGAGTTTTAAGTTTGAGTACTATTTGTGTCTAAGTTACTCTTGGTTTTGATTGAGTATTTTTTTAACAACTAGTCACTCCTAGCTAAATATAAGAAGAATGAAAGAATGATTTACAAGGCAAACTTTCAAAGAGAGGATAGGAATGTTTCACTCACTATTTAACTCCACAATTTGAAGGATATGTAATTTTGGCTTAGTAAAACGTTGCTTTTTCTAAGGCTTTTGATTATTCAAGATGAGTGAATCTAATAGAGATTGCAATAAGGAAGAAATGATGTTAAACACTTGAATATTTTGCAACTATTAGCTTTGATACTTCTATTTTTCTTATTCTTCCTTGATCTTTTATTTATAGTCTCCATATGTGATCGTTACTCATCTTCTTACCGTTGAGGGATTTTGAGTGTGAGTTTGGTCAATGATCTTGGCATTTAGTGCCTCATGAAGACTTATCATTGAGCTCGTCTCCTTTTCATAGTATTGTGCTTCACATATCAACTTTATACAATGCTTTTGCAGACAAGTAGTATGTTAGAGTTGTCTTCTTGAGGAGGATATTCAGCTTTTACCTTTCTTTTTTCCATGGTTGCTTCAACCACTTCACACAGTAATTCTAGGATTGTAAAATAATTTTTCTTTGTGATTTCTCCCTTACACTTTGCATTATTATTCAATATCATTCAATGATTAATTTGCTTCTCTATTTTATTGGTTATATCTTAATTGTTTAAATATTCATGACCATTGATGTTTAAGAAATCAATCTGAGAAGCAAGTAAGTTATTGCGTTGGTAGAATTAACCAAATTTATCGAACAAACCTCTAATTGGGTAAAAACAAATTGATCCTAATTTGAAATCTTACATGACTAAACTGGATAACAAATTAGGATTATAATATGGTGTGAATGACCAAATGCACCATAACAATTTGGTAATTTATTGGTAATCAATGAATAATAAAGAATAAGATTGTTTAATAAATAGAGAGTAGAAACAATATAGTGAAAATCACAACCCTAAGTCTCAACCATTGAATTCCAAATCTAGTCCCATATATTGCTCTAAATCTGAATCAGCGTGATTCACATATTAAATAATCATTCTTTTAATTATTCTTTTATCCCCTAAATTGAATTATTTGGGAGCTAAATCTAGTCATTTAGGTACAATATCCAGACTTAAATCTAATATTACTACTACGTAGGGCACACTTGCCCTTAATTGGTCTTATTTTATGCATCATACTTTCATTAAAGAGGTGGTAGTGATAATCTCTCTTGATGTTGTTCTACAATCAATTTCTCTTTTGAGATACATCAAATAGTCATTCAGATTATGTATCTTGACGATGTATTTTTGTGAATTAGTGTACATTAGATGGTTACTTAAATTTTTCTTTTAAAGATTTTGAGTTAGTTTAGCTCTTCTTATGCTTTGATCTATTCTCTTTCTTTGTTAAAAACTCATCCATATGGTGTTAGAAAAAGAGTTTACTTCTTAACAGTAAAACATGACATCTAGTGTTAAGATGATCTTCTGATGTCCAACATATGCTTTTGTCTTCTAACAATAGTGTGTCTCTTTTAATCAGCAGCTCTGGTCCTCTAACAATAATGTGTCTCTTCCAATCTTCACACCTTCTGAACTTGCATCAACTGCTTCCACTAGTAGCTTATTTGATACTACAATCTTGTAACTTCTGGTCTTGCAATGACAACTTCTGTTTCTAGCTTCTGATTGACATCTTCTACTACTTCTAATCTTCTCATATGACAATCTTCTAATTGATATGTCTTTTTATGCTCTCGTGACTAGCTAGTAGCTACTCTTTCAATAGTAGCTACTCTTTCAATAGTATCTTTTAGTCTTTATATTTTCTGATTGCATTGACTAAATAATATTCTATTATCTTCTATGCTTCTTATGCTATCTTCTAATCTTTTGATTGATCTTCTTCAAGTGTCCATGAGTTATTTTCTATTTGTGTACCTTCTTAAAATATAACTTATAGGAAGAAAATTAGATAATCAAACTTAATTGATTTGATATCACAAAATTACTTAGGCTATTTAGCTGTTCAGCTGATTTTTTGAACCTTTTAAACTTAACACAAAACTTGTTTTCCTAAGAGTCAAAACAATTTTTTTTTTATAAATAGTCAAACAAACTTTTGAGCTAATAAAAAAAGTTAAAAGTTAGTTGAAATTTCTTTGCCAATATAGTCTAAAACATTGTTGGGTTTAAAGTAAGAAAAAGGAAGGGAAATGAGGGGTTTTGACTGTACATTTTGTTTAGTTGAGACGAGGAAAAAGGAGACATTTTAATCGAGGAGAATATGCAACTATTTTCTTGTTTAGTTAGACAGGCTGGTTAAAATTAATTTACTTTTGTAACCTTATAATTTTAAATTTCAAAGCATAAGTAGATGTATTCTAGCACAATTAAAATATTTTAAACCACCTTTTCTCTCCTCCAAGTTTTCCAATATTTGAAGAAAGCAAAAATTAGATTAAAAGGATTTGTTTTCCTTCATTCCCCCTCACATCTCTTAAAAACTAAACTAAAAATCAACATTTAAAAAGTTCATTTGCCTCACCTTTTTATTCCCCTTTACACTGATAGTGTGTAACATTAATATCTCTTACATAACTTAACGGTTATTTAATGGCAAGATCCCTTTAAATAACTTTAGCTTAATAACCTCCATATCCAATCAAAAGACGACGCTGATCAAATTATCTTAAGACCACCTCCATAACTAATTAAAAGACGACATTGATCATTAGGTTAAATAATAAAATAAATACATTTAAATATTAGTTTAAATTTTTATATTATTTTTAAATTTACCATCTACGATGTTGGAACGAATAAAAATAATCATTTATGGTTTGAGAAAAAATATACTTTATAGAAAAAAAAATTATAGCTAATAATTCATGAGTATATATACACACTGATATGCATCTCGTATGTGTATATATACACACAAATTAATATAAATGGAGTATAAATAGGCACCAACAAACCATAAACATGAATTGCTAAAGCCACAGCCCCGTGGAAAACACCACATACCAGTGGTATATGTGCCCATAACTCGGGAGAAATTGCATCACAACTAGGTTACAAGGTATTGTCACAAGACTGACAACAAATAAATTAGAAAGGAAGACAATTTACTCGTAAGAATTGCTATTAAATGAAAATATAAGATTACTTTTAAACTCTAATAATATAATCATCGTATGTATAAACATGAAAATGGAATCAAAACACGTACTTTACCATAACTATTTTAGATTAACAATATTTGGTACTAAATACATATATAGGCACCAAAGTCCTACTTTCATTAAACAAGTTTAAAATCTACATATAGTCATAAAGTACTTATCGATGCTGAAGGAAATTAAATTGAAAGATATAGAGAAATTAAACAACACATAGTTTAATATTATAACTAATTGACACCTAAGTTAAGTTGCTCCACTTCTCTTCAAACCATCATGCCACAGCATCTCAATCAGCCTGCATACACGAGATAATAATAAAAATTAACCAATAAATAACAATATTTGAGAAGAATGGAAATTAATAATAATAACAATAATAATGATCAAGAATTCTTACATTAACTTTACTTGCAGAAACCGAACTGGTTGGTGAATTTGGAATGAACCTAGCCCACTGTGATTTGGTTTTGTGCACAAGTTAGGAATTTAATTATATAAATATATTGTGAATTTCAAGAAACGTTATGTGCAGAGCTAACCCTAAAGCCTGAACTTAGGGTTAGATAGATAATTACGTTTTTTGCTGCAGCACTGAATGCTTCTCGATGTGGGATCTCAGGGTTTGCTGCTTTGATGCGCTGTATCTCCTCTCTGACATGCACAACACAATTAATCAATCAAATTGTAAATGGAAAAAGAATGAATAAATTAAGTCGATGAAAGCAACTTATGATCTTTTTACATAAATACTTTTTTATTTCTTTCGATAAGCCCTTTCAAGAAATCATTAAAATAAGTTACATTCTTAATTTATGAGCTTCATAGATCCTAATGAAACTTATGAATAAACTTCTATTTCATAGTATCATTTTGAATAAGTATTAGGGTATGTGAGAATGTAATAGTGCAGGTGGTGTTGTGTTGTGTAAAAGACAAAAAAGTACACATTTTTCTTTTGCACTTACTTCATGAAACGGTTGTAAGCTGATGGAAGACGGTGCTTTTTCTCAGGTGCTGAAAAAGAAATGAAACAAAAAAATATATAAGCACACAATCACATACATATACATGTATATATATGTTTACATGGTTGTTGGGGATGAGAAAAACGGATCATATGATTATGCAAGTCTCATGTTATATTTGTTTGGAGAGGGTTCTGAAAAGGGTTGGTTCGATCTGTGGTAACTACGTACGTTTCACAACAAATGATGCTGCTTTTGGGGACACTGACTCGTTGGATGTAGTTGGGGAGGAAGATGAAGATGATGCTTGGCCCTTTTTGGCATTACTGTAAAACCCCTGCTGAAAACAAAACAGATGCTTATAGTTATGTAAATATACACTCTCACTTTTCTAACCAACCATACATCACTACACTATTGATCTCAAAGAAAAGACCTATACACATTGTACAAATATAGGCATAACAAGAAGAAGAAAACTAAAAGAGAAACATTACAATATTACATGGTATATATAGATATGTCATGCTCATGAAAATATTAGTATTTTATTAAAAGGGGTGCATAACCTGGAGACTGAGGGTGTGATCAATGCTTTGGTTTTGAGAATTGGGGGGTCTGGTGCTGAGAAAGGAGAGGTTGCTGCAGTGACCGCACTTCACTGTCACAGTGTCTAGCAGCCTCTTGCATGGGATACCAACCTACACAAAAAACATCAACATGACCCTACATATTAATATTTCTAGTCCCCTCTTTCAATTTTAGGTAACTTTGTTTTTGTTAATGTAGTACTGCTACCACTTTTACTCACCAGTTAAACAAATTTAGTTTTTCTCAAAAAAATCTCTACCCAATTTGTATCATAATACAAATAAACATACATTTGTATCATACATTCAATGAGTGTATTTGGTTTAACAATAGGTTCAACAGACACAAATTTCCATATATATTCTGTGAGAAATAGAAATTTGTGACTTTTTAACGTTAGTTAAACCAAACGTACACACATAAGTTGAATGTATAAATAAACCTTATTATGATACTATAATATGAATAATAAATGGGAACACGAATGTGGTTGGTGTTTGATGGTTTCTACTTATTGGTAGAAGTGTTAAGAGACGAGGTTACCGCGAGGACAGTGTTGCAGAAGTTGCAACGAACGTAGCAGAGGTGTTCAGATGGTGGAACCAGGTCCATGGTGAGTTTCTCTTCCTGATTCATATTTCGAAAGGGTTAGAGAGGAGAAGGGGTGAAAGAAAGAGGAGTAATAGTAGCTTTGGCAGAGGGAGGAAAATGTTGCAGTTGTAGGGTTTAAGATAGCAATTTGAAAGGGTCAGTGGGTGATATATAGGAATAGGAACAGGAAGATAGATAGAGATAGATGAAGTTGTGTTGTGTTGTGTTGTGTTGTGGGGTAGCGTCAAAAAGAAGACTTGTTTTACTACTTGGTCTTGTAGTACAATTTGCTGCAGCATTATATTGCACGCTTTGTTTGCAGACATGACCTGCACCAAGCACTGACACTAATTAACCATCTACTATGGCCAAAATATCGTTCTTTATTTACTTTATAGCACATATATACATGAATGTGCATATCTATCTCAGGGTCATGAACCAGAGACTCAGCTATAATATAAAAATCCTATTTCAAATACAGTAGTGTTGATATTCATTCTGTTAATCATCAATGAGTTCTTTGTTCATTTAAATTTGTAAGAGAAAATAAGTCATGCAGTATAAAATATTGTAATTTAATTATAGATTATCATTTATGATAAATTTATTCACTTTTACAAAATTCTAACCAACAAAGGGTACACAATTTATAGCGGTGTTCAGTCTTTAAGTTTAAAATGGTTGAATGATTATATATGTATGTTTGATTAAGGTTTAAAGACTCTTAAAGGCTTATTGAATAAACGACTACGAATTCTTATAAGAAATGTGTGTCCATGAAACATAATGCAATTTAAACCAAACAACCCTAAAAAAATCTGCTAAATTAATAGTTTACTACTTGATTAGCATGAGTATAATTGTGTATCTATATACATGTATATAAGTTATAATTTATAGAAAGAAACCTTTTTTTTTTTTTTGTTGAGGAAAACAGAAAGAAAACTTGAATATGCCTGTTACGGCTTAGGATCGCATTGGAAAATGTAGAGAGAAAATGGTGGCTTATTTGCTTCCCAACCAGGGTAAAAAAATGCAGCGACTGCTTGTCACCGGTTATAATTTCTTAAGGTAAAATATATTTTATCTCTCAAAATATCTCAAAATTTAAATTTATTCTCTTTAAAAATTTACCAAAAGTTCTTAACTTTTATATGATATTGTTTTAGACTTTTATCTAAAAATATGTGTTTGGAGTAACTAACAAGGAAAAAGACTCTCTGGAGAGGAACCGGGTTCAACTAACAGATGCCAACTAATCCTATGTGTGTTTCTATTATAAACTAAATTTATGTTTCTATATTCTATATATATATATATATATTAACATAATTAATACTGATATATCGGAGTATATTAATAGTACATTAAAATTTTTTTATTACTTAACCACACGTTAAATAGGGCACTAATTAACTTTGATGGAAAACTTAATATAAATTTTTCATTCTAATGGTAAAGCTACATTTCTTTATTAATTTTGCGTCGACTTAAATGTATTATCAAGAACATACGTGATTTTAAATAGATTCAGCTAAACACATACAGCAATTGATTACACTTACACATTTTTTTTACAGCAATTCTTTATAATTTAAAAAGAGTAAGAAGAGATGAAAAAGAAACATGAGATACCCTCAAACAAAAGGTTATGCAATGGAAAGAGATCGACAAAAAAAAAAAAAAAGGAAGAGTTATAAAGCATATTGTATAAATTGTACGGTAGAACAAAAAGGCACTCTTAAATCTTAACATTACTAAACAAAGATAATAACATGTTGAGGTTGTTAGCAAAGTTTGATCTAGATATCACAAGATCTCCAACCCACACCATGAAGAAGGGCAAAATGGTTCTCCATCCTTAATCATTAGTGTTATCTTGCATGCATTGATACTAATTGTAGTTTTAATCTTTCTAGATACATAAAAATTAAAATTTGTTCTCCTTTTTTGTGCAAATTCAATCTCCCTACAATTTTATTTCTGTAATTTGGTTCATTTATTAACTTTGACATTTAACATTTAAAGTGAATCTTGATGTGACACTCTCATGTGTTCTCATTTAGTACTTCCATGTTGACGTATCACTCTTCTACACAGTTGCACTGGTATTTTACCTAAACATTGGACCATAAGTTAATAAATGAACCAAAATTTCATAATTAAAATAATAGAAGTCAATTCACTAAAAATAATAAAGACTAAAGTTTAATTTTAACACTACAATTAGAAGATCAAGAACTGTAATTAAGTATTAGGTATTTTTGATTTTGTGTATTATAGGAGTTCTAAGATTGACTTGATGGTTGAAAGCAGAAGGAAGGGGAAATGGTCTTCAAATTTTTCCCATACTGTTGTTGAATAGTGCGCTAAATTGTTGAAAATTCTTAATATTGAGTTCGATTTCTTCTGAAAAAAAAAATAGAACATTAGCTTATGTAAAATAACATTTAAAATGTAGGTCAAGTTTATTAAAGTGGAGTACATAAATAACTCACACAACTGAATTGTAGTAAACATTTAGCATATGGTAAGAGTTTTCTAGTTTTGGTTAGAGCTAAGCTCTTCTCTCATCATAAAGTCTAGTTGAGCATTTCATGACTTTAGAAGCTAACCTCTCCTCCTCTCCCTAAACTTCCACATTATAAATAAACATACAGGCCCCTCTTTTTCACCACTACTACACATTCACACACTTACTTCTTAAGTATAACCCTAGTATTCAACCGTTCCAAAACAACTTTCTCTGGACCTTATTCATTATTTTCCCCTCAAATTGCAACCCATAATGCTTCTACATCTCAAATATGGAAAGTAAAGCATAGGAACTGTCCCATTATTATTAATGCATTGCTTATTCAAGTTGTTTCCCAGATCCCACCTTGCCACTCATTCATGTCTCAGATGCAGTGATTGCACCAACCATTGAATATTGAAGTGAATGGTTATGAACCCCATTGGAATTAGAAGCCCACCCCGTAAATATGGGAAGAGCTCAATTAAATCCTAGCTAAGAGAAGATGAAAAGTGTTAAGAGAGAGCTTCCAAAACAGCACAATTAAATACCAATTATGAGCTAACCAAAGAGAAGTCAACTTCAACACCAATACACCATACACACTGGGAATTGAATCAGAGCCAGAATTCAATAGGGATATAATTTGATACAAAAACATTAAATTTCTTTAATTCATTCGTTCCCCATCTTGTACAATAATAAAAATTAGGGGAAAAAAATATTACTAGCCTTTTTGGTTAGTACAGTCCATGGCTGGCTGTGCATGTGTGATACATCATACATGCTAATGAAATAGGCACTTGAAGCACGGTATCTAGTAACTGATACACACCAAATCCAACTTACGCTAATTAAAAGTGTAAAACAACCAGGACAAACACTAACTAATGCTAGGAATAAAAATAGAAAGTTTTTATTCGGAAAACAAATTATTTTCTCATAATAACAAGTAAAAATATTGAATAAAATGTTCCCTTATAACTACTTTATTTAGACAATATTTAAATGCAAATTTCTTGGTTTTTTTTCATGTTATTGGTATTAAGTATTTTTTGATAATTAATCTTAATTTAAAACCTAATTAGTCATCACTTTTAGAGGTGTAGAGATTGGAAACTTGCAGGTCTTCAACTTAAAATAAACTTCTTTTAAAGATAGTATTTTATAAAACTTGAATTTAGATTTTGATCAAGGATCCAAATCCCAATATTCTTAAATGTATTTTCAATTCTACCAAAATGAAACTGAAGCTGAAAACAACAAATAGGTTATTGAAGTGAGATCTTAATTAATTAATCACCAAAACTAGAAGAATAAATAAGAAGTATAGTTAAGTGATTGGGTATGTGTTAAGGGCATTAATGAGATGGGTGGAGGGAAGAGGGAAGAGGGAAGAGATATAGAAAAGGGCAATGTTGTTGAAGGATGAGAAGAGTAGGGAGAAGGTGAAATGAGAGAGGAAAGGGGAAGGGAGAAAAGATAGTGAAGAGAAGGGGCCCTGTAAAGGGAAGCCACTTTTTGTGGGTGCAGGGCTAGAAGAGGAAAAGTGAGAGTGACATGTGGGAGAGTCACATGTGAGGCAGAAGAAATGCAAATGCAGATGCAGATGCAGGAGATGGGGGGTTTGTGTTTGTGGTGTCCTTTTGTGATGGGACGATTCCACAATTCCCAAACATGGAAACAAATCTATCTCCTCTCTTAAGGCCCCTACCTTTCTATGCTTGTATAAATTACCACTTTCCCTATGCCTCATTCACCTACCTAGCCCCTCTCCTTTTCTCTAGTCCGATGAATGCCCACTCTCTCCTGCTGCCACATAAATTCATTTCCAACTATTCAACACCTTATGGCTTATGCATCTCCATATATATCACGGATTCTTTTTTTTTTTTTTCCTTTAATTCTTTACAAAATTTAACTTCACAACCTAATTTAAATATTATTTTCAGTTCAGTTTTATTTTAATCAATAAAAATATTACTTTTATAGCATTATTTCCTTATATTATCATGGATATTATCAAATCCAAAAATTAACTAGTATAATATACATGTTAAATATTAGTTTTTAATGTGTTAATTTTTGTTAATGAAATGATTTAAACTCAATACCTATTCTTCTCTCTACATATAATTTAGACCAATCTTATAATTTGATTAACAAATATATAATTAAATATTTGAAGAAAAGATTACTCATAATAATTTTATCTAATTCAAATAAAATCGTTTCTTATCAAACAGTGTGATCTCATATGAAATAATATTTTGAATTATAGATCCTTATATTAATTACTTTAAAAGTTATCTTAGCAATGATTTTTAATTAATTAATTAATAATATAAAAATATTTTAAGAGAATATAGGTGTAAAATAATTCAATGATATCTTTCAATAACAAATAATTATATATGAATTAAGTTTGTTAATTTTCTTTTTAATTATTATTAATTTGGGATGGATAGAATGTCAATGATGATTGTAAAACTATTTTATGGTATGAGACATAAACGATTTGCATTAAATTGATATTTTAAAGTATATATATTGAAATGTATATGTATATATGGCGTAGAGATTCCTTTGTCTTTTATCGAAATGAAATCCCTAAAGCACATCGCCCCCTTTCACATCATGTTCCTACGTTTAGTTCTGTTCATTAACTTATTTGGACACAATCATTTGATGTATTGTTACCCAAACTTGTTATCCATATCGGGAAATTGGGACAAAACACCTCCTTCCTCTCCCTCTCTGATAAAAGTGAATTCATTTACACCCACCAAGGTTGTCTCTTACCCACATAATCTGAAGGGTCAATGAGACAACGATGCTGATGGACAAAACAACAAGCCCAAAAAGTAATGCCATCATAACATTCATTATATTGTGTTAGGCATATTGTGTGTTAAACGTGGATATGCCGTAGGCCATCGTCTATAACTCTTCTAAAGGGGTTTCTCATGACATGCTTAATGGGATGTGTTTGTACATCATCTTCATTTTATCAAACTCATTTTGATTAAAAGTGAGTTTCAAGGTAAGCGATTTTAATCAAAGTAATATTATAGTGTTTGGATATATTGATAATAGTTTAAAGATTATGTAGTAATAGTCTAAATAAATAATTTTACACTGATATTCAATCCTAATTCAATGTTTATAGCATTTTTTAAACATCTATGATATAAATAAAAAAAATTATAATAAATAATAAGATACTAATTGTCGAATGATTGTATAAATACTTCACTATTAAACCTATTTTCTCTTTTCATAAATATCATTTTCTAAGGAGTTACAATGTTGGTGCAGTGTTAATATGCACATATGGGGACAAGGTGCGAGAGACAGGTCGTTGGTTTCAATCCTTCTAGTAACAAAATTCACATATTAACAATTAATATCTATCTATAAAAGAATGTCACTTTTAAATTATAATAGTTAGTAAAAATATGTAAATGTTATTAAAAACGATATTATAATATTAAATCATGAAAATGTTTTCGTGGCAACTAGTTTTCTTCATGGCAAAATCAATAAAAATGTTGCTTCCAATTTTATAAAAAATTCACAATTTTGTGTTTATGATCAAACTTATTAATTATTTGTTTGATTTTATGTTAGAAAATTGATTTTGAGTTCATAATAAATTTAGATCAATTTTATCAATTGGTTTTATGCGGAAGAAATATCCAAAATTAATTTTGGATCCAAAATCAATAACTAATGGGAGCCATCATAAGAAACTTTTACATTATTTTTGTTTCATGTTAGAAAATAAATTATTAGTTTTTTATAATAAAAAATTTTATAAAGATAATAGAAATAGAAAACATAACGTATGTCTTCCCAATAATAAAAGTTTACATTAGAGATCAAAAGTCATTGTAACATAATGTTTAGGCTAAAGGTACATCCTAGGAAGAGTTACATCTGCCCTTGGGATAGTGTGCCTATCTTCCCTTACAGTGTTTTTAAGGTGTTGTTTTTGGCTCTGCTACTAAATTTCTAATTGTCTCCCCTATGTTTGATTTGGGTTACTATGTTTATTCCTCCTACATTTGCATTTGTGTTGTTGCATCTGGGTGTTTCTGCATTTGCTACCCAGCCTCATCTAAGGTTTATCTTCCTCTTGTAATAGAGAATTTAAAAAAAAAAATGGCACACTACAAGGGTTATCACCCATTCTGCATATGAATATGACATTCCACCCTTCATGTGTTTCATTATTTCTTAATCATCTTCAACCTAATTTTTAAAAAATCTTATGGTTGCGTTCCTTCCATATGTGTCAGAGTGTGACAAACCACATTGTTTTGCATATTTTGTGGTAGTTTTTTTATCCTCATATAACCCCACAAACTATAGGCAATGATGTTGTATCCTTGTTTAGAAGGCAATGCATGACAAATCCCCACCATTGACAAACTGAGTTCTATATGTGTACCATTTGAGTAAATTCCAGGAAAAGGTGTGTCCTGATTTTTATGTCTATATTGCATAGTTTGCATGTAGCCAATTCACGAATAATGACTTTTCTTTGTTATAGATTTTGTATCGTTGGTAGTCTTTCCATTTTAGCTTCCATGCTAAGGCTTATACTTTAGGTAGGATACCTTTTTCCCATATTACCTAAAAGAACTCATCACATTGTGAGTGATAAATCGATTTCTGAACTATATTTTTGTAAGAAAGAATACATATTTGTTGGCAAAACTCACTTGTTCCGTGTATGTTTCGCTTTAGAAAAATACTTCAAAAATGGGTTTTGCGATGAAGAAGTTGAAGACTTGGATAAGCAAGACTGTACTCCAAGACAACACAATTGTGTAAGTCAACAAAGTCTAGAAAGTCAACCAAAACAAGCACAATCGTGCTTTAGTTTACATGTCTATGCTTTCTTGTTGAGCATGATCATGCTAATATGAAGCACAATTATGCTTAGTTGGCTATATCCTCGCCCTATTGTCTGGCACGTCGATGCTCATCATAAGCATGGTTATGCTGTTGAAAAAAAGGATTGGAACAATGCCTGAATAGCATGATTGTGTTACATGAGAGCACAATAATGTTGTTTGAATTTAGCGAAGTATGCCAAGACAACAAAATTATACTCATTTCAACTCACATGTGCTAAATAGGAACTTATGCCCTTTACCATAAGCACAATCGTTGATGATTATTGAATATTCTTCTTTTAATACAAAAAATTGCAATCATTTACACTTATGCTTATGAATCTTAATATTATCACTTATTTTCTTTGAAATTCATCTTAGGTTATGATTTAGATAAAAATTTAGTTTTCTTATAATAATGTGCTTTGTTTTTTTTGTAACAACACGAGAGCTAGTTGGATAATGAGAAATGCAATGAAGAGTGAAGAAACCCGGAGCATTTTTAAGTGAATTAATGGAAATCTAACCTTCTTTAGCCTTGTAAGCACTTAAGCAAACAATTATAATGCTTGAGGAAGCCCAAAACCAACTTACCCTAACCAGTCACTTATAAATAGAACTTTAATTTTAGAAGTATGTATCTCACTTTTGATTTTGCATTGTAACATTTTGAGGATTGAGAGAAGTTAAGAGGCTAGGTTAGATACTTTAGGAACGGTGCATCCTATCCGAGCTAAGGTGTTCCTTCATGGCATCCAAAAAGAACTAACCCTCATGTTGCCAGGGTTTCATGTAACAATGACTATTCCATGTAATGAAGGAATTCATTTTGTTTTATTATGTCTTTTCTATGGTTCCTTTTCAATTTTCATTATCTTTTTTGGAATTTAACTCTATTACATGAGTTCGTTAATTTAATGGTGGATCAGATGGCACCGTTAAATCCAGCACAATTAGGAATAACTAATGAATTGTATGTCTAGGAATAGGGTATAATCTATTATTCGCTTTTGAGTCTATAATTGTAAGTAATATGATTCTCTCAATTTTAAGAGTAAGGAATTGAGAGTAGAATTGGAAAGATTAACTATTCTGTTCTAGGGATAGACTTAAGAGTATAAATTATCTCGTGGTAGAAATTAATTAAATCATTTGTTTAAGATTTGCAGAATATGGTATTGAGAATAGGTAAAATCAAACCCCCGATAATGCTTTCAACTATTTGTTCTATTATTCTTTATTATCATTTAATTTTCTACACACTTTAACCAAAATCTATAGTCTAAAAAAAACTGAAGTTAATATGGTTATTACATATTCCCTGTGGAGATGGCTCAATTGTACTCAATCAATAAATATAAATTGTTTTTAATTTGTTGAAATATTTCCTTCAAGAGTGGTGCTATTTGAAAGAATTAGAACATCGCCTGAATAACACAATTATGCTAGGTGAGAGCACATATTTGTTGTTTGAATTAAGTGAAATATGCCAAGACAGCACAATTGTGCTCACTTCAGCACACTCATATGATATATGAGAGTAATTATCTTAATTGTTCTTTATTTAAGGCTTTGTTTTCCTCCTTTTATATATAAAATAGGTATAACTATATTCACTTTGGTTTAGAAATTACTTTTATTTACTTTTAAAATACACAAATAGGACTGGAGTTCAATCGAAGAAGGTTAGAAGATAAAAAAATTCACTTAGCAGATGTTTTTTTTTAGTTTTGTGGATTGAAATATTAGAAGATTAAACTTTAGGTGAAGCACCAACTTCTACTCTAGGAATGCCTAACAATGGCAAACAGAGAGTTTATTTATTCGAGGCATCACCATCTAATGCTCATGGAGTGAGCAGCCAACAATGGTGTATAAGTGCATTAGCCATTAAAGTTGAGCACCCAACGGTTATACTGTTACTGCTAGGCAGTGGTGTTGTTGTTAGTGGGGTATAAAAAACTCTCTTTTGTCTAGAAGAAATCATCTTCACCTTCTTGTTGACTGGGCACTTCCAGACCTTTCTTCTTCTCCCATATCCCATTTTCCCTTCTCTTTTCGTATTTCTCCTCCATTTGAGTTACTCCTCACCTGCACGAGTGACTAAACTTCTCCTTGGTTGGGGTTTGATGTAACTAATATAAACTCTTGTGTATATTTTAATATTTCATCAAAGTTTATTATTCAATGTTTTTGTCTCTTCTCCTTTTTATTCTTTATTGTTCTATCTTTCATTTATTTTACATTTTTAATGCAATTGGAAAATGTATTTGAGTCAAAATGAGAAGAGCACCCAATGAGGTTTATTACTAAGAATAGGGTAAAATCCATTGCCATCTTAAAATTTTTTTCTTAAAACAAACTATTTGATTTATGTTATACAAGAAATTGATAACTTAAACGATTTTAGACCCTACTCATAAGGGATTAAGATTATGGTATTTTCATGAGTAATAGAAACATGAGTAATTAACAATGATTAGATATTCATTTTTGTGCATTGGATGAAGGTTTATTAAAGTCAAATCCCAACTATTTCTCCATATTTGAAAACCACATTACAAGTAAAAAGTATTTAAATTTCTATAGTATCAATCAAGTCCTTGTGGATATGATCTTGTATTTTATCTATTGCTTTAGTAGTTTTTAGTCAACCTTCATACCATTCATTACAAGTAAAAAGTATTTAAATTTCTATAGTATCAATCAAGTCCTTGTGGATATAACCTTGTATTTTTTAGGCTATACTACTCAATTGGTACTTGCCATAGAGTTTTAAAATCATGCTAAATAGGAATTTAGGCCTTTGCTATAAATACCACGAAAATAGAAAGAGAAAGGTTCAATTTTTGCTGTGAAGAAAAAACAAATTTGTGACTGAATGTGAGAAATGGCAAGGGACCATTAGACTAAAGGAAAGCATAATGGATTATATCATTTTAGCCATGCTTTGTAACCTTTTACAATGTAATGAAATTCAATGTTATTCAATTCTTAGATTGTTCCATTATTTTATTTGATAAATAGAATTAACTACTTTGATTTCTTAATCATTCTAACATATATAAACAATAGTAAATGAATGAAGAACCATCACATAATTGGGATTATTAAGATATAAATGAACAAATGTGTTGGGTGAACTTCCAATCGATTAATAACCTTAATCAAACCTTTTGCAAACTAATAAATCAAATCTGAATTGAATTCTTGTAGGACCAATTGAGAAAACAAATTAAGGCTACAATGTTTGTGTATGTATGAAGAAACACACAACAATTTTAGTAGGGTATTACTAATCAATGGATGATAAGAAATGAATTGCTTAGTAAATAGAGGCAAAATATTATAATTGAAATCACAAACCTAGGTTTTAGTCAATTGAATCCAAAACTTTTTACCCATTGTTTGTTTGCATTTTGATCCTTATTTGAACGATCAAATAGACACTCTTAAAATTATTTATCTTCTTCAAATTGTTCTTTTACTGTTTGAGTTAAATTAATAGAGAACCACTGTAACTACTGCGTAGTGTATGCTTGCTCTAGAACAATAATCTTTTACTCATCAACAAGTTTTATTCTACAATTAATACTTTAAATGTTGATGCTATTGAATACACACATGTTCTGTTTACATTTTGTATTCACTCGTCTCTCACATCACCTTTGATTTGTACTCCTCTGAACTCATTTTCTAGCTTAATAATCAAATTGTTCCCACCTCCACTTGTCATATGCTTCACTGTCACCATGCATTTCATTTATAGTACTATTCTTTTTGCTACAATACTATATACTTTGCTGAATTTGTCACAAAGTCTGCCTAGAGCACTTTGGTCCTTTTGACTTTCACCTTCACTTGTCCTCTTGTACTTGGACCTCAGGATCAAGTACCAAAAGCTCTCCCTCTCCACCTTTAATCTCCACATCTACTTACCTAGTAGTGCCATGTTTAATAGCTTTAAGTCTCTTACCTCTATCCCTCTATCTGCCTTACTTTTACACACCATCTCTCACGCTATCCAATTAATCATCCTACTATTCGCAAACCTGTCCTATAAGAATTGTTTGGTAATAGACTCTAGTTATAGAATGATGGCTTTTAGGGCCCTAAAGAAAGATAGATAGAATATCAATAGAGTGGATAACACTAATTCGATAAGTATTACCTTTCCTGCTAGTGAGATGCGTTTGTGTTCCCATTAGCCCAATCTCTTCATTATACCTTCTATAATTGGCCTTCATATGGGTGTTCTTGATGGATTGTCACCAATTAGTAGAGTTAAGTATTTGAAAGACATGATGTTCACTTTGTAATTTAGAGTGTGTGTTGCCATTAATAACCATCATTCCTCTATAGTATCCCCACCAATTCACTTTTAAAAAAGTGTTATTAACACACTCCTGCTAACACACTATTTATTATTAGTTGAAATTTACTGAAAACTACAAAATTAGGAGAGAGGGTCATTTAATGACAAGTGAGACCCACATAATTTGTTGTTTTTGGTAAATTTTAACTAATAATGTAAAGTATGTTTAAAGGAGTGTGTTAAAAGAGTGTATTGCTAGCGGTTCTCTTACTTTTATTGAACTTTACCTTTAAGCCAAATGCCAACTTGAAAGTCTGCCATACTACCTTTATCACTATTATGGAGGTCTAATCTTTCCTTGGAATATGTGGTGTATTTCTACAAATTTGAGATGCAACACAAAACTTTCAACATCTGCATAGTCTTTCCATAATCTTGTTCCAACTGCACCTGTTATCATCTTACTTAGAGCCTCGTCTGCAATCAGAAATAGAAATGGAGACAGGGAATCACCTTGTCTTAAGCTCCTTCCAATACAAAACTCTTCCATAAGATTGCCATTTAGTAGGAATAAAACTTAGATTATGCGCAAACATTTCTCTATCCATACCTCAATTTGTCGATCACGTGGTACAAGTATTGTCAATTGAGTGAATCATATTGTTTCTAAAAAACATACCTTAAAACATATCAATTCCTTTTTTCTCTTTTTTGCATAATCAACTAGTTCATTTGTATGAGTATTTCATCTAGTATTTATCTCCCTGCAATGATGGTTATTTGGTTCTCTAGTATCACTATATGCATAATTGATTCTAAGTTTATAATTGAATTAGATCAATTTATCCAATTGATTTTATAGGAAAGAAATATCCAAAATTGATTTTAGATTCAAAATCAACAATTAACTAAAATAATAACTATAAAAAAAACTTTTGTATAATTGGATAAAACTTCGATACTAAGTCTTATTTATAACCTGATTTGATAATAAAAATACACCCAAACATAAAATCATGTACTTCAAAATCAATTTTGATATTTCGTTTCAAATTAATTTTTTCAACCTCATTCAAACACACAATAAGCGTGTATTCATTGGCATGTCCACCAAATAATAATTGGCTTAATAATCAAATACAATAAACGTGATTTTAATATTTTAAATTGGTTTATGCAGTGATAGAAAGCAAGAATATGCCATTAGTTTCATTCTAAATGGTTGATGAACATTGGTTCAGGCTTGGGATGACAAGAATACAACTCATTATATAAAAAATATAACAAAGGACTGTTTCCAAGCCTTTTCTCATGCCCCCCCAGAGCAAAAACCAACCACCATTCTGCTCCTTTCACTTTATAATGAGTGTGAAACTGAAAGAGGAGTTATTTCTGTTGATGGGTTTTTCTTTTTTTTTTCTTTTTGAAATTCATTGAACAACGAACTCTTTTTGTGTATGGAATAAAGTACAAAAACATATGAACACCCATGAAGCCCATTATGATTATCCATTACTACTTCCCCCAAAGAAAAAGAGCTGGTAATAAAGAATTGGACTAGGACATTAGAGATCACATATATTGAGCGATTTATTTATTTTTCTAAACTAAAAACGTAGCTATACATGGTTGGAATAAACTTCATTTAATTTATTTCAAATTTTAAGATATTATTCTATATATATGATACTGTGATTCTCTACATCATCCACTATCTTTATAAGAGAAAAAAGTATAGTATTCGTAAAATATTTTCTTTTGTCATTCAATCTTAATATACAATATATGATCTTAATATATGAAAAATTTGTTGAATTTTTTTAATAATCCTTTTAAAAAATTATAACAATCGAATTTGTTATTATTTTAAACTATCGATGTTTAAATTCTTTATAATTTGACCAAAAAATTATAAAGAAACTGAAAGAACGTGAAACATATTCGAAAGAAAAAATTTGTGGAACTTGAATATTTTTAAATGGTAAGCATTAAGTATATAAATTTTAAAAATATGTATGTAAAATAGTTTTATATTATTAATCAATCATAAATTACTAATGATATTACTTTAGGTAATTAATCAAAGTTAATAATTTACTTATAAAATAGAATTTAATTCATATGTAGTCAGTGTAAAAGATTTTTATAGTAACTTTTAATCACATCCTTTGTTTATATGACTTTTAAAATATTATTTGCTAAAATCAATAAACTTACCATAAATGAAAGATTGTGATTGAATATTAATGTAAAATTTTTTACACTGATAATATATGTTAATTAAACTCTATAAAATATGTGTAAAATTTGTTTTATATTGTTAATATATTACTTGAGCATTTTCTCTTATGTATAACCATATGTAATATATATTATATAGCTTATATAAAAAAAATAATGAATCTATGTTTTACATTATGTGAATACATTAAATCTTTGAATTTAATTAGTATACACTATCAGTGTAAAAAATTTTATATTGTTATTTAATCACAATCTTTCATCTATAGTAAATTTGTTAACTTTAGCAATTAATATTTAAAAATCATATAAATGAAGAAATGTGATTAAATGTAAGTGTAAAATTCTCTTTTACTAATTAAACTTTAAATCTTTTTAGAAGTATTATTATATTATTTTATCTTCTTTTTAAGAGTTTTATACCAATATTGATTGTAGTAGAAAATAATTAGATAAAGACTTACATAAGTTTTTCGTCCTTAAAGTTTTACCCAAAATCACTTTTGGTCCTTGAAATTCAAAAATACATTTTAGCCCTTAAAATTAATTTATTTTTTGTATTAGCGTTGTCTGTTTATAAGTTTCGGTGTATTTGACTGTGTTGGATGTGAAATTGAAAATTGAGGGGTTATGGTTGGGAAGGAGAGTGATTCACGAGTACAAAAACGTGTTTTCTATCACCAATTTTTTAATGGTGTTAACTGGAGAAAAAGAACTAAAAGTAAATTAACGATTAAAAAAAAGTATTTTTGAATTTTAAGGACTAAAAGTGATTTTTCGTGAAACTATAAGGATTAAAAACTTATTTAAGTCTTAGATAAATTTAGTTGACGTCTTGGGATTGGTGTTGAAAAGCAAAAGTAGTTTCACATTCTTGTGCTAAATGAATCATGAATCTTTCCTATTATGTTGATTTGGTTGTGTTAATTTCTTTTTACTTTGGACTCTTGATAGAACTTATTGTATTGCATCTCGAGTTTTGAGGGAGACACATCTTATTCTTTCGTTCATCATTAGGTTATTATATTAATAAACATTTTTGTGTATAAAAAATAATAGGTAATTTAGTATTTTATCACCTTTAAAATAACTCATCTATTTATATATAAGGTAAGAATTTATATATAAACTCCATAACATGTGTTTGATGTTTATTGGACAGAAAAAAATCTTATCAAATAGAGAAAAACGAAAAAAAAATCTTATCATGTAGAGAAAAACTATATCCTTCTAAAATATGATGAACCTTTGAAGAAGAAAAAATCCTTCTTGTATTTTTTTATTTATTATTTATCAAATTTATCACGAACCTACTGTCTAACACCTCTTTTTCAAATATCTCATTCTATCTGGGCTTACCATTTAGTCAGTTTCCTTAAGGCCCAATTAAGGCCTAAAAGAGTAAAAGATATATTTTAAAAATAATTTTTTTTATTAATTTCAATTATTATATAGTATATCATATATTAATAGTCTTATTTGTAAAATCGCAGTTTTAAAATTATATAAGTTGAGCAATTAATGAAAACTCCAGAAGAAGATAGATTACAAAGAGTACTGCATTAATCTAGAAAAGATTTTAAGTTTTACCGAGTATTATAATATTGAAGATCTTGATTAATTTTTAAAAATAAAGATATTGTAAGAAGTATATATAAAAGTTCATTAATAATAACTATTATTGTAGATGAAAATAATTTTCAGAATCACAATCCCCCAAATCTTATTTGAAATTAACAATGTAAAAGGTCATCACTTTGATTATTAATTTTCTAGTTGATTAAAAAAATAAAATGAAATGTCGTAAATTATATTAAATTAATCTTTAAATATAAATTTCATCACACAGTCTTGTAGGGATGTTTATGGATCTGGATCAATCTTTAAATCCAAATTCATCCAATTAAATTCATGAATTGATTCAAACGTAATCAAATCTAATCCGATTAAATCCGACCATAGACAAATTAGATAACTGATTTGAACTTTGAAAATCCATAGATTTGTGAGTTGATTCAATTTAAATTTTAATATTTTTATCTTATATATTTATAAGGATGCAAATACAAAATTTTTAACAAACAATAAGAAAGCATGGTCCATTTGCCCAATTTAATGAAAAATCACATCTCCGGATCTCCTATTGCATCTATTCCATAATCCATTATAATTTTCATTTGATTACTTACTTGTGTCTTCTTTAATCAATTAATCTTCAATTCTTCATAATTTTGCTTTTCTTTTTACCTTCACCGAATTAAATATTGTAGTAATGAAAATTAGGATTATTAAGTTTTATTGTTTTTAGTTTTTTAAGATTTAATTTTTATCATTTATACACTACTTTTTATGTTATTTTGAAGAAAGAATATATATTTTATATACAAAATTTTATATTTATTACTTTATTTTTTATGTTTTATAGAAAACAAAATAATTGTAAAATTATCCTTTAAAATTCATAGACCGAATAAGATCCAATCTGTTTTTTATTAGATTGAATCCCTAAATTTTATTTTACAAATTCATTTCAATTAAATTTAATTAAATGAAATTTTATGTTACTTGAAATTCAATATGAACTCCTAAACCTTCTACCAAGCATCCAGTCTACATCCCAATTTCTCTCCCTTTTACCTTTTTGCTAACCCATCCCTTCTCTGCTGTACGTCATGCACAAAATTCAATCGTTTCCAGCAGAAATCACATTTAGTACTCAAGAACTAAACCATTTTGGAATTTTAGTGAAATTTCATTTCTTGTAAGAATTAAACCATTTTTTTTTTGTCTTTTGTATTTAGTTCAAAAGCAAGGAGCATTTTAGTAATTTCAAATTGTCTATTTGCAACAATATTTATTTAAGTAAAACTCAACCACATGCAAACAGTAAATTCATTTATTTAAGTCATATAGTTTTCATATTAATTAATCGTAGAAACAAATTATTTGATAAAAGCAATAAAACTAAGTATGAGAAAAACATTTAAAATATGAATTTGTTATAAAAAATTAAAAATAAAATAAAAACTCAAATAAATTCTACCTTGAATTAAAAATTTATAAGAACTTTTTAATAACGCTAGGAGATTCACAAAATATTTCCTAATAACAAGAGTTTGTCTTGACGGTTGATTTTTTAAATAAAAAAACAAAAAGCAAGAAGGAAAAAATAACAAAGAAACTTTAGATTTCTACTAGGTATCACCTAATTGTTTTCAACTGCATTTATTATTCCAGCTAGTTTATCTAATTGCTTTGTCAAGAATTTTTACTTCTTTAGAAAGACACATCTACCTTTATTGATAATCTCACAACTTAAATTATTCAATCTAGAAAAGAGTAATATATTTTTATAAGTTTAGGTAAATAAAACGATCTAACTTGTATGTAAACTTATTTACATGTGAATTCAAATAAATCAGGTAAACAACTCAGAAATTTAATTTTTGACATTCTTTGATCATTTTTTTTATTCTAAATGAACAATCACTAAGTTAATTTTTATTTTTTTATTATTTTGTTAGTATGTTATTTAGTTTTTTAATAAAATAATATTTTTTATATTTTTATTATGGATTTTGGTGTAGATTTAGTTAATTTTTTATAAAATTTGTTGATGATATTTTATATATTTTTATTATAAATTAATTCTATTTTAAATTGACTATTTATGGATTATTTGAAATTTATTGATAAATAAAATAATATTTTTTTATTTATGTAGTGTGATATGGAGAAAAATATTTTTTTAATATTATTTTAATATAAGCTAAATTCTTACAAATTTATAAATAACCCACTAGTTTACTTAAAATTTTGAGTTTAAATACATGATACTAACTTAACATCTTTACAATGTTGTTTCCTTCTTCTTTTTTTTTTTCTTTTTTCAATGTTGTTTCGCTACAAGCCCATTTTTTTGTAAGCAAAATGAGAAGTAGGATAATTTTGGTTCAAGTTCTCTAATCCCCACCTAATTGTTTCCAACTAATTATTCCATTCATTATGTGTCGCTTCAATTAGTGTGTTTTTGACCCATCATAAAGAAAGAAATTTGTTTAAATTAAAGAAGAAAAAATGTTCAAGAATAGGGGTTTTGGTCAGGACAATCTTCCTGAGCCTTCGATCCTTATGAAAGCTGTCATGGTACCAAAAAAAAAAATGGACAAAAAGGAAGCTAAAAATGGTAAATGCCAAACTCAATAAAATTAGAAAACAAAATAAGTAGACAAAAAAGAAACTAATATAAAATGGTAAATGCCAATCTCAATAAAATTACAAAACAAAACAATAAGACAAGAAAGCTAAAAATGGTAAATGTCAATCTCAATAAAATTACAAAGCAAAACAATAAGACAAAAAAAGCTAAAAATGGTAAATGGCAATCTCAATAAAAAGAAAGAAAGCACGAAGCGAACACATAGGAGGATCGATCTTTCGAATCATAAGCATGTCAACACTCTCTATTCTCTTGAATCTTCTCTTATTCTCAGAACAAATGCATCACACACAGGAGAACACACCAAGTCACAACCCAACACACATGTTCATACATCAACCAAAAGCCATTGTTAGTTGGACTTGGCACAGTTCATCATAAGTTCAGTGACTTTCCCTTTCCTTTATCTTGTAGGCAGCTTTGCAGTAAACCTTGCCCCCTTACCGACATCTTGTTGGCCGAAGTGGCATTCAGATTCTGTTCCATTAAAATGAGGTCTCAGATTCGAGACTTGTAGACATAGAAAGCGTGATTGGCTCATTGTTCACAGATATGTGTGATTTTCAACAAGGTTGTGGTTAACATACTTATCATTTGCTGTGACCACAGGAGTGTCCACAATAATGTAGTCTATAAATATTGAATACACATGATATAACAGGCTGGGGTTATTTTCACCATGTAAATGACTTGTAAATTAATTATTTTAGTAAAAAGATATTAGTAGTCAAATTGGTTCTCTCTATTATATATATATATAATAGAGAGAACAATTTTAATAAAAAAAATAGAAAAACATAATTCTATAAATTACATCATTGTCACCATTTTCATTGTCTTTCTTTATGATTATTATTATGTTTTTTTTATTTTTCACCATAATTTTTTTTTATCCAATTTATCCTCTCATTCATATTATATATATATATATATAGTTAAAACAATAGAAAATGTAATTGAAAAAAAAGACATCACTAAATGTTTTGATAAACTTTAATTTAGAGGTAATTAAATACTTTATCATAATAATATAGTTAAAAAGAACTATATACCCTTTGTTCCATTTGTTGTGTGTCATTTCTTATCACTGTATTGGTTTTCTGACTATTTTCTTTCCAAAATCAAGGTTTTCGCATTGCATGTTCAAGGCAACGTGTACGTTAATCTCTGAGACTTCTCTTGTATGAGCCTTTTTTCTTTCCTGCGAGATCTTTACTGTTTCGGGTGAATGTTCTTCTTAGAGAACTACGATTCTTTCAAACTTTTTTTTTCTTTTTCAGTAAATTTATATTTTTCTAAAAGAATTGTAATTATTTTTCTTCCTAAATATCTATTTTATTCTTTTTTTTCTTCCAAATTTGTTTTTTCTTTTAATAAATATAATTTTTTTAAAAAAAATTATAATTTTCTTAAAATATATTTATTTTATTTTTGACTCTCCCACCTTTTGAGTCAATATCCGCTATTGAATGTGCGTATATTTTATTTTTGTGTTATTTTTCTTATTACGTGAATCTAATTTACTAATATGGTGTTATTTCATTGTTTGTTTTCTCCTGTTATTATTTTTATATTTATTGTGTGCCAAGCTGATAGTGTGGCAACGTGAATCTGACTATTGTCACCATTGTGTTTTCCTTGTTTCTTTAATCTCACTAAACCAATTGAATCTATTATTGTTTTTCTCTTTTGATTTGTGTGCAATTGTGCAAAGTTATGTGTAAAAGTAGAAAAATTTATTTAACTAAATAAAAAAGAGAAATCAAATTTCAGAATGTTTTCGATTTATGCAGGGGTAATAACAAATACTTTAATTACGTGCGATAGTAAACTAATAATTAAAATTTAAACAAAAGCTCACTCTTACAAAAATAAAAAAAATTATGCATTGACTGTTATTAGAATTTCTCTATAAACCTTAACATAAAATAATAATTAAATTAATAGCTAATAATAAAAATAATAATCCATAAAAATAATAATTATTATAATAATAATATAAATTCTGCACTTTCTAATTAATTATTACAAAGCGATAAACTATTTATCAAAATTATTTCATATAACTTCTAATTTAAATATTAGAAAAGTCTCTAAAAAATTAAAAAGATAAAAAAATATTTAAGTAAAAGAAATAAAAAATAAAATAATAAACAATTTTTGTTCAGCTACACCAAAAAGTCATACATTGCTTAGCACACATGAGGATTATTTGTGTGTGCATGTGTCTTAGTGTGTGTGTCTGTCTCTATGCATGTATGTTTGTCTATGTATATGTGTCTATTTATGTGTCTTTGTGTGTATGTGTATCTGTGTGTGTCTATCTTTGTGTGTGTTGTGTAGGTATCTGTGTGTGTGTGCTTATGTGTGTCTCTATGTCTGTCTGTGTATGTGTCTCTCTTTTTGTGTGTGTGTGTGTGCGTGTTTTGATAGAATTTACTTTGGAATTAAAGTTATAAGAAAATTTCAAATAGAAAATCAGAAAAGCTAAATAAAGCTTCAATTTCCTTTTCTTTCTCATTTCTTCATTCACACACACACACTCACTCTTTCTCACATCTCTTTGTTCTCTCTCGTACTTCTCTCCCCTGCATATGACACCTAGAGGTGTCAGAATTCTTCGCAATCTCTTCCGTTGTTCTTGATTTTGGGAGCTGTCCTTATAGGTAAGTCTGATCCTAATTTCTTAGATTTTTTACTGTTCATTTATAGCTCGATTGTTCCTGTTAAGAGGAGATTTCCTTGAAATCCTATTTCTTCTTAAATTCTTTCTTGGAATTGGGATTTTGCCAGGTTTTAAGTGATTTATGCAGGTGGATTCTTCTCTATCCTTAAAATATACTTTTTCAAAGGGAAATAGGTAAAGGAAGCTCTTTTTTGTTAATTTTAGTTTATGAAGCTATGATTTCATAACGAGGAGTAGATTAATTGTGATTAATGGAATTTTGATTATGATTTGAACAATATGGAAAAATTTTGTATTGTGTGTGAACAGTGATTTGTGATTTGTATTGTTCGAGCATATTATTGAGGTATTTGATGTAACTAGTATTTTGATTGTGATTTGAGCTATTTGAGATAACGTATATGTTGATTGTATTATTGAGCTATTTGAGATAGCATATATGTTGATTGTATAATTGAGTTATTTGAGATAACTTATATGTTAATTGTATTATTGAGCTATTTGAGATAGCATATATGTTAATTGTATGAATGAACTATTTGAGATAGTGTATATGTTGATCGTATGAATATCTGTATGATGATTCATGATTGTATTGGGGGTTGTTACCTGTGGTAACTGAGTTGTGTGCATTGAATTAGGGACATATGAATGATATTTGTGATCCTGACGTTTTACACCAAAAGTATGTACTCAGATAGAGATTGTATATTTGTTGGATCCTATAGATGTCAGACATCAATTAGAAGTATCTAATGAGTATTGCCCTTGCCTAGCTGGTTGTTCGTTGGATCAAGTAGATGCTCAACACTAGTTGAAAAAGAAAGTTTGATTGAGTCACCTTAGTATTTGAATTCAATGTGTGTTTTTGGAAAACATTGAGTCTTATGGTCTTGTTGAGATGTGCGCTTATGTTCAAGGGAATATAAGCGTGTATGACATATTTGTTGATTGAATTTAATCATGGTAGATTGATAGTTATGATATGTTTCGTGGAATTGATTTATTCTCTTTGAACTTATCCTTGCTTATGTGTATTTATGTTTGACTACACTGATCGTGCTTTGTATGAGATAAATGGCAGTAATGGATCTTAGAGGCAGCAGATATTGGATTGAGAAGGAAGATGGTTCTATTTGGACTAGAGAGCCCATTTAGTTTGGATTAATTATGTACATAGGTTGTGGTGGACTTATGTAATGTGAACTTATAGAGTTTGTATTTAACTGCAAATTGTAAACTACTTAAATGATATCTAACATAAGTGTGTATGTATGTTGAAACTAAATAGGTTGTACATTGTTGTATGCATAGTTTTAGTTGGACATATGAGGAATAAATGTAGCTATGCATGATATAATGTTTCAAGTAATCGAGCATTTGGAGTGTTACTGAATTGTGAAAATTATGCAATCGAGGTTTTGCATTTTGCAAGGTTTGTTGAGAGACAAGTCTCACCCAACGAAATTTAGCATTTGTTAGTTAGATTTATAGCTTTGCTCCAATGAGATGACAATGTCAGTAACAAGTAGGTACAAATGTGCAATGCAATCCACCCGAAGTGAATAATCTTCTACGCTAGTAACACGTAACTACAACCGTGTAATGCAAAAAATAATCCAAAAAGACTTGTCCAGAGAAACACATAATAAGCACACCCAAAGTATCATCGATCATCAACAAATTATACGTTCAATTGTAATCAACATCAACATTTCACACCATAACAATCAACACCATTACAACTCGTATTATCCTTTCTTATCTTACTCTTTTATTGCATCATGTAGTCTAAATTCAATATCTATATTTGTACTAATGATATGACGGTGGTATAAATTTTCTTAGAAAGATAATACTATTACCTAAAACTTTTATTTTGATGTTCAGAGTTATTTTTATCATCTACTATTTCTAAAAATTACAAACCCGCAGCTATTAACCCTGAATCTGACAGCTTGACCTTTACTCACTATTTTATTCATAAATTGAGTTATACAGATACTTTTTAAGTGATTATAACTCTATTGGAAAGCTAACATCGAGGGCTACAACTTTCAGGAAGCCCATGAAGCCTAATAAGGTCATATAGGTTACCCTACAGGGCTTATAACACATGAATTTTGTTCCGCACATTGGATAAGAGACTCAACTTTCAACCGACATAACTCACTTATTCTTAGCATCTTTACATGATTATTGAGTCTAAATTGTAGCCCAAATGTCTACATTCTAAAAAGATAAATGTAACTCAATTTGCTTAATCATACAAAAAGATATGATAGAAACACTGAGATATGTGTATATAAAATAACAAGCATTCAACTTATATAAGGTTCTTAAAATATAATTCTAATTTCAAACCCTCAAACATTCTACTCCTCTATCTATAATACTTAATGATCATCAAACCTTATAATCACAGTGATAATCATCAATTTTGTCATCAATCTTCTCAATGGAAGAAAACCCATAATCGCATATAATCCTGTGTTTATAAAGCAATTCAAATAACATAGGAGTCCCTCAATCATCACATGAATTGATTACATATTTAGAGTTATTCATCATTTAATCATCCATAAAATTCATTCATAGAAACAAATAAAAAAGTCAATTGCATAAAACTTAACTCCTACAGAGGCTTAGGGTTCACCTCCACTACCCTATTTCTTTAATATGATCCCAACTTTAACTCGTGAGACTAATCAATACTTTTCATTACTTTGTTCAAGGGTACTAATCTCTAAGGTATAAAAAGGGAAAACATATACAAACATATACAAACATAATCCTTACATCCAAATAATCCAATAGTGCACATGTACACCTAAATCTAACAAAATAAATTAATATACACATATAATAATTATTCATGAGTATCAGCCACACCTGAATCTCAATTTCTCTTATCTCTCTTCAAACACATCTCCAATTAACAAAATAAATTATTACATTAGACCAACTACACATAAATTCTAATTTGGCAAATCATTCCATTATATAAAATACAAAACTTTAATTACATATGTCCACACAATCATGCACAAACACATGTTATCAACACTTGTTGCGGGTATTCATAACTTTTCAATAAAATACATAAAACGTATTGAAACTTAAGGATCACTTCACCACCCATTTTCTCTACACATGTCACATGAGAGATAATTTATCACCTCCTCACCTCGAATGAAGATCTTGGATGCAAAAGACGTGTGTTCAAGTTCCTCAATGTTGTGTTCCTCAATCTTTTTTGACAATGTTCTCTATGCAACTTTCTCTCTAACCTCCACAGTCAGAAACATGAAATTGAAGTGCAATAACCTAAACCCTCTAAATTACTCTAGGTTAATAGTTGGATTGGACTTTTTAACAATAGACTTAAACTTAACCTTTAGACTATTTTACTATTAATAACCACATTTATTTTTTTATTTATTTTATAAAATCAACTCTTAATTTATTTTAATAAATACAAATATTAAATTATCTTAAGCCTATTAATATAAATTATACCTTTTTATTAATATTTTATTTTTCTTAAATAAATGGATGTTACAACAGTGGCCGCTCGGTGAGCTATCCTGTGTCTCGCTAGACGATTGACTTTGCTTGGTGAGCTAAAGTAGTGTATACCTTGACTTAGTTGTTTAAAATTTTGAATATGTTGAGTTTTAACTGCACTAAGTTGATAGTTGGCAGCATAATTGTTTCTTTTCAGTATTTTGATTAATGAATTAAGTGAGAATATATTGTTTATTTATAAGTAATATCGTGGAAAGTATGAATACTATTCTAGTATTTTTGGGATGTTACAATATGGTATCAAAGCAGTTTGTTCCTATACACTAACTTGCGGGGAATATGTTTACTATGCTTATGAGTGTGCCTTGTTTGCTTAGTGATTTTGTGAAATAATTGTGAATGAGGAATTATAGTATTTTTGGTATGTATAATGTAATGATTGCTGGTATGAGGGAAATGTCTCTTTTATTTGCTTTATACTCGAGCAAGATCAGGTTGTTTAGAAGAAAGGATTTGTGATAAATTGTGAAAGGCGCCCTCAGAATTCAATTCTAATGAATGTTCTTCGAAACATCAATTTCTTGTAAGATTGTCCTCATAGATTGTTTGTTCTTATTAGTTAAAATTTATTAAAAACTACAAAATTAGAAGAGATAGTCATTTAATGACAAGTAAAACCATTTTGATAAATTCCAACCAATCATATAGATTGTGTTCAAAATAGTATGTTAATAAATATGTTACGAGTATTTTTCTTTTCTACAAAGAATTATGAAATTCTGATTTGTCATTACACTTTGATATCCAGGAGTATGAAATCACTCTGGTCGAGCTAACAATAAGTCTCTTTTTTCATAATATAATTTTTTTAGTTAATAAAAGTTTTCATATTAAAATTATAAATAACAATAAATAAAATATAAAAAATATTTTTATTTATTTTTTAAGAATAAAATAAATAATTTTAAAGTTATTCAAATTTTTCATATTTGATTAAAGATGATTTGGGCTTATGATGGATATCATATATAGTAGTGCTTAAAATCTGACGGGCCGGATTTCCGATTTCAAAATCTAGTTAAAAGTCCATTTTCTTTTATGTATTTTTATTCAATGTTTTCCTAATAAATCTTAGTTGCGAATTTTATTTTTTTTTGTTTTTTGTCCCCGGGATCCAGATCCAGGTTTCGAAAAAAAAAATAGTAATAACTAAAATTTTCTCAAAACATAAAAGGGTTAATATTTAGAGTTTAATTAGTATGCATTCATAGTGTAGAAGAGTTTTACATCGACATTCAATCACAATTTTTCATTCATATGACTCCTAAATTATGAATTGGTAAAGTCAAACAAATTTACCATAAATGGTTATGATTGAATGTCAGTATAAAATCTTGTATCTAAAATATTTTATACTGACATTGTATATTAATTAAACTCTAATATTTAAACAAAATCTCCCAAAAAAACAAAAGCTTATTAACTTAGTGGTTATTACTCCCTTCATTCCATTTTATTAATCCCTTAAGATTTTATTAGATATATTTTGACAAGTAATAAATGAGTTAGTAATATATTATATTTACTAAAATGCACAATATATTATATTAATTCATTAATTATAATAGTTGAGAATTTGATAAACACAATATTAAAAAATTTAGATTTTATTTAGGATGATATTAGAATAAGAGTTTAATTAATATACACTTTTAATGTAATAAATTTAACATTGACATTCAATTACAATATTTTATTTATAGTGAATTTGTTGAATTTACCAATTCATACTTTAAAAATCATATAAATAAAAAATTATGATTAAAATAGTTTTACACTTTTACATTATTAATACATACTAATTAAACTCTTAAAATAAGCTTATAATTATTACATTGAAAGAAGTATGTTAATTAATTTAAAAATTTGCAAAAAATTTAAAATGACTAATAAAATAAAAGAAAAAGGAGAAATGTGAAAATATAAGAGATAAGGTTTTATTCTCTCTTATACCAAAATGGACCGAAACATTTTTAAAATCCTCCTACAATTTTGATAATTTGTTTTTTCAATTTTCACACAACATATTGCTGTCATGTATATTAGTCATAAAAATTAAGCCATGTCAACAAAATTCGTTAATTAACTATTTATTGAAAGGCCCATAAATTAAAATTACACAATTTCAAAGCTTCAAAGACCAAATTAAATTGCACCATTACAATATTTAGAAACTCAAAGTATGATTAAGCCCAAAACTAAATAATGAAACATTTTTATAATTGCTCCTTTGATATCTATGATAATTACATTTTTGTCCTTTAACCCTTTTTAATTCATTTTTGCCTTATAATTTCGGATAAGAGCGATTAACATGATTAAATTGTAGGTGTAGAAAATAGAAATTAAACCATAAAACCAAATGATGAAATATTTATGTAATTACTCATTTTAGTCCTTGAACCTAAGAATTACCCATTGAATCCTTGTGCATACCCATTTTAATTCTTTTTTTCTTATAATTTTGGATAAAGCAATTAAAATATTAAATTTTAAGAGCATATATAGAATAGAAATTAAATATAAACATAAATATGAAATAAAAATTAATCCTAAAATATTTTTAATACCTTCCCTGATTTTAAAAATCTTCTTAAAGTTCAATTTTCATCCAATGTTACTTTAAGATTTTTGAACTATCAACCAATTAAAAATCATATTAACTATATTTTTTAAGACAAATATTATAAAATCAATGTTTTTTTTAAGAGCATTATAAAGTCAATGTATATCATACATATTATTTATAGATACATATCCAACAAACAATGTCAAAAAAACAAAGTTACAGGTCTCATTCTAATTAAATTGAACTTGTTTACTTTTAAATAACTTTGAAACTTCGTTTTACTCAACTTATATTTTTTTGGCTTAAAATATATATGTTTTTAAAATAAGTGTAAGGTTTTTGAAATTTTCTTTTTGTTTAAAAGTTATAAATAAATTATTATTTTATATTCTAATGAAAATATATATTTAATTTATATATATATATATATATATATATATATATATAATGTTTGGTTCAATTTTTTAAAAGTAACTTTGAAATGAAAATAAAATAATTAACGTACTCTAATTAAATATGTTGTTCAATGTAAGTGGTAATTGTTGGGTCAAATGGAGAGAGATGAATTAAACACAGGAAATATGTACAATAATAAATTATAAATCCATCTATAAAAGAATATGACAGCTCCTTTAATAAAAAACCTTAAAATATTAGGGTATGAATCTTTCTCACAATTACATTCCAACAATAATGATATAGGCAGCAATTAATATTAATGACCCCATATAAGTTCACAGTCACAGCTCACACTAGCAAATGTTCTTGAACAAACCCTCATGATTTTTCTAATGTAGCTATGCATATTTTTGCACCACCATGACCCACAGCACACTGGTCCGGCGGTCCCCCATAGAAACTGCCATTAACCATAGCCCCTACCACGACTTTCTGCTCCAACAACACTGTAGGGGCCATCACTAAGAAGCCACCGATGTGAGACTTCTGCTTCAACCGATGCACTACACGACAAAATAATATCTCGTGCATGTAGTAGTACTGCTCATCTTTTCACACCTTTTTATCCCTTCTTTATTCGTCCTCTACACTCCTTTCTGGGGAGTACTTTGCACAACTTGGCTTGTGTTTGTCATTCCTTTGTTTGTTTTTTGTTAGGCTTAAATTCATTTAATGAGGTGTTAGAATATGTTACGTGGGTTAAAGGGGTGAAATCACCAACATTGATTCACACTATAATGGTTTTGTTAGTGCGTGGCATTTTTTTCAGAAAAAGAAAATTTGCATGTGACTATATATAGTTTTTATAAACATATGTAAACTATGACTGTGTAAATTAATTAGTATGAGATTTCTATACTTTAATTAATCAGTAATTAATTTGAGTACACGTTATATATAATTATATTAGATATTTAGAGGAAGAGTTTTACTGTAAGGACTGATTTATTTGATTGTAACATAGTCTATAAAAGATTCAAAGAAAAACGAGGGAGAATGAGAATGGAAATTGATTATACGATTGATTCCTTGGGTTTTATTCTTGTTTTTGTTTTCCATTCAAATTCGGTTATTATGTTTAATGTAATTGTCGTTGAATTCAAAGCAGCACTTTTGTTGTTTTAACTTTTTATTTTTTCTTGAAAAGTCAATTTTATTCGTTGAACGTGAAAGTCTGAAATGAACGTACAAGAATCGAAATATGCTGTAAGAGATCATAAACATTTTTCCTGTTTACTACTTTAAAACATGTAATTCCTTGGATTTCGTCTCTGTATTATTTTCCATTCTGTTATTATCTTTAGAAAATACTTCGATATGGTATATATGTATGGTGAATTAAGGATCTCGTTCTTCTAATAAAGTGCGAACTAAAATTTTAAAGATATATTAAAGTACGATAATAACTTTAATCATAAAATGCATACATTATAAAATTAAAAAAATCATAATTTCAACCATTATTTTTTAAACCAATAATTATTAATACACTTTACCTTTTAAGTCCATTTTTTACAGAAGAGTTATTTAACCTATGAATTAAACGGGTGTTGGCTATTTTGTTTTCATTCTGATCTAACTCCACACTAGTTGTCTCAGCAAGTTTGCAATACTATGTATATATGTTCAGTACATTATTGATGCTGCCAACATTTCAGTGTCTTTCATAAGATACGAATTTAATTTAATCAGCATTTAAGTTTCATTATATCTAGCTCATCTTCTTTTGCAATTTAGCTGATGGGTATGGTGGGTATATTCTCTGCACCATGCCATAACAAAGAGAGTGACTGCCACTGAATAATAGTTGGAATAATGGGTGTCTTGTGTACCAACAAAAAACAAGCACATTAATTAAGTCTTAACAAAGTTACAGTAGTGGACAAGGACATGATTGAGGTCTTCTTATACCTTAATAAATTGAACATAACAAGTAGTTAGACATAAAAGTTAACTTAGTCATAGGTATTAATGATAATCAGAATGTCCTGTCACATTGAAATGTAAAAGGTGTTTTGTACACCACATGGGAGATTCCTTCATACACAAACACAATATTCAACTCATCAGCTATATCTCTAAAATAAGAGTAGTCAATTTCTTAAACAAACATCTCACTTTCATGAATAATGGCATATCATGAAAAAATGATGACCAATATTAATAGTTGACAAGCCACTTGTATTTTATCAAATCTATTTCGCATCAAATCTTTGAATTTTGCATATGTAAATAGATGATGAGTAAGTGCACGCATATTTACATGTCTGTATTTTGCATGCATGTTCTAAATATTAACTCTTTTTTCTTTGTGCTTGACACTACCAATATTTGACAGGTTTTTGCCAAACCTGTTGAAAGGAATATATGGTTGTACGGGTATGCATCAAATACAGAATTAAGAAGCAATTGATTTTCAAATTGTTTCATTATTTGTTGCCAAACCCAAACGAGGTATATTATATTATTCAAAGATGCCTTACTAGGTTAATTAACAATGCTGAAATCTTTGTTGTTGCCTTTTGCATTGAATTCTAGAATGTGTATAATTTTGGTACATGTTAGCTTAATTAGTATCATATCTATGTCCACTCACTAAAAAGAAAGAATCCTAGATATATATTGAGATAACTTTTCTTTATTCTAATTGTACAATTCTGTAAATCTTAACAGTTTTAATCATTTCCTGAACTTTCATTTTTTTTTAGGTATCCTTCAACAGGAAATTAAAAAGAAACTAATATTTTGAAAAACTGAAATTCATTTAAGGAACTGATCTCTCTCTATATATTTTTATTCATCAGATTTCTAATTACAAATTTTAAAGTCTAATAAAAAAAACTAATATTATCTATGAACCATACTATAACATGTTGGTCATACTTTATTTGTTTGAACAAGGCAAAGTTTTATTCAACATTAACTGTGTACTCCCATATCACAAGAGGTGATATGAGAGCAATTGCAAATTACAAAGATTACTTGCAAATTATAGAAATATCAGACATTTAACCCTAACACAAATATACCACATCCCCTTCATAGCCTAGCCAAAGCTCGATGATGACATAAATACAAAATATAGTTACCTAAACAAATTAAAACAATAAGCTAGCTAGGAACGCCATTGATAAAACAATACTGATAACTTTTTATAGAGTGCTCGAACCCACAACCATGATTGCTACATAGATTCCTGCCAGATTTGTTCAGCAGTAGAAGACATCCTCTAAAATGCCAAAGAGTTTCTAGCCACCTAATGATGCAATCCTACCTATCAAGGACCCTCTCACTAGGGCAATGCTAGGAGGTTGAAGAGGACTTGGCCCGAAAAGACTCATCAAGACCCCAGCTAATGATGGACATAGATATTTTAGGCCATAGTCCTTAGTTTTCCTCTTGTAAATATTAATTAGCTTTTAATTCCCTTTTAGGCCTTGTATTTTGGCCATTTATTTTAGTTTCTAGAGTTCAGGGTGTAATTAGCTTAGGAAGGGAGGTGAGGGGAGTAAAGAGCCTAATAACACAAAGGAGTGTGGATCTCTTTCCACACCCCCTTGATTAGGCTGTGACACTCCCTAGCTTAAGGCTAGGCACCACTTTTAGTGGGCCTAAGAGGGATTAGTGCTCCTAATACAAATTAGGCCCAAGTCCCACATTGCCTAGTTTTGAGTGCCTTGCTCCCTCTTTGGGCTATAAATACACCTAGTCTCTCTTGTACAAATCACACTTGATTGAATGAAGTAAGACTCTTTTTGAGCAATTTATTCTTGAGTGTCATTGAGAATCCTCTCTCTTGAGGAATCTCTCCCTTAAAGCTTTTATCAAGGGACCTCTCCCATGTGGCAAGCAACATAAAATTTTTTGACTCATCTTTCTCCTAGAGAGTGGTGTCAACCCTCTCCCATTTCTAACCTCTCCATCCTCCATTTTCTTAGAGGAAGGAACCTTTCAAGAGTGCCCTCAACATAATGGATAGGGATGCTAAGTTCCTTAGCCATTTTTGGAAAACTCTTTGGGCAAGGCTAGGAACTAAGCTCTTATTTTCTACCACTTGTCATCCTCAAACAGATGGACAAACTAAGGTAGTAAATAGATCCTTATCCAGTATGTTGAGGGCACTCTTGAAAGGCAACCACAAGTCTTGGGATGAATATCTCCCCCATATTGAATTTGCATATAATAGGGTGGTTCATCGAACCACTAAGCACTCCCCTTTTGAGGTTGTATATGGTTTTAATCCTCTCACCCCTCTGGACTTGTTACCACTCCCTAACACCCGAATTTTTCATAAAGAAGGGAAAACTATGGCTGATTTTGTCAAAAAATTACATGAGAGGGTCAAAACTAATATTGAATCTAAGGGGTATGCTTCATCTAGCAACAAGGGGAGGAAGGAAGTCATCTTTGAAAAGGCGATTGGGTTTGACTTCACCTAAGAAAGGATCGTTTTCCTTCTAAGAGAAAGTCCAAACTTAGCCCTCGAGGAGATGGTCCCTTCCAAATCCTTGAGAAGGTAAATAATAATGCATATAAGTTAGACCTTCCCGAGGATTATGGAGTTAGCACCACCTTTAATGTTTGTGATCTTACCCCCTTTTTAGGTGCTGACATGGAAGAGGATGACCCTTCAAATTTGAGGACAAATCCTTCCGATGGGGGAGGAGATGATGCAATCCTACCTATCAAGGGCCCTCTCACTAGGGCAATGGCTAGGAGGATTGAACAGGACTTGGCCCGGAAAGACTCATCAAAACCCCAGCTAATGATGGACATAGATATTTTAGGCCATAGTCCTTAGTTTTCCTCTTGTAAATATTAATTAGCTTTTAATTCCCTTTTAGGCCTTGTATTTTGGCCATTTATTTTAGTTTCTAGAGTTTAGGGTGTAATTAGCTTAGGAAGGGAGGTGAGGGGAGTAAAGGGCCTAATAACACAAAGGAGTGTAGATCTCTTTCCACACCCCCTTGATTAGGCTATGACACTCCCTAGCTTAAGGCTAGGCACCACTTTTAGTGGGCCTAAGAGGGATTAGTGCTCCTAATACTAATTAGGCCCAAGTCCCACATTGCCTAGTTTTGAGTGCCTTGCTCCCTCTTTGGGCTATAAATACACCTAGTCTCTCTTGTACAAATCACACTTGATTGAATGAAGTAAGACTCTTTTTGAGCAATTTATTCTTGAGTGTCATTGAGAATCCTCTCTCTTGAGGAATCTCTCCCTTAAAGCTTTTATCAAGGGACCTCTCCCATGTGGCAAGCAACATAAAATTTTTTGACTCATCTTTCTCCTAGAGAGTGGTGTCAACCCTCTCCCATTTCTAACCTCTCCATCCTCCATTTTCTTAGAGGAAGGAACCTTTCAAGAGTGCCCTCAACATAATGGATAGGGATGCTAAGTTCCTTAGCCATTTTTGGAAAACTCTTTGGGCAAGGCTAGGAACTAAGCTCTTATTTTCTACCACTTGTCATCCTCAAACAGATGGACAAACTAAGGTAGTAAATAGATCCTTATCCAGTATGTTGAGGGTACTCTTGAAAGGCAACCACAAGTCTTGGGATGAATATCTCCCCCATATTGAATTTGCATATAATAGGGTGGTTCATCGAACCACTAAGCACTCCCCTTTTGAGGTTGTATATGGTTTTAATCCTCTCACCCCTCTGGACTTGTTACCACTCCCTAACACCCGAATTTTTCATAAAGAAGGGAAAACTATGGCTGATTTTGTCAAAAAATTACATGAGAGGGTCAAAACTAATATTGAATCTAAGGGGTATGCTTCATCTAGCAACAAGGGGAGGAAGGAAGTCATCTTTGAAAAGGCGATTGGGTTTGACTTCACCTAAGAAAGGATCGTTTTCCTTCTAAGAGAAAGTCCAAACTTAGCCCTCGAGGAGATGGTCCCTTCCAAATCCTTGAGAAGGTAAATAATAATGCATATAAGTTAGACCTTCCCGAGGATTATGGAGTTAGCACCACCTTTAATGTTTGTGATCTTACCCCCTTTTTAGGTGCTGACATGGAAGAGGATGACCCTTCAAATTTGAGGACAAATCCTTCCGATGGGGGAGGAGATGATGCAATCCTACCTATCAAGGGCCCTCTCACTAGGGCAATGGCTAGGAGGATTGAACAGGACTTGGCCCGGAAAGACTCATCAAAACCCCAGCTAATGATGGACATAGATATTTTAGGCCATAGTCCTTAGTTTTCCTCTTGTAAATATTAATTAGCTTTTAATTCCCTTTTAGGCCTTGTATTTTGGCCATTTATTTTAGTTTCTAGAGTTTAGGGTGTAATTAGCTTAGGAAGGGAGGTGAGGGGAGTAAAGGGCCTAATAACACAAAGGAGTGTAGATCTCTTTCCACACCCCCTTGATTAGGCTATGACACTCCCTAGCTTAAGGCTAGGCACCACTTTTAGTGGGCCTAAGAGGGATTAGTGCTCCTAATACTAATTAGGCCCAAGTCCCACATTGCCTAGTTTTGAGTGCCTTGCTCCCTCTTTGGGCTATAAATACACCTAGTCTCTCTTGTACAAATCACACTTGATTGAATGAAGTAAGACTCTTTTTGAGCAATTTATTCTTGAGTGTCATTGAGAATCCTCTCTCTTGAGGAATCTCTCCCTTAAAGCTTCTATCAAGGGACCTCTCCCTTGTGGCAAGCAACATAAAATTTTTTGACTCATCTTTCTCCTAGAAAGTGGCGTCAACCCTCTCCCATTTCTAACCTCTCCATCCTCCATTTTCTTAGAGGAAGAAACCTTGGTTGAAGAGATCAAGGGAGTGCATCACCTAACTTCCCCACAAAATGGCTAACCAAAAAAATATCCACAAACTCTTTCTTGGAGGAATTCAGAATACCCAGATGATGCCAATTGTGAGAATGGCAATTTGAGGGTAGAAAAGATAAATAACATAACCATCTATAACATTTCATCCACACTTGGTAACTTAACTCACATGTGAAAAGCAAGTGTGATACAAATTCCAAATTAGTGCTACATATCGGACAAGAAGTGTAACTGGAAGGAGAATATGTTGTTTTGCCAATTCAACCTTAGCTGGAATCCTATTGTGGCAACCTTTCAAAAGAATACTAAAACCTTGGAAGGTGCCTTTGTCTTCCATAACCTATTGAAAAAATGAGAATCTAAATATTAAGGGCTTGATTGATTTACTTTTATTTTTTAGATTTAGAAAAAAGTTTTCAAGAATAGTTTTCAAAAACTGTTTTCGAGAAGAAAAGAAAAAAAAAACTTATTTAATAAGTGTTATTTGAAAACTGTTTTCAAGATATAAAAATGGAAAAACTTGTTTATATTTATTAAAATTTGATTAATGAAAATAAAAAGACAATATATTCTTATTGTATTTTGAGTTTTTTAAAAAAATAGAAAACCGAAAAGCAAAACTATTTTTAGTTGTTCCTGTTTTTTAGTTTTTAAAAATTAAAAAATCAGAACTGTTTTCAAAAATTGTTTTCAGAAAACATTACCCAAATGAGTTTTTTAGTTTTTAAATACCAAAATACTGAAAACAATTTTATAAAATTGTTGTCAAACAAGTACTAAGACTCCTTACAGATTAGATTATAAGCCTCTTTAACTAAGTATTGAACATTATTACAAGTACTGCCTACCCAACTCCATCCATTTTAACATTCCTCCTCAAGCGAACCCCTCCAAGAACTTCCTCCAACTCCCTCACCTGTACTTGTTCTACGGTAAACAACTTTCTCCTCCACCTTAATCTCCATTCCCATTTATCTTCATTCCAGCCCTGCCTCCACCTCACCCAAAAAAGTCTCTTTCTAAGAAGATAATGCAAACAATCTAGGAAGCATAGATTTTAGTTCTTCAAACTCTCCCTATCTTGGCCCAAAATTTAAAGAGACTTTTCTCCTATCATGGGTTTAACATTTCCTAACCATCTGTAACATTTTATCGACACTTGGTAACTTAACTCACACGTGAAAAGAAAGTGTGATACAGATTCCAAATTAGTGCTACATACCGACCAAGAAACGCCAATTGGAAAGAGAATATGCCACTTTGCCAATTCAACCTTAGTCGAAATCCTATTGTGGGCAACCCTTTAAGAAAATGCTAGAACCATTGATGATGCCTTTGTCTTCCATAACCTGTTTAAAAAATGAGAATCTGAACATTAGGACTCCCTATAGACTAAACTATAAGCCTCTTTAACTAAGTATTGAACATTATTACAAGTACTGCCTACCCAACCCTATCTGTCTTTAACATCCCTCCTCAAGTGAACCCCTCTAAGAACTTTCTTCAACTCCCTCACCCACACTTGTTCCCAGGTAAACAACTATCTCCTCCACCTTAATCTCCATTCCCATTTATCAGCATTCCAGCCCCTACCTCACCCAAAAGAGTCTCTTTTTTAGAAGATAATATAAACAATCTAGGAAACATAGATTTGAGTTCTTCAAACTTTCCCTACCCCCTCCCAAAACTTAAACAGAGATTGGTCTCCCACCCTAGGTTTAACGTTTCCTGTGAACCAATCACCTTTTCCCTCACCAAAAGTTACCTTCAAGATATCCTTCCATTACTGAGATCCCTACTCCGCTGCCTCATAGTCAAGTTACTCCTCATATCAACCCCTACTCGGCTTGTAGAATTTTGATCCAGAGAGATTCCTCCTCCTGAAGTATCATCCATATCTACTTCCTAAGTAGTCTTTGTTAAAAGCCAACACATCTTTAACCCCCAAACCACCTTTGTTCTTCTCTTGGCACACAAACTCCCACTTAATCCAAGCAACTTTATTTAGTTCATCTGAGCCACCTCAAAGGAATTTCCTTTGCAAGCTCTGAATGGAATAAGCCACCTTCTTCGAAATCCTGTGAAAAGATAGAAAATATAAAGGAATAGAAAAAAGGGTGAACTTAATTAAACAAATCCGCCTTCCAAGAGATAAACATTTCAAATTCTAAGTGGTTAGCTTTGCTCTCATTTTATCTATAACTGGTATCTTGGCTCTGTTATTTCTCACATTTAACCCCATAGGTAACCCAAATAGGAAAATGGCAATTGCATTGTTCAGTAATTTAGTATCTTAGCAATGGACTGCATTTCCTTATTGTCCACCCCTATTCCCCCAAGTTACTTTTGTGGAAATTAATTTTTAAACATGAGGCCAACTCATAACACCTAAGGGCACTCTTGAGAGTATATATGTTTTGTACTACCGAGGACACCATAAAAATAGTATCATCAGCATACTGTTGGTAGACTACTTGTAGGTCTTGCCTACCTATCTTTACACAAGCAAAATATTTGCATCTAATGCACTCTTAATTAAGCCCTCAAGCCCTTCAACTATAATAAGGAAAAGGAATGGAGCGATTAAGTCCTCTTGTCTAAGTCTTCTTTGCATTTCAAACTCATAAGATGCACTACCATTTACCAAAATTGAGACAGATGATGTTTGGAGGCAACCCTGGATCTAACTAATCCATTTATCCCCAAACCCAAATCTCTTAAGCATGTAGAATAAGAAAGGCCAACTTACTACATCATATGTCTTCTCAAAGTCTGCTTTGAACAACAACAAAGGCTAGTGAGAATGTTTTGCTTCATGAGTGATTTTATTAACAATGACCACACTATCCAATAATTGTCTCCCTTTGATGAAAGCGGTCTGGGTTTCTTCAATAATGTTAGCCATTACTCTTTGGAGTCTGTGAGCTAGCATTTTTACAATGATTTTATTTATTACCCCTATTAAAGATATAAGTCTATAGTCTTCAAGACCATTAGGTCTATCCTTCTTAGGTAGAAAATTCAGAAATAAGGCATTAGAACCTGTAGGAAGTTTCCTATTTTGATAGAAGTCAGACAGAACCTTCGTGATATCCCCTTTCAACAAGTCCTAGAACTGTTTGATAAACTTCATGTTAAATCCATCTAGACCCTGGGCTTTAGCACTATCACAGTCCCACACAGTAGCCTAGATCTCTTCCTTCGAGAAATTTCTCTCTCTCTCTCTCTAAGTTATTTCTTTTATCTACAAAGAGACTTTTGAAGTCCACTCTATCTAATCTTACCCCTAGATCTCCCTACGGCTAAAATCTAGCTTGGAAGTATTGATGAATTACCTTCTTGATTTTGACTAGCTCTTCAACCCATTCCCTATTGATCATTAAGCCAAATAAATTGTTATACATTTTCCTCCAATTAATAGATGTATTGAAAAAGCAAGAGTTTGAGTCCCCTTCCTTAAGCCATTTAACATTTGTTTTTTGGGACAATAATGTCTCCTAATAAGAACTCCATTTTTTTAATTCACTCATTGCCACCAGCCTCATATTGACCTCTTCTTCACTCAGAGCATGTTCCTCAACCTTATTATCCAAACCAGCAATAATGTTTTTCAATTCGATTTCTTTCTCTTCCACCTTACCAATATTCTCTTTACTCCAACTTTTTATTTCTACTTTGAGGGTTTTTAATTTTTCTTTTAACATGTAAGCACCCCAACCTTCCACTTTCATTTTACTATAGTACTAAATTATAAAGTCTGTAAAACCACCACAATCCAACCACCTGTTAATGAATTTGAATGATTTTGCCCTCCCCCCCCCCCCCCCCCAATTTGATTTTTTTCTATTTCAGGATTATCAGACAATGATATGAGAAGTCCCTATTTAAATTCAACTAAAAGTTGTAGGCACCACTTCCAACCAACCCTGAGATAATAGGAATCTATTTAAAACACTACAACTTTTCCCTCTTACACTAAACCAAGAATGATGGTGCCTTGCAAACAGAACCCTTAATAACTCCATACTCTGGATAAAATCTGAAAATTCATTAATTCCAGATTGATTTATGCTAACCTCCCCATTTTCCCCAATCCTTTTCTCTGGCCTGCGAACAACATTGCAATCACTGCTAAACACCACATACAGTCTTGCAACCTCTACCTCTACTCCAGTAGAGAATTACACAGTTCTTGTTTCCCAACCATAGATTCTTGTCAAACGGCTTAGCATTATATTTTCCTTTTACTCCAAGATACCGCTCACCTTGAAAAGATTCAATGACAATATATTTGTCAGCATTCTACACACAAAGCAAGCCCTCGCTAGGTTATCTGCTAGCATTACCTTCCAATCCAAATTAGAGTCACCCATATCACACTACAAAAGTTTCTATCTACTTGTTGAACCTTAGTTTCTTGAATGCAAATAAAATTAATATCATGCTTTGAATTAACTGTGTCTTGTTCATCTGTCTTCTTCCAATTACCGAACCGCTTAACATACGTAGTAGCCTCTGGAGGTTGAGTACCACACTCATTAAGCAATCAATTGCAACTCCAAGTTCACTTTTGGACAAGACTCTGAACCACCTTCCCACTTAGATTGAATAGAAATTGCATAGTCCTCTTCCTCAAAGAATAATTCCATGTCTTTCTCACTTGAGGTTCAACGATTGCACCAAAATAAAGAAGGATTATCAGCATAGAATGCGCTTCAACCACCAAAAGAGAAATCAGATTCCCATTAATATGAACACATTTATTCCAATTAATAAAATCCATTACTTGAGTTTTGACGAGAATGCGAGCATACTCTAACTATTTTAGATGATTGGATTCTTCCGAAATTGCAATCAAGGATCCAACTTAATGAGCAACTTTAGAGAACCCATATGAGTTCCAAATATTGAAGTGCCAGACCACGACATCTTAGCCAAACCATCTAACAAGTTAGAACTTTGTTTGGATCCCATCCTTGAATTAACACGAACATTTCTTTCCACCATTCATCATTGAATGCTTGAACATCTTTCGACTCAACCTTCCCTAAATCAGACAAAAGAACCATGTCGCCTCCAAGATGCTTCACTTTAATGATCACAACCCTTGCATATGAAAACCCTTCTGGAAACTAGAGAGGTGTTTTGGGGTCTCTTAATTGACCAATAGCACAACTATTAAGTCATTCCAAAGTTGTCTCCTAAATGTTCCAAATATTTTTTTTCTTTCCAGCAATTGTCAGTCTCCCTTCCTTTGACTTTGGCTTCCCTTGTTGGCATCTGCTTGCTTGAATGAGATGTCCGCTGACTGGATTGAAGATGTTCTGGTTGCACATCAAGCAAATGTTTCACCTTCCCGTGAGTATATGGGTGCCTTATCATGAAGCACAAAGTCGTGAAGTTTAGGCTGCATAGACCCTTGACATCGAGGTTTTCGAATGTTTCTCATTTCATGAACCTTACCGGTTATACTAGATTGAAACATTGGAATGTTAACACATAACTTTTGTTTTCCTATGAAGATTTCATCCAATTCCTTTTCCAATCTCCAAGGATTCTTCACGTTAAAGAACCGAACAAAACCAAAACGAGTCCCATCTTTCCTCCTATGCCTTTCAATAAAGATATATGCTACCTCCCTCAACTAGCAAATATTTTGCCCTTTTCCTTTTCATCAAAAGAATCCAAAAAATGAGAAAAGAAAAAAGACATAAAATCCTTTGCTTGATCTTCAAATAGAAAGTAATTTATAGTTACTAATAGAAAGTAAAACACATATTCAACTAAATACAAAAACTAAAAATACATTTGCTAAAAGTTTTAACTAGTAAATCAAAATGATTAACAGAATCCTTAAGTTTTGTTACTTTACTAATGGTCGTCTTTAATTTTATTAGGCATGCACGACATGGAATTAATGAAAAAAGTTGACAAATAAACTTATATTAGTGGGTAATCTCCAAATTCGTCACAGAGTTGATGGAAATTTTCTTATTTGACTGGTATGGGTACGAGTACAGATAATACATACTTCGTTAAGTTAGAGACAAGGATGGAGATATAATTACTCACTCCATCCTCATCCCCACTCCTGTACATGCCTCGTCTTGTCCTTGTTTTAATGATTAATAAAATACTCCAAACTCTTTTCTTTGATTTATTAGGTATAATTTTCAAATCAAATAACCCCTTAGATTCATGTTTTCTTTACAAATTACAAATTTTGGGATTTCAATAAAGATTTGACATTTGCGTAAAAAGACACACTAACAACTAATATTTGTTTATATAAAAAAAAGAAATGTTTGTTATTTGCTTTAAAAAACAAAGATTTGACATTTAATTCACAAATTACAAACATTGTATTTATTAGATAACTTTTAAATTAATATCATTATATTTAAAAAATTTATTTTTTGTTAAAAAATTATTATAATTTTATTGCCGATATGAGATAGTACAAGTATACCTAATACTCAACAAAGATGAGAATGAAACATTATAAATATCATACTTATTGGGTATGAGAATGAGATGAATTTCTTGAGAAGGGGTAGTGATAAGTTTCCTTAATGATAAAGGGAATGAAAATGTCATTCGTGTTTTCGTTTCACTTATCTTTACCTAATTTATAAATTTACATAAAGAATGCACATTATTTTTATGAAATTTAATTTCATTTGACATTTATACATTTTGAATTTTAATTTATATATACATAAAATATAATAAAGTTATTGTACGTAATAATTTATAATTACACGTAATATTAAAAACTTTATAGAAGATTACTACCTTTTAATTACATTCTATTCATTTATTAAGAACGGATCCATTGTCGGAAGGAAATAATATTTGGCTGATGTACCAGGTGATGAATAAGTTAAAAGAAAAAGAGAAATTAAAAAAACTAGAGACTCAAGACTTGAGACCTTAGCTAAAATAATCTTTACTATTGATCCATTGTTACTTTAATTTTAACATTATATTAATAATAAAATTAGTTAAGAATTAGGATTTTCTTGTATTTATTATTATTTTAATTAGAAGGAGGAGTAGAATATAGTGTTTTGTGCGAGACAGAGTCTATCAACTTCTGTTCTGTTCTTATCCTTTCCGGTAAATGACCGACCAAACGTATTTTAACTCAGACCCAGCTTCAAAAGGTATCCAGTGCGTATACTGTACTCGTTCATTATTCTTTTTCTTTTTTTTAATTTTACTGGATTTATGTTTTACTTTTAAAATATTTTTAATTTCATAGATGTTATCTTTTATGAAAAAGAAATAAATGTGTTTTTAATATCCATAAAATATGGAAAAGAGTCTCTCACGTTAAATCATAATTTTTTATTTATATTTTTTAAAATATAAATTGGTAACCTCAACTAATTTAGCATAGATTGTGATTTAAAATATATTAATTAAAATTTTTATAAAATCATGTGAATTTAGCAATTTTTTTATATGAATTCATTTTTTTTATAGTTAAGAGGACTAAATTTATATAATTGTTTAAAATTCGAGGACCAAATTCATCTACATAAAAGCATAATGACATTTTTATATTTAATAATTTATTTTAGTTCCACAATTAATTATAGATAAAATTTTATATATTTAATTTTGTGATGAAAAAAGTAAAAAATTAGTGATGTTTGGTTTTACATTTAAATAATTGATTCTAACCTAAGATTGATTTGATAAACTTTTATATATTTAGTTTTACTTTGGAAAAGAATTCAAAATTCATTATGAATCTATAATTGATTTTGTATTAAACCAAGTTTTGTACTCTCTTTTTTCTGGGTTCGATCAAAATTTTTTTATAGTAAATTTGACACGTAACTCACGTTTGTAGTAAAACTTTCAAATATAAATTACATTTTAAAATTAATTTTAACCAAAGTGTTTTAAAAAACTAATTTTGTTAACATTTAACTGAACATGCACTCAATTCTAGGTGAGTCTAGAATTGATTATTAATCTTTAGAGTATTTTCTACGTTTGGATAAAAAACTTATAATGAATTTTACTTCAATTAAAATTTATTTTTAACTTTCTCTTATAATAAAAAATAAAATTATTAAAATATAATTTATATCATTTTAAAATTAATTTTATTAATCCTCATTCATATTAAACACGCACTGAAACAAAATTTGACAAAAAATATAAGCATTAGAAAAATTTTCCATATAGCAAAGTACAAGTTGCATTATTATATGAGTTTATATACATTCACGTTTATCATATTTCTTTATTTATGAAAAATTTGCTAACTTACCAATTAATATTTTTAAGAATCATATAAACAAAAAATTATGATTTAACATTAATATAAAATTTTTATACTATATTGTATACTAATTAAACTGTTATATATGTATCATTTTTTACAGCAATCTTATTTTTTATTAGAGTTAAATTAATATGCACTGACAATATAAAAAATTTTACACTGATATTCAATCAGAATCTTTGTTTATAATGATGAAAATATAAAGTAGGTTTTGAATTATACTGTACTAGATACAAATTATAGTATGCCAATTAATGATATTGAATTGATAGAATGAGAATGAATGTGTACCTGAATTGACATTCATATCCATGAGCACTATTGAACAGAACTCTAGAGGTTCTTCTAGCTACCTTCTGAGGGGTTATTGTAGAGAACAATTCTGATATGTGTAAATTTGCTTAATGGGATGGCAAATTTATAACCTCCCAGGGTAGTCAGGGACCTCTCTTAATTGGGCTTTTTAATCTGATTGACCTAACCCATCACAGAGTCAATCTCACTGTAATCCCAGTTCAATTAACCATATTGTTAAAGATAAGATAGTATCGGTTAAAGATAAGATATTATCGGTTAGAGATAAGATATTGTCGGTTAATGATAATAGATATTGAGTGATACTAATCCACAATTAATTTCAACATTCTCCCACTTGGATAGTGTCAATCAATAATCAATATACAAATTATTAAGCTAAAACGACAATTGCCGATATATCATATATTAATTAACAATATGAAAAATATGAGCAACAAAATAAATATCCGATAGGGATATTAATCAATTGCATGTAACTAATATTTTTCATAGATGTATGGCATAATGCAGTCCCATAAATGACACTACAATGGTCCAAGCATAAATAAAATGCTAATAAGAAACATGAACAAAATGACGTCAACTAGAGCATGTCTCTTAAAGAAAATAGAGAATCAGACTCCCACTAACTTAATACATCAAAAGCCTTGACTAAACCCATGTGAGTTACATGAATAAGAAAAATTCCAACAGTTAAGGCCTTAGTCAGTGGATCTGCTAACATCTCCTCAGAATCAATGTTTTCAATCCGAGTGTGAAAACTTTGAATTTGCTCTCTAACAAATTGATACTTGATATCAAAATGCTTTGAACGAGTAGAGCTTTTGTTGTTTCGAGAGAAACTCACAGCAGCAGTATTGTCACAGTAAATCACAAGTGGCCTGGAAATGCTTTCAACTATGTGAAAGTCAGATATCAATTTCTTAAGCCACATGGCCTGGCGAGTGGCCTCAAAACAAGCAACATACTCTGCTTCCATGGTTGAGGTAGCTGTAAGAGACTGTTTAACGCTCTTCCAAGAGATAGCTCCTCCTGCCATCATAAAAATAAAGCCAGAAGTAGATCTACGATCATCAGGGCAACCTGCAAAATCAGAATCAGAATAGCCAGTGACTTGAAGTTGATCAGACTTCATAAAAGTCAACATATGATCCTTGGTTCCCTGTAAATATCGCATGACCCTTTTAACGGCTTTCCAATGACCCAAACCTGGGTCGCTCAAGTATCTGCCTAAGGCATTGACGATGAAAGCAATGTTAGGACGAGTACAGACTTGAGCATACATCAAACTGCCAACAGCGGAAGCGTATGGAATTTTCTTCATAGCATCCACTTCTTCATCATTATGAGGACATTGTTTGTTAGATAATTTGTCACCACATTGCACAGGTACAGCACATGGGGAGCAAGCATTCATGTTGAACTTCTTGAGAATCTTCTCGATATATCCCTTTTGAGACAATCCAACTATGCCACGTGACCTATCACAAAGAATTTGGATGCCTAGAACAACAGAAGCTTCACCAAGGTCTTTCATATCAAAATGTCTGCACAACATTGATTTTGTCTCAACCAATAGGTTCATACAACTACTAGCAAGGAGAATGTCATCGACATATAATACGAGAATGATGAAATTACTCCCACTAGTCTTCAAGTAAATGCACTGGTCTGCAACATTTTCCTTGAAATTGTAAGTAGTGACAACCTGATCGAATTTTAAATACCATTGCCTAGATGCTTGTTTCAGTCCATAAATGGACCTTTTAAGTTTACACACCAAATGCTCATTGCCTGCTTCAACAAAACCATCAGGCTGAACCATGTAGACATCTTCAGCAAGATCTCCATTCAGAAAAGCTGTCTTTACATCCATCTGGTGTAACTCTAGGTCAAAATGAGCAACTAAAGCCATGACAACTCGGAGTGCGTCCTTCGTTGAAACTGGTGAAAAAGTTTCTTTGTAGTCAACGCCTTCCCGTTGACTATAACCTTTAGCCACCAATCGAGCCTTATACCTATCAACCTTTCCATATGGAGTACGTTTTGTCTTAAAGACCCATTTAGATCCAACAGGCTTACAACCTGTTGGTAAGTCCACAAGATCCCAAACATTATTATGAGACATGGAAGACAATTCATCATGCACAGCTTTTAGCCAGTCAGAAGCATGAGAACTAGAAAGTGCTTCCTGAAATGTGATGGGATCGTCATCATCATGTGGATCATATTCGTGCTCCTGAAGGTATACAACATAGTCATTTGGTATAGAAGGTCGGCGTATTCTCTGAGATCGTCTTAATGGGGGCACATCAACATCACCAAGTTGTTGATCATTGAGTTGTGGTTCATCAACTTGTTGCTCTGTCATTTGTTCATCTTGCTTCTCAACAATTTGTTCATCTGTGTGAACAATTGGGATTGAGATGTCTGTAGGAAGAGAATAAGATGGTAATGGAAGCATGGTTCGATCTTCTCTGAAGGTCATCATTCGAGGTGTGTAACTCCCACTGTCCAAATCATCCTCAAAGAAAACTGCTCGGTCAGATTCAATAACTCGTGTAGAGTGAGAAGGACAATAAAATCTACATCCTCTAGAACCGATACAGTAGCCAATGAAATAACCGCTAATAGTTTTGAGATCAAGTTTCTTTTGTTTAGGGTTATAAGGTCTTACTTCTGCCTTACAACCCCATACATGGAAATGTCTCAAACTCGGCTTTCTACCAGTCATTAGCTCAAAAGGATTTTTGGGCACAGATTTGCTAGGTACCTGATTAAGAATGTACATAGCAGTTCGCAAGGCATCTCCCCAAAGAAATTCTGGCAGAGATGAATGTGATAACATACACCTCACCATGTCCATGAGTGTTCGATTTCGTCTCTCAGCGACGCCATTTTGTTCAGGAGTTCCAGGCATGGTGTATTGAGCTTCAATTCCGTATTAATCAAGGAATCGAACAAATGGACCTAGATTTCTTCCTGTCTCGTCATAACGACCATAATATTCTCCTCCTCTATCAGACCTTACACACTTAATTTTCTTTTCTGTTTTCAGCTCAACAAAAGCTTTAAAGGTTTTGAAGGCTTCAAGAGAGCTTGCTTTATCCTGAAGAAGATATACTCATCCATGTCTGGAGAAGTCATCTATGAAGGTAATAAAATACCTATATCCACCCATAGCAGTAGGTGTAATAGGTCCACATATGTCTGTGTGAATTAATTGTAGCACATCGTCACATCTGTTTGAACTTTTATTCCTGGTTTTGGCAGTGAACTACTCCTTGATGCAATCGACACAAGTGTCATAATCTGAGAAGTCAAGATCATGCAGAATCCCTTCTTTTATGAGTCTTTCAATTCGAGGCCTAGAAATATGCCCCAAACGTCTACGCCATAGCATAGAGGAAGATTCATCAATCCTGTTACGTTTACTCCCGCTAATGGAGTTAACTGACATATCAGTTATGTTTAACATGTAAAGTCTGTCATGCAAAACTCCTGAACCAACGACAGTTGAATTATAATAAATCACCAATTTTCCATCACCAAAATGAAAGTTGTATCCACATTTGTCTAAAACAGAAGTTGATATCAAATTCCTTCTCATGGAAGGGACATAAACAGTATCTTGCAATAATAAAGTATGTCCAGAGGATAAACATAAAGAGACGACTCCAATGTCAACAACGGGTACTCCAGCTCCATCTCCCATAACAATCTTCGTCTCAACATCACTTGGTTTCCTCAGGCTTGTGAACCCCTGTAAAGAATTCACAACATGAATAGTAGCCCTGAGTCTAACCACCAGGAATTTGGAGGAACATCAACCATATTAGATTCAAAGCAAGTTAGTGCTAGCAGATTACCTCGCTTCTCCTCTTTCTTTTTCAGGATAAAGCAATCTTCCACCTTGTGACCACGTTTCTTACAATACTTGCAAGAACCTTTAAAGAATTTCTTCTTGGGTTCTAAATGTTGTTCTGCTTTCTCTGTACCCTTTTTCTTCTTTCCTTTATACCTGTTAGCACCTTTAGCACCTGAACTAGAAGCAACGAACTGAATGCTATTAGGCTTATTTTTCTTCATTGACTCCTCCTCTTGGGTGATTATTGCAATCAATTCATCCACTCCATAGTCATGCTTTTGAATGTTATATGAAGTCTTCATGATATCAAACTAAGAAGACAGAGATTCCAAGATGCGATAGATTAAAGTGTCTTCACCAACCTCAACCTTGAGAGACTTCAGCTTATTATAGAAATGTACTAACTTCATAATGTGTTCACGTACACCGCTGACACCATCATATTTGGTCTTTTCAAATAAGGAAAGATATTGAATTTTCTGTGCCTTATCAAAAGTTGTGAATTTTTCACCGACTGCTTTCAGAAAAGCACTGGCATCATCAAGATCTGGAATGCTCTGTCTAATAGATTTCTCCATGGTGAATTTAATCACCTTCAGGCATACTCTGTTAGAGTGTTCCCATTTCTCATGAGAAATTCGCTGAGCTTCAGAAGACTCATCTGTAAGAGGCGCAGGCCTCGTCGTCCTCAATGCTAAATCCAGATTGCCAATGGTCAGGTAGAGATCTAATGATTCTTTCCAGTCCTCATAATTTGTTCCGTTTAGAGTTTTGACGGAATTAGGGAAGAAAACTGAACATCACAATAAAGGAAAAAAGTGATTTAAAAGTTCAGCTTAAAATAAATCCCTAAGCAAATTACAATACATTATAACTTGAATTAATAAATTCTAGCACCGATAGGGTACCAAAAACATTAATATAAGTCAAGAGAAATGCATTGTACAACAACAAATTATACTAATAACAACACACCGATAGGGTATAATTATCACTAATATAATGAATTAATATTTATTCATAAATTTACACAAATGCATCGACGATAGGTGAAATTACAATTATGTAAATTAATAGCATAAATCATGCTTTATTTCATATGATTTTAATTATCTTAAAATATGACAAACAAAATTCACATCATCATGCTCACGATAGATAGGTCATCACAATGCAAATTAACAGAAAAATCATATTGTAAGTAATAATTCAATATTCAAAAAATTTGAGAGTAATATGCCACAATAATTCAAAAAAAAAATTTGAGAGTAATATGCCACAATAATTCAAAAAATACGTCTCAAAATTAAATAAATTCTGATAGTATAAAATTTCAAAAAAATAATTTTAATAATTATATTTCAGGCCTTTAAAATTAATAACAACAGTACTATTCCATTGCACTTGCACCAGCGGAGAATCAAACCGAGGTCTGTACCGTGACAGAGTCACGATTCTACCACTGGACCAGTGGTGCGGCTTTATTCTTTTGTTCCATTTCTTTCTTCTTCTATCATTTTACTGCGACCAACATTCTCTCTACACCGTTTTGAATCGGTGTTCTTGCTGAGAGAGAAGAAGAAAGAAGTGGTCGCATTTTCTTTTGCAGCAACGGGCTACATAAAAAAACGAAGGAGCGCGCGCGGAGCAGCGTCGAAAGGCAAGATCCGACGGACGGCGGAGTGCTGCTGGAGCGCGCGCGACCCGGTGGAATGACATCGAAGGCCCAAGATCCGCCGCGATCTGGGCGGTTCAAGACGCGGCGGAGTAGGAGCGCGCAGAGCAGCGTCGAAACCCAAGATCTCCTACGGGATCTGCGCTGCTGAAAACGCAGCGGTGAAGCACCACTTGGAGCGCGCACGGGCCGGCGGAACAGCGCCAAAGCGCAATCTCCGCCGCGAACTCCGTTGCCGCCGCGATCTGGGCGGTTCGAGACGGCGGCGGAGTACCGCTTGGCGCACGCGTGACCCAGTGGAACAGTGCCGAAGCGCGATCTCCGCAGCGATCTGGGTGGCCGGGAGGCGATGCCCGCCGCGATCTGAGCGTCCGTTCGAGACGCGATCTCCGATCGTGCGGCGCAGCAGGGTGGGGATCACCGGGAGGTTCGCCGGTCCCGGCGGGCGACGTGGCTGCCGGCAGACGACTCGACTGCCGCCGCGTAACCGCTCAGGTATCATTCGGTCTCTTTCGCTCTCTCAAAAACGCATGTATGTTAATGTTGAACAATAGGGTTTGTTCAATTGACAACCATAAAATGTATCTAGTATGCTCTGATACCAATTGATGAAAGTATAAAGTAGGTTTTGAATTATACTGTACTAGATACAAATTATAGTATGCCAATTAATGATATTGAATTGATAAAATGAGAATGAATGTGTACCTGAATTGACATTCATATCCATGAGCACTATTGAACAGAACTCTAGAGGTTCTTCTGGCTACCTTCTGAGGGGTTATTGTAGAGAACAATTCTAATGTGTGTAAATTTGCTTAATGGGATGGCAAATTTATAACCCCCCAGGGTAGTCAGGGACCTCTCTTAATTGGGCTTTTTAATCTGATTGACCTAACCCATCACAGAGTCAATCTGACTGTAATCTCAGTTCAATTAACCATATTGTTAAAGATAAGATAGTATCGGTTAAAGATAAGATATTATCGGTTAGAGATAAGATATTGTCGGTTAATGATAATAGATATTGAGTGATACTAATCCACAATTAATTTCAACATATAATAAGTTTGTTGACTTTGCCATTAATACATTAAAAATTATATATACAAAGAGTTATTATTATATATTAGTGTATTTTTTTTACATGATCTAATTAATCTCTTTTTATTATATCTGTATCTATTAATAATGTCTAGCTAAATTGATTGATTATGAATGAATCCTTGAGGTTATCTTGTTTATCACCACATAAAAATGCATTTTTCTCTTTCCTTTTATATTTATTATAATATAAGACTTATTATATAATAGTTTTATTTATTATTTTACACTTCAATTTTTTATATATCAAATACAGAAATAAATTAATAAATAGATGAAATTTTAGTCAAATCAAACGCAAGCATTAGCTTAAAAAAAGTCGTGTATATATGTATTCCATGTTCCTATATTCGCAATGTGTCCTTAAATTTTTATTTTGTCTTCTCTAAACGTGCTAGGTTAAGTTGAATCACGTCAATGATGATTGGAACATCGGAATCCAAACAAAACACATCCTTAAAAATGAGCTTAACTCTAAAATGAATAAATAAATTTAATATTAATTTAATTTAAACCCTAAATTTGAGTGACATGTTATATATGCTGATTTTTAAACAATGATATAAAGTATATTAAATTTTTAACATATAAGAATTCTTAAATTTTTTTATAAAAAATCATGAACTAAAAATAATAAGAATTTGATAAATAATGTACTATAATTATAACAACCTGTAAGTTATTGATTATTATTATTATTATTAACAAATTCTAACCAACATATATAAAGAAAATGTTAATTATTTGTATCTTTATCAGAATTCGACATAACTTGTTAGGTCTTGAATATCAAAGGTTTTAAGATGAGAGATGGGTATATGTAAAGAAGACTCTGACATCTAAGTAAGAGTAAGAATGAGATAGAGATTTTGTATGTAGAATAAAGTAGTCCAGAATGGAGTCTTTGGTGCCCTTTTATCCTATGTTTTCACTAGGATTGTTTCATATTCACCTTTTTAGAGAAATGGAATTTATTAACATTGGGTTAGCGCAGTTCAGATGCTGGTGTACCGAAGTGTGGGAGGTGGTCGTCATGCTGAGTTGTATCGAGTCCGAGAAGGAGGATGTCTTACAATGGGTGAGGGGTACAATTTGAATATTATATCGTGTGTTTTTAAGGAGTATTATTTCATGTTAAATGTACAAATTATATGTTTTAATATTTTTCATGAATTTTCGAACAAAAGTGGTGATTAAAAGGTTGCTTGCATTGCCATATTATCTTTCCAGAAGCCAATTAAATTGCGTAATAAGCTTATAATATTATTAAAATAGATACCATACCCTATCATCGGCAAGCATTAAGAAAAGCTCATATCTTCCTTATTAATTAGTATAAACATTAAACATACATAATAAATTTTATAGATTAAATTTATTATAAATTAAATATTAAATATTATCTAAATAGGGGTTTGAGTTCAGATTGAGTGTCTTCAATCCATTCTTAATTTTATACTGAATTCACTAAAATTAGTCAACTTGGAACATTTTCAACCAAGTTGGGAGGAGTATTTTCTTTTTATATGTTAATATGAAATATTTAAGAGTTTAAGATTATGACCATTCATTCTAATTTTACACGTAATTTAATTATAATATATCATTTATACGATTTTTTTTAAAGTATTAACTATGAACAAATTTACCATATTATTATTGTCATAAATTGACAATTTTTTTGCATCATAAATTGACAATTTTTTCGCATCTTGTTAATACATGAACTTTTTTTTCCTATTTAATGCGTATTGTATATGTGCTTAGTTATATGGAGAAGTAACATTTAATACTAACTACACCATCATTCTTTTTAAAAAGTTTTAATTATACACCAAAACTTTTATTAAATTTATAAATTGGTATCTATTTTTTCTAATCAAGTATCCAGACTTAAAAAAAATGTAATAAGGTATCTGGTGTAAAAAAAATTGGGATATTTTATTAGTTTTGATTGAATATTTATTTTGCATAACATAGTTATAAAAATTGCAAAGTAAACTCATAAAATTATATAAATTTACGATCTGACTTTTACTTTTTAGGTCAATTCATAAGTAGAATCTTTTTTTAATAAACTCACGTAGACTTGGATTGTCTATTATTTTGCTCAAATGATTGTCATCTTGTACACCTTACTCTAAATCAAATTTGGTTTTTCGACATTTCATACCAATAACTCTTGTTTTCTCTTGAATATGCTCACAAATTGGTATTCTTCTTTCCATTATCTAGGGCATAAGTGCAATTTCCAAGTGAGTTGTGAGTGTGTGCTGACTCACAAATACCTATTTCTTCTACTAATTAATATGAACATATTTATTAATTATTATGGTTTTTTTAAAAGAATTATGATGTTATTATTTGCTTTACTGTGTTGTTAAAATAACAAATTGGTCATTTCATATTTTATTTAAAAGTATTTTATAATTATTTTTTATATGATTTAGATTCTTATAAGTTTATAATTCAAGCCTACTATAGTAGTTATAAAAGTCTCACAAGTTTATATAACCCTTGATTAAAATTATTAGTCGGTCAAATACGTGGTGGTGCAATGTACACGACCCAAAGTAACACAATTTATAACAATATTATTAGATTGATTTATCAGATTTTGCAAGACTGTTCACGTATAAAAATAATATTATGTCAAAAGTATGGAAGAAGAGGATTCCAGTTCAATGCTAACGTAAACACCAACCAACCACCTTTCTCCTTTACACAATACCATGGGAGAAGAGGTTTATGAATCTATGATCAATCAAGTGTGTGTGTGTGCTCTATTGACTTTATTTAGGGCACGCATTGGGGCAGCCTAGCAATTAAGTGCGCATGCCCCCATTCAAGTTATTCGGCTAAGTTTTAACTCCCCACTAACACCACTTGTCTACAATCACTTCATAATTCAACATTATTATACCCTAGCAATCTTCTACTACAAAAGCATCCAAATCCATCATCTAATATTTTAAACAGACGACTTATTCTAGTTCCTCCAAGTCAAAATCTAAAATATGTCTAAGGAACGGATCCAAAAACCCCACAATTAAAATTTAGTTTTTTTTTCGAATAAATACAAATAAAGAATGGTTCAATTAAGAAAGTCAATAGAGCACTTGTCAACTAACTGTGGGTCCTATATAACCCTCCAAGTAGTGGGATACTACGGACACCAATTCCCTCATACATGCTTAGTGCACGAGTGCATATGCATATATATAAAAAGGGTTATTAAGCATAACAAACTTACTTTATATATATCTTTAAGGTTTATAACAAATAATCTCAACTATTAAATTTTTAATAAAAATGAATAATAAAGATACATAATAAATCTATTATAAAGTTAATTAATTCCTTTTATATAATATATATATATATATATAATTAATGAAGTATCATTTTAGTTATTAAAATTAAAGTATTGTCACTTAAATCTTTATAGAAATTTTAAAATTAATTAATCATTAACGATTTTGTTGTTGAGTAAGTTAATTCTTAAAACATTATGTAAATTACTTTTAAAATATTGTTAAAATGCTATTTAAAATATTTTTAAGACCTATTTAGGTAATAAAAAAATTATTAAAAAGTAAATTTATCTGAGTTTTTTAAAAAATACCTAAATGTCGGCGTTTTTTTAACGACCGAAATATATTTCACTCACTCAAATTAAATTATGTACACACCCCATGACAAAATCAATCTAAAGTTGAGATATGAATAGTGTTTTAGCAGTACTCTATTTCATGGGATTCTTCTCAACTACTTGCAGGTGTTTTTGCAGGAAAAATGGAAACTACTTTTTCAAATGGGAGTTTGGTAGTTGGTACATTGGACTCTGTGGTTGAACATGACAAGTTGTTTAAATGTGACAAAAAGTAAAAAATCATGAGTTTAAAAAAAGGTTTATGGAATTTATGAGAAGCTTAAACAAATTCAATGCTAGGCTCCACTAACTATGTGAATTATGATTATTTTTAACTTAAAAATTTAGAAGATGATAAACGCTATCCCATTAATCTAAATGTTAATGTATTTCTCAAGCATGCATTCCACGTTTCCAGTATAATATGTCCACACAGTTTTACTTAATTTAATTATACCAGTAGGGGAAATCATTAGAAGTTGAATTACATTATAAAGCAATGTTATATGATTCCTACCTCTTCATTAATACTTGATAATAAAATTAATCCTACATATTGATTGATATAATATATTAAATTCAATATTATTCATAGTTAAATTATTAAATTATAGAAATGTGAGAAATACTGTTTCATTATTTTTATTTAAAGACAAATAATGCAAATTAAAATGCAAAGAAGATTCTCATGTACATTCATTTCAAATTACAAGCTCTATCAGTCGGGTAGACTACATTCTGTTAGAAGGGGTATCGCTAGAGGATAATGTACAAGTAGTTTTGGTTAATGTTTATCTAGAATCCCACATAAACCAAAAAAGAAGGGTCTCGGAGGAAGTGTCAGACAAAAAAAAAATATTGCTCTATGGTGTATTCTAGGAGATTTCAACTGTGTGCAAAACCCTAAAGAAAGGCAAGGAGTAAGTGGTGACCTATATGGAAGAAGAGAAACACTAGAGTTTAATGAATTCATTCACAGAATGGGCTTGATTGATATTCAAATAACTAGAAAGAGATTCTCATGGTTCAAACCAAATGGCTCAGCAAAAAGCTGGTTAGACTGATTCTTAGTCTCTTTAGAATGGATATTGACATGGGAAGGTTGTGCTCAGTATGTAATGAATAAAATTTTTTCTGATCACTACCCAATACTAATGAGAAACAAAGTGATCAATTGGGCCCCAAAATCATTTAAGGTGATGGATTGTTGGTTCCAGCATAAGGACTTCAACAAAGTGCTTTTAGATGCATAACAATCCTTATCTGTACAAGGGTTAAAGTTATATATCTTAAAGGAAAAATTAAGAAGATTAAAAGCAATTCTAAGAGAGTGGAATAAAAGTCACTTTGGGGATATTAAAACGAGTTTGATATATACTGAAAATGAATTAAACGAGTTAGAGAAAAAAAGTGAAGGAGGTGAATTATTTGTGGTAGAACAGGAAATGTGGAATCAACTTTAGCAAAAATTGCAGGAGCTGGTTACAAGGAATGGGTCACTAATGAGGCAGAAATCAAGAATCTGGTGGGCCTCTCAGAGTGATAGTAACACTAGGTATTTTCACATGACAGTCACCTAGAATAGGCACAAAAACTCTATCAAAGGGATCTTCATTAGAGAGGAATGGAATGATGACCCAATCATGGTGAAAGAAGAGATAAAATTGTTCTTCAAAAATAGATTTTCAGCAGATGTCAACCTTAGACCTTACCTTGATAGAGTCCAATTCTAAACAAATTTTTATCAAGAAAATGTCTTGTTGTGTGCACCATTTGAAAAGGCTAAAGTAAAAGAAGCAATCTAGAGTTGTGCTAGCAATAAAAGCCCCAGTTCAGATGGTTATAACTTCAACTTTATCAAGAAGTTTTGGGAGCTGATGAAGGTTGATATAATGCACTTCATGCACGACTTTCACGCATCAAGAAAGTTGGTGGCAAGGAGCAACTCCTCTGTTATAGCCTTAATGCCAAAGATCTCTAACCCAAAACCTAAATGAATACCATCCAATATCTCTAGTAGGATGCATGTTGAAAATAGTCTAAAAAATTTTGGCAAGGAGAATTGGGAAAATTCTGTAGAAAATTATTGACCAATCTTAAAGCACTTTCATTGAAAGGAGACATCTTCTACATAACTCAATGATACTGAATAAAGCACTAGATAAGGCAAAATAAAGAAAGAGAAGGTGTTGTGTGTTCAAACTTGATTTTGAGAAAGCATACGACCCAATGTCGTAGGACTTTCTTTGATATACGATGGCAAGAATGGAATTTAATTAGAAATGGATGTCTTGGGTAACAATTGGCTTCACCTCCACTTGGGTATTTGTATTGGTCAATGGATCTCCAACAACCAAATTCTCACCTAAGAGGGGTCTAAGGCAGGGGGACCCTTTGGATCCTTTATTATTCACAATAGTGGCAGAAGGCATAGCAGGGATAATGTGACTGACTGTACATAAGAACCTGTTTACCCCATTCCTGGTTGGAAGAAAAAAAAACATGTTTCCATTCTCCAATATGCTGACGACACAATCTTCATTAGAGATAAGTCACATAATAATATCATGGTCATTGAAACCATTCTTAGATGGTATGAGTTAGCCTCGAGCTTACAGATTAATTACTTCAAAAGCAGTTTCAAAGGGGTGGGTCTATCCAGTGTGGAAATTCAAACATTTGAGAGAAGGAAAAGTTATTTCCACAGTGGGAGATAAGTTCTAGCTTTAATATAAATTTGGATGAAGGAAAAGCTATTTCCACAATATATCTACAACAAATTCCAACGATCTGCATAGAACTTGAGTCATTTGCATAAGGAACTTAGCACCCATAGGTTGATCATTGACATTGTTCTTGCTATGGTAGCCATTGATATTTTGATTCTCTATAGGGCTTTTCCTCAATTATGTTATCTTGTTATGGTGTACTGCATTGTTGGTTTTTGGGCTCATATGTTACATTAGTTGTGAAAATTTGGGTATTTGTCTATTTTTGCATTTGTCCTGTTATTATAGGTACCCTATTTTGCTAATTGAATTTGTCTATTTATGCTGGCTGAATTGCTCTATAAGTGTCTGGGTATTTGTTTGTTTTTAATTTCTTTTGGTTGTGTTAAGGCTACAATGGTTACCTTATATTAGGTGTTAATATGCGGTAACCACTCTCATGCTCAGTTTAGGTGGTTTTGTTTCCTTTTTCCTCTGTATATTGATGTTCACAGTTGTACCTTTGCACCTCTAGTGTTTCTACTAATATATATTGCTTGCTTATCAAAAAAGAAATACAAATTAAAATAAATATATTATGTTACACAAAATATTATTTATCAAGTTAATTTTTTATTTAATACATATGTTTAAAAGAATTATATATTTTTTAAAAAGAATATAAGATAATGAATATAATTTAACTATACAACTCAAAGGATAAAAGGAATTATTTCACTATTTAATGACTCTCTTTTTAGTATTTTATAGTTTTTAACAAATTTTAGTTAAGAGAGAACTCTTCTTGTAGAAAATAGTTAATAGGTCAATTCTTTCATTCAAATAAATCATAGAACTACTTGGGAGAAACAAATTATGTTTGGTAACGAGTAAAAAATTAACTAAAAGTCAAATCCTAGTTGATACCTAGAAGTTGGTACATGGTAACTAAATGTTGTTAAATTAACTTACCAACACACGTGTTTAGTAAAATTATCGGTTGAAATAACTAACCATGTAAAATTATATAAAAATATAATGATTATTATTTTATACAGAATAGATTAAAAAAATTCAATAAGAACAAAAATAAATAAATACATAAAGTCCAAAGCTAACATTATAAGAAAGGCTGGCTGTACTAAGCGTTTCAAAAATCACTAAAATCTACTTACAAAATTTGTTTACTGAACATTTTTCATCTACTAAGAAAATCTAATAGCTAACTAAAATATTTTGGTAAACATAACCAAAATAACCAATATAAGAAGAAAAATAATAAAATTACCAATAATTCTTAAACATGGGCGTGTGTGTATAATATATATATATATATATATATATATATATATATATATATATATAAATAAATAAATAGATAGATAGAGAGAAAAGAAAACCTTAATTAACATAATTTTAAATGATAAATATTTTTGGCAAGTGTTTAACATAGTTAAATTAAAATATATAATTTATTATTGTAAAATAGTATATTGGTTTTATTTTTAATAATTTTATATCCGCAAATTTTTTAATTATTTTTCATAGATATATGATACATGCCTAAAATTTAACAAAATATTTTAAATTAATTACTGAATAATATCATAAATTAATTTAATTTTAAGTTATTTTATAAAAAATATTACAAGTGTAGTTTATGAGATACAATCTAATTTGACAAAAAACTATTATTCGTTTGAAAGTGTTTTTGTGAACATTTAATAATAGTCAATTATAGTGTTTTATCAAATAAAATATCTTGAAAAAAAAACTTATATTTTGTTTAAATATCATTCTTCAAGTATTATTTAAAGTTAAATATATATGTAATGATATTTAAATAAATATTTTTACGACAAAATAATATTATCAAATCTGACCTGAGTGCTAATCAAATATTAATAATTAAGTTATATACACAAGTTCTAATTAATAAAATAAAATTTATTTCATAGATTTTATTATTATTTATATCGTAATGTTAATTATTTTTTATAAATATGATACATATATTAAAATTAATTTCAAAGATATTTTTATCACAAAATAATTTTAAATTTATTATTTAAAATATTATAATTATATTAATTATAATTTATTTTATGAAAAACACTACAAGTATCATTTATGAAAATAATTTTACTTGACAACATAAATAAATTTGTCTTGAAATAGACAAATATGTGTGATATGTTTAAGTGTCAAATTCAAGTTATTATTCTGTTTCTACCAATAAAGAAATTAACTTATTCTTTTAAGCAATATGAAAAAGTTAAATATTTATTTTTATTTTTATTTATTATATAAAATTATATATATATATATATATATATATATATTCCTTTAAATATTAATTATTAGAACAAAACATCCTTTTTAGTTAAATAACAATCAAAATTATTTAAATAACTTAGGATAAAATTATGCTTTCTACTTTTAATATGTATAATATAACAAAATATCGTATTATATATTTTGATGAGTACAAAATACACCTACAAAGTAAATGTACTCTACATAGTAGTAATAATGGATCTTAAATCTGAATGTTGTATCCATGGAACTAGGATATACAATGGACCTTAAGTCTGAATATCGTATCCAATGGAATTACGATATAAGATATTAAGAATTAAAGATTCTCATGTTTTATTAGGGAGTAAATCAGATAGGGTTTGAAATTAAATAAAAAGAAATTAAAATAAAAAACAAAATAATAGGTTGAAACAGGATTTTGAATTTGAAATATTAGGTCATGTTTCTCTACGTAATTACTACTCTCACATTCAATTAACAAATTACCAACTACCTCCACTAACATAACAAATCCCCCATGATCAAGTAAAACTAGTTAACCTTCTTAATAGAGATTCCTATTTGGTCATGTAGAAATCTAATACTAGTTAGAGATTGAGAGCAAGAAGATTGACTGTTTAGTCATACACTCACATTAGAAGTTAAGAAACATAGTTTTGTCATTCAATGAATCTTAACCCTATCGTTGTAAAATGTGCCTATTAACCATTCAGGAGTAGCTCACACCCTAATTCATATGCACTAATTCTCACACATCCGAAGTTTGATCATACATCTAATGCATTCTTAAAATAGTAAAATGATATAATCTTAAAAGAAACAACATGCAACAATTAATTAAAAAATCAAACAAAGGAGTTTCATATATACAGAGGGCTTTATGACTAACATCTGCCTAATTTTGCTCCTTATCCTTAAGCCTACTCCAAAGTCTGGGTTAAATCCTGGGAGACAAAGAGACAAAATCTCAATCAAGAGAAAGTCTCCCAACAAACCTATTTTTGATTTATATATAATTCCAATGCAATTGCACTTCTCTTCAAGTCCGTGGACCTTGCAATATGAGTTAAACTTGATTATGCTAAGATAAGAATGTTCATTCTCATTTTCCAAAAGTACAAAAATCACTCCTTTTTATAATATTTTACATCATTTAATTATAAAGACCTTAACTTACAATAAAGTACAAAATTAGATAATTCTAACATTAAAACATAACAGAAAACATAAAATTAAGCTATTTTTAGGTTTATCATATTTCATAGGTTATCCCAAGTGATCTCCATATATTTTTTTTCATAGTTTAATTTTCGTTAATGTACATTAGACTTCTAATTAACTTTATTTATTTGTGTTGCTATTTTAACATTTACCCGGAAGCTAATATCGATTATAAATCACATTCTTATGCATGAATGTTGTGATAAGATTTATGATTTAATTTTTTAATTATCTTAAATATAATCTAAAAATTTATTAATGGTAAAATATTTTTAGTTTTTGTAAAATTTAAAAAACTTGATTTGAGTCTCTCAATTATTTTAGCTACCTTAATTTAGTCTACAAATTTATTAACAACAAAATATTTTTTTAGTTTTTTGCAAATTTGCAAAGTATGATTTTAGTTCCTTAATTGGTTTTATTTTAATTTTAAAATATATTAGTTTTGCTCATTCAAATAATTTTTAACCAAAATATAACATCAATTAAGTAACTCGTGTGAATACTCAGGTTCTATGCTAGTAAAATATAAATATAATTTTTTTAAATAGTTAAGGAAAGATAATATAGAAATAATAAAAATACAAAAAGTTATATAATTTTACAGATTGTTAAAAGTGATAACTATAATTTACTTTAAATATGGAATGAGTCCTTGTCACCCTTCATAATTATTGAGTCTTTACTATTTTATAATATTAAAAAATTTCATATTATCAACATATATATTCTTTTTATACCTACACAAACATGGTGGGTACCAATATCGTATTAGAGTCTTTCGTCTTCTTTGAGTCCTCGTGTGTGTCTAGGTCAGCAAGTTCAGGGTGTACACAAGTAAGATACCTATCATGATGCTCCAACACTCAAGTAATTGTATGCTTAACCTTATGTCAAGTCAAAGTATCGTATGAGGAAGTCAAACCTAAGTAATCGTACTATTTTATACTATTAACTCATGGGCTTGGGCTTGACAATTAGGGTTTTGTCTCACACAAAGGGCAATGCTAGAATATTTACTTGGAGTGTACTTTTCCTTGGCCTCTCTTAGCATGGTCAAGGTCTTCATGAAGCCCTTGACTTATTGTTGAGTTCTCCATGGCTTTAAGTGTCTCTTTTTTAGGGTTTAGGGGATTTTTCCACCTTAGGAGAAGGGTTCGACCTTACCCTGAGGGTGACCATAAAGCATTTTACTTTTTCAGCACCTACGTCCCTAGCTAGCTAGAACCCCATATTAATGCCTCATACTCAACCTAATTACTTGATGTCTTAAAATTGAAACATAGGACATGTTCTAACTCTAACCCCTTTCAAACCTTTTGATGTGATCTTTGATTATCACGTGCCCAAAGGATCATTTCTAAGGTCACTTGGAAGATAAATGGATTTATGAAGAGGAAAGGAATGGGATGAGGCGCCACAAATACTAGGTTTGATAAGCCAAAGGGGAGAGGCTACAAGGGAGGGGTCCCTTGATAACTCTTAGAAGCTCTCGCAAAGGAGAAAAGGGGACACTCAAAGGTAAGAACCTCACAACCAATATGGTCTCTTGGATTAAATTCAAGTGTAAAAAATACAAGTGAGGGGAGAAACTCCTTGATGTGATCTTTGATGATCACGTGCCCAAAGGATCCTTTCTAAGGTCACTTGGAAGGGAAATGGATTTATTGAGAGGAAAGGAATGGGGTGAGGCGCCACAAATACTAGGTTTGATAAGCCAAAGGGGAGAGGCCACAAGGGAGGGGTCCCTTGATAACTCTTAGAAGCTCTCACAAAGGAGAAAGGGGGACACTCAAAGGTAAGAACCTCAACTAATATGGTCTCTAGGATTAAATTCAAGTGTAAAAAATACAAGTGAATGAGGACCTCCTATTTATAGAGGTAGCTAACCTCTTGAACAAGTAACCTAAAAAAGAAGGGCTGGGATTAAAAGGAGAGATCTAAGGGAGGAGAATTGAGAAACAATTCCCTCCTTATATCATCAAACTTGGTGCCCAAGTTTCTCAAACCAAGGTCCAAGATTCCTTCTTATTAGCTTAGGGGGTTTATGTAGAAAAGAGGGGTGTAGATATCAAGGCTACCCTTTATTTCCTTCTTAAAGACCCAAAAAGCTAAATCCACCCTCTAAATTCCTAAGACACCTCCTAAAAATAAAAAATGGACTAAATACATGTCCCAAATTAAATTCTTAATGCTCCTCAAAATTAAAATAAAGGAAAATTACATTTTATTAACTAAAGTCCCTAGCCTAATATCTTCACTCTCTATAGGAGGTGAAGTCTTCCTTTGTCTGCAAGGGTTAGGTCTTCTTCAATCCTTCTAGCCATGGCCCTAGTGATAGGTCCTTGGCTAGGCATGGTCACATCATCTCCTCCCCCTTGAAGAGGATTTGACCTTAAATCCATGGGGTCTTCGTCATTTTCAGCACCTACAAATGGAGACAAATCAGAAACATTAAAATTGGTGCTTACCCCATAATCCTCAGGCAGATCTAAAACATAGGCATTATTACCGATCCGCTCAAGGATTTGGAAAGGTCCATCTCCTCTAGGGCTAAGTTTGGACTTCCTTTGAGAAGGAAATCTATCCTTTCTCAAGTGAAGCCATACCGAGTCGCCCTTTTCAAAGATGACTTCTTTCCTCCCCCTATTGGTGAAAGTAGCATCTCTCAAGGATTGGCACTCTATGTTAACTTTAACCCTCTCATGTAATTGTTTTACAAAAATGGCTTTTGCCTCTCCTTCTTTATGTACAGCAACAGAAAGAGGAAGAGGTAAAAGATCTAGAGGAGTACGAGGATTAAAGCCATAGACCACCTCAAAAGGAGAATGCTTGGTGGTTCTATGAACCACCCGGTTATAAGCAAATTCAATGTGGGGAAGGTACTCATCCCAAGACTTATGGTTGCCTTTAAGGAGAGCCTTCAGCATAGTGGATAAAGATCTATTCACCACTTCTGTTTGTCCATTAGTTTGAGGGTGACAGGTAGTGGAAAAAAGAAGTTTAGTTCCCAGCTTAGCCAAAGAGTTTTCCAAAAATGGCTAAGGAACTTCACATCCCTATCTGACACTATTGAAGAGGGTATACCATGCAATCGGACAACCTCTTTAAAGAAAAGTCTTGCGATGTTGCTCGCATCATCCACTTTGTGGTAGGGAATAAAATGGGTCATTTTTGAAAATCGATCCACCACCACAAATATGGAGTCTGCACCTCGTTAGGTTCTTGGGAGCCCAAGGATGAAATCCATGCTAATATCCTCCTAAGGTGCATAAAGAGCAGGTAAAGGTGTGTATAGTCCATGAGGCATTGTTTTAGACTTTGCTTGCAAGCAAGCTATACATTTAGAGCAATGTCTATGGACATCTCTGCCCATATGGGGCCAAAAGAATTTCTCTTGTAAAAGCATGAAGGTTTTTGAAATCCCAAAATGCCCCATGAGCCCACCTTCATGACTCTCTTTTGTAAGTAAGTTCCTAATTGATCCTTGGGGTATACAAAGCTTACTCTCTTTGTAAAGATACCCCTCACTGATGAAGTACCCATCATGGGCCTTTAATGCAAATGCAGATGCAGAGGTAGCAAATATGGGGCCAAAATCCTTATCAGACGGATACATAGCCCGAATGTCATCAAATCCCAAGATTTTTGCACTCAAGGATGAATAAAGGGCATGACGCCTAGAAAAAGCATCAGCCACCACATTTTGTTTTCCTTTCTTGTACTTGATGACATAAGGAAAGGATTCAAGATATTCCACCCACGTTGCATGCCTTTTGTTCAATTTACCTTGACCCTTCAAATATTTTAGTGACTCATGGTCACTATGAATGACAAACTCCTTGGGAGCAAGGTAATGCTCCCAAGTTTGAAGGGCCCTAATTAGAGCATAAAACTCCTTATCATAGGTGGGGTAGTTGAGGGGGGCACCATTGAGTTTTTCACTGAAATACGCAATGGGGTGCCCTCCTTGCAACAAGACAGCCCTCACACCTACACTAGAGGCATCACATTCAAGTTCAAATGTTTTAGAAAAGTCAGGTAATGCCAAGACTGGTGCATGGGTCAGTTTATGCTTAATTAGCTGGAAGGCTTTCTCTTGTTTCTCACCCCAAAGGAAAGGAACTTCCTTTTTCACCAAATCATTTATTGGTGCGAAGAGTGTGGAGAAATTAGGCACAAAGCGCCTATAAAATCCAGCGAGACCATGAAAGCTTTTGATCTCTGTCACACTCTTTGGGGTGGGCCATTCTTGAATAGCTTTTATCTTTTCGGGGTCAACATGAACCCCTTTTGTGCTAACTACAAAATCTAGGAAAACTACACTATCTACACAAAAGGTGCATTTTTCTAAGTTACCAAAAAGATGATTACTCCTAAGAAGAGAAAAAACATGCCTTAGATGTCCTAAATGATCATCTAGGTTCCTAGAGTAAGCTAAAATGTCATCAAATTAAACTACACAAAATTTACCAAGGCAATCCCTCAGTACATGATTCATTAAGTGCATGAATCTGCTTGGGGCATTAGTTAGCCCAAAAGGCATAACCAACCACTCATAAAGACCAAATTTAGTCTTAAAAGCAGTTTTCCACTCATCACCCTCTTTGATCCTTATTTGGTGGTAACCACTTCTAAGATCTATTTTTGAAAATATTTTTTCCCCATGCAATTCATCCAACATGTCATCAAGACGGGGGATTGGGTGCCTATATTTGATGGTGGTGTTGTTGATTGCACGACAATCAACACACATCATCCATTGGCCATTCTTCTTGGGCACCAACAAAACTGGTACAGTACAAGGGCTTAGGCTCTTTTGAACCCAACCCTTCTCTAACAGATCATTCACTTGAGACTCAATCTCTTGAGTCTCCATGGGGTTGGTCCTATAGGCAGGTCTATTAGGTAGACTTGCGCCAGGTACCAAATCAATTTGATGTTCTATACCCCTAATGGGAGGAAGTCCTTTCGGAACCTCATTAGGGAATATGTCATCAAATTCTTTTAAAATATCTTGAACCCCTTGAGGAAGGTGCTCATGTGCATGGGCTGTGGCAGTGCTCTCAGCAGAAGAATGCAAAATGGGAGAAGGATTTTATGCTTCTTTGAAAAAGAGGAGATAAAAGGGCTTGTTAGTCAAAAGAGCTTCTTTTAAATCACGTTTAGTAGCAAATAGGCTCCTTTTACTAATATTCCCTTTCGAAGGGGCATCACCTTCCGACTCTCTCTCTTTACCCTTTTCAAGCTTTAAGGGTAAAGCTTGTTGTATTTTTTTTTGTTTTTGTTTTTCCTCAACTCTTTTCTTTTTCATCGCAAATTGATCTTCAGCTACTTGAGAAGGTGACAAAGGATACAATTTGAACCATAAGGAGGTCCCACTCATAAGGAAAAGCTTCCTCACACTGTTGTTCAAAAGGAGGAAGATGAGCTATTCTCACTACAAATGTCTTGATGCAATCTCACCTAGCATGCATCATGGCTAGGAGGACTCAAGGAAGGCATGGCATGGACAAAAGCTCATTGAAGATTCTAAGCCATAGTCTTCGTTATTTTTAGCTTATAAATATTTTATTTTAATTAGATAAATAGGAAAGTATTTTTAATTCCCTTAAGGCCATGTATTTCCGGCCATCTTCTTAGTTTATAAGGTATAGGTGTCTTTAGTTAAAAAGGAGGAGTAAGCTTATAATGGGTGCATAAGTTAAGACATGATTTTGGGCTAGCCCATTCACATTAAGATATGCTAATTGCACCCATAGGGGGTGAACTTAGGTGCCTCACTTAAGGCCTAAGACTTGGGTTAATTAGTTTTAATCCTAATTAAGCCCAAGTCCCATATTGCCTAGAAAAGTGTGCCCAAGCTCTCCCATTGGGCTATATATACTCATTCCCCCTCATTGTAAAATTTCACCTTTGAAGTTGAATGAAAATAGTTTCTTTGTGAGCACATTCTTAGTAAAAGGTCTTGAGGATCCTCTCTCTTGACCTAGTTGGTTTTTATCAAGGGTTCCTTCCCTTGTGGCAAACCTAAACACTTTGGCTTATCTCTCTTTGAGAGTGGCGCCCCACCTCCATTTTCTTTCCCCTCCATCATCCATTTCATGGTGCTTGGAACCTCAAGGAAAAAGATCAAGGGAGGCATGCATCATGTCTTGTCCCCTTATGATCATGGTTTTCTTGTTAGGGCATTGAGAGGCAATATGGCCTCTCCCAAGACATTTGAAGCATTTGATACTACTTTGCCTCTCAGTAGGCTTAGTAGTAGGGGGTTTTCTCTCTACATGAGGTGCTTTTGTATCTTGAAAATGCTTGGGTTCCTCTTTGGGAAAACCCTTGAAAGAGTTTCCCTTAAGTTGGTCTCTCTTTGAGTAAGAGGGAAAATCTTTTTTAAAGCTTTTTCTCTTGAGTTGATTCTCAGCTCTTATACAAAGTTCTACCAACTCATCAAGGTTTGAGTATGAAAGAAGCTCTACCTTATCTCTAATGTCAGAGCTTAATCCACACAAAAACCTAGCAAGGGTGGCATTGGGTTCCTCAATGATATTGGCCCTTAGTATGAGAAGCTCCATCTTTTGTCTATACTCCTCAATACTTAGGTTATGTTGTCTAAGTCTTTGGAGCCTATCCAAAAGACCCCTTTCATAATATGAAGGAATGTGCCTTCTTCGCAAACAAGTTTTTAAATCATTCCAGTAGCAAATGTCAGGCATTTGTTTACGGGCCCTATCCTTGACTAACCCATCCCACCAATGCAAAGCAGAACCTTGAAAACTAAGGGAGGCCAAAGGTACTTTCCTTTCTTCCCTAATTTCATAGCATCGAAAGAGTTGTTCCACTTTGACTTCCCAATCTAGGTAAGTCTCAACATCTTCCCTACCATGAAAATGGGGTAGGTCTACCTTTGGTTCCCTAACATGATTTATGTTCTCTTGAGGAGAATGATGATTGTATGATGAATGTGAGTGATGCTTATGTTGATTTCTATAGTATTCTTCTTCACTAGAGCTAAAATGCCTAGATGGGGATCTTATGAGAATTCCTTTATTTTTCTATCACTCTCCCTCCCATATCTCCTCTTACTCTCTTCTCCTCTCCTTCTCTCTTCTTCCTATTTTTCTCTTTTTCTTTCTAGTTCTTTCCTTCTTCTCCTTTCTTCATCCTCTCTTCTCTCTCTTTGCCTTCTCTCTTCTCACTCTTTTTTCTCTTTTCTCATTTCAAACATCTCTTTTTTTAACTCTTCCTTCTCTTTTTGTTTTTCCTTCTCTTTTATTTCTTTTTTTCTCTTTTTTTCTTCTCTCCTTTCTTGTTCTTTAGCCATCCATTCCCTAAATTCTAAGTTAAGGTTTTCAAGAGTGTCTCCCTTGGAAGGTTTTCTTTAGTTGACACTCTTACTTGATGAACAACTATGTGCACTAGAATGTGTGTGGGAAGTCATGGTGCTTGGATGCTAAAAACTAAAGGGTAGGCCAAAAACTTTTTTTTTTTGTTTTCTCACCTAAGGCGGCTTGATGAGTCTTTGGAACTCTTAGCCTGTACACGTTTTTTCAAAACAACATAAAATAAAATAAAAGTGCAAGAATGTAAAAGAGAAAGGGCTCTAATCGTGCTCCTAAGGTGTTGAAGGAAGTGTATCACTTCTCCCTTCTTCACCTAATTAACGAGGAACTACGCTAAAATTAACCAAAATTATTACAAACCAAGGGAGGGCCTTAAGGGCACTCAAACTCCCAATCTAAAATTAAGTATACACAATACAAAGAATAAAAAAAAAATAAAACAAAGTCTTCACTCCAAGCTTTTTGGTGTTTGTCTCCTTTTGATCAAGCCCCTTTGAGTTGCATCAACTCACCCCAAGAATGCTACCCTTGTTTCCTCTTGTTTGGACTTGCCAAAATTTTATATATGGAACCTTTCCCAACCTTTCCTTACCAAGGCCGAATACAACACAAGAAAACAAACAAAGGTGAATAACAAAACAAGGTTCACAAATCCAAGTGGATAGATTAAATAATGACAAACTCAAAGAAGTACAGAAGACAAGCAAGAAAACATAAGGCTCATAAAGGAAGGTAGCACACAAATAACTTTCCTAGATTAGCTCTAATAGTAGAGATGAAAAAAGACTCAAACAAAAAAAATGAAACCAATAGTTGCACACTTAATAAAATTTAAGTGACCAAAAATTAAAAAGCTTACTCAAGTAATTTTTTTTTTAATCACAATTGGTTCCTCATGTCAAATATTTCTACTATTAGGTACACAACTTCAAATTTGTCTTTCTTTTGAGTTCTTTATCTTTTCTTTTTTTTTAACTTCAACTTTTTCTATTTTTTTTTAACTTTTTCTAATCATTTTGCTGCACCTAATAGCTTGTTGAATTGAAATTTTAATGAGGATTCTTGAAATAATAACACTTGAGTGAATAAGCACAAAGTAAGGTCACACAATTTTCAAGCAATGCATGCAACTAAAGGCAAAACAACTTAGTAGTTCCAAATACCACTGAATTAATGGTGCTTAAGGAATGATTTAGGGCTGATTTTGAAGTAAATTGATTGCTCAAATTACTAACACAATTCACCCAAGCTAAAATTCCATAAAGAGGCACCAATAGTGAAGGTAAACCAAGTGAAAAGCTACTATTAATTCAACATAAAACAAGAAACATATAAAGATTGAATTGAGCAAATATTTAAGAACAAAAAAGGGATTAATATGCTTGAACTAAAAGCATAAAAGACTTAAGAGACTCAACAAGAGGTTCACCTCTTAGGAGCTCAATTCAAACTGTTTTTGAAGGCTTTTTTGTAAAAAATTTAAGAGGCTAAAACTATCGAATTTAAATGAGACAAAATAGGAAACTAACATGACTAGTATTCAAAAAAGCACAAGATTAAGAAAAAATAACACACCTAAAAATAGAGCAAAAATTTCAGCAAGAGACTTCAAACAAAAGGCACAACAAAGTGGCCAAAGTTGATCACCACAATGGTGTGGAAAAATCCTCAACCATGTGGGTTTAATGGTCACAAATTCTTAGGCACACTTTAACATAAAAAACCAAGGGAAAATTAAGCAACTTAAACACAAAAATAAGATGCAAAGAAAGGGACAAATAAAATCGCATCAAATTAAATGGAACATAGGCGCGTAGATAGAAAACAAAAGCACATATAATAGCAAGAATAAAACACTATACTACTAGACAATAAAGGAAATAGAGATGACAAAAAATGAAGGACTTTAAAATAAAGAGATCAAAGAAATAAACAACAAAGCAAAAAAAAATTGAGAAAGAATGTGACCTTTAGAAAGTGGCTCTGATACCACTTGATGTGATATTTGATGATCACGTGCCCAAAGGATACTTTCTAAGGTCACTAGGAAGGGAAATGGATTTATGGAGAGGAAAGGAATGGGGTGAGGCGCCACAAATACTAGGTTTGATAAGCCAAAGGGGAGAGGCCACAAGGGAGGGGTCCCTTAATAACTCTTAGAAGCTCTCACAAAGGAGAAAGGGGGACACTCAAAGGTAAGAACCTCAACCAATATGGTCTCTAGGATTAAATTCAAGTGTAAAAAATACAAGTGAGGGAGGAGCTCCTATTTATAGAGGTAGCTAACCTCTTGAACAAGATAACCTAAAAAAGAAGGGCTAGGATTAAAAGGAGAGATCTAAGGGAGGAGAATTGAGAAACAATTCCCTCCTTAGATCATCAAACTTGGTGCCCAAGTTTCTCAAACCAAGGGCCAAGATTCCTTCTTATTAGCTTAGGGCCAAGATATCAAGGCTACCCCTCATTTCCTTCATAAAGACCCAAAAAGCTAAATCCACCCTCTAAATTCCTAAGACACCTCCTAAAAATAAAAAATGGACTAAATACAGTCCCAAATTAAATTCTTAATGCTCCTCAAAATTAAAATAAAGGAAAATTACATTTTATTAACTAAAGTCTCTAGCCTAATATCTTCACTCTTCATAGGAGGTGAAGTCTTCCTTTGTCTGCAAGGGCTAGGTCTTCTTCAATCCTTCTAGCCATGGCCCTAGTGATAGGTCCTTGGCTAGGCATGGTCACATCACTCTTATTTATAGAGGTAGTTAACCTCTTGAACAAGATAACCTAAAAAAGAAGGGTTAGGATTAGAAGGAGAGATCTACGGGAGGAGGATTGAGAAATAATTCCCTCCTTAGATCATCAAACTTGGTGCCCAAGTTTCTCAGACCAAGGGCCAAGATTTCTTCTTATTAGCTTAGGGGGTTTATGTAGGAAAAGAGGGGTGTAGATATCAAGGTTACCCCTTATTTTCTTCATAAAGACCCAAAAAGCTAAATCCACCCTCTAAATTCCTAAGACACCTCCTAAAATAAAAAATGGACTAAATAAATGTCCCAAATTAAATTCCTAATGTTCCTCAAAATTAAAAAAAAAGGAAAATTACATTTTATTAACTAAAGTCCCTAGCCTAATATCTTCACTCTCCACAAGAGGTGAAGTCTTCCTTTGTCTGCAAGGGCTAGGTCTTCTTCAATGCTTCTAGCCATGGCCCTAGTGATAGGTCCTTGGCTAGGCATGGTCACATCATCTCCTCCCCCTTGGAGAGGATTTCACCTCAAATTCATGGGGTCTTCATCATTTTCAGCACCTATAAATGGAGACAAATTAGAAACATTAAAACTGGTGCTTACCCCATAATCCTTAGGCCGATCTAAAACATATGCATTATTACTGATCCGCTCAAGGATTTGGAAAGGTCTATCTCTTCTAGGGCTAAGTTTGGACTTCCTTTGAGAAGGAAATCTATCGTTTTTCTAGTGAAGCCATACCCAGTCACCCTTTTCAAAGATGACCTCTTTCTTCCCCCTATTGGTGAAAGTAGCATCTCTCAAGGATTGGCGCTCTATGTTAGGTTTAACCCTCTCATGTAATTGTTTTACAAAATGGCTTTTGCCTCTCCTTCATTATGCACAACAACAAAAAGAGGAAGAGGTAAAAGATCTAGAGGAGTACAAGGATTAAAGCCATAGACCACCTCAAATGGAGAATGCTTGGTGGTTCTATGAACCACCCGGTTATAAGGAAATTCAATGTGGGGAAAGTACTCATCCTAAGACTTATAGTTGCCTTTAAGGAGAGCCCTCAGCATAGTGGATAAAGATCAATTCACTACTTCCGTTTGCCCATCATTTTGAGGATGACAGGTAGTGGAAAAAAGAAGTTTGGTTCCCAACTTAGCCCAAAGAGTTTTCCAAAAATGGCTAAGGAACTTCACATCCTTATCTAACACTATTGAAGAGGGTATGTCATGCAACTAGACAACCTCTTTAAAGAAAAGTCTTGTGATGTTGCTCGCACTATCCACTTTGTGGCAGGGAATAAAATGGACCATTTTTGAAAATCGGTCTACCACCACAAATATGGAGTCTGCACCTCGTTGGGTTCTTGGGAGCCCAAGGATAAAATCCATGCTAATATCCTCCCAAGGTACAAAAGGAGCAGGTAAAGATGTGTATAGTCCATGAGGTATTGCTTTAGACTTTGCTTGCAAGCAAGCTATACATCTAGAGCAATGTCTATGGACATCTCTACACATATGGGGCCAAAAGAATTTCTCTTGTAAAAGCAGGAGGGTTTTTGAAATCCCAAAATGCCCCATGAGCCCACCTTCATGGCTCTCTTTTGTGAGTAAGTTCCTAATTGATCCTTGGGGTATATAAAGTTTACTCTCTTTTTAGAGAAACCCCTCACTAATGAAGTACCCATCATGGGCCTTTAATGTGAATGCAGATGCAGAGGCAGCAAAGATGGGGCCAAAATCCTTGTCAGAAGGATACATAGCCCGAATGTCATCAAATCCCAAGATTTTTGCACTCAAGGATGAATAAAGGGCATGATGCCTAGAAAGAGCATCAGCCACCACATTTTGTTTTCCTTTCTTGTACTTGATGACATAAGGGAAGGATTCAAGATATTCCACCCACGTTGCATGCCTTTTGTTCAATTTACCTTGACCCCTCAAATATTTTAGTGACTCATGGTCACTATGAATGACAAACTCCTTGGGAGCAAGGTAATGCTCCCAAGTTTGAAGGGCCCTAATTAAAGCATAAAACTCCTTATCATAGGTGGGGTAGTTAAGGGGGGCACCATTAAGTTTTTCACTAAAATACGCAACGGGGTGCCCTCCTTGCAACAAGACAGCTCCCACACCTACACCAGAGGCATCGCATTCAAGTTCAAATGTTTTAAAAAAGTTAGGTAATGCCAAGACTGGTGCATGGGTTAGTTTATGCTTAATTAGTTTAAAGGATTTCTCTTGTTTCTCAACCCAAAGGAAAGGAACTTCCTTTTTCACCAAATCATTTATTGGTGCGAAGAGCATGGAGAAATTAGGCATAAAGCGCCTATAAAATCCAGCGAGACCATGAAAGATTTTGATCTGTGTCACACTCTTTGGGGTGGGTCATTCTTGAATAGCTTTTATCTTTTCGGGATCAACATGGACTCCTTTTGTGCTAACTACTAAACGTAGGAAAACTACACTATTTACACAAAAGGTGCATTTTTCTAAGTTACCAAAAAAATGATTACTCCTAAGAAGAGAAAAAATATGTCTTAGATGTCCTAAATGATCATATAGGTTCCTAGAGTAAACTAAAATGTCATCAAAGTAAACTACACAAAATTTACCAAGGCAATCCCTCAGTACATGATTCATTAAGTGCATAAATGTGCTTGGGGCATTGGTTAGCCCAAAGGGCATAACCAACCACTCATAAAGACCAAATTTAGTCTTAAACGCAGTTTTCCACTCATCACCCTCTTTGATCCTTATTTGGTGATAACCACTTCTAAGATCTATTTTTGAAAATAGTTTTGCCCCATGCAATTCATCCAACATGTCATCAAGACGGGGGATTAGGTGCCTATATTTGATGGTAATGTTGTTGATTGCACGACAATCAACACACATCCTCCATTGGCCATTCTTCTTGGGCACCAACAAGACTGGCACAGCACAAGGGCTTAGGATCTTTTGAACCCAACCCTTCTCCAACAGTTCATTCACTTGAGACTCAATCTCTTGGGTCTCCATGGGGTTGCTCCTATAGGCAGGTCTATTAGGTAGACTTGCGCCAGGCACCAAATCAATTTGATGTTTTATACCCCTAATGGGAGGAAGTCCTTTCGGAACCTCATTAGAGAATATATAATCAAATTCCTTTAAAATATCTTGAACCCCTTGAGGAAGGTGCTCATGTGCATGGGTTGTGGCAGTGCTCTCAACAGAAAAATGTAGAATGGGAGAAGGATTTGATGCCTCTTTGCAAAAGAGGAGATAAAAGGGCTTGTTAGTCAAAGGAGCTTCTTTTAAATGACATTTAGTAGCAAATAGTCTCCTTTTACTAATATTCCCTTTGGAAGGGGCATCACCTTCCGACTTTCTCTCTTCACCCTTTTCAAGCTTTAAGGGTGAAGCTTGCTGTGTGTTTTTTTTTTCTTCCTCAACTCTTTTCTTTTTCATCACAAATTGATCTTCAGCCACTTGAGAATGTGACAAGGGATACAATTTGAAGCGCTTTTCATTATGGGTGAGGATTATTTGGTTGAAGTGACCATGGTGAATGACTTTCTTGTCAAATTACCATGGTCTCCCCAATAGGATATGGCCAGCCTCCATAGGAACTATGTCACAAAGAATCTCATCATTATAAGATCCTATGGAAATTGGAACCATAACTTGTTCATTGACTACCATCTCCCCTTGCTCATTGAGTCATTGCAATTTGTAAGGTTTGGAATGGAGCATGGTAGTCAAGGCTAGCTTTTCAACCAACCTAGAGCTACAACAGTTACAACAGGAGCCACTATCAACAAGGAGAGAACACACTTTGTCATTTACTTTACATCTTGTATGGAAGATGTTCTCTCTTTGTGACTGGCCAAGCTCTAGAGGTTGGCTTCCAGGAAGCGTTTGAACCATAAGGAGGTCCCCCTCATAAGGAAAAGATTCCTCACACTCTTGTTCAAAAGTATATCCCCCTTCAACCTCACTCTCACTCGAGGAGGAAGATGAACTATTCTCACTACAAATGTCTTGTCCCCTCATGATTATGGTTTTCTGGTTGGGGCATTGAGAGACAATGTGGCCTCTCCCAAGACATTTGAAGCATTTGATACTACTTTGCCTCCCAGTAGGCTTAGTAGTAGGGGGTTTTTTCTCTACATGAGGTGCTTTTGTATATTGAAAGTGCTTGGGTTCCTCTTTGGGAAAACCCTTGAAAGAGTTTCCCTTAAGTTGGTCCCTCTTTGGGTAAGAGGGAGAATCTTTTTTAAAGCTTTTTCTCTTGAATTGATTCCCAGCTCTTACACAAAGTTCTACCAACTCATCAAGGTTTGAGTATGAAAGAAGCTCTACCTTATCTCTAATGTTAGAGCTTAATCCACACAAAACCTAGCAAGGGTGGCACTGGGTTCCTCAATGATATTGGCCCTTAGTATGAGAAGCTCCATCTTTTGTCTATACTCCTCAATACTTAGTTTATGTTGCCTAAGTCTTTGAAGCCTATCTAAAAGATCCTTCTCATAATATGAAAGAATGTGCCTTCTTCGCAAACAAGTTTTTAAATCATTCCAGTAGCGAATGTCAGGCATTTGTTTACAGGCCCTATCCTTGACAAACCCATTCCACCAATGCAAAGCAGGACCTTGAAAACTAAGGGAGGCCAAAGGTACTTTCCTTTCTTCCCTTATTTCATAGCATTGGAAGAGTTGTTCCAGTTTGACTTCCCAATCTAGGTAAGTCTCAACATCTTCCCTACCATGAAAATGGGGTAGGTCTGCCTTTGGCTCCCTAACATGATTTGTGTTCTCTTGAGGAGAATTATGATTGTATGATGAATGGGAGTGATGCTTATGTTGATTTATATAGTATTCTTCTTCATTAGAGCTAAAATTCCTAGATGGGGATCTTATGATTATTCCTTTCTTTTTTCTATCACTCTGCTTCCCATCTCTCTTCTTACTCTTTTCTCCTCTCCTTCTCTCTTCTTCCTCTTTTTCTTTTTTTCTTTCTAGTTCTTTCCTTCTTCTCCTTTCTTCATCCTCTCTTCTCTCTCTTTGCCTTCTCTCTTCTCGCGCTTTTTCCTCTTTTCTCATTTCCAACATCTCTTTTTGTAATTCTTCCTTCTCTTTTTGTTTTTCCTTTTCTTTTATTTCTTTTTTTCTCTCTTTTTCTTCTCTCCTTTCTTGTTCTTTAGCCATCCATTCCCTAAATTCTAAGTTAAGGTTTTCAAGAGTGTCTCCCTTAGAAGGTTTTCTTTGGTTGACACTCTTACTTGATGAACAAGTATGTGCACTAGAATGTGTGTGGGAAGTCATGGTGCTTGGATGCTAAAAACTAAAGGGTAGGCCAAAATTTTTTTTTTCAAGCAACACTCTTCTCTGTTTTTTTTTCTCACCTAAGGTGGCTTGATGAGTCTTTGGAACTCTTAGCGTCTACACATTTTTTCAAAATAACGTAAAATATAATAAAAGTGCAAGCATGTAAAAGAGAAAGGGCTTTAATCGTGCTCCTAAGGTGTTGAAGGAAGTGTACCACTTCTCCCTTCTTCACCTAATTAACGAGGAACTACGCTGAAATTAACCAAAATTATTACAAACCAAGGGAGGACCTTAAGGGCACTCAAACTCCCAAAGAATAAAAAAAAATAAAAATAAAACAAAGTCTTCACTCCAAGCTTTTTGGTGTTTGTCTCCTTTTGATCAAGCCCCTTTGAGTTGCATCAACCCACCCCAAGAATGCTACCCTTGTTTCCTCTTGTTTGGACTTGCCAAAATTTTATGTATGACACCTTTCCCAAGCTTTCCTTACCAATGCCGAATACAACACAAGACAACAAACAAAGGTGAATAACAAAACAAGGTTCACAAATCCAAGTGGATAGATTAAACAATGACAAACTCAAAGAAGTAAAGAAGGCAAGCAAGAAAACATAAGGCTCATAAATGTAGGTAGCATACAAATAACTTTCCTAGATTAGCTCTAAGAGTGGAGATGAAAAAAAAGACTCAAACAAAAAAAATGAAACCAATAGTTGCACACTTAATAAAATTTAAGTGACCAAAAGCTAAAAGGCTTACTCAAGTAATTTTTTTTTCAATCACAATTGGGTCCTCATATCAAATGTTTATACTATTAGGTACACAACTTCAAAATTGTCTTTCTTTTGAGTTCTTTATCTTTTTTTTTTTTAACTTGAACTTTTTCTAATTTTTTTTAACTTTTTCTAATCATTTTGCTGCACCTAATAGCTTGTTGAATTGAAATTTTAATGAGGATGCTTGAAATAATAACGCTTGAGTGAATAAGCACAAAGTAAGGTCACACAATTTTCAAGCAATGCATGCAACTAAAGGCAAAACAACTTAGTAGTTCCAAATACCACTGAACTAATGGTGCTTAAGAAATAATTTAGGGCTGATTTTGAAGTAAATTGATTTCTTAAATTACTAACACAATTCACCCAAGCTAAAATTCCATAAAGAGGCACCAATAGTGAAGGTAAACCAAGTAGAAAACTACTAATAATTCAACATAAAACAAGAAACATATAAAGATTGAATTGAGCAAATATTTAAGAACAAAAAAGGGATTAATATGCTTGAACTAAAGCATAAAAGACTTAAGAGACTCAACAAGAGGTTCACCTCTTAGGAGCTCAATTCAAAATGTTTTTTAAGGCTTTTTTGTAAAAATTTTAAGAGGCTAAAACCTATGAAATTTAAATGAGACAAAATAGGAAACTAACATGACTAGTATTTGACAAAACACAACATTAAGAAAAAATAACACACCTAAAAATAGAGCAAAAAATTCAACAAGAGACTCAAAACAAAAGGCGCAACAAAGTGGCCAAAGTTGATCACCACAATGGTGTGGAAAAATCCTCAACCATGTGGGTTTAATGGTCACAAATTCTTAGGCACACTTTAACATAAAAAACCAAGGGAAAATTAAGCAATTGAAACACAGAAATAAGATGCAAAGAAAGGGACAAATAAAATTGCATCAAATTAAATGGAACATAGGCACGTAGATAGAAAACAAAAGCGCATATAATAGCAAGAATAAAAAGCTATACTAATAGACAATAAAGGAAATAGATATGACAAAAAATGAAGGACTTTAAAATAAAGAGAGCAAAGAGATAAACAAAAAAGCAAGTAAAATTTTTTGAGAAAGAACGTGACCTTTAGAAAGTGACTCTGATACCACTTGATGTGATCTTTGATGATCACGTGCCCAAAGCATCCTTTCTAAGGTCACTTGGAAGAGAAATGGATTTATGGAGAGGAAAGGAATGAGGTGAGGTGCCATAAATACTAGGTTTGATAAGTCAAAGGGGAGAGGTCACAAGGAAGGGGTCCCTTGATAACTCTTAGAAGCTCTCACAAAGGAGAAGGGGGGACACTCAAAGGTAAGAATCTCACAACCAATATGGTCTCTAGGATTAAATTCAAGTGTAAAAAATACAAGTGAGGGGAGAAGCTCCTATTTATAGCGGTAGCTAACCTCTTGAACAAGATAACCTAAAAAAGAAGGGCTAGGATTAAAAGGAGAGATCTAAGGGAGGAGGATTGAGAAATAATTCCCTCTTTAGATCATCAAACTTGGTGCCCAAGTTTCTCAATCCAAGGGTCAAGATTCCTTCTTATTAGCTTAGGGGGTTTATGTAGGAAAATAGGGGTGTAGATATCAAAGCTACCCCTTATTTCTTTCATAAAGATCCAAAAAGCTAAATCCACTCTCTAAATTCCTAAGACACCTCCTAAAATAAAAAATGGACTAAAGATATGTCCCAAATTAAATTCCTAATGTTAATCAAAATTAAAATAAAGGAAAATTAAATTTTATTAACTAAAGTCCCTAGCCTAATATCTTCACTCTCCACAGGAGGTGAAGTCTTCCTTTGTCTGCAAGGGCTAGGTCTTCTTCAATCCTTCTAGCCGTGGCCCTAGTGATAGGTCCTTGGCTAGGCATGGTCACATCGCCTTTTAGAATAACTCTAACTCTGCTGCCTTGCTGGTTTGAGGAACCATCAACATGCAATTTCCACCACATTCTTGTGAATAACCCAGCTAGTTGGATTTTGGCAAGGAAATTTTCCAACAAATGCATTTTGATGCCCCCCTTCTCAACTCAAAATGCAAGTCAAACTCTAAAAGCTCAATTTACCATGTCATCATTTGATGTGCTAATTCTGGCTTATAGAGTATCTTGACTATTGGGCAGTTGGTGTGGACTACTATGTGGTATCCCCAGAAGTAATATTGAATTTGTCTAGCTCTTATTACCACGACTAAGGTGGCCTTTTCCAATACTTGATAGCACAACTAAGGTCGCACTAAGAGTGACTTGCATTACGATTGTATATAAGTGTAAGCAGATGTTGGGGTCAAACCTTGTGAGTACTGGTGGGGTTGCAACTATCTCTTTAAGTTTATTAAATGCATGCTCGCATTCTAGAGTCCATACAAAGTTATCTACATTTTTTAGCAATTATAGGATGTGTCAGGTTGGATCTTTTATGCATGGAAGAAACTGAGTTAAAGTAGCAAACTTGCTACTTAAGCATTGCACCTTTTTTGGCTTACTTGGTGACTTTATTTCTAGGATGGCTCTACACTTATTCGGGTTTTCCTCAATTCCTCTATTCTTCAACATGAAGACAAGAAACTTTCCTCTTGAATCCCAAACACACATTTTTCAGGTTTAGCAACATGTTTTGCCTTCATATTGTAGACTAAACTTTCTGTAAGTTTTTAGCATGCTCTTAAGGGGTTTAGGACTTTACTACCATATCATCCACATATACCTTCAAACACAACCTATTAGGAGTCTAAATATCTTATCCATGAGGCACTGATAAGTGGCCTCTGCATTCTTAAGTCCGAAAGGAATAACCAGATAGTAAAAGTTAGCATCATCAATGATGAATGCAGTCTTCCCTTGGCCGACTGAATGCATTTGTATTTGGTTGTACCCAAAGTCAGCATTTTTCTGCACCTCAAATATACATTACTGCCAAAAGGTTAGTACCTATTTGGTTGTTCGACTTGGTTAAGGGTCGAGTGGGAGTGGTTTTGTAACTTCAATCAGTTCTACATACAAGTCTGTATTCATTCTAGGATCTAGGTCAACCAAATCTTCTACTTGTACATTGCTAGTATCTACCTAATTTATTTGATGATCCACATCTTCAACTAATGGTGTGATTTTTAGGCTAGCCATGTAGCTTTCTCAAGTCATATGTTAGTTGACATGAACAATCACTATCTAGCCCTCATCAAAGGGAAACTTCACAACTAAGTGTGGTGTTGATGCAATAGCCCCGAGGGTCTTAAGGGATGGCCATTGAACAAGATGTTATACAAGGTATTAGCATGGACCATAATATACCAAACCTAATCACTTTTTCTCCTTCGCCTTAAAGGTCTTAAATAGAGCATATCAACCAAGCTCCACTAGTCCATTAGAGTTTTTTGGACTATGCAATTGGCTATGTCAACGCTTATCACCATAGGGTCATCCTACATCGGGTCATTGCCTTGAAGTCTTGGTTGGTAAAGGACTAAAGGTGATATATGCCATTCTGAGGCCTCTTGAGAGAGAGATTATATTGATTGCCTTAACTCTCCGTAAATGTCTCTTACGGGTCGATGAGGTATAACCTCCCACAGCCAAAGCCTCTTTCTATAGTGTTAATAACCTTCTTGGGACCTTAGGTTCTTCGGTCTTATAGGGGACTTTTTGCTTAGCAATTCTGGGACTGGCTCTTTCTCCTTCGTACACCTCCCTCCTATATCCTTTACCTTCTTCTTTTCTCCTCCTCCTGCATCAGTTGATGCTTTTTCTTTCATACTGATCTAAACTTCTCCTATTATTATGTGCATAGGCCAACTTTGACGTCCCTTATAGATAACTCTTGAGGTGTCTAACCTTCATCAGATCCTTAATCTCGTCATGTTACACATTCTTTATTTGAGTGTCCCCTATTCTTGTGATACTGAAATTTCTTGGTCTTATCTGCCCTAGGAGGGGTGTTGACTCTCTTAAGGACTGACATCAATTCTACTGCCAATGCTTGCTCCAAAATTTTTCTTGATTGGTGTTGAGCGAGATGTAATTGGAGTATTTGGACCAAAACGTCTTGTCCCTCATGCTTTTGCCTCCTCGGCCTCTAGGGTGGTCCTGTCTATGTCTTTCTTGTTAAGGTTGATCGTCTCGGCTCATATCTTGTTACGATATTCAACCAGTTCCTCCATGTCCATATAAGATGTTACTCGTCGGCAAAGATCTTCAAGGTTCTTAGGAGGCTTCTTGCATAATTTATTGGCAAAGTATCTGGGCTTTAAAGTTGTAATCATGTGGTGCAAAGCCACATTCAAGTCAAAGTCACATATTTGAAAAGCTACCTTCTTCTCCTACCAAACACATATTAGATAATGGATGTTAACAGATGGGGTTAGTTGGTGGCAATCTGCACAATGAACTTAGCCGACAAGGTCTCAAGAACCACCCAGTTTTGGGGGAGGCGAGTGAACCAACTAAGGTTCTGGCCCTTAAGAGAGGTGGGGAACACTCAACGAAGTATGGCATGTTGGAATTGAAGGATTGGAAAGCTTGAATAAGTCATCAAGTCCTTTAAAACTCTTTAAAGTTTTGGTTTTGAAGAGTTAGTTCTATCACTTGGAGTTTGTTTTTAAGTTTTACCCAACTCATCTTTATGGTACTAAACACGTTTGATAGGTGTGGTACTTGTATTGTGTTTTTAGATAGGCATGAGAATGTGTTTCAGTAGCTAAGGGATAAATTACATAGGCAGGGAAATGCTGAAAAATCATCAAAATGAGTTTTTGCAGTAAGGTAATCAATAACCTTATTATGGTAATCGATTACCCTTTGAGAAAATTGGGTATTCTTATTCCTGCTCTCGGGAGTAATCGATTACCTAAAAATAGAAAGTGATTAAACTCGAGACCATGCTTTTTGGACCTGTTTTGTAGCTACAGATCAGGTAGTCTAGTAGGTAATCAATTACCCTGCTACAAAACTCATATAAAAGCATTTTTAAACCAGTTTTTTAATAACTAACAAAAGGTCCAAAAAGAGCTTCCTTATTTGAATAAAACCCATAATTTGATGGTTTAAATGATTAAGAATTGGTTGATAAAAGGAAAAGAAAGTTGTGAGTTTGATCTCTATTGTGTGGGTATTCATCAGAAATCAAGTGATATTATTCTATACCTTAATCTTTGTATTTTTGCACAAGTCCTGATAATCTCTTGAAAGGATCTTGAGATTATTGTGAAATATTGCAATGGGGAGTTGTGAGTGACAGAAGTCATGGTTTAGCAAACTCTTGTAGGAGCAAGAGGAACCTATTTTTTTGTGTGGTTTTGAATCTTTCCGGGATTAAAATTTTTATGTGTGTTATGCATGTATGAGATCTCAGTGAAAAACATATAACAGGAGGCTAAGTCTGAAAACTAGATCTAGGTTAGGTTGACTGAACCGATATAAAACTATTGTGAAAATTCTTTCTTTCCTTACACTCTTTATGATCGTTTGAATTGATTTCTTGATTGACTTGTTAATGGGTTTCTCTGCTGCAACTTTATTTTGATTCTTTATGCAGCAAAATTGATTATATTGATATTGCTTAATTGAGATTGTTATTGGGGTTGTTGAATCTTTGATTGATTGTTGAATCTTGATACTACACATTCATTCGCCATAATCTTTGATTGAAAAGAATTATGATTGGAATTCATATTATGATTTAACTAAGTGCAAACTGAAAACCATCATTGAAGGAATTATTATTAAGCAAGCTTGATACGCAAAACATAGAAAGTGTTGACTCTTGATCTTTGTTTCAAGCTTATTTTGAAAACCCATTTTTGGAAAAACTAAGGTAAATTTTAGAAATTTCTTAAAGGGGATATTTTTGAAAACTCTGATATTATATTTTAATAGAAAAATTTTGAAAAATATTTTCTGAATCTATTCAACTCCCCTTCTAGATTCCCCCATGGGATCGATAATTGGTTCAAGAGCGGGATCTTGAGAAACATTAAGATTATATCGATCCATATTTTTTCGTTGAAAATGTCAGGGAATTAACTATCTTTTAGTGAGGGTGCCTTTATTAACAAACTACCATTATTCATTGGTGAAAATTATGCTTTTTGGAAGGTTAGAAAGAGAATCTTTATGGAGTCTGTAAACTGAGGCGTATGACAAGCTGTTATAACTGATTATAAAATTCCTACATATATGTTTGAAAAAGCAATAGTTGAAAAACCATATGAATTATGGACCACTAATGAAATAAGACATGCTGAAAATGATTCTAAGGCCTTAAATATTATACATTTTGCTTTGAATAATGATGAGTTTTTCAGGGTCTCAACATGCAGTACAACTAAGGAAGCATAGAATCTAATCCAAGTTACTCATGAAGGAACACTTGAAGTAAGACGTGCTAGAAAGAACACACTTATTCAAGAGTATGAGATATTTCACATGAATCAAGGTGAAACTATTATGGATGTTCAAAAGATATTACACACATAGTCAACCACCTGAAAGGAGTTGGAATGCTATTTGAAGAAGAAGAGCTGAATTTGAAGATACTCAAATCTCTCAACCGCAAATGGCAACCTACAGTAACAACAATAACAAAATCCAAGAACTTGGTTGCTATGTCTAGTGCTGGATATTTGGAAAGCTTAGACAATATGGGATGGACATTACTAGGATGGTAGAAGAAGAACAAAAGGAAAAGAAAGGAAAAGGTTTAGCACTCGAAGTAAATGAGCAATCAAGTGATGATGAAAGCACTAATAGTGGGTCATCAGAATATGAAGATATGAGTCTTCTGGTAAGAAAATTCAAAAGGTTCATAAAGAAGAACAACAAAGAAAAGTACTCAAATGGCAAAAAGCAATCAAAGAAGGCAAACACTACTCCTCCAAAGATCACTTGTTTTGAGTGTGGCAAGACAGGTCACATGAAAGCTGACTATCCTTCCCTATCCAGAAAACAAAACAATGAAGAATTGAACCTGAAATTCAAAAAGAACAAGAAGAAGAGGCTTACATAGTTTGGAAAGACAATTCTTCCACCACTTCCTCAAGTGAGAGTGAAGATGACCAAGAAGTCAACCTCTGTTTGATGACTAAAGCTAAAGTAGAAAGTGAGGCAAGTGATTCTGAATCTTGTGATTGTGGCTATGACCAACTCCAAGAAGCTTTGTTGAATTGCATGGTGAGGCTAAAAGAGTAAGTCGCCTCAATATTGGTTACAAAAAGAAGATCAAGGCATATGAAGCTAGTATAAATGATTTGCGAAAAGAAATGAAAGTTTTAAAAGATGAAAACTTGAAATTGAAAAACATTTCTCATTGCAATAATGCTTCATCCTCTAGTTGTGCTAATTGTAAAGTGGTTGAATATAAGATAGCCTTCCGTAAGAAAACACTATCTAATTTCACTATGGGGAGTGCAAACCTTGATGCTCTTTTGGGTAAACAACATGGCATGACATCTAAAGCTGGTCTTGGATATAATTACACTTCTAAGAAAAATACTTTCAAGAATATATTCAATTATAGGAAAACATCAAACAGATCTTATATCTCATGCAATTACTGTTTCCGCAAAAGACATACTACCTATAATTGGTTGATCAGGAAGATTGGAGTTCCAAGTGGGAAATACATATGGATTTCCATAGGCTCCATACTTGTTACTAATCCAAATGGACCCAACTCCAATTGGGTACCAAAATAAGCAATTAATGTATTTTGTAGGTGTGCCTCAAAGCAAAGAAGTCCCTATAGTACCTAGACAGTGGATGCTCAAGGCTCATGATGGTATATAGAAGCAAGTTCATCTCTGTACAAGAAAAAACAGGTGGTTTTGTCACTTACGGAGATAACAATAAAGGTTGGATCGTTGGTATTGGAAGTGTTAGTAACAACGATTCTATCTAGATTAATGATGTCTTACTTCTTGATGATTTTAAATTCAATTTGCTTAGTATAATTCAATTGTGTGATAAAAATTATAAGATTAAGTTTGATAATGAGTGTTGCATTATTAGTGATGCATTAAATCATGTTTTGTTTGTCGATAAGAGGATGAATAACATCTATGTTCTTGATATTGACTATACCGCATCAAACATCACATGTTTATCATTTAGGGATGATTTATCATCACTTTGGCATAGACACATTGCACACATCAATTTAGGGCAATTAAATAAACTTGTATCTAGAAATCTTATAACAGGCCTACCTAACTTAAAGTTCTCAAAAGATGGCCTTTGTGATACATGTCAAAAGGGAAAGCAGGCTAGAAAACCTTTTAAATTAATTAATTTTGTTTCTACCACTAAACCTCTTGAGCTTTTGCATATGGATCTATTTGGTCCTTCTAGAACTATAAGTCTAGGTGGAAACTTGTATGGATTAGTTATCATTGATGATTATTCTAGGTTTATATGGGTAGCTTTCTTATCTGTTAAAAATAATGTCGTATGTGCTTTTCTCAAAATTGCTAAAAGGATCCAAAATGACAAAAATTTTAAAATTAAATCCTTGAGAGCTGACAACGGTGGAGAATTCAAAAATGAAGAATTTGAGAAATTCTATGAAGAGCATGGTATTAATAATAATTTTTCTACTTCTAGAACACCACAATAGAATTGGGTGGTGGAAAGGAAAAATAGATCACTTATTGAATTAGCAAGCTCTATGCTCAATGAAAACTCTATGCCTAAGTACTTTCAGGCTGACGTTGTGAGCATTGCATGCTATGTTCTTAACAGAATTATGATTCATCCATTTTTTAAATCAACCCCATATAATTGTTCAAAGGTAGAAAACCAAATATCTCTCATCTTAGGGTATTTGGACGTAAAATGTTTTGTTTTGAACAATAAGGATAATCTTAGAAAGTTTGATGCTAAAGCAAATGAAGCAGTATTTTTAGGATATTCTGCATGTAGTAAGCCACATAGGGTATTTAATGAAAAATCCTTGAATGTAGAGAATTAATTAATGTTGTATTTGATGAATCTAACCCTAGAAAAAGAAGTTTCCTTGGAAGATGATGATGATGCAGGTACAACTGATGCTCCTCTTGAAAAATAGAGAGTACTGTCAACATGGAAGAAAAGGAAGTCTCAATGGAAGCTCAAGCTCAACCTTTACCCAAAGAATGGAGGACACCTAGAGACCTCTCCCTTAACAATATACTTGGTGACATTGATAAGGGAGTTACTACTATATATTTTCTAAATCTATTATGTGAACATATAGCTTTTTGTTTCTCAAATTGAACCATCTTGTGTGGATAATGCTTTAAATGATGAATTTTTGTTACTAGCCATGCATGATGAACTAAATCAATTTTAAGAGAAATGATGTCTGGAAATTAGTGTCTCATGAATGTCATAGGAACTAAATGGGTGTTAGAAACAAACCAGATGAAATAAGAATCATAACAAGAAATAAGGCTAGACTAGTAACTAAAGGCTATAATCAACAAGAAGGTATAGACTTTGGTGAAACGTATGCTTATGTAGCTAGACTAGAAGTTGTTAAGCTATTTCTTGCTTTTGCATGCGTGTTTGACTTTAAGTTATATCAAATAGATGTGAAGAGTGCCTTTTTAAATGGTTTCCTAGATGACAAATTATTTGTTTCTCAACCTCCTAGTTTTTTAGATCACAAATTTCCTCATCATGTATACAAACTAAAGAAACCCCTTTATGGACTTAAGTAAGCTCCGAGGCAATAGTATGAAAGACTAAGTAGGTATCTTCTGTCTCAAAACTTTGAAAGAGGAAAGGTAGACAAAACCCTATTCTTTGTGAGAACTTCCAAAGATATTCTGTTGGTCCAGGTGTATATAGATGATATTATATTTGGTTCAACTAATAACTCCCTTTGTGAGACCTTTGTTTCCAAAATGCACGGGTAGTTTGATATGTCAATGATGAGAGAGCTAAAATTTTTCCCAAGATTGCAAGTTAAGAAAATGGAGAAAGGGATCTTCCTTAACCAAACCAAGTATACAAAAGAGCTGCTTAAGAAATTTGACATGGAAGAGAACAAAGTCTCGAATATTCCTATGGAAACCAATTACTATCTAGATGCTAACTTAAAAAGACATCCTATGGAAATGTCAAAATACAGGGGAATGATTGGTTCTTTATTATATTTAACTACAAGTCGACTTGACATTATGTTCAATGTTTGTTTGTGTGCTAGGTATCAAGTTGCACCAAAAGAATCACACATGACTATAGTGAAAAGAATCATAAAGTACCTGGAAGAAATGCTTGATATGGGATTATGGTATCCTAAAGGTACAAGTCCTTCATTAATTGGTTTTCTGACTTAGAAGTTGCAAGTTGCAAGTTAGATAGAAAAAGCACAAGTGGAACCTGTCACCTATTTGGCAATAGTCTAATGTCTTGGACTAGCAACAAGCAAGCTTGTGTGGCTCTATCAATTGCTAAGGCAAAATATATAATAGCTAGGAGTTGTTGTGCTCAATCATTATGGCTAAAGAAACAACTTAAAGACTTGTTTATAACAATCAACAAATACCTTTCAAATGTGACAATACAAGTGCAATAAATCTGACAAAGAATCTTATACTTCATTCAAAGACAAAACACATAGAGATTCATCATCACTTTTTGAGAGATCATATGGAGAAAAGAGATTGTGAAGTTCAATTCGTGGAAACAAAGTCTCCATTAGCTGAAATATTCACTAAACCATTTCCAAGAGAAAGATTGTACAAGCTTAGAAGAGAGCTTGGTATAGTAAGTGAACATGAATTGTGACTATGTTTGATTATAATTAATTTTGTTTGAAAATATACATAAATTGGTTGAATTTGGTTGTATTTTCTCATTTACCATTCATTAGAAGCATAACATCATGATAGATTGGAAGGAAATATCATAAAAATTAATTTTAGGAGCATTTTACGCTATGGTAATCAATTCCCTACAGTGGTAATCGATTAATCCAGAGACTGGTTTTTCCTGAACCAATTATGGGCCTCATGGTAATTGATTACCATCAAGCAGTAATCGATTACCTACGCTGAAATTTATTTTCTAGTTTAAATTGGAAAGAGGTTCCTGTTCTATTCATTCCACATTCCTATTCCTTGAGGGTTTTTCTATGTGAGAAGAGAAGAAATTGCTAGGGTTAAGGGTTACTCACTCCATTTGAAGATCAATGAAAGCTTAACATTTGCTATGAATTTGGTATGATTTTGCTATGATATTGGCGCGAAACTGGCAGCAATTTTGAATCTATTTTGCGCTAATATATATCTTGCTTTTAAGGAACAGAGATTAGAAATTTTGAGTAAATCTTGCAGGCTTTCTGAAAGGTAATTGAAGCTTAAATTTTGCAGCATTGTGAGAGGTTTTGTGCATATTTTTGCCGCATAAGAATGCAGAATTTTACTAGTTTTATGGAGAATTTTGCAACTTTGATGCATTATTTTAACCTTCCTTACTGGATTTATCTTACTAAAATTGCTATGTTATATTCCTTTCTTTTTTCTCTCTTAAGTTTTTTGTTTGAAGTGCTAAAAGGGGGAGAAGATTGAATGATATTGAGTAAGGGAGAAGATTGAATATTGAGTGAGAAGATTGATTGGCTCAAATCTCATTGCCTAAAGTTAAAGACTTAAGGATCTATCAAAGCATATAGAAATAAAAAGTGCTAAAGTGTTTGGTTCATCAAAACCAAAAAGGGGGAGATTGTTGGAATTGAAGGATTGAAAAGCTTGAGGAAGTCATCACGTCCTTTAAAGTTTTCTTTTAAAGAATTAGTTCTATCGCTTAGAGTTTTGTTTTTAAGTTTTACGTTATTCATTTTTATGGTACCAAACACGCTTGATAGGTGTGGTACTTGTATTGTGTGTTTAGATAACATGAGAATGTGTTTGAGTAACTAAGGGATAAATTACAAAGGTTGGGAACTGCTAAAAAATCATCAAAATGAGTTTTTTCAGTAAGGTAATTGATTACCTTATTATGGTAATCAATTACCCTTTGAGAAAATTGGGTATTCTTATCCCTACTCTCAAGAGTAATCGATTACCCAAAAATAGTAATTAAAACCCTAAACCATGCTTTTTGGGTTTGTTTTGTAGCAGCAGATCGGGTAATCTACTGGGTAATCAATTACCCTGCTACAAAACTCATATAAAAACATTTTTAAACTAGGTTTTTTATAACTAACAAAAGGTCCAAAGAAAGCTTCCTTGTTTCTAACTATTTTTAATCATTTCCTCCAAGAATAAAACCCATAATTTGATGGTTTGAAGGATTAAGAATTGGTTGATCAAAGGGAAATAAAGTTGTGAGTTTGATCTCTTTTGTTTGGGTATTGATCACAAATCAGGTGATATTGTTCTATACTCTAATCTTTGTGTTTTTCCACAAGTCCTGATAATCTCTTGAGGGGATCTTGAGATTATTGTGAAATCTTGCAATGGGAAGTTGTGAGTGACGGAGAGTCATAGTTTACGCAACTCTTGTGGGGAGCAAGAGGAAGCCTCTTTTGTTGTGTGGTTTTGAATCTTTTCAGGATTAAAATATGTATGTATGGTTGCATGTATGGGATTTTAGTGGAAAGTAGATTAGCAGGAGGCTAAGTCTGAAAAATGGATGTTTGAATTGATTTCTTGATTGATTTGTCAGTGGGTTTCTTTGTTGCAACTTTATTTTGAATCTTTATGAAGCAAAATTTATTCTATTGATATTGCTTAATTGAGATTGTTATTGGGTTATTGAATCTTTGATTGAATTGTTGAATCTTGATACTACACATTCATTACCCACAATCTTTGATTGAAAAGAATTGTGATTGGAATTCATATTGTGATATAACTAAGTGCAAACTGAAAATCATCATTGAAGGAATTATTATTGATCAAGCTTAATACCCAAAACATAGAAAGTGTTGAATCTTGACCTTTGTTTCAAGCTTATTTGAAAACCCATTTTTGGAAACACTAAGGTAGATTTTGAAAATTTCTTAAAGGGGATATTTTTTAAAACTTTGATATTATTTTTTAATAGAAAAAGTTTGAAAAATATTTTGTGAATCTATTCAATCCCCCCTTCTAGATTCCCCCCTGAGACCAACATGGCATTCTCAGAGCTATACAATCCAGTCTAGGTAACGAAAGTTTCTAGACATTCCTCAAGGTTTGACATCCCATTGTACTTTCCAGTGCAAGATTTCTCCAATTTTGAGCAGGGGGTTTCCATGACGCCCAAGGTGAATGACACATCTTCCTGCCGACCGTCCTACTGTGGTAGGTACCACAAACATAATGGCACCAAAATGTACCTGCACAAACACGATAGGGTACCAATATCCTTGGTAGAGTCCTTCGTCGTCTGTCCTTACCTATATTCAGTTAGCAAGTCTATGGTGTGCATAGGTTGAGTACCTACAATGACACTCCGACGCTTAAGTCAGTCTGTGCTCAACCTTATGTCGGGTCAAAGTATCATACAAATGTCAATGAAGAACAATATATTACTGAGAGAATCAAACCTGAGTAATTGACCTATTTTATATTGTTACCTCATGGCTTGGGCTTGATAATTAGGACTTTGTCTTACACAAAAGGCAATGTTGCAATATTTACTTGGATTGTACTTTTCTTAGGGCCTACACCAACATAGTTGAGACTTTCATCCACACCTCGACTTATTGTCGAGCTCTCCATGGCTTCAAGTATCACTTTTTAGAGGTTTACGAGTCTCTTCAGTCCTAGCAAAAGGATTCGACCTTATTAAAAGCTATGCATAAACAACATAAAATATTTTCAATATAATTTAATTAGAAATTATTGTTGATATAATATGCAAGATACATATTTATAGATATAATTTGTTACTTTTTATAAATTGAAGGTTAGAGTTTATTTGAATGAATTTTTCAAAAACATTTCTACGAAAAGAAAATAAAAAAAGTCAAGAGTTTCTTCATAATTAAATTATCTTATGATAAACTAATTATAAAAAGTTACACATCTTTTGAGAAATTTACATGAGAGAATTTTTCATACATATTATCATGATAAACTATTTTTACTTATAAAACATATTATTTTAACTTTTTTTTTTACTTTTCATACGAATACTTTTTTTGTAACTATAAAATGAATCTACAAAAGTTAGATCTAGTGATAAAGTTTATATATAAAAAAAAAATGAAAGAAAAGTTGTAAATTTGAATCCCTCTATTAACATTCTAACAAGTAATAAAATGAAAAGAGACGGCCAATCTTTTTTATATTACTTTTAAGAAAAAATAAAAAAGGTAAAATTAATAATTTTTTATTCATTTTTTAAATGATGTAAAATTTTTTAAAATTGTTTACATTGTCGACATGTGCGTCTTGATGAGACGATGAAGGATTGATTTAGAAAATCAGAGAAGTTGTCATTAATGTTTATTAAGGGAAACATAAGAAATTACATAAAATAAAAATGGTCTACGAAATAGGTTTTAGGTTCGAAAGTTGATTACGTGTAGGGAAGATATTAACACCCTATAATGTTCGCCATAAAGCAATTATCTCTAATTAACTAAGCAAATTATTTATCTTTCTTTAAAAATATAAGAATAAGGCCTTCTTATGACCATTATTATTGTTATGTCATCACCATGTTGTTGTTTTATTTTTTAAAGAAGATTTATATTATTATTTTAGTTTATTTAACTTGACAAGAGTGGTCCCCTACTCCTACGTGTCTTCGAGTGCAATAGATAATCAAAGTTTACGTAGTTTGTCTTAGAAAATATTTATGTGCTGATATTTTATCTTTGATTTCTTTAATTTTGTTGAAGCTTAGGATTTCTTGAACTATCATAGTTCATGCATCCCAAATTTTGGAGTTGTCAAAGGTGTACACCCAAGTCGACCCACTTGACTAATCCCAAGTCGTCTTTTATCCCTTATGATTGTTTTCTAATCTTTATGGATTTTGCCTAGTAGTTTATTTTTAGAAACCAGATTTGAAACAAAAAGTTGTCACAATTTATGCCTTAAAATCTCAAGATAAAAAATATGTCACATCTAGTCAATCGTTTTTATTTGAAAACTTATGAAACTTTATTGCAGTCTTACTTTAAAAAACTTATAATTTTTTTTATAACAAGATAGTTAAGAAGTTTTAAAAAGGAAACTTGCAAAATCTTACAATTTTTCATTTTAAAAAAAACTTAAAACGCAAGAGGTGGATGATTTCAAGATGATGAAACATTATTGATGTGCATGACAACAAAATGACAAGGACTAAAGACAAAAGGATGATCACAAGTCTGACAGAAGATATGACATAACCAGTATTGAAGGAAGAACCTGTATTTGGTGCAACAATGAATGTTGGCTCTTCAAAACCCAAACACTCTTTTAAAATTAGAACCTTTTTCCGTTAGGATCAGAACTTCCTTTAGAATTTCGAGAACCACTCTATCCAAAACAACCTCCCCTTGAAATGAGTCAGACCCTTATATATAGCCAAAGTTAGGACACTATTGTTGAGAAAAAATTCCTTCGCCCAATGAAAAAAGTGGCAGCCCTGCTTCGTTGAGTGATGCACCTTTCGCTTAGCAAGAGAGGATTCTTCATGATGAAGTAACTCTCACTTCGATAGGCAAAATTACTTTTACTGAGCGAAAGTAGTTGCCACCATGCTTCGCTTAGCGAAAAAAGGATTCTTAGTGTGGAAGAAAGTTAAATTTGCTAAGTGGATTTGAATTCCTCAATCTTGACAGAACAACCCCTGAAAATTTCCTTTCAATTACTCCATCCTTGTCCCAAAATTAGATCCATTTTTCCCAATCTCTGCACCTTTCCTTAGGTGCTCTAAATAATTCTCCTTGCCAATTTTATTTTTTCTTTGTTTTTTTCTCTTTTTTCTAGCTACCGAAAACCTTATTATTATTTTTCTTTTGGGAAATAAATTCCAGACAAAATTAGGTGTCTACATGCATCTTCTAAAAAAATTATCATTTTTTATTTTATATATTTTTTCAAAAGTACTTTTAGATAAATTTAGTCTAACATATCCTTTAATATATGGAAAAAGATGGATAAAATAAAGGAAAAAGGAAAGACGGGGCAAATGGTGACGGGTCTCAGTCTCAGTTGCCATCATTTTTGTATTTCTGCTTTTGCCTCCTTCTTTAATCATTTTGCTTTTTGTCAGCTCTTTCAATTTTAGTAAATCATCATTTTGCTCTATGAAAAGTTATACCAGTTACCCACTTAAACGCCTCATATAATTGTTTTAAATAATATTTTTCAAATATTTTAAATAATTATTTAAAACATTTAAGAATCAACATACATGTTATTTAAAAAAAATTATGTATCAGAATTTATACTTTTCGGAAAACAAAACAAGTATTTACTCTTCGATTAATTTATTCATAACGAACAATGTTTACATCCATACAAAACTATATAATTAACGGGATCAAGATTCTGTTATCCAAACAAATGTATACACTAGTTAGAAATAAAAAATAAATAATAATAATAATAATAAGAATAATAATAATAATATTAATAATAATAAAGAAGATGATGTGAATTTTAGTATGCTTTTTCATTTTCATATATAAGAAATGGAAACCTAATTTTACGATTATTAAAAATAATTAATAGTTTTTAATTTTATCAATTTTATAAAAATATAGTTATGTCTTTGTGTGGTAAATTTGTTAAGATGGTAAGTTTGTTAATTTTATTAAAATAGTTAATTTTAAATAATTTTTCATTAAAACTTAATATCAAGAAGAAAAGAAAACTATTGGAATTAAAATTAAATTAAATTAAATATATTTTTATAATGATATTATTAATAATGTCAAATAAAATTTGTTTATATTTGAAACAAAATTTTATATAATTTATTTTCTTGCTATTCAGACCAAATAGAGTAATAAAAAAAAAAGGAAAAAATGGAAATATAAAATTGACATAAAAGTTTACTATTAAAGTTTTAGTGCTTTAAATATTATAATGATGTGATTTTAGTATTTCAAATTATAATTGTATCAATTGAATATTATATTTATAATTAGTCCCTCTTATTTTGATTTTATATAATATTTAAGTTATTAATTTGTTCAAAATTAAAAATATATTTTCTTTTTATTATATTGTCTAAAAAATAATAATTTATTTACAAATATAATTAATAGTAATATATTTAGATTATATTTTAAGATATTTGCTAGCCTCTTTTTTAAAAGTAATCTTATTTGAGTATTGTAAAATCTCTCTGGACAATAAACTTTTTTTCCATAAGAGATAATTTTGTTCGAATTTTGTAAAACTATTATGGATGATAAATTTTTCTTCCGAGTATTTAATGTATTTGTATATGATTTTGATACTTTAATTATCGAAACTCTAATTAAGTTATTAAGTTGAAACTACCAATTGATATAAGCATGATTTTCAATTTTATAGTGACAATGCATATAAATAAAAATTCAATTTTATAGTGACAATGCATATAAAAATTTAAGAATAATAAATTGAGTGTCGATTTGGAATAAAATTATTTTGTCACTGTATCAAGACAGTAATATTGTCTTTAGCGAGTTCCATGACAGAAAATCTAACCCTTCTTAGATTGAAGAAAAATTCTAGGTTGGGGGATCTCACCAAATACTTTACAATCTAGAGCCACTGATAATGTGGTATGTAGTAGGATATTTGCACAGGAATATTTTTCTTTTATAAACATTTAGAAGATATTCTATATCACAAACCAATGTATTGTTGAGGGTAAAAATTTATTATATACTGATATCTTGATAAAATAATCATTGACCAGAGGATTGAAATGTCTTTTATAGGTACGTGCTTACCTCTTACTAATGGTGTCTTACCTATATATTAAAGAGTTTTACGGGTGTTAGGAGATCTTAGATTTTATTCTATGTGAAAGTGCATTTTGATACATGACTGTGTTTAAACAAAGTTAATTTTCTCATCTTGAATATATCATATAGATTTATTTAAAGGATTATGCTAAATAATTATCACAAATATTAAAATTGAAATTAACTCAATCTTATAAGATCGGTTTATAAAATAGGATTTACATCACTTATATATACTATTGTTTAACTATAATACTAATCAATTTGAGATCTCAAAAACTAATATTTTTTTAAGGTTAATTAATGAGTAAGCTAATTGAGGAATTATTTAATTAGAGATTGACATAGTAATATTAACTATAAAATTTAAAATCAATTTGATAGAAATTCATATTAAAAATGTACTAGAAATCATTTTTTAACCAATGCATTAGAAATGATAATAAATATACATTAATGGTATATTTTTTAGAGAAATCTTATAATAATACACTTTCTCACACACTCTTTTGAATATATTGAAAACCACGAACTGCGGTAGTCTCACATTTCATTTAACATTTTTTTTCTTAAAATAAATATCTTTAATAATTTTTATTTAATTATATTTTTTTTTGTTTTTTAAGGAATTGAAGGCAATATCAAGAATTTACAACAACTCACGTTCATATTTAACCAATTGAAGTAGACCCTTTGATCCAAGTTAAAAAAACCATGTAATATTTTTTTTATAATCCAAAAGATTTCATTAAGAAAATGCGTGAAGACATAAGTGCTTGTTTGACAACAGTTTTATAAAACTATTTTTAATATTTTAGTTTTTAAAAACTAAAAAATTTGTTTGGGTAGTGTTGTCTGGAAACAGTTTTTGAAAATAGTTCTGGTTTTTTAGTTTTTGAAAACTAAAAAACAAGAACACGTGAAAGTAGTTTTGCTTTTCAGTTTTCTATTTTTGTTTTGAAAACTCAAAATACAATCAGAATATGTTGTTTTTTGCTTTTCATTAATGAAATTCTAATAAATTTGAACAATTTTTTCCATTTTTACATCTTCAAAACAATTTTCAAATAACACTTGCCAAACAAGTTTTTTTATCTTTTCTTCCCGAAAACAGTTTTTGAAAACTATTTTTAAAAACTTTTTTCAAAAAGTAAAAAACAAAACCAAACGAATCAAGCTCAAGATGTGCCTTCATCTAGTACACCAAACAATTAGTACCAGAAAACTGTGCCATATAGAAAAATTACAGTCGATCAACCACAATAGCTAGGATTATGACCTATTCAGCATATGAATTAGAAACAAGTTTCCGGCTACGACACTATTCCCATGATTACCACTGGATAGTCTGGATAACTTCTTGGATATCTACTAATGACAAATTGAAGATCGTACCATTCCTTGTCTTCCATATTTGCCAAACTTCCACAGACCACACAAACGACCATGCTTGTTGACGCACCTTTGAGCCACAAACCAACCCCCTGAATTGAAAACAGTGATAATAGGTCTTCATTGAGAGTGTGGTAGAAATTCCCTACCAATTATAGATCGCACGCCATACATATGAGGAGATATCACACATGAATAAAAGGTGACCACTTGTTTCCTCTTCAATACCACACAAACTGCAACTTGCCTCCTTTCGAGCAATGATTTATCTCCTCAAAAGATTGCTTCTAGTTGGAAGTTTTTCTAAATCCAACTTCCAGATGAAGAATTGGTCTTTTGCAAGCACTCCTTTCTAGTTAGAAAAGGTTGAGTGAGGAGATGAACCACTTCTATTAGCAGATTATAAGTAGACAAGACCAAGTACAAACTTAATCCTTCCACTACCTACTTCCACCTATCAGGAACTCCCTTTTTTATCAAAATCCCCTGCAAACAATTCTCTAACCCTACCACCAAACCTTCATCTTATGCTAATAATGGATGTCTCTACTTCCACTTCCACCCTGCCTCTAGGCTTTTCACATCCAAAACTAAACTTAGAAGGATTCTAACATAAGTCCTACAAATGCAGGTAAGACTCACAAATTTTTTTATCACATAACCACCTATCCTCCTAGAACAGAACATTTCTCCCATCTCCTAGTTCATACCTCATTTTTACCTGACCACCAATCACCCTGACCCTACCACCATGCTCAAAGGAATGAAAATCTCTCCACCATCTAGAACAGAATTGGCTTATAGCCACTGTCTAATTGAGCATATTTAGCCTTCAACAGTCGAAACAGTGTAATATTATTAATGTAACAATCTATAATATACATTATTCTTTTTTGTTATCTTTCTGCTTTTTTTTAACATGTGATTACAGATATAATAGTAAAAGTTAAATACTTTAAGAGTCAAATATGTTAAATTTATTAATAAATGGCTTAAATAAGTTTTTAGTCACTAAAGATTCACCAAAAATCATCTTTAGTGCTTAAAATTAAAAAAAAATATTTTTTACTTCCTAGTTCATTTTTAGTCTTTCTTCTCCCATTAATATCGTTAAAAAAATTAGTGACACAAGACACGTTTTGTACTCGTGAATTGCTTTCGTCCTTAAGTCTAACCTCTACAATTTTCAATTTCATATCCGACACAATCAAATACACAAAAACTTATAAACGAGTAATGTTAATAAAAAAAACAAATTAATTTTAATGACTATAAAAAATATTTTTGAATTTCAATGATTAAAAGTGATATTTGATGAAACTTTAAGGATAAAAATCTTATGTTTTTATAGTATGAAAATGTTTTACATTTACATGACATTTTATCTCTAATTTTAATTACTTTAGATAATAATTTTTATGTTTTTTAATGAGAAATAATTTTTATGCTTTAATATATTTTTAATGAAATACATTGTATATTTCTTTGTTGACCAATATTTAAAAACACACGTTTCAAAAAGCTCTTTTTTGAGCAGTCATCCACACTTCGAGTGGTTGAAAATCCAACCCTAATTAACGGCTTGACTTGTTTCTCTTTTTGTTCTGTTTTTAAATATTAGACACGCTTTTTAAATTTTATTTGTTATTTAAGTCAACAAATATTTTAAATCTAACTTGTATATGTCCGACTTATTAAAGAGATCTAGTTAGCTGAATTGATGAACATATTATTATAATATTTAATATTTGAGTTTAATTCTTATAAATAAATAAAAATATGGCCCAGGTTGACTTAAATTATTTATTGAACTAATTATTTACACTAATACAAAATGACTGATGATGTACGAATTGATAATATAAAATTATTATATACAATAAATTTATTAATTTTTATAATAATTAATTCCTTCCAAAAGTATTAATAATAAATTTATCAATTCCATAAAAAAGAATAAATTTATTAATTAGCCTAACAATGGCCTTAAAAATATACGATATATTATTTTTATTGACTGGTGATATTAAACATCTATAAATAATGGGTTCGCTCGTTTTTATTTATTTTAAATTTTTAATAAAATACGCAATATTTTATGTATTTCATATATTTTTTTAAATAAAATTTTCTTAAACAATTAGTTCTATTTAAAATAAAACAAATTTATTTTCTTCTTAATAAGCAAATTTTTTTAAAAAACGCTATTTAGAATTTTTTTTTAAGTCTAAACATAATAGTCCAATATATATAACTATACCTATTAAATTCTAATAGAAAATTTAGCTTTTATATATATATATATATATATATATATATATCTTTAACTTTTTATTATTATTCAAAATACATTGAGAATATCAAAATTCAAATTTAAGAGTTGATGCATATTGTAACGTAAGACTTCATATAAAACTAAGATATATTTAAATTCAACCATGTAATCATTTATCACGTTGAAGGGTATGCATGTTCATGTTATAGTCTTTCAATTTACTGATGATACTCTCTTCCTACAGAACCTCGCATGGAAAATATTTTTACTATCAAAACTATTTTGAGGATTTTTATCCCGTTGGTGTCTGGATTAAAAGTAAACTTTTCAGAAAAAGAAAAATAGATGGTGTGGTGGTCAATGAAATTGCATTGGTCTCAATGGCAGCGTGCTTAAATTGCAATATGATAAACACCCTTTTCACATTCCTTGGATTCTATCGTCTCTCTTCTATTCTTATCTTCTTTGAAAATACATGATAAGGTGAGAGCTATAGCTTGAATGAGTTGGGCAAAGGTTTGCCTACCAAAATATGAAGAGGTCTTGGGGTGAGGAATATTGATTTTTTTAAAAGAAAAAATGTGATATTTATGTATTTATAATATAAAAGAGTTGATTTTATATTGTTGTCGATGATAATTTACAATTTATATAATTTTTAAAATACTAATTGATAAAATTAACAAATTTATTATGCATAATGGTGTGATAAAATTTGTCTATAGATAAATTTTTTTCTCTTTTAAAGAAATCTCTTTTAGGTAAGTAGGGTTAGAGGTTTCATGAAGATTATAACAACTTTTGGGTGAGGTTTTTAAAAGATAAATATGAGGATTTAAATCATGGTTTTAGTGGTACTAGCATTAATTAGATATCTAAATAACAATTTAAGATAGATTATACCTAATGATTTCGGTGTTCTAAGTTTATTCTTAAAGCACTTTAAATAACACTTTTAAATACTTTAAAAATATTATCTAGAACGTTTTAAGAATTATCATGCTTGCGTGACATAAAAAAAATTAGGGACTAGTTTGCTTAAAAATTAATTATTTATAAGTCAAAGTAATTGAAATTGATATATAAAATGGTCTAAATAGCCAAAACACCAAACAATATTAAGTTTTATAGTTGGAATTGATTGATTGATTTTTGTTTGAAAATGGTTCGGAAGAATTAAAATTATTAATTATATAAAAATAGTTGTTAGTTGCATATTGTTTTAATGAAAATTTATTATCAGTTGTTTTGTGAAATTATAAATTGCATATAGATTTTCTAATCCTACATTAAAAATCAGAATACACAATTTAATTAGTGAGAGAATCAAAATTAAATAAGAGTTTAATTGATATACACTATTAATGTAAAGATTTTTACACTCATATTCAATCACAATTTTTCCTTCATCTAAGATAGTACTTTAAAAGTTATGTAAATGAAAATTCATGACTGAATATTAGTGTAAAATCTTTTCATAACAGTTATACCAATTAATCTGATTAGATAATATTCACTTTTCATGAATTAGACATTTTCAATATTTTATTCGTTGATCGCTTTTATATGTATTATTCACATGTTAATGATCTATTTTTAAAACAATAATCTATTTCTTTTAATATATTCTCCTTTATTTCTATTTTAATTAAATTTAAACAATTTTTAAGTTTTCCAATTATTAAAAATACCTTATATTACTATTTAAATTCATTACAATTCAATATATATGTTTTGTATATTCAAGAAATTAATTAGCTTATTATAAATTTTAATTATAATATAATTAAGATTAATTATATTTAGTTTATAAAATTTTTCAAATTAAATTTAGTTTTTAATTCTCAAAAATTAGTTTGACTAATAAAGTTTCTAAACTTTTTTTGATTTTTTAGTTCTTAATCAGTGAGAATGTTTGTATAGTATACATCTCCTCCATAAAAATACTAGAATATGTTTGATGAATTTGAGTTTCTGCTTTTTTTTTTATTTTGAAAACAGAAATTTATTCGATAAAAATATTTTTGATTTGTTTTTTTAGTTATTTTTTAAATAGTTTTCACCCATTTAAAAAACAATAAAAATTTGATTTTAAATTTTTGTTTTTATTTAGATTCATCACTTAAAATACTTGTCATTATTGACCACCACCTCTAATCAGTGCTCATCGATCACCATTTCTTAGCGATGGTCACTGACCGCCATCTCCAATTCATGATCGTTGGTCGCCACCTTCAATCGATGGTCATCGACTGCTACCTCGAACCAAATACCGGTTGCCACCTCTGAACAACTATGACCTCCAATTGACGGTTAACAACCGCTACCTCCAATCGACAGTCACCAGTCGCCACCTCCATCCAACCAATGGCCATCGATCGCTACTTTCGACTGACGATTACCAATCGCCACCTTCGAACGACAGTCACGATCGCCACCTTCGATCAACGGTCACTGACTGCTACCTTCGACCGATAGCTACTTCTAACTGTTAATAATCGATTGCAAACTTTGATCAACGACTACCTTGACAGTCACCAGCCACTGCTTGTAACTATTGAAGAGCTCTAAAATTTGGAAACTTAAAACTAAACTAGTTTTTATTTTTATAATTTTTAAAATAGAAACCAAAAATCATCCGAACAAAAGAAAACGATAAAATTAATACTATTTACAAGTCAATAATTTTGAATAAACATAACAACTATTTTAGAAAGTATTATTTGTTTTGTTAAAATTGAAATCGAGAATGTACCAAAAACAAACTTATTATACACTTCCCTGGTCAATGGAGGGAATATTCTCACGTGTAATGAGGTTTGGCACGGAAAACAGCAGAGACACAACTGTGAAAGACTCTGCTGCAGTTTCAGCACGTTACGTATCTAAATAAATTTCCCTTGTCACTTTCTTTTTCTCATTAATTTTGTTCTGTTAATAATCACGCCTGTGTCTCTTATCCTTTCATCTGCATGCCACATCGATTGCTTTTGTGGAACTTTCTGAAAAAATGTCCAAAGCTTATTCAGGATAAGGCGCACCTACACATCTAAAGTATGTAATTGTAATTGGATTTTAGTTCATAGTTCGTCATTTTTCTAAATTGTGATTTAAGCCAAAAAGTTACAGAAATTTTTATCACAGCATTTGTTTCCGATTTCAGAAATATTAGTCACATGTACACTCATGCATCTTTTGTCACTACATTTTTAGCTTTATTATTTATGGGCTTTATAGTTATTTACTTGAGTAAAAACTTTGGTATGATTATCTAATAAGAAAATTATTATGAGTTTGATGGTGGTATGTTAATTAATATTGTAAAACAACTTATGATACTCAAGTATTTCAGGTTTTAAGAAAAAAAAAACTTAAAAACTGAAAACAACTTATTTTTATTTATTGGAATTGTTTCTCTAAAGATACTAATGTAAAGACTGTTTTATGAAAAACTAGAAAAGACAATACATTTATTAAAATCACATTATAGTAGATTTTCCTTTAATAAAAATTACTAATAAATAAATTATTTATTTTCATCTTAAACAAATTCACTCTAATACAAATTACCATTTGAATGATTTTTAACAAAAGTAAAAAAACTTATTATATATCATGATTGGATAATAATGTAAAATTATTATATAACATTAGTATACTAACTTTTTAATTATTTATATAATTGTTAAAATAATTATTATAAAAGTAAATAAACTTATTATAGACTTAAAATTAAACAGCTTTGTATTGTTAATGTAAAAATCCTAAACTATATTTTTTTTTTGTTGTTGAACAAGCCCTAAACTATATAGTGTAACTGGGTTTTAGTCAGTATAATATAATAATAATATAATTTTTAAATTGTGGTTTAAGCAAAAGTTTAAAAAGACAAACTTTTATATCGACTAATGGGATTGTTGGGAAAAGGATATAAGCATGGGAATCATAAGGATATGTCGTGGGTTGAACTCTCCGTTTAACAAACTCATACTAAATTATTAAATATTTTTATTAGTTAATTTTTATAAACAGTGTATTAAATTTATGATTTTTTTTCTTTACTGCCTCCTTCCTTAACCAAGTCACCTTTTATAAGAAAATTATATTTTTTATTATTTTAATTTGAAAAAATAATAACATGTTTCCTATAATAATTTAATTAACTAATAAAATCATTATATTTATTTTTAATATATTTATTAAAAATAATGGCCATAAATAATAATATAAAACATCTTTTAATAAATTCTTTACTCATACTTTTGTAGTTTTGTTTTTTATGTACACTTTATTATGAAATGTTTTGGGTCAATAAAGGTATCAAGTTTTTGAAAAGTTAAAATTAACCGATATCCTGTTTAGGTCGAGTATTTATCAAAGACTCCTTGTACCATTTAAGTCTATATGATGAGATGTTTCCTAGCTCAAATTAAAAGATCCTCATTATACTTGTTTTATACCCCCTCACATCAAGGGTTCTTCTAAACTATTCAAGTGCTGACAGAGATTACCATCCGTTGAGATTACTTACGGTTCTAATTCATCCACGATTAGGGATTACCTTATGCCATGGCTGTAATTCATCCACGCTTGAATGATATAAATAAAGTTTCATAGGGCTACCAACACATTTTATAGCATATTCCTTTTGATTGACATTTTATTGTTGTTAATATTTCATTAAAATTCAGAGATATTTTTATTAAATAAATGATAAAACTCAAAACAAATATATTTTTTAATAAACTTCAATCAAGAATAATATATATATATATATATATATATATATATATGAGAATTTAATTAGTATACGTTGTCAGTACAGCTAAGTTTATTGATTTTATCAATTAACACTTTAAAAGTTATTTAAATAAAGACATATGATTAAACATCTATGTAAGAGATTTTTACACTATCAGTGTATATTAATTAAACTTCATTCTCTTTTCTCTCTCTCTCTCTTCTCTCTCTCTCTCTCTCTCTCTCTCTCCTCTCTCTCTCTCTCTCTCTCTCTCTCTCTCTCTCTCTCTCTCTCTCTCTCTCTCTCTCTCTCTCTCTCTCTCTCTCTCTCTCTCTCTCTCTCTCTCTCTCTCTCCTCTCTCTCTCTCTCTCTCTCTCTCTCTCTCTCTCTCTCTCTCTCTCTCTCTCTCTCTCTCTCTCTCTCTCTCTCTCTCTCTCTCTCTCTCTCCTCTCTCTCTCTCTCTCTCTCTCTCTCTCTCTCTCTCTCTCTCTCTCTCTCTCTCTCTCTCTCTCTCTCTCTCTCTCTCTCTCTCTCTCTCTCTCTCTCTCTCTCTCTCTCCTCTCTCTCCTCTCTCTCTCTCTCTCTCTCTCTCTCTCTCTCTCTCTATAATATATATATATATATATATATATATATATATATATATATATATATATATATATATATATATATATCTATATATATATATATATATGTAAAATGGTATTATATTACCAACATTTATCTTAAAGTTTTTCAGACATAACCAAGTATATAATTTTGAAAAATGATATATGCATATTCATATGTTATTTGACACATATACTTAATGAGAAAGAAAAAAAAACGATAAATATATAAAAGTATGATAAGATTTATTATGTGTGATAGAATAAAAGATAAAAATAAATAAAAAAGTGTTGATGAGTTATTTAAATTGAATGGTGTATAAGTGTCATACTTATATTTTTTTTCTCATCATTATTATACACATTCATAGACTTAGGGTTAAGAAGTTCTATAATAATTCACAATGTCTTATCAATAAGAAAAAGCAAAAAACGGAAATACTCACCATCATCTTTCAACACAAGGATGTAATGAGTGAGAAGAAATGTGAAACTTTCATTAGATGGAATGAAACTTATTAAAATATTATATGTATATTTTATTTATAATTTTTAGAATTTTAATAATAAAAAAGTGATAAAAAACCTTAGGTAAATTAACAATTTTATGAATTTACTAGTTATAACACAAGTTGTATTATAAAGATTGGAAAGATAAATTTAAATAGATACAAATGTATACATAAAACCAAGAATTTACCAACAAATTGTTGGATTGAGATGTATTAGGTTTAATTTTCTTAAGCAAAATCTTGAATAGACTCATTTTTTAAAATATAATTTTTTAACAAAAAAGTAAAAGATAAAATTAAAAATGAATACTTTTTAAATACATATACTTATACTAAAAGTAAAAAATAATTTTGTAACATATATTCATAGTAAAAATAAATAAATAACCATCAAACTAGGGAATTGTATGGAGTTGTTTCAAGTCAACCCATGACTTAATTTTGAGTCATGGATATAGATGTACATTAAGTACTGGATGAGAGAACTTTTATCACAAGTAATAGTATTATTAGCTTAAACAAAATTGCATTTGGAAAGAATACTTGTAATCTAAAAGAATAGTAAAATAAGTAATTACATATGTAGTTAAACATTAAAGAAAGAGAAATAAGTTATGCAATAACGGTGTAAATGATTTTAGAGTGACATCTAATTGCAATCTATTATTTATGATAATTTGTTAAATTTTATCATTTTTACTTGATAAGTGACACCAACATCGATTTATAATTTATTGATAACGTAAAATTATTTTACGCCCTAAATCGCCTTTATACTCTTAAAAAAGTTATACATGTACATTAAAAATAAACGAAAAGTATTAAAATAATTCCAAAATGCAGTTATATGGGAGTATTAGTACTTTGCCACCATTCACACTCCGTTCTGATAACAAGATTGTAGGTGTTAAATTTAGATAATATTTCAATTGTCTATAAATAGGAAAGAAAGAAAAAATCAAAAGTAACATTTAATTATATGAAAGTATTTTAGTAAGAAACAATGAATACAAAACAACATCTTGTAAGACTTTTCCTACAAATTTATCCTAACTCACTTTTTATTATTGATTGAATTTTTTAAAAAAATGATAAAACTAGGAGAGAACTATTTATGAAAAATGGGACTCATACAAAAAGAGTGTGTGTGAAGGTGTGATGCTAATATTCAATCAGAAAATTAAGATTTACATGATAAAAGAACTTACCGAGAAAAGAACAGGGCTCTGATACCAAAGAGAGAGAGAGAGAAGAAAATAAAAGAAGATGTGAAAGAATGTGAGGAAAACTAAAAGTAAATATTCATATTAAAAGATCAACATTGTACGATACTGAATCTGGCAGAGCCGGTTAGACATCTGCTTATAAACTTGATGAAAAGTAAATTTAATTAACATATGATCACTGCATCTTTAAATATTTATTGCTTAAGGCATCCGAAGATACCCTAAGAGAAAACTACTCCATACTTAAAATAATATGCACATAAATTTTAAAAGAAATACTTACAAAGGGGAGAAAAGAGGGGAGGGGTTGCTGATAACTTCTGATTTTATTGCAGGGAATGAATTTTTACAAGAGAGAGAGAAAGGAAGAGAGGAGAAGTGTAAAGAGAAGGAGGATACTATTTGAGAGTTAGAGAGAGAAGTTTTTCGGACCTGCTCAGCATAAGAGACTTATGATCTTATTTATAGATAATTTGTGTAACCGGAAACCGGTTCAAATGGTAACCTTGTGACTGGTAACCTGCTAAAAAAGGTTACTTTATGACTGGAGACCTGTTTTGTTGGTAATTTTACCCTTCAGTCTATTACTTCGGTAAATAAGTAAAATTACTTTGTCACGGGTAAAATTTTTAACTTGCTCTTCTTACTCGAGCGAGTGTAGACAGTTCTTGTATCTCTTCTTCCATTTGTTCAGGAAGACTCTGATCTTCATTGTCATCACAATCTGATGGGAAGGATGATATTCCAGGAGTGTTTTGGCCATAACAGTCAGTTTCTTCATATATCTCTTTGTATAACCTTTCCTTTTCGAAATGCTTGATAAGGGAAAGGTTATCTTCAATTGAGAATGGGTGAAATTTATTACCCATTATCTTCTTCCAGTACATTTTTGTATTCGGGGTTTCCTTTAACAGTATAAAATTCTCGGAATCCCGTTTTAAGAAGTTCGAGTTGGATCCTTCAATATATGTTTTCCAGAGATTGTACTGGTATGTTTTGTCTTTATTTAAGGACAATCCTTTAAGTAGATCGTGCTTTAATAAAGTCAAAGTATGAATTTCAGGATTTATCTCAGTAAATAATTTTATGACATGAGTGGTTGAACTATCATGAGTGTGAATACTTCTGGGGGAAGTAGTAATTTGTAGAGCCACCTATTGCATGTGTTCTGCCTGAATGTCATTTATGACAGAATTTAATGTTGGGGACAGGGCTGAAAACCTGTTTGTAGGAGGTATCACTAAAGAATGGAGACATCCTGGTTCTAATAGTAACATGGGAGTTATCAAAACATCCTTGTATAAGTGTGCTTTGAAAGAACCCAAATTTATTTGAGCTCGTCTTATTATGAACTTCAACTGGCATGTACAGTCTTTGTCCACAGTTTTACAATATTTTGAAGATCCAAAACAAGGATTTCTGTTATTGAAATATGTTTGTATTTTTACGAATAAATCATCGTATGTTGTTGTTTCAGAATGGACTTCAAACAGAAAATCCTGTATTAACCCAAATTTACCAGAAGGATATTTGGATTTATTTGTTGTGAGATACTGCAAGCAGCAGTAGCATATGTTTGTGTTTGTGCACGAGGCTCTAATTGTAATACAGTCTTTATTTTTTCTTCATCAATTGTTTCTAGTCGAACTGCCATTTCTGCTTTTTCTTTAGAATAGAAGCCTTTGTATGTAGACCAAAATTGGTCTTGTTTAGCCTCACTAAGGTCTTTAAAAGAGGTGTAAACACCTTTATTTGCGCCTGTGATCAGGGCAAAATGTGTGAAACCTTTCCCAGAAGGAAAGGCAGGAGAGGTTAAGGCTACTCTTTTATTATCATGGCAACAAAAGTTGTATAGGGCGCTAACGATGCTTTGTTTCACCTTTGTAACTAGGTGTTCATTTTGTGTAGTGTATTTTGGAATATTCAAAATATTGTCAATTAAAACGTTTAATTTGACATTTGCGTGGTCTCTTCCAGGGTACTGGAAAATATTTGTAAGAATTGGCAATTCTTGTTTGCCATATTTTGTGTATTGGTCCACCTGAAAAGAGGACTTTACTTGTTTAGGGCCACCGGCACCCTTTTTTGTATTCTCCAACATATGGATGTTTGTATAAGTGACCTAACAGGTCTTTGTAGAGGATCAAGTCTTTACTTGATGTACCTGGAAAGTATATCAACACATATATTGTCAGATCCTTTAATGTGTTCAAAATGTATATTTTTTCCAGAAAAACTTATATAGTCTTTGAAAAGTAACCATCTTTTATGAGGTTTCTTATCATTATTAATTTGATTTTTGCCATAAAAAACTATGACTTCACAATCTGTCCTGAATGTTATTTCTTATTTATTTATTAAAAATAATTTAAAAACATCCATTGCATGTATAATAGCATTAACTTCATAATCAGTGCTAGTTTTGTAAATTTTAGGTTTTGTTGTATATTTACCAGAGGCATATCTGCAAATTTGTTCTTCTGCCTTTGGTATATGTTTATTTTTCTTTCGTTTAAGGATGGTTCCCCATCCTAGTTCACAGTTATCGTATTCAATTATTAAATAATCTGAATCTAATGGTAATTGTAAAGTTGGTAAATTTGTTACCATTTGTTTTATCTTCTGAACTAATTTTATATCTTCAGAATTAAATTTTCTTTCTCCTTCTAATGAAGTTTTATTATATAAAGGAGATGTATATTTTTCTAGATTAGGAATAAAGCTTCTTGCATAATTTAAAAGTCCTAAAAAGGATCTAAGTGTTTTTATTTCTTCCATTTTGTCTGGAAAATCTTGTATTTTCTTGGAAATATGAGGCTGGAGTTTTATAGTTCCATTACCTATTTATGTTCCAAAAAATTCAATGAAATTTTTACTAATTTCCATTTTTGATTTTGAAACTATCAATCCTTAATGTTCCAATTTATATAAAACTTATTTTAGATGATGAAAATGGTCATCTTTGGTTTTAGAAAATACTAATATGTCGTCAATATAGACACATGTAAAAGATTTATCATTTTTAAAGATATTATCCATTTTTCGCTGAAAAACCGCAGGGACATTTTTAAGACCGAATGACATAACATTCCATTCAAATAATCCTTCAAAACAAGAGAAGGTTGTCCATTTTATTGAATCTAGATCCGTCTTAACTTGATGAAATCCACTTTTTTAGTTGAACTTAGAAACCATTTGGCGTCTTGAATTCGGTTTATTAAAACATCTTTAGATAGAATTGAATAACCATCTTCTACTGTGTTGTCGTTTAGTCTTTTATAATTGTAAATCATTCTTGATTTACCTCATTTTTGTTCAGAAAATTTGTTGACTATAAAAGTCAGACTTCTGTGTGGACTAACACTAGGTGCTATTACCTTTAGTTTTAGTAAATTTTGTATATGATTCTGACATTCTTCTTGTTCCCAATTATTAAACTGAATGTCTTTTGTTTTAATAATTAAGTCTGGATTAATAATCTCTAGTTTACAAGTTACGGGATCTCTGTCCCAAAATTTTGTAGGATCTTCTCCTATTATATTTGTTTTATTCAACCTATCAAGAATTTGTTGAATATTTTCGAATTTTATAGAGTTTGAAATTTTTATTGAGGAAAAAGCCTCAACTGTATTATCTATTATGTTCAGATGTGTTTTAATGAATCACCACTAACTATTGGTGTCATTTGTGTTTTATCACTTATCATAAGATAATATTTATTTATTGTAACTGACCTGTTTTGTCCTAAAATAAAATCTAGGCCAATTATCATATTTTGTTTTGAGGGAACCAAATTTTCTACCCTCATTGTTTTTATGAAAATTTTATGACCAGAAAGGTCACAATTTATGCTAAATTGAAGAATAACATTGTTAACTTCTTCATCGTTTATCATAATTTCACCAGACATTGTTCTGATTTTTTGGATGTGTTTACTTTTTACTATATTTTGATGTGGAGTTATAGTTTTACATATAACTGTTTCCGAACATCCTGTGTCCAATAATGCTTGTATAGTTTTTTCTGTTGATGGTTTGTTGTTTATTTTTGGAAAAGTTAATTTAACTAATACTTTTAAAGTTATTAGTTGTTGTTTGTTACAAACTAATGGGATACATTTCATTGTTCCCATCATACTATTTTGTTCAGATGAGTAACTAGACTCTGGGATATCTATTTTAGTTTTCCCTTTTATTACTTTTTCTAAAAAAAATAACCTTTTCTTCTAGATGCTTTATGCGAGTCTCTAATACTGAAACTCTAGTATCGGTTAAATCTTTGTTATACAGTTTATTCATATTTTCTTTCTTTTCACAAGAGGGTATTTCTTGTTCTTGTATATTTAAATGTTTTTCTACACATTTAATACAAAAATTTTTATAACAAAGTGGGCAATGTGCCCTTTTTGATATGTGAAAATACCTTTCACAGTATGTGCAAGGAATTGATTCTGTTCCTGAATAAAACTGTATTTTGTGAGAACAAAGATATATGTCTGTAGTTTTCATTAGACAGTATCCTAGATCGTCTAATATTTTTCCCATTTCATTATATTCTTCCCCCATTGGGAAATTATTGTCATCGTTGGGATATAAATGACTATATTCGTTATTTGTAAATTCATTTTGGGACTAACTATTGGAATGCTTAAGCTGTTTTTGTATAGCTATATGGGAACAAGTGTCTTCTATTGTTTTCATAATGTGTTGTATTCATATAGAGAGGTTATTCAGCATGGGAGTAACCTCATCATTTTTCCAACTTTCTCTAATTTTTTGTCCCAGTTTTCCTGGAAGTATAAGAAACATTTTGTCTCCTATATTAACATCATGAAAGCAACCATCTATAGATGCATACAATAGATAATCTTGACAGTATTCTTTTATTTTACCAAAATATTCAATAGACAATCTTTCTAGATGTCCTAAATAAATTTGTTGTCTAATTGTGTTGCCATCATTAGCCGATTGTGAAGTAAACAATCTTTGTATAAGGGAACATAAATTGTAAATATTTGGGCCTGGTTCAATAACCAATGTGTTTAGATCATTAGGGAAATTTTTCTTAAAAGATTCCCATCCAAATCTAGCGATATCGCCTAAGTATGTTTCTCCTTTAGCGATTATTTCTTGAGAAGATAGTACATCTTTCTCATGATGTATGTCATAATCTCGGATTACAGCAGCTGTCCATTGTTCTATGTATGTTGGAAGGAGTTGGGGATCTATACCTCCTATGTTTAGAAGTAAGTTTGGAATTTGGAAGTTTGGTTCAACTGGTAATCTTTTACCATGTGATATGTATTTATTCTTACTGAGGACAATATTTTGTACAGTTTTCCTGGGAAGGAATCCTTGAGAATAATTTTGTGTACCAGCAGGCTCTAACCTATAATTTGTAGCAGTGGATTCTTCATATTCATTTATTAGTCCTACTTTTGTGTTTTCAGATGTTGTTGATAAAAAATCTTCTTCTTTATCTTGTAAATTTTTTGTAAATTGATAAGAAAATTTCTTTTCTTCAGTTTCTTCTTCAATTTTTAATTTTTGTAAAAATGTATTAACAGTATCATTTATTTCATTATTTTCTTTATTTTTTTGAAGTCTTTCAACTTCATTGTGTTCAAGGGGAAAGTTATCCCATGGTTCCCAGTTAGGGTCTTTTAGAAACCTATCCCAAGGTTCTAAGTTTAAAGTTTCTTGTCTAGACATGACTATGTTGGCTTGGTTATCTAGAGTTCCTTGCCTAAACATGGCTATATTTGCTTGATGATGATTTCATTCTTTTTCAGTCATATCATCATCTTCTTCATCATCACTATCTATGATGTTCATCATACCAATATGATCATCATTGGGAGTAGTGGATGTACTATCCCGTCTGTTTTGTTCTAAATCCATGAGTGAAATATTTCTATAATCTGTGAAGCTTAAACTAAGGCCTCTAGATCTATTGTGTATAATAGCAGAATTTGGATTTGTGATTAGGTTTCATTCGTCCCTTTGTAAATGAGTTTGCCATAGATGGCCCTTATTTCTTCTTGTAAATGCTTATGCTGGTAAAAATTGTGTACCGATAAAGCTTATTGCTTCCTCTAGTGGTCTAGTGTTAATTCTATACATGGAAGAAATATAATTTCTTCTTGTAAATGTCTTGGTGTAGGTTATCTCCTATCCAATTTGTTCCAAAACCTATAGTTTGTACTTCTAGACTAATGTGATTAACAAAGTCTAGAAGGGTAAGTGTAAAGTTTGGAGCAAGATATATTAATGATATGGGCTGATTTAAGTCAACCTCTAAGATTCCAATGATACTTTGAGAATCATTGTTTTGAAATCTTGTATGATGGAGAACTATCAAAGCTCTCGCACCAATCATATGTGTAGCTAGGGATCTGACTCCTATAGTAATTAATCCCAAGTGGACATGTCGATTTAGGAGTTGTGTAGCTGTTTGTTGAGATATTAAAGGAATTATCTCGTATGTGTTATCAGGAAGGTAAAAATCTTCTATCCTCCTATATCTGTAAAGACTAGTTCTTTCAGAACTTAACCAACCTATATTGAATAGTTGTCTAGGATTCAAAGAATCTATTCTTGAGTTGGATCCTATTTCTGTATTTTGATGTATGTCTACTAAGTCTTCTAATCTTCTGACATTAGTAGTTCTTCTTCTATTTAGAAATCTATCTAAGATTCCTGGGTGTTGTATGAGATATTGTCTCCTAGTTTGGTGTTCTCTTAATCTGCGAGAAGTTCCTGGAAACCTCTCTGTTGTTTGATTTCTATTGGGTGTACTATCCATAGAAACATCTTGTAATTGTGTCTGTGAACTGTTATTTGGTCTTAAATTCATATTTTAAATAATATTTTTGTCTTTGTTAGAGGTATTATTCTCATGTTTAGTCTGATTCCTATTACTAGATTCAGCTATGTTTGTTTTTGCTATTACTTTGACAAATTTATGAGTGTTTTTACATACTGTTCTAGTTTGTATATTTGTTCCTAAAGATAATCTAGAAACTTTATTAACTAAATCATTTATATCATCGGATATATTTTCGATTTTGTTTGAATCTATTAGATTAGATAATTTTCTAGAAACTTCTTCTAGTAAAGCTAATATTGTGTTATTTTGTCCTATTAGAACTGTATGAACAGTATCTGTATCAGTAGTAGGTTTTGTATATCTTACTGGAGGAGATTTTGTCAGAGATTCTACAGCTGCAAGAGCTGATTTGTAGTCTTTTCCTTTAAAAGGTTGTATGTTAGCCATTTTTTTGTAAAAATTTGTTTATATTTGTAAACAAAATTTTATAGTGTGTACGAGAGTGAGAAAACAGGAGTACGGAAAGTGAAAGAACAAGAAAGCAACAAAAAATAAGCAAAAGCAGAAGTAAAAAAGCAGAAGCGGTAGATAAGATATCCACAGAATACACTATAAAACAATAAATATTAAAGAATATAGAATATCATAAGGCTTATCAGAAAAGTAAAAAAAAAAACTCTTTTTTTTTCATCATGAGAATATATATATCTGAATTTGGTGTCGCAATCTGCACGTGTTTCTCAACCCATCAAGGTAGGAAACTAGAGACTTACAAAGGCTCTCTACTGGCCCATCACTGCCCTTCAACTACCATGGGTATCCTAGCAAACACTATACACTCTTGCCAAATATATATATTCAGTCAGAAAATTAAGATTTACATGATAAAAGAACCTGCCGAGGAAGGAATAAGGCTCTGATGCCAAAAAGAGAGAAACATTATACAAAGAAATATACGAAGAAACTGGTTGTCATGGCCAGAACACTCCGGGGCTATCTTCTTTACCATCTGATTTTGATGACACAGAAGACCCATGTCTTCCTGAACAAATAGAGGAAGAAATAGCTGATGTGTCTACACTCTCTCGACTCAGAAGAGCAAATTAAAATTTTACCTGCGACAAAGTAATTTTACTTCTTTATTGAAGTAATAGACTGAAGGGTAAAATTTACCTACAAAACAGGTTGCCAGTCATGGAGTAACCTACACAGCAGGTCACCAGTCACTAGGTTACCTTCTCAGCCGGTTTCCGGTTACCAACTTTGTCTATAAAAGGACCATAAGTCTCTTATGCTGAGCAGGTTTGAAACACTTCTCTCTCTAACTCTCAAATACTCTTCTCTTTCTCTCTACACTTCTCCTTTTTTCCCTCCTCTCTCTTACTTGTAAAAATTATTTCTCTGCAATAAAATCAGAAGTTATCAGCAACCCCTCCCCTGTTTCCTCCCCTTTGTAAGTATTTCCTTTAAATTTCTGCGCATATAATTTTAAGTATGGAATAGTTTTCTTTTAAGGTATCTTCGGATGCCTTAAGCAATAAATATTTAAAGATGCGATGATCATTTAAAGGCTTATCATATGTTAATTAAATTTACTTTTCATTAAGTTTATAAGCAGATGTCTAACCGGCTCTGCCAGATTCAGTAGCTTATAAACTTGTTTTATCAATATTATACGAAGATATCTAACTGGTTCTGTTAGATTCAGTATCGTATAATGTTGATCTGTTAATATGAATATTTACTTTTAGTTTTCCTCACCTTTTTTCTCACCTTCTTTCTCATTTTTTATTTTCTTATCTCTCTTTCTCTCTCTTTTATCTCTCTCTCTCTCTTTTTCTCTCTCTCCTTGGTATCAGAGCCTTGTTCCTTCCTCGGCTGGTTCTTTTATCATGTAAATGTTAATTTTCTGATTGAATATATATATTTGGCAAGGGTGTATAGTGTTTGCTAGGATACCCATGGTAGTTGAAGGGCAGTGATGGGCCAGTGGAGAGCCTTTGTAAGTCCCTAGTTTCCTACCTTGATGGATTGAGAAACACGTGCAGATTGCGACACCAAATTTAGATATATATTCTCATGATGAGAAAAAAAAAAGAGTTTTTTTTACTTTTCTGATAAGCCTTATGAACTTCTATATTCTTTAATATTTATTGTTTTACAGTGTATTCTGTGGATATCTTATTTACTGCTTCTGCTTCTACTTATTTTCTGCTGCTTTCCTGTTCTTTTCACTTTCCGTACTCCTGTTTTCTCACTCTCGTACACACTATAAAATTTTGTTTACAAATATAAACAAATTTTTACAAATAAATGGCTAACATACAACCTTTTAAAGGAAAATACTATAAATCAGCTCTTGCAGCTGTAGAATCTCTGACAAAATCTCCTCCAGTAAGATATACAAAACCTACTACTGATACAGATACTGTTCATACAGTTTTAATAGGACAAAATAACACAATAATGGCTTTACTAAAAGAAGTTTCTAGAAAATTATCTAATCTTATAGATTCAAACAAAAACGAAAATATATTCAATGATATAAATGATTTAGTTAATAAAGTTTCTAGATTATCTTTAGGAACAAATATACAAACTAGCACAGTATGTAAAAACACTTATAAATTTGTCAAAGTAATAGCAAAAACAGACATAGCTGAATCCAGTAATAGGAATCAGACTAAACAGGAGAATAATACCTCTAACAAAGACAAAACTGTTATTTAAAATATGAATTTAAGACCAAATAACAGTTTACAGACACAATTACAGGATGTTTCTATGGATAGTACACCCAATAGAAATCAAACAACAGAGAGGTTTCCAGGAACTTCTCGCAGATTAAGAGAACACCAAACTAGGAGACAAGATCTCATACAACACCCAGGAATCCTAGGTAGATTTCTAAATAGAAGAACAACTACTAATGTCAGACGATTAGAAGACTTAGTAGACATACATCAAACTACAAAAATAGGATCCAACTCAAGGATAGACTCTTTGAATCCTAGACAACTATACAATATAGGCTGGTTAAGTTCTGAAAGAACTAGTCTTTACAGATATAGGAGGATAGAAGATTTTCACCTCCCTGATAACACATACGAGATAATTCCTTTAATATCTCAACAAACAGCTACACAACTCCTAAATCAACATGGGAGATATGTCCACTTGGGATTGATTACCATAGGAGTTAGATCCCTAGCTAGACATATGATAGGAGCGAGAGCTTTGATAGTTCTCCATGATACAAGGTTTCAAAACAATGATTCTCAAAGTATCATTGGAATATTAGAGGTTGACTTAAATCAGCCCATATCATTAATATATCTTGCTCCAAACTTTACACTCACCCTTCCTGACTTCGTTAATCACATTAGTCTAGAAGTACAAACCATAGGTTTTGGAACAAATTGGATAGGAGATAACTTATACCTAGACATTACTTTTATAGAAAGAATAAGTAATTATATTTCTTCCATGTATAGAATTAACATTAGACCATTAGAGGAAGCAATAAGCTCTATTGGTACACAATTTTTGCCAGCTCAGGTATTGACAAGAAGAAATGAGGGTCATCTATGGCAAACTCATCTACAAAGGGACGAACGAAATCCAATCACAAATCCAAATTCTGCTATTATACACAATAGATCTAGAGGCCTTAGTTTAAGCTTCACAGATTATAGAAATACTCCACTTATGGATTTATAACAAAACAGACGGGATAGTACATCCACTACTCCCAATGATGATCATATTGGTATGATGAACATCATAGATAGTGATGATGAAGAAGACGATGATACATATTATAGAAATACTCCACTCATGGATTTAGAACAAAACAGACGGGATAGTACATCCACTACTCCCAATAATGATCATATTGGTATGATGAACATCATAGACAGTGATGATGAAGAAGATGATGATATGACTGAAGAAGAATGGAATCATCATCAAGCAAATATAGTCATGTTTAGGCAAGGGATTCTAGACAACCAAGCCAACAAAGCCATGTCTAGACAAGAAACTTTAAACTTAGAACCTTGGGATAGGTTTCTAAAAGACCCTAACTGGGAACCATGGGATAACTTTCCCCTTGAACACAATGAAGTTGAAAGACTTCAAGAAAATAAAGAAAATGATGAAATAAATGATATTGTTAATACATTTTTACAAAAATTAAAAATTGAAGAAGAAACTGAAGAAAAAGAATTTTCTTATCAATTTACAAAAAAATTACAAGATAAAGAAGAAGATATTTTATCAACAACATTTGAAAACACAAAAGTAGGACTCATAAATGAATATGAAGAATCCACTGCTACAAATTATAGGTTAGATCCTGCTGGTACACAAAATTATTCTCAAGGATTCCTTCCCAGAGAAACTGTACAAAATATTATCCTCGGAAACAATAAATACATATCACATGGTAAAAGATTACCAGTTGAACCAAACTTCCAAATTCCAAACTTACTTCTAAACATAGAAGGTATAGATCCCCAACTCCTTCCAACATACATAGAACAATGGACAGCTACTGTAATCCGAAATTATGGTTTACATCATGAGAAAGATGTATTATCTTCTCAAGAAATGATCGCTAAAGGAGAAACATACTTAGGCGATATCGCTAGATTTGGATGGGAATCTTTTAAGAAAAATTTCCCTAATGATCTAAACACATTGGTTATTGAACCAGGCCCAAATATTTACAATTTCTGTTCCCTTATACAAAGATTGTTTACTTCACAATCGGCTAATGATGGCAACACAATTAGACAACAAATTTATTTAGGACATCTAGAAAGATTGTCTATTGAATATTTTGGTAAAATAAAAGAATACTGTCAAGATTATCTATTGTATGCATCTATAGCTGGTTGCTTTCATGATGTTAATATAGGAGACAAAATGTTTCTTAAACTTCCAGGAAAACTGGGACAAAAAATTAGAGAAAGTTGGAAAAATGATGAGGTTACTCCCATGCTGAATAACCTCTCTATACGAATACAACACATTATGAAAATCATGAAAGACACTTGTTCCCATATAGCTATACAAAAACAGCTTAAGCATTCTAATGCTGAGATATGCAAACAAATATACACACCCCAACAATATGCACAAAATAGATTTAAAAATAGGAAAAATATATCTAGAAATAAACCAAGATATAATAATACACAAAAATTCTTAGGGCCAAGAACTCCAAGAAAAACATATACAATAAGGGTTTCTAGTGCCAGAAAACCCACTTTAAATCCAAATAGACATGTTAGAAAATTTAGAGATAAAAAAACTTACAAACAAACATTAAAATGTTTTGTTTGTAGTCAACTAGGACATTTTTCAAGAGATTGTCCAAATATCACCAATCTTTACACAAAATAGGCAGCTTTAATAAAATCATGTCATATGAATCTTCTTCCCACTGATAAAGAGGTTTCTACTGATTCTAAAATATTATCTGTTATTAGCATAACAGAATACACAGACGAAATAAACCCAGAAAAGATTTACAAAAATTATGATTTAATAAATGAATTTACAAATAACGAATATAGTCATTTATATCCCAACGATGACAATAATTTCCCAATGGGGGAAGAATATAATGAAATGGGAAAAATATTAGACGATCTAGGATACTGTCTAATGAAAACTACAGACATAAATCTTTGTTCTCATAAAATACAGTTTTATTCAGGAACATAATCAATTCCTTGTACATATTGTGAAAGGTATTTTCACATATCAAAAAGGGCACATTGTCCACTTTGTTATAAAAATTTTTGTATCAAATGTGTAGAAAAACATTTAAATATACATGAACAAGAAATACCCTCTTTTGAAAAAAAAGAAAATATGAATAAATTGTATAACAAAGATTTAACCGATACTAGAGTTTCAGTATTAGAGACTTGCATAAATCATCTAGAAGAAAAAGGTTATTCTTTTTAAAAAAATAATAAAAGGGAAAACTAAAATAGATTTCTCAGAGTCTAGTTACTCATCTGAACAAAATAACATGATGGGAACAATGGAATGTATCCCATTAATTTGTAATAAACAACAACTAATAACTTTAAAAGTATTAGTTAAATTAACTTTCCAAAAATAAATAACAAACCATCAACAGAAAAAATTATACAAGCATTATTAGATACAGGATGTTCAGAAACAGTTACATGTAAAACTATAACTCCACATCAAAACATAGTAAAAAGTAAACACATCCAAAAAACCAGAATAATGTCTGGTGAAATTATGATAAACGATGAAGAAGTTAACAATGTTATTCTTCAATTTAGCACAAATTGTGAACTTTTTGGTCATAAAATTTTCATAAAAACAATGAGGGTAGAAAATTTAGTTCCCTCAAAACAAAATATGATAATTAGCCTAGATTTTATTTTAGGACAAAACAGGTCAGTTACAATAAATAAAGATTATGTTATGATAAGTGATAAAACACAAATGACACCAATAGTTAGTGGTGATTCATTAAAACAAGATACTACCATTGATAATTGTAATTGTAAAAATTCAACATCCCTAGGTACATGCGACTGTACTACGAAATTTTCATACATATTAGGCAAAACAAAAGAGGATTATTCTTCTTTATCTAACATAATAGATAATACAGTTGAGGCTTTTTCCTCAATAAAAATTTCAAAATCTATAAAATTCGAAAATATTCAACAAATTCTTGATAGGTTGAATAAAACAAATATAATAGGAGAAGATCCTACAAAATTTTGGGACAGAGATCCCGTAACTTGTAAACTAGAGATTATTAATTAAGTCTGAATTAATAATTAAGATACACTATTAATGTATCTTAATTATTAATTCAGACTTAATTAATTAATAAGATACATTAATAGTGTTAGTCCATACAAAAGTCCGGCTTTTATAGTCAACAAATCTTCTGAACAAAAACAAGGTAAATCAAGAATGGTTTACAATTATAAAAGACTAAATGACAACACAGTAGAAGATGGTTATTCAATTCCATCTAAAGATGTTTTAATAAACCGAATTCAAGATGCCAAATGGTTTTCTAAATTCGACTTAAAAAGTGAATTTCATCAAGTTAAAATAGATCCCGAATCAATAAAATGGACAACCTTCTCTTGTTCTGAAGGATTATTTGAATGGAATGTTATGTCATTCGGTCTTAAAAACTCCCCTGCTATTTTTCAGAGAAAAAAAATGGATAATATCTTTAGAAATGATAAAACCTTTACATGTGTCTATATTGACGATATACTAGTATTTTTTAAAACAAAAGATGATCATTTTCATCATCTAAAACAAGTTTTATATAAATTGGAACATTACGGATTAAAGTTTCAAAATAAAAAATGGAAATTAGTAAAAATTTCATTGAATTTCTTGGGACAGAAATTGGTAATGGAACTATAAAACTCCAGCCTCATATTTAAAAGAAAATACAAGATTTTCCAGATAAAATGGAAGAAATAAAAACACTTAGATCCTTTTTAGGGCTTTTAAATTATGTAAGAAGCTTTATTCCTAATCTAGAGAAATACACATATCCTTTATATAATAAAACTTCATTAAAAGGAGAAAGAAAATTTAATTCTGAAGATATAAAATGAGTGCAAAAGATAAAACAAATGGTAACAAATTTACCAACTTTACAATTGCCATTGGATTCAAATTATTTAATAATTAAATGTGATGGATGTGAACTTGGATGGAGAGTCATCCTTAAACGAAAGAAAAATAAACACATGTCTACAAAGACAATATTAAAATATTAAAAATTAACCATTTTATAATATGATACCATTTTATAATCATAGTCGAAAAATATATAAAAATATATTTAATTATCTATTTTTAATTTCTAATGATGTCTACAAGGACAATATTTTTTGTCATTCTTAATTATAATATGATAAAAAAAGACATTAAAGTAAAAGTATTTTAACTATCATCACAAAATTTCTTTTTGCTCCCAACAATTTCTTGAAATTGGAGAGTCTAAAATTGCGGTGAATCTCATGTGATTCTCCTTTCTCTTCGTCATCTTACTGAAAGAAAGAATTTCTTTTTGAAAACACATATGATAGTAGTAGTAGTATATTTTTTTTTCTTATATAACTATAATATCAATAGGGATTAATTAACCATGAAACTTCGTCTGAAATTTAAAATGAATATTTTTCTCTCTAAAATTACATTACTAGGATTAAAAAATTATCCATTAGTAAAAGTACGCTAACATGTTATTTTTTTCTCCTTAACTAATTTCATGAGACGAAAGTCGGGCAAACCAAAAAAAAGTGTTAATTAATAATAATAATAATAATAAGCATGGGTCCCACCTCATTCCCAAAGTTTTCAAGCCAATCAGGCTTGGACACCTTTTTATGGTAAAATTTGATTGTTCCGGTTGAGCTCAGACTTTATTTTTTGCCACTTTGTACTTGACAACAACCGTTGGTTTCGTCAATTTGGGGTCAGTCTAATCTAACAACACAACATGAACATGCACCCCTCTCACCCCATTCCCCGAGTGCTCTTATTGGTAACCACTGCCTCCAAAACTGTACCTTCCTTTCATGCTTCTTCCACTGGCGTGGGACAAATTATGGTCCTGTTTGAATTTTTCATGTGATTTGGCAGTGCATGTCCATGGCACCACACCTTCCACTACAACATTTGCCTCAACTAGATCATCCTTCTTTCAACCCCATTTCCTCTACCTGTCAATACTTCATTTCTCCTTTCCACATATTCAACCAGCTTTTTTACCCACCTGCATATATCCTTTACACAAGACAATCCTATGAAATCATTCTTATTGCCAAAACTTTTCTTGCATGTGCTATCTTATATGACTAATTATATATATATATATATATATATATATATATATATATATATATATATATATATATATATATCTCAGTTTTAATATAATTACACATACGTCTAATTTTTTAATCATTACATTTTTATTTTTTGATGGGTGTCAATGAAAGATCTAAAAAGATATTAATATAATGTTTTTAAATATATCTGAAATAAATGTATGAAAATAAAAAAAATTTATGTACTTAAAAAAAAATTATAATGCATATGTAACTTCAAATATGAAAAGATGGATTTGTTATTTATAGCTTTAGTTACATTTATGAAATTTAATTTGATATGATTGGTTAAATTATGATAATTTTGTATAAGATTTGATTATTAATAAATTGAACAAAGATTTGTTTTCACATGTATATTTTATAATAGACCATCCTATAGAATAATTTTAAACTGCAAAACTCTTCTTTTATTATGTAACACGTTACATGTGTATAACTTAAATTTTGATATCACTTATTAAGATATAATGATTTTGTATCAAATGATGCACACATTTAGTGACAAATTGAATAAACAATCATTTTCATTACTATCTTTTGTGATAAAAATAATAAGATAGAAGCATTTTGTACTGTAAAACTCTTCTTTTACGTAACACAATTGTATGTGTTTAAAACTTAAAATTTGATATCTCTATAAAATTGTAATAATTTTGTATGAGGTGATGAAGGCGTTTGGTGATTCAGAATAGTTGATTTAAGGAATTGAGGGCAATAAAATATAATATCTTATTACCCATATAAAGCTATACTGATTTGATGGACTCAAAGTTGTTGATCCAGACAAAGTGGCAGTGACTAGCACCATCACAAGTTGGTCCAACTCCTACTCAATCACAAGCCCTTCTAACCAAATGATCAAACTTTTGCGGGGACAAAATAGTGAATATCCACTATAGGACTTTCACTTGAATGATGCCTAACATCAAACTTTTTGACAGCTTGAATCATAATTAGTGTCAACAAAGAGAAAAGGAAAAAACAAAACTAAAAAAACAACCATACGTTAAGTTAAGCCCTTTAAACTAGGAATTAAAGGGGGTGGGGATCAATCACACCATACACATCAGGTCCTGCTCTCTGAGTACTCTTCCATAGACAAGATGTTTGGACTTTAAAATTTAATCAAATTCGTTTCAGAAGGACTTGATTTTAGTTAACTTAACTCTCCCTTGACCACATTGTTTGGTTAGACTTGTTTCTCAAGGAGCATCATCAGCAGCCACAAAATTATTGCCTCTTTATGAAATGCGAGTTTTGTGAGTAGTGAGACTTTAAGGGTGATTAATTCTAAACTCCCATGATTAGTAATGTGCCATTGTTTTGGAAGAGCGGGGTGAAACAAAAATTTGAAAAGGAGAAAAGGAAAAGAAAAAAAAGAAAAGAAAAGTAAATGGCCACATCATTGAAATCTCCCTTTAAAAGATGGTCACAACTTCACTAACAAGCTAGAAAGGCCTAATCCAGTTGAAAAAAAAATGGATGTAGAGAAAGCCTTTCACATGACTGGAGGAGTTGGCAAAACTAGCTATGCCAAGAACTCCTCACTACAGGTTCTCGATATCTTGCTCTCCTTTCAATCTAAAATCTCTCCCCTCATCATTTTTTTGTTTTTTCGATAATTGAATTGTTTGTGATTATATATGCTTATACATCTCTCTTAATCTGATGCTAACAGAAGAAGTCATCTGATAAGGTGAAGCACATAATCATTCAAACAGTTGAGGAGCTTTACCTTGCAACCACTCCCAAGAGCATAGGCATTGCTGATTTGGGTTGTTCCTCTGGACCAAACACCCTATCAATCATCAAAGATATCTTTCAGGCCATCCAAGGCATAAGCCAAAAGATCATGCACCACTCCACAGAGTTCAGGGTCTACTTCAATGATCTTCCAACTAATGACTTCAATTCAATCTTCAAGGCCTTGCCAGAGTTTCACAAGCTGCTTAGGCAAGACAGAAAAAATGGGTTCCCTTCCATTTTCATGGGAGGCTACCCTGGCTCATTTTACGGAAGACTATTCCCAAACAGTTATTTGCACTTTGTCCACTCCTCTTATTGTCTACACTGGCTTTCAAGGGTATGATACACTTTCCCCTTTCTAGTCATGCTCATCATCTTCCATTGTTTTATTTTACCCATATCTAGAAGAATAATGTTTTCTAGACCCCTAGTGATACAATAAGTGATATGATGTGATAAAAAGAAAGAGACAGCTATACTGTTGGGGTGTCCCTATATGAGTGTTGCATCTAGAAACAAATTTGGGTGTATAGTTATTGGTGATTTGTGTCATGCAGGTTCCTCTTGGACTCTATGATGAGCACAAAAAGCCATTGAACAAAGGGTGTGTTTACATTACTGAATCAAGCCCTGCAGTGGTGTCTCAAGCATACTCTCTCCAATTCCAAGAAGATTTTTCCTTGTTCCTTAGGTCAAGGTCAGAAGAACTAGTAGTAGGTGGAAGAATGGTGCTGATATTTCTGGGGAGAAGTGGTCCAGAACATGTTGACAGAGGCAATTCTTTCTTCTGGGAGATTCTTTCCCGTTCATTTGCTGTTCTAGTCTCACAGGTATTTTAGTAGAGCACACACCATCATCATTATCATTATTATTGAACATATGTAACTTCCTTCTTAATTACTGGAACAAAACTACAGTATCTTAAGGTGAAAAATGATTTAGATTCTACTTACGTGACTTATGTGAAAGTTCTGTCATGCTACCCTTGCTAACTTTAGCACCCTATTAATTTGACAATTGACATGATCTTTCAATCATTTATTGATTCTAATTTTGTAATAATTGCTCAATTTCAGCTAATCAAAGTTAGCTATCTTGACAATAAAATCTGTGAAACGTTTTTTTTTTTTCTTGGAATTTTATTGGTGAACTCGCAGTATCAACTTTTATCATAAACACTCGTGTCATTTGATGTTAAAGAAAAAAGTTGCCAGACCATGGAGTACATCAAACTAAAGTTAAAACTATTCAGTCTTGAAAGTGATAATTTGTGTGTGTGTTTGTTTGAAATAAGAATATAAGATAATTTAGTTATTAACAAATTAATACTTTTGAAAATAAGTATATACATAAAGATATACTTTTAAATTTCAAAACAACATAAATTATCGATTTTTAGAATTTAAATTATACACTATATATTAACTCTATATGTACACCCAGGATTTATATATAGGCCACAATCAAGGATTTTGCTTTTGATAAAATAAAACTACATGGATAACTATGGATGCACCTTTACTCTTTCTTTTCTGCTTCAAATTCTGACCAAGTACTAGCAAAAGGTATATGGATAACTATGAACTAATTATTTTGTCAACTTTTCTTAGTCTTGTTGTTTTTCTTCATTTTGGGTTTGTGTTATAGGGAGAGATAGAACAAGAGAAGCTTGATTCATATGATGTACATTTCTATGCACCATCAAGGGAAGAGATAGAAGATGAGGTGAGAAAAGAAGGGTCTATGAAGTTGGAGAGGTTAGAGATGTTTGAGGTGGACAAGGGTGAACAAGGAATTAGTGAGAGCTATGGCACACAGGTTGCAGTGGCAGTTAGGGCCATTCAAGAATCAATGATCTCACACCACTTTGGAGAAAGGATCTTGGACAATTTGTTTGAGAATTATGCAAGACTGGTAGATGAAGAGATGGCTAAGGAAGATATTAGACCCATCTCTTTTGTTCTGGTTCTCAGAAAAATATGATTGTACACAAATATTATTCCATTAAGGTTATAATTAATTATTTTGGTTTGCAGTAATGAAATGTTCAAATTGCAGCCAATTACTGCCCCCATCAGTTTTATCATCGTCATCATCATCAGTATAATGTAAAGTGTTGATGTTTGTTCATGTTTGTATACTTTTCCTTATGGGTATTTACTATTTACTCATATATTTTAAGACTTTGGAATATTCGTATTAATATCATGGAAGTTTGCAAACTCAATCTAGTTGGGACCTCCAAAAATTGTGGAAGGAAACAGTCTGTACCATTTAATGTATCTTTTCCTTTTGCTGAAATATTATCTAACAGAATATGTCTGACAGAATAAAAACTTGTTAATATTAATATATAAATTTTATTTATAAGAATTTACAAAAATAAAAAGCTACCCAGTATAAAAATTGTTAAAATTAAAATTGTTTTATAAATAGATTAAAGTAATTTTAAGTAAGAATTATTTGATTATCTTCTTAATTATAATTAGATTTAACAATCAATCTAATTAATTAATTTGACAATGCATTATTATAATACTGACTGATTACATTTTATTTTTTTTGGTAAAAGGTGAAATTTATTCAGCATTATAATACTTCTACATGTTACAAGGAATAACAGTAAAAAAATTACAGATTATGGATAAAAAAAAGAAATAAAATTAGCTTACAATATAACTCCACAAGCAACGACTTACGAAAAAGAAACCCCACACTAAAGTAAAACTAGTAGAAACATCATGATGAGTTCCTTCACACACCTACCATAGGTCATAACTAAATTAAAGCTTAAACATTTGTGATCTCAATCCTAAGCATACATAATATCGGATGTGAGAACCATTTAAAAAAGAGAAATACAAATGAAACTTTTCAGAGCCCCTTCATTCATAGTCAAGATCTTTGTAGAGTCTTTTGCCAGATTTCTTCTACAATAAGGACTCACTATTAAGTACTATAATTTGCAAGTCAAATTCTCTACAGAGAAGTCATCCAAATAATACTCAAGATTTCAAAATTAGACGAATTTCTTATTGAATTAGAGATTTCCATAAAATGTCAAAAACTATCACAATTAGCAGGCAAGACAAAAAATAACTAAGCCACCGATAACAATTCATCCGGACAAGATAACTTGACTTACATATTGATTATATAAATATAGAGTTTAATTAGTATGCATGAATATTGTAAAAGAGTTTTACTTTCATATTTAATCACAACTCTTTATTTATATAGTTTTTAAAGTATTAATTAATAAAATTAAAAAACTTAGCATAAATAAAGAGTTGTGATGAAATATTATTCTTTTATTGAATGATATTTTCCTCATAAACATAAATAAAGTGTTAAATTGTATGTTGATGTTCCATTATGTCTCTTCCAAGTATAATTCAATTTTAAAATAGTTGAATAGAGATGGTCCATTATGTAAGTGTGTAAATAATAATTCCCTTTTATAAGTCACATTTTAGAAATTTTTTTGTTCTCTTATCACTTTATAAACATTAAATGCTATTTTCTAATCTACTCTTAATCTCTAATTGCATCATATTTAATTACCTCTTCACTTTCCTATATGTTTTCTACTTTTCTAATAATATTGAATCGTATCAACAGTTTCCAATATATTAAAATTAATGAGATATAAGAAAGATAATTAAATTAAAGTGGAGTGATAAATTAATAAATTTTATGAAATAAGAGTAACTTGGAATGTTATTGCTATCATTCTTTCATTTTTTTTATTAAAGAACAGCTTTTTTATTTTTGGATTTTGTTTTAAATTCATGAACTAATAATAATTTTTAGAAATTTTCTTAATGATTTTGAATTAAATAAAAACATATAATAAAATAAAAGAATATAAATTATCTCGCAATTAATAAAAGAAACATTTGCTTTCTCGTATTATTCATATGGTAATAAACTAAAAGAAAAATATCAATACCCATATTAGAAAATATATTCTAAAAATTGCCTAAAAGTAAAGTAGTAATAATAAACAAGTTGCTTACAGGTTTAGCTAGCTTCTTCTTTTTCTAATTAAAAGTAAATTTAGTAATAATGAACATTAAAAAGTAAATTTATATTTTTTTATAAGTTAAAGAAAAGTAAATTTACATATATTAAAAGTAAATTTCTTTCTTTGTATCAATAATATATACATCTTTGCAATAAAATTTGCAAGCTTTTCACTGATACATAAGTTTAGCCTTTTACATTAGATACATAGTTATGAATTATTTCCTGAACTGTATATCAACATATTTAAAAATAATGTGTCTAACTATACTACGTAAGGAAGTACTATTAGAACATTTTTCTACGGCTGTGTGACCATTGAATTTTCAACTGCTAAAGCCATCAATAAGTATATATATAGCATGCCAATTGCTACTTTATATATATATATCAGTTCGCGTTATGTGTATCTTGACCATATATAGATAATCAACAGACAAGAATTTACTGAAAACATAGTCGTCAGTAATATATATAAAAAGACTTTTTATCTATAGTTTTATGTTCAATCACATTAGCCTATTATAAATACAGTATTGATGGTACTACTTGTGACTATAGAGAAAAGACATGTATATATTAATTGAGTGCCAATCATTCTCATATATTATTCCAAAATTTCTCTACTTTCAACACTTAATGTAGTTTTTAATTAACTTCTTAAGTTTGCTAAACAGTTAGTATTATAAAATTAACTGCAAGGAAAATTTACCAAATCTTATACTATATATATATATATATATATATATATATATATATATATATATATATATATATATATATATATATATATATATATTTCTACTAATTAAGCTATTTTTTATTTGTATATATTTTATCTACTTTCAATAGTGGTTTAAAGTAAGTTGTTATTATAATTATGAATTTTTTTATGTTTAACATTCGTTATATTTTTTTATATAGATCTATAGAATTTTAAACAAAACGCATAAGTTTTTTTATTAGAGAAAATAAAATATACCTCGTTGGCCTACACATATTCATTAGTAAAGAATATAAAAACATAATTTTAATGTGTATCTTACAATATTAGAGTGTTTAAAATTAAGGAGAATAATTATCTTTAATTTATAAACAATTTTAAATACTCCGAGTCGTAGCTCCATCTTACTAAAACTTGCATTATTAAAATAATATTTTATTATTAAACAATTCATTTAAGCAAGTTGTTAATGACTTGTCATGCTTTCTTAACGATTATAATTTCATTCTTTTTAACAAAAGAAACTTTGAATAGGTGATAAGGTAATAATAAATATACATATTTTTATTTTATATATTTTATCAACACTTCTTGTTTATTTGTATGTCTCTCATCTTATATCTATATATTCTCTCTTTTTTCTTTCTCTCACTAGATGTGTAATAATATATAAGGTGTAATGTATCTTTTTTCCTTTCTCTAACTCTGCTTCAAATATAACTATAGTTGTTAACACACTTGCAGATAAAAAACAGGTGTATAGTGATTGATTTGGTTAGTGTCATAAACCTTTTTTCCAAAAAGAATCTAATTGGTGTATCATATTAATCATGATATTAATTATGATGGATTATAGTGGCTCCTTAATTATGGTTCTCTTCTATTAATCAACGATTTGATTGATATGAAACCTGCAAGTTAATACCATTATAATATTCATATAAATATTATAAAGAAAAGATATCAACTGGGTCGTTGTAGTATAGTGGTGAGTATTTCCGCCTGTCACGCGGACGACCCGGGTTCGATCCCCGGCAACGGCGAATTTTTAACTTTTGCTTATTCTGCGTTATCTTTTACTTTTTGGCTTATATATTCAATATATTTGATTATACTAAGTTTGAAAATGCATAATTTTTCCCTATTTATACAGTGCTAATGACTTAAGATTGTTGCAATTTCAGAAGAAACAGTAAAAGGGTTAACCAAATTGATGATTCAAAACAGGATTTTTCATTTGGGTTTTGTGGACTATGATAAAAGCAGCTTTCTAATTCAGGATATAGTAGCATGATACTGTTTTTTTTGTTCATTCTGTCTCATTTTTTACTTTTTGGCTTACATATTTAATTTGATTATACTAATAGTCTCAAAATGCATACTTTTTCTTCTTTATTCCGTGTTGGAGATTTAAATATTGCTACAGTTTGATAAGAAACTTAGAACATGTTTGTTTTTTACATTAGAATAGGCCAAATTATAGTTGTATTTGAAGCAGGCTGATACAACGCCACCTTAAACATACCTTAAAGGATTATGCAACTTGATGATTTATAACAGCAATTTGCACTTTGGTTTTGTGGACTATGATAAACCAACTTCCTAGTTGAGGATAGTAGCATGATACTGGTTTATTGTTCATTTTGTCCTGTCTCTTACTTTTTTCCTTGTTTATACATTGTTGATGACTTAACGTGGTTACAATTTCAGACGAAACAATAAAGGGTACCTAAATTTTGATTTAAAACACGAATTTTCCCTTCGGTTTTGTGGACTATGATTAACCAATAAGCTCCTAATTGAGGACAGTAGTAGCATCGTAGTGTGCTGTTTTCCCTGTACTTTTTTCTGTTGGTTTGTCCAATCTAACATGAAAATCATTAGGCGTTACTCATGCAAACAAAATCGTTACTAGGATAAAAGGAATTACTCTTTATCTAAAAAAGAATTACTTAATTTGATTTTAGCAATTGCATACTAGTTCATTGTGCTGTCAACTTTCAACTTCATTGTTACTAAGTACGAGATGTATTAGGCTATGTTTGGAAACCGAGAGAAACAAAAGTTACTCTCATATTACTTTTACTTTTATGTCTTAGAATGTTTCGAGACCAGTACCATTTGGATCAAGTATTCGTTAGTTGAGAAATGTGATTTGGATTTAAGTTGTGTGGCAAGGTCTATGGTTAGCAAGAATACATGGAGGAATGTTTAAATTAATGAGGATTGAGTAATTTAACAAGAATACTTCTTTTCAGATTGCTTCTTAAACACTTAAAACTGATGTTAGCACTTGTTATATGCTATATGAATTAAGTTAAGACACTTGTAAAGTGTGTAAGCCATCACAACAATGTTAATTTTCAACTCTATTAATGTAATTCAATAAACTCAAGGTTATGATTGTGTGTTCACATCATATTTTACAGAGAGTTGAAAAGACTTACTTTTCATCTTAATTATTAATTTTTTTTAAAGTTTAATATTTAAGATTAATTACTTATTATAATTATTAGATTTTAAGAAAATGAATATTGAGGATAAAGAGTAACTTCTTTAAACCTACTCTTAGAGAGAGAGGAGAACTTAAGTGAGAAAAAAAGGTTAAGATGAGAAATGAGAAAACATAATAATAGCTGTCAAATTTCAATAAATAGTTCATATTAAATTATTAATTAAACAAACTTTCTCTCACAGAGACACCTTTCCAACAAACACTTAATATGATGCTCCCTCACATCACCATCGTTAGTATTGCCAATGCCACCATTGTCGATGACGATGATAGTGGTGGAGATACCGACAGTGGAGGTGGCGATACCGGCGATGGTGGCAACCATCGTAGTGGTACTAGCGATGGTGGCAATGGTAGTGGGGTGGCAACGACAATGGTGGTGGCAGCGGTGGTGGTGGAGTGAGGGTGGGAGAGGTAAGAGAACGACGCATTAAGCGTTTGTAGGAAATGACTCTATATGAGAGAAAGTTTGTTAATTAACAATTCAATTTGAACCATTTATTAAAATCATATTATTATTATTATGTTTTCTCATTTCTTACTGTAACTCTTTTTCTTATTTCCTACAATTATTATTATTATTACTATTGATGTATATAGTGAGAAATTTATTTTTATGTGAGAGTGAGTGAATTTAATTTTAGCCACTAGATTAGAATAAATGATTTAGATTAAAACAAGTTCTTAAATCATGTGTCTCATTTACTATAACTTACCACTACCACCACTGACTAGGACGATGGTGGCAGCAATGATGGTGGTGGTATGTTAAGGTGAAAGAGACACGTGATATTTTTAAGTTAGTTGTTTTAATCTAAATTGTACATTCTAATCTAGTGGCTAAAATTAGACCTCATCACTCTTACATAAAAATATTTTTCTCACTAAAAGCATCCCTATATATGTATATATAGAGAGAGAGAGAAAAGGAGGAGGGAGAGAGGGAGGGAATCCAGTTACTCCAAGGTGATTATAAGAAATTTACTTTTTATCATCACCATTCATTCTCTTGAAATCTAATGGTTGAGATAAGTTATACCATCACAATTTTCCAACACTATCTCCTTCTAATCGACATCCATCAGTTGTTTGTTTAGACAAAGGTTACCAAGTTAAGCATCGCTCAAACTAACACCTTGGTAAAGACTTGTATACATATCAATAGGTTGTCTTCTGAAGCAATCTTCATAACCTTCAGTCTCCCTGTTTAAACCACATCTCATATGAAATAAAGTTTCATATTAAGGGTTTGGTCCTTTCATGGTACATATGATTATTAGGTAGATGACTAGCACTTTGGTTATCACAATGGATTGGGATATACTCCTTCACTCCTTCCATCAACTCCTTATACTCTCCACTTCTGTAGTAGACATTGCCACTACTGCCAAGATTTGTCTTCCAACTAATAGAAGATCTAAATAGCGTAAACACATACCTTGGAAAGGACTTTCTAATGTCCACATTGCCTGCCTAATCAACACTCATGAAACCTTCTACAAAAGTTTCACCTTGAGATCTCTTTCGATATAAAATGCATAAGCCTAACGTATCTCAGCATCCACTTCAACACCTCCTAATTAGCTTTTCCAGGATTCACCATGAAGTTGTTGATGACACTCACAACATGAGCCAAGTCTAGTCTAATACAAACCATCCCATGCATGATGCTTCCAACTCCACTGACATGTGGAATTGAATCCATCTTTCTCCTATCTTCCTCATAATCAGGAGCTTGAATTATAGAAAGCTTTATGTGGTGCCCCAAAAGCATGCCCACAGGTTTCGGCTGATGCATCTGAAACCTCTTCACAACCTTCTTATGATAGACTTGATGATTTAGACACATAACACCTTTCATCGGATCCCTCTCTATATCAATCTTAAAAATGTACCTAGTAGAACCAAGATCTTTCATCTCAAATTCTATATTTTGCTCTATATTAAGCTTGTGTTGAGTAACTACCACAATATCTTCTACATATAGGAGCAAGTATGAACGATCTTCTCCCTCACACAATGTGTAGATGCAATTATCGTAACTACACCTTCTAAACCCCAACCTCATAAGAAACATGTTAAACTTCTTATACCATTGCCTTAGACTCTGCTTCAGCCTATATAATGTCTTCTAAAGTAGACACACCTTCTTATGGTCATCAGCAAACCCCTCTAGTTACTCCATGCAAATGGTTTCATCCAAATCTCTGTGTAGAAAAGTTATCTTGACATTCATATGTTCCAGGTACATATCAAATTGGTGACAATGGACAACAAAATCCTAATCGAAAGCAATGTTTTACCATAAGTGATATGATCTCATTATAATTTGCACTTTTACCTATTTAAAGCCCTTAGCCATAACCCCTCACCTTCATCCTAGGAATTCTATCCTTCTTCTAGAAGATTCACTTGCGTCCAACCACCCTTTGGCCCTTAGGTAGGTCCATAAGCTTTTATGTGTCACTCTTCTTCAATATGTCAAGTTCCTCCTTCATTACACAACCATTGCTACCCTTCCTTACTCTCTTGTTCCTCCTTGAAGCTTCTAGATTCACTAAAATCTTGTATCTCTTTAGCTAAACTTCTTACAACATCTCTTAACTATTAAACATCCTCAATCTGATGGTTTATATGTCCTACATTGTGCAACTCTTATTTTTCCCTAAGAGAATTGTTCCAATATCCTTCAGCTCTAAGGTTTCAAAGAAGTTATTTATAGGGCACATGTTATGGGTACACCCAGAATCCATGAGTCAACTCCTTAGTAGTCATTAGAAAATGTTACCATAGCTCTGACGAATTCAAAATCTTCAAAAGTTTCTACAATATCAGCAAACTATTGCGAGTTCTAAGAATCTTTTCCTCGATTTTGTGGATAGTCCTTAGTCCAAATCAAGGTTACAACTTCCTTAAGGGTGATCACCTATTCTTTCCCATATAGTAACACATCCTTGAAATTCTCAAAGGACTTTAGTAAAGAATTGAGAATTATCACAATCTTATCCATGTCTTTAAGTTTTATGTCAATGTTCTCAAGATTATCCAATGTCCACCATCTTATTGAAATTCGTAAGTTTCTCCTATATCGTTCTTTACTCTGTCATCTTGAATGGGTAGAATTATTATTTGCTATTTCAAATAGATCTTGTGAGTCAAGGACTTCATTATGTACAGAGCCTTAAGCTTCACCAACATGTCAACAGTTGTTCTCTCCTTAGCAACTTCCCTTAATTGTTATATCAATCATCTTTCTTTTCTTTGCTGATGTCAAAGATGACAACATGTTCGCTTCCCCCTTCAATGCTTCTACGCACCCTTGTTGGATCAAAGTCACTTCCATCTTGATCTTGCACAACTCGAAAAACTTCTGGATCTTAAACTTCGTTGCCATCTTTACTGATCTTTTTTATTGTTTTGCCTCTCCATAGTCAATGTACTTGTTGAGAATAAAAAGGTCAAGCAAAATGCTAAGGAGTGCAATATGGTTCAACACATATCATGTTGCGAAACTAACTCACTTGTCCCTATATAGAAGATACATGACAATATGTAAAAGCAATTAAGGGTACAACAGAAACTACAGTTTAAAGCATATACCAAATAATCTACACATGTTAGTTAATCTCCACCATAAGCTTGTATGAGACATTTTCATGAGACATAACTTACTCATAAACTATAAGAAGCTCGAACTTTCTCAAAGTTTTAAGTCAACATCAACAAATTATATGCAAAATTATTTTTAAAAATTAAGGGCTTGATTGGTTTAGTTTTGTTTTTTAGTTTTTAAAAAGAGTTTTCAAGAATAGTTTTTTCAAAAACTGTTTTCGGGAAGAAAAAAAAACTTGTTTGATAAGTGTTATTTGAGAACTGTTTTGAATATGTAAAAATGAAAAAACTTGTTCATATTTATTGTGATTTCATTAATGAAAAACAAAAAATAACTAACATATTCAAATTATATTTTGAGTTTTCAAAACAAAAATAAAAAATTAAAAAGCAAAACTACTTTTAACTGTTCCTGTTTTTTAAAAACTAAAAAATCAGAACTGTTTTCAAAAACTGTTTTTAGAAAATATTACTTAAACAAGTTTTTTAATTTTTAAATACTAAAATATTAAAAACAATTTTATAAAACTGTTTTCAAACATTTATTAATTTAGGTTATGTTTTTACCCATTAGATTGGGAGACATATAAATCATTCTTCAATCAGTACGTATTTTGTTTGAAAGGTCTTCGATCAGTATTTTATTACTTCCATTAACACCTTATCTCATTTTATTACTTCGATCAGTCTTGAAACAAATTGTACGATTGCATTGAAAAGTAGAGGGTTTCCTGTTGGATATTCCTTGCGAGCATCTTCCAAAGAAGGAAGGCCATAATGTTATGCTGTTCTGCTGTATTTTCTGTGTCCCTTTTCCTTTCCTAATTTGGTCACTTGAAAACGTACAAAATTATAACTCTTCTTCATTAACTAATAAACTAATAAATATGACGGTATAATATTATACTTACATTGTGAATTATGAAATTATTAAAATTTATTCTCTATATTTACACTTTGAAATACATATAATCTAATTTCTTTTATAAATTATATATAATACTTTTGAGTTATAAATTTTAAAATTCTTTCTCTAAATAATTAAGTTGAATCTTTGCTTAGTTTCATACAAAAATTAATTTGGATGAAATAAACAGTTTTCTATATTTTTTATTTGATTGTCTAAATCAGATAAAAAAATTTATTTGTGTAAATTTCTTTTTGTTTAAACAAAATTATTCATTTTAAAAAGAAAATTCTATCCGCTTTTTTTTTTTTAGTTTAAGCAAACTTACCATAAACTTATGAGAATTTCTTCCTGTATTCTAATAAGTTCTCCTTACACCTTCGTAATTTCTCAAAATACCAAAAAAACCCTTAATGAAAACAGTAAAAAATTTAATTACCATGCATCTTTTTCTTTTCTCTTTCATCTACATCTCTCTCATTTCGCACGTCTCTCCTTTTGAATCTCTCTCTTTAGCTTCTCTTGCATAACTTCGTTTTTCTTCTCACTGAATTAGTAGTTTTCTCTTCTTCTTCATGCATTGTTGTTCATCCCCTTTGCGTTTTCTTCATTCCTCGTGGGTCAGCTTTATGTTTGTCTTGTTCTTCGTGGTTCAGCTCAATATTTATCTTCTTTCGGTACATTAGCTTTTTTTACAAGTCTGGACACCCCTGTCCGGACTGAGTCCGGAAACCTCTATCCGGACTTGTAAAAAAATTTGCAAATTTTATTTTACAAATCTGGACACCCCTATCCTGACTGAGTCCAGAAACCTCTGTCCGGACTTATAAAATAATTTGCAAATTTTCTTTTATAAATCCAGACACCCCTATCCGAACTAAGTCTGGAAATCTCTGTCCGGACTTGTAAAAAGTTTGCAAATATTTTTTTACAAATCCGGACTTGTAAAAAAATTTGCAAATTTTTTATTAGAATTAAATTTTTTTACCTAGGATATTTGAGACTTTTCTTACCTTTATAGATGTGTAGGGAGAAATTATAGAGGTGCAGGGAGAATTTCTCTAAACTTATATAATTAATCAATGGGTTTAGTTAGTACGTACCCATGAATCCAATTCACTGTTCTCAGCTGAACTGTTTTTATATTAAATAAATTAAATTTTACACATGAAGTACCCTAATATATTTGTCTGCACTATCAAGTACCCTAATATATTTCAAGAACCACTCATGAGGTTCACTCTATTCTAATTAATTCTGAAAAAAAAAGGGGAAAAAAAGCAGTAATGCAGTGTGATTGAAGCTAATAGCTCATCAACTATTTGTAAGTAGCTTTGATTAGTAAGAGCATAAGTTTTGTGAAACATTATCTGTTCCAACAGAAGTGATCTTGGTGGAATATAGACAGAGAGAATAGTCCAAAAGAATATTATGAAAGCAAGCAAGTCCATCAATTCAATCTCCATCAGCATTCCATATTCAGCATAGAATCTGTGCCACAAACCATCATCATCATTCACGAACCATCATCTATCATCACCACCAAAATATCTGAGACATTTGAATTCGCATTGTTCACATGATGCTTAGGTTTTTTAAGATTTAAAAGGTTTTTTTCAATAAATTTTTTTCATACAGGAATTAAACACGAGTATTATGAGATTTATAAATAATAATTGCAGCTCCACTCTTTCCAATAATGAAGAGTAATTAGCAGAACTAGGGAAGTTTTCTCTTCAAAAGAGGAGAAAGCCAGTAATTACCAGAGAAAACAATAGAAAAAGAAAAACTCTTCATACAAACAAAGAAGTAAATAGGATAACCAATTAGTGAAGATCAGTTATAAGTGGTGTAGTGCTTAAAAACTAAGGAGTTGGGAGAAGGAGGAAATAAAAGTTATAAATTTGAATCTTCTATTGACAAAAAAAAATCAAAAAATTAATTAACAACTAAGGATTATTGATAAAAAAAATCAATAAAGATCAGCTAATGTTAATTAAGATCGTTCTAGGAACATATTTATAAAATAGTGTGGGACCAACTTAAAAGATAACTCTCATTAGGTCAAAGAGATAGGATATATATTTATCTATGTTTTTTAAAGAAGTTATTTATCTTTTTTTTTAAGTACTTATTCCAAAAGGATTTTTTAAATATTTAATAAATGTAGTTTAATCTTTTGAAATGTTAACAAAATATTCAACGAGTTGTCAATTTACCATTTGGAAATACAGAATTTTAATAATTGTTTATTGATTAATAAATGAATAATTAAAATGATGATAAGATATTTATACTTACAAGATAAATTATAAAATCATAAAAATTTATTTTTGATTTTTAATTAATAATCGTAACTTTACATTTTACTCTTTAAAATACATCTAGTTTTGAAGAACTAAATCCTTTTATACAAATCAACTTTTGTTTTAGAGACAAGAAGTATCTTCAATGGAACATATACACACAATCATGTTTGATTGGAGTAGATATAATAACAAATTATGTTTCTCTTTTAAACATAATTACATACTAAGACTTCAACATAAGCAATATTATGCAAATTGATACACATATACTTGGTGTGGTACATAAATATCTTTTTGTTTTGTGTTTTTTTTTTTTTTTATTGTTGTAGAACCCTAGAAATAGAAAACACGAAATCTGAAGTGCCAAAGCTAAACTCCTCATTCATTTTGTAAACATTCCTTAATATATATGATTTCTTGAGGTAAACAGAACTGTCACCATAGGCTTTACCATATCCCAGCAACTTGAATGCAAATCTGACTTGGATTTTAATTAGATTTGAACAAAATAAGAAAAGATAGAGCACTATATGATTGTAGCTAATACTCGTCCAAGTATTTGTAACTAGCCTTCTTTTTCAGCAAACAACATAGTTGCATTGTTAAGTTTGGAATGATATCCTTATAGACATTTAAGATGATATATTAATATTGTAAATAATTTTACTTATAATTTTTAAGATAGTTATCGTAGGAATTAACAAATTTATCATTGAAATTTCACATATCATTTTTCCTGCTAGAATTTTTTCTTGAATCCGAAACAAAATTATTTACAGCATTTTGTAAAATAAACGCCCAATGCTTATAATTTAGTGTCAACAAATTTTAAAACTCTTTTTCCTTTCCTTTGCTTCTGTTGAAAAAAAGTTTTATATTAAAAACGTAATATTCTATTTCAAATCTCTTATCAGTAAGGCATCCTTATCCAATGTAATTCAACTTAGTCAGACTGACATTAAAATAAAGTTGATTAGATAAAAAGTAGTACATACCATATAAACCAGCTCCATATTTATAAGTGGTCGTCCAAAAAAAACTACACTTTAACTAGGTTCAAACTCAAGTTTGATTGTTTCAAGGGCTTTACCAAATAGATACACAATGTGTATTTGGTTTAGAGTCATGGATCCATATATGAATCATAATCACATCAAAACAAATTCAATGCTTCTGTGTTCCACATCCATCCAGAAAGGATGGAAACATGTTGTTAGAGTAGCTTTGGCCTAGATGTAAATCACACGAATCCACATTTAACTTGATTCAACGCTAAACCAAACATGCACTCAAACCATAATTTTTTTCTCTTCCAAAAGAAGTGATCTTGCCTTGGAATATATATGGACAGATAGAATAGTCCAAAAGATTATTATGAAAGCATTTCGATTAATTTAATATCCATCATCATTCCATACTCAACAGCACAGATTCTATATCACAGCTAAAAGGAAATGAAAATTACTGTCAATCACATCAGAATCATATTTGTCAGTTCCAGTTTATATATCCATTTGTCTATGGCTGCTATGAATTTGCTTTCATATGCAATGAAGTGTAAAATTAACAAATAGTACACAGAGAAACCAATTATACAAAACTATATATGCTTTTCTAAAACTTTTACAATAGCAGCATTCAGTAAGAGCGAAATTGATCCTTGACAGCACACTAAGTTGCATGCCATTGTTAGCATCAAACTAGAGTAATCACAGTAACGGTTTTGTTTACATGCTACAACATTCAATAAAGAACTTGGTTTATCATAGTCCACAGAACCAAAGTGAAAATTCGTGTTTAAAATCATCAATTTTGGGTAAACCTCATGCTATTATCCTCAATGATGAACGTAGTTTATCATAGTCCACAAAACCAAAGTGAGAATTCGTGTTATAAATCATCAATATTTGGATAACCACTTTAAAGATTCTTGTGAAATTCTAACCACGATTCTTCATCAACTCTGAATAAAGAAGGAATAAAACAAGCATTACAAAGATATAGTAAACTCAAGGCAAAAAGTAGGAAATGGATTTAGTAAAAAAAAAATTGAAAAATGCGCCGTTGCCGGGGATCGAACCCGGGTCGTCCGCGTGACAGGCGGAAATACTTACCACTATACTACAACGACTTAGTTGATAGTTCCTCTTTAAATTATATAATTTATATTATTATATTGTTAAAGAGAACCATAATTGATTCACCACTATAATATATCATAATTAATAGCTTGATTAATATTAATATCTGAATTGAAGTGCACTAAATATATAGATGAGTTCCTGTAATTTATGTAATCAAAACATATTCACGACCACAGAAAGCAAAGGTAAACGTTTAATTTCTATCTTGATAATAAATTCATCTCAGAAAAATAATGGTCAACACTAAAGAAATGATTTTTTTTTTTTTCTGAGAGTAGTGAGAAAGATGATAAAAAGAGAGTAAGTCTTCTATGTTAAAATTTTTTAGTACTTAATATATTACTGTCTTTATATTGATTCTTTGTGTGTTTACAATTATAATTAAAAGCTTTATTTACTTCTTTCTAAAATAAGAAATTCTCAAAATAGAAAGTTATGAGACTAATCTTCTCTTTAAGAAAGTTGAATACTAGATAAGGCAAAATTCCTTTCCTCTCACATGGTATTGAATTCTTTTCATATATTTGAATGGTACAAATTACTTGCCACTTATGTCACATCTTGTGAGTATTAGAAGATATTTTTATTGATGAAAATTATCAAAATTAGGTTGAGAAATAAAATAAAGTAAGTTTCTAGTAGCTAGATAGTTTACCTTGAATGGGAGTCTGGCCCAGATTTTAGTTCTGATTCAGTTTTTAATGATTTAAATTTACTTTAGTTTCAAAGATATAGTAACACTTTAAAGTAACGTTTAATCATTTACTTTAATATTATTTTTATGATCAAATTTATGTTGCATAAAAATTTAAAATTTAGATATATGATGTCACCTATTTATTTGTAGTCTCTAAATTATTCAAATTTTAATTTTTATCCCTTCTTAAAATTTTGACTATTTTTAGTCTTTATTGAATTTTAAATGACTAATTTTAGTTTCTCTAAAAAATTATCCATTTATAATCCCTTTTTTTATTATCGTTGAAAATTAGTTTCTGTGAGTTATTTTTTCCATTTTTAATTCATCTCTTAGGAATTAATTCTGAAATAAAATAAAATAAATGATACAAAAAATAAATAAAAAATAAAATAAAAAACTAAATTTAAACTCTATGTCAATGTGAAAATAATGACTCACAATACGTGATGACTTATAGTTGTCAAAAATTTAATTTTTAATCAGATATAATCTTTTTTATCGTTAAAAGTTAGAGTTTAATATACACTTACAATATAAAAAAATTTTATATAAATATTCATATATTTAAAGAGTAATAAAGTAAAGTTAAGATCGTAAAGAAATGTAACAGTAAAATTTTTATCGTGCATACTAATTAAATTTTAATTTTAAAATTTATTAGAATTTAAATTTTAAACCAACAACTTCATGTGTTTTATAGGTTTTAGCATAGGTTTTAGCAGTTAAAAAGTGTAGTAAATTAAAAAAATTTTTGTCAAAAACTATGAAAATTGCTGACTAAAAATTAAATTCTAAGTTCATTTAACTATCAAACACTACATTTAAATTAAAAGTTAAATTTGACGGCTAAAACTAATACAAAATGTCGAACAGAAACTAAATTTAACAAATTTTTAAATTTAAAAATAAAAATAAAAATTTTTAATTTGAGAGACTCACAAAATTAATTTAGCTCCAATTCGAGAATAGACAATTAAAAAAAAACAAAAATCGAAATTTAAAATGGTTGGGAGACTTCTAATTTATGCATATCTTGTTTGCCTCTCTCAAATTTTTTGTTCAATTTCTGCTGCTAAGATATGTCTATATATATATATATATATATATATATATATATATATATATATATGCCCCCACTATGGCTATTTTCTGCAAAGTATTTTTCGTAGTTATTTAGATTTTTTTATTAACTAATAGTTTGTTAGATTTTTTGGTAAGAGTTTTTTTTAGTTTTTAGTATTTTTTGCGACTTATTCAAGTAACATTTTTAAAAGTGTAATTGTTATTAGTAATAATATGTGAGTTTAGTTAAAAAAAATATGTGAGTTTAATTTTATACATTGAATAAAACATTTTTTTTCTACAAAACTTTTGACCAGTGTCATTTCGTGCCTCTGTTTAATTTTTTATAAATAATATTTATTGGCTAAAAAAACTTGTTAGTTAACCGGTACTTTTACATTTGGTTCAATTCTCTTTCTCTTTCCTATTCTATTTTTATTAACTTGTAACTTTTTTTCACTATGCAAAGCATAGACAATGTCCTAGTTTATTTTATTTTCTATTTTTATCATTTTATAGACATTTTTATCAATAAATAAATATATATGAGCCACATGGGAATGATTACGAGATGGGCTTGGATGAAGGTAACGAGTCCATATATTAGGAAAAATCAAAATAGAAATTTTCATTTCATACCTAATATTTATCTATTTGAAAAATTTTTGAAAATTTTGAAATTATTATTTAATCTAATTTTTTCTTCCAATACTTATCATAATAAATTCACCTTCTTCACTTTTTAAAATAAAATAATATATTCTACGAAATAAGCTTTTTGAATAAAAAAAATTAAATAGAAAATTTACTTAAACTATTTATATTATATTTATAAAATTTTATATTTTGAAAATAATTTTATTTATAACATAATTTTTAAAATTTTACATTATAAAATATAAAAAAATAAATATAAAAATTTATTAAAAAAACCGTATTGTAATAAACTTTTATATTTTAATATTGTAATGTAAAATTATATATAAAATTTATATTATATTTATAAAATTTTATATTTTAATAATATAATTTATTTATAATATAATTTTTTAAAATTTTACTAAAATTTTATATTACAAAATATAAAAATTTATTACGATTGTAAACTTTTATATTTTTAAATTTTATTTTTAAAATTTTTTAATTATAACATATTTATATAGAGAATTAGATTGGTAGTTTACTTCCATCACCTAGTTTAGGGTGTCAGCCGTAAAATCCATGCATAGTCTCCTGAGAGGTTTTCATGTCTATAAACATACCATCTAATTTAGATGTAAATTGGTAACCACATTCTATTTTGAGCTTAACTATGAGACTTCTCTCTGCATCATCGAAAATTGATTTTCCAGAAAAAAGCCGTTTTGCCAGGTGCTATTTGTAATACTTCTCAAACACATCTTTTTCTTGCAAGTATCTGAAGTGCATTATCACCTTATCAAGTGTAACCTCTATATAATCCTCACTAACTCCTTTTTAGACCTTTTGGAGTTTATCATTTACATATAATTTTTTTACTTCTCTAACAGTGCATTGTCAGAGAGTAAAATAATTGAGGATATATTAGTATTTTACTCACCAACAAGTGGAAATTGAAAATTCCCTTCAAGTTGGTGCACATAGGGTCCAAACAATTTATCCACCACAGATTCAATATTAACGTTGCCTTATGATCACAAGAAGTGGTCTTTTATAGGATTAGAAGATGTGCTTGGAAGTGATAATGGTAATTGTCAAGTAGTGGGTGTGTGGAAGGAAATTTGAAGAGAATGTATTGGATATAGTAGATGGTAAATCGTTTTACCCCAACAGGAGAGTTTTGTTTACTCACTTGCAGCCTGGTGGCAAACTACAACATACATTAGAGGTGGAAAATTAGTCAGAACAATGGAGGGTTTGGAATGCTCTTAAATGCATAAGAGTATCACTGAGAGATGTAGACGAAGTTTATATCGAATAAATTAAGAAGATGGAGGAAAGGGATAAAGCAAAGAAGGTAGGGAAGGAAGGAAGGGATGTCGATATAGTATGAATGAAGATTTTTTCGCTAAAAGTACGAGGGTTTCAGGATAGAGTAAAACGTTAGAGAAATAGAAGGGCCTTGCAGGACAATAAAGTTGACATTTGTCTTATGTAGGAAACGAAGTGCACCAAAATTGAAGAATGGGAAGTGAATGAGGTTTAGGGTTTAGCTGAGTGTGAGTAACGTAGCATGACATCCAATGGTCTAAGTGGTGGTTTGTTAATTATTTGGAGGAAATGAGTCATTAAGATTAAGTGGCAGATTCAAGGTGAAGACTTTCTTGGGCTAGGATTCCAAGGGCAAGGGCAAAGCTTTGATAGCTATTTAATTAATGTTTATGCACCTTATTCAATGGCTAGGAAAAGGAAGTTGTGAGGAGACTTCTTATGACTAAAAGGGGGTTTCCTAAGGTTCGATGGTGTTTAGGAGGTGATTTCAATGTTGTTACAAATATGAGGGAAGTTGTTGGCCTATCAAATGACCATTTCAATGTAGAGATGTTACTCAATTCATTGGGCAGATGGATGTTGTTGATATCCTAGTCCATGGCAAAGCTTTTTCGTGGATCTCATTTAATGGGAAGAGATCTAGCAGGTTAGATAAATTTCTTATTTCTAATGAGTTAATTGATTTGTGGAAAATCAGCTCCCAATGGATAGGGTCTAGGGAGTTTTCTGATCATTGTTAGATTATTACAAAAGATAATTTGTTGAATTAGAGCTAAACCTTTCAAGTTTTTTTTATTGCTAGCTTGAACAAAATTCTTTTTATAAGGTTGTTAGAAATTATTAGAGGTCAACTATGATTTTGGATTGGCATGGTTAACAATTTATAGTGAAGCTGAAGGGTTTGAAGGGGTTATTAAAGAAAGGAATTCGAGAGTTATGAAGAAAGATGAAAGGTTAGTTAAGTTAAACATAAAGGAATTTGAAGTGGTTGATCAAAACTTACTTGATAGAGCTACTTATGCTGATTTTAGGAGGAAGGTCATTTTATCTAAATACTGGTCAAGGGTTGAGGTCACGAAGAGCTCAATTCTCCAGAAATCTAGAGTGTGATGGGCATTACAGGGTAATAATAATTCTAATTACTTTCATAATGGTTTCAAGATGAGGTGTTCAAAGAATAACATCTTGGAGTGGAATTTGATAATGTGTGGGTGAAAGTGTATTAGAAGTAAAAATTTGGTGTTGAATCATTTTAAGGATCTGTTTGCAGAGAACGGGTGGGTTAGGCCTACCTTGGATGGAGTTCAGTTTCGCCAAATTTCTGGGGTGGAAAGGTTATCATTGGAAGAACCATTCTCCAAAGAAGAGATCAAGGCAGCAGTTTGATTTTGTGAGCGAGGTTGAAGCTCGGGTCTTGATGGTTTCGAGATGAATTTCTACAAATCATGCTGGGATATAATAGGGAAGGATGTGTAGTTAAGGCAGTTCAAGAGTTCCATGGCTCCAGAAAGCTTCCTAGAGGAGTAACGCCATCCTTTTTTACTCTATTCCTTAGGTGGATTGTCCCTAAATCTTTCTAAATATTAGCCTATTTCTCTTATTTCCAATGTTCAAACTATCATTTCCAAAATTCTGTCTATGAGGCTTAAGAGATTATTAGGTGGGTTATTTCTAAGTGTCAAACAGCTTTTCTACCGAGAAGATCCATTTGGATGGTGTTCTAGTTACCAACAAGGTCATTGATTGGGCTCATGGGCATAAAAAATCATGCTTCTATATTTAAGGTTGATTTTGAAAAGGCTTATGACTCAGCCAATTGGCATTTCTTAGATTATATGTTTTGTATGATGGGATTTGGTCAGAGGTGGCAAACATGGATATCAAACCATATTTGTAATAGCCAGATATCCATTTTGGTAAATGGTAGTCCTACTGTGGAATTCAAACTGAGTCGGGGAATCAAACAAAGGGATCCACTATCCCATTTCTTGTTCCTAGTGGTGGCTGAAGGATTATCGGAGCTATTTCAAATCGATAATTCAAAAGGGTGTCTACAAAGAGATCGCTATGGAGAAGAGGCTAAAACATGCAAATGATGCTATTTTGATGGGAAAACAGAGTTTCACGGTGTGGACTTTGAAGATAATTTTGAAGGGCTTTAAGATGTCTTTCGGGTTGAAGGCGAATTTTCACAAAAGTCTCTTTTGTGGCTTAAATGTGAATTCTATGTTCTCTCATGCAGTGAAATGTCTTCTAAACTGTTTGGTTAGTACCCCACCATTTAAATTTCTAGGGATTTTGGTAGGGGTCAGTCCCAGGAAGTCAATAGCATGGGGGCTAGTAGTAGAACAATTCAAGAAAATGTTTTCTGGTTGGAAGTAGAAGAATTTGTCCTTTGGTGGTCATCTTGTAATAATAAACTGAATCTTAACAAGTTTACCATTATATTATTTCTCTTTCTATAAGGCACTTGTGAAGGTGGTGAACATTTTTAAAGGGTTGCAACAAAAATTTCTATAGGAGGGATGCATAAGAGTGCAAGATATCTTGGGTGAGTTAGGAGGAGGTTTTTTCACCTAAGAAAGAAGAGGGGCTGGGGGTGAAGTGCTTGTAGAGGTTTAATCAAAGTTTGCTAGCAAAATGGAAATTGAGATTTTTAACTAATCATAAAGCAATTTGGGTCTGTTACTGCGCAACAATTATAAGGTTTTCAAAATATTTCATATCAACCTTCTTCGTGGTCCAAGTCCTTAATTCGGTGGAGGGATGTTTGGGCTATTGATAGATCCATGGTAAAAGCCCTAGGTTGGTTTGTAACCAATGTAAAAAGGTAAATTGGAGATGGGGGTGACACAATTTTCTGAAAACACAATTGGCATAGTGGGGGCCCCTTTGTGTGAGCTTTATCTGAAATTGTTTGATTTGGTTATGGAAAAGAATGCTACAGTCAAAGATATTGTTGATCTAGTGTCTGATCCCCTATGTGGACGTGGGAATGGTGGAGGAGGTCATTTGCTTGGGAGGACAAGGTGCTTAGATCTTTGTAGGGGTTGCTGCAAAACACGATGCTACTACAACTATTATAGCACCAACAAAATGCTTGGATCTGGTCTTCGAACTATAATGGCTAATTCTCAGTTGCAGACGTGTATAGAGTGGTTAGGGGTGGATCAAGGTTTATTAGCAATGTATCAAGTGATCCTGTTTTGTTTAAGCGGTTGTGGGAAGACAAATTGCCTTTAAAAGTATTAGCTTTTTCTCAGAAGTTTTTCCTAGATAGACTTCCCAAAGTAGATAACTTGCTGAAAAGAGGTGTTGTAGTACAACCGGATATGCAGAATTTTGTTTTGTGTAGGGAGCATCCGAAGGACAGTAAACATATTTTTTTTCATGCCCTTTCTCTCAATATTGTGGTATAAGGTTTTGTTATGGATTCGTATTGAATCTCCTCTACTTGTTGAATTACCTCAATTATTTCATCTAGCTAGTTCTTGGGTTGTAGGAAAATTTAGAAAAAAATATAGGTTCTTGTTTTGGTTTCAATAGTGGCTGTTTTTTTTTTTTTCCAAATTGATACTCATCCATGGGTGTGTCTTTTGACTATATAGTTAGTAGATAGTTTGATTCATGTTGTGGAAAGTGTACCATTTTCATTGAATATAGGTGTGTCTTTTAAATATATAAATTTTTTTACAAGTGTACAATGTTGATGAAATCTTTTGTTTCATCATTTTATAAAATATATATATATATAATATTAATTTACTTGGTCTTACACTCGTCACCATGTGTTAACATTTAAAGAGTATTAAATATGTTATTCTTATTTTTTAAAACAACAGAATTTCAGGCTTAATTTAATAAGTTAATGTAACAATTTTCTATTATTATTATAAAGTTTCAACTATTATTTGACCATTAATCTTTAAATTTCAACTAACGTTTACCAAAACATTGTCTATATTGAACATGGAGAGACGTGTTTCTAATCTTATTTTATGTTTTGTTTACATTAGATGAAAAAGTAAGAGAGACGTTGAATTATGCAAGTAATGATATACGTAATTTGTGGCACTATAATTTGGAAAAATTGAAAGTGTGGGTTATTCCAAATGCAAACCATTGTTGTCCTCATTATGAGTTATGAGCGTTATCTCTTTCCCTCACTTTTTTTCTCGTCCTTACTTCTCCATCCCTTTAATTTATTTTGAATTCAAAAGATGCAAAACAATGCGGCACCGACAGCTACATATTAAGTCTGAAAATTTCTTGAAATACTAATTAATTTTAAATTTAAATCATTTACAAGATGCAAATTAAAAAAATGCAGATTACACAGCATGCCAACCATAAAGTGGAGCGGGAAAACAATAAAGAAGTGCGTGTGGGTCCCACTTATGCAACGGCCTATGCTCAACACAAACAAAGGGTATTTTGGTTTCAAATCTATCTTCATTCTCAATAATAATTATGGTTAAAAATTAAATGCGGTAAAATTTTATAATTATGATAAAAAAATTTAATTTTAAACTATCATTTTTCTATAATGGGGCTTCAATAGTTATTCTCATCCTCATACTATTTCTGAATTTTAATTTTAACAAATAAAATATTTTTTTGCTTTAAAAAATAGAATTTATTTTTCTTTTAGAGATAAATTAAATTAATTGAGAAAAATAAAAAAAAATAAGAATTATTCTACTTCAAATAAATCAGAGTTTGAAATTAATTTTATTTTTCAAAATTTTACATATTGATTTTAATAAATTATTTTCATAATTTTTCAGTCGATGTTAAAAGTCTTATCTCATTTTTTTTATCTTTAGTATAATAAAGTATTGACTAATAATAATAGATCTTTAATTATTTTTTATTTATACATTTTAGTTAAATTTAAAAAGTTCAATGAAACATACAGAAAACTTGCTATTTTAATATTTAAAAAAAATCAATGTGACATAAATATATGTGGCCCAAGACCAAAACAAAAGGTAAAAGATGAAATCGAAAACGTAGTAGAAAAAAAAATACTAAATTTTAAACAAGTTAATGCTTGTTGTAGCCCAAATCACATAGGGCTAGTTTGCAGGTTAAATAAAATCCACAATAAGAAAATGAATATACACCCGACACTGAACATATAAAGATCGAAAAGGTTGTTTGATATGTATCTACAACGAATAAAAACTAAACCAGAAGTGATGAAAATCTAAATAAGAATTATGATATAAAAAAAGATATCAATGAACGCTGAACCCTATCCATTTTTTGAAAGCCCATACACTTATCTTTACACTTTTCTTCGTATTTGAATGACTTGAGAAAGCCCAAGTACTATTAAAGGGCCATGATTTGTTAAATTAAAGGATTTGTCAACAGTGTTTTTGAAAAAGCTTATACTTTGCACTATAATCATAATAATTTTGTTTAAATAAATTTGTTGAAAAGTGATTCAAAAATAATTTTGTTTTTATACAACCAAAAAATTAAATTTTGTAGAATAAAAAAGCTTTACGAAAATGAAAATTACCTTTTTAAAGAAAACTTTTTCTAAATTAACCTGAATTCCAAAACATTTTGCAAAACACTTTATAATCTAAAGTAATATTTTTCAAACTCACTCTAAAATCCAAATGTTGAACCCAGCAAATTTTAAATCCTAAACACTTTTTTTTTCCAATTAGTTAATTTGTTTTTGGTTAGGAGCATGATTAGTCTTTATATATTTTTTTGTCAAAAAGAACCTTTGTGTCAGGTTGTCAACCCCCCAAGTTAAGGCAAAACAAATCAGGCTAGAAAAAAAATAAAGCTGAACTTTCTAAAGCTAGTCAATTTTTAATGATAAAAAAAACCAGCATAACATTATCTGTCGGCAGTCCACAAAGGTGTGTGAATATGTGACACTACATAATACTATTTGAACATTCAAGAAATTTAACGAATACAAATAATGAGTCAACAAAATACTAAAAACAAGCAACCCGTAACATGTGCAATGCATGGCCGAAAATGAAAGAAATTGTAACAATTGCATCTTCTAACAATCAAATCAGAACACAATCTCAAACCTTCGGACTAGGCACTAAATTAGAGAACCTCATCCACTAAATTCGATTCAATTTAGGAGCAAAATGATCCCGAAATAAAATAAGGATATCTATAATAAAAATTATATAAATAGTAATAATGACGACATCAATTTTAATAAAATGGTCTATAATAATCTTGCATTATAAGAAAAAAAATAATGATAACAAATATGCTGACCATGATAATAAATTAAAACTGACAAGGAAGAAGAAACTACTCCATTTGAAAACTAAGTTCTCAACCATGAAAGGTTCACTTGGCAGCACCATTGGCTTGCTTTGAAGAAGCTTCTTCAGATGTGTTGTTGTTAAGTTCATCCCAGGCTTCAATCCAAGTGACCATGGCATCTGCAAGCTTGATGAAGTAGGGATCAACAGCCCCAAGCTTCTCCTGGACCTGCTTGGAGAGTTCAACGTAGCATTTTTGGACAGAGGTGCACTCTTTTGGGAGGGTGGCACTTTGGAAGAATGGAATGATCTCTTCTTGCCAGAAGATGCCCTTGTACTCCTTTTTGAGATTAACAAATGGGTTGCTTGCTTTGCTGTGCCAGATGTATGGAAGGCCAGTCTTCACTCCCAAACCCAAATGGTCACAGATAACCTGCAAATTTATACAAGAGTTTGTGTATGTCATGACAGGGGAAGTAGCTATTTGAAAAGTTAAACAAACTAGTAACTTGCATTGTGGATAATCTAGTTACAATCATATTCCCTTGACAACTTAAACATACAAAAAATTTGAAATTTAACAATGTTGCATTTATAGGAAGAATTTGCTAACACACATTACTTTTTTTAATTGGAGTGCATTCACAACCAACACTATTGGTGTGTTTTAAGACAATACTTAGTTATAAGACATTCTAACAATAACTATATACCACCAGACTATATTCGAACAGTTAAAATAAAAAACAAATGAACATGGCATTTTTTAAAATGGTCATGTGTCAATTAAGTAACTTTTAATCGTAACCATTGATGTATGATAGTATAATTCAGATTCATAGTGCTCACATTCTTAAAATGAAAACATTTTTTGTCAACTATGTTTATACTGTAGAGATTTTATAATTTTTAGTGAAAGCATGTGAACTAAAAATGAAAATAAAAACTAAACCAAATACCAACTGAGTAATCACTTGAATAGAAATAGGTTAAGAAGTAGAATTTAACTTGTTAAGGGTCTTGTAACAGAAAAGAAAAAAATATTATTTTACCTTAACACACCATCCAGCCCACATATCATCGTATCGTCCAATAGGTTGACCATCACCCATGAGTCCAAAGTACATTGCAGGTCCAATCAGCTGACGGTCAAAGGCAAGATTCATACCACACATGGGGAACAATGTTCCTTTAGGAATGGTAAGAACAGCATCAACATACCTGAAAAACATACTCAGTAATTTAACAAACAAAACCAGATCTTGAACATCTAAAAGGTATGAATTCATTAGAAATGAAAAGAATTTCACACTATCATCCAATGAATATATAATATGGTTTAAAAGTCATATTTATAATTGATGGACACATGAAAAATTTTTACAATAATAATATATTAATATAATATATTAAAATTAAGTTCTAATATTATACACTAATCAGTAGCAGCCACAATGAGTTGGTTACATTGTACATACCTGGTGTTCCTCTCAAGCGGTTTGACAAGCTGTGTTGGAGCATCATAATCGGGTATGTTGAGCCAGAGACCATGAGAAACAGCAGTGGGGGCACCCGCACGAAGACTAAAAGGGTATCCACGGACAAAATCAGCACCGTCTCTGTAAGGATCATAAAGGGTGTTGAAGAAAAATGGAGTTGATGGACATAGGAGATTCTTAATGTGCTGCTCAAGTGCATTGATATCCTTTCCAGAAGGGTCTTTAGCAACCTGCACATGAAAATAGGAGATATTGAGAAAATCATGTCTACAATTCGTATTCAAGATTAGTATATTCTTGGAATATTGAGTAAGAAGAATCAACATGTTGTTTTTCAGTTCCACTAATTAAGCCAAAGTCAATATCAGAATCCTTATGAATTACAATCCTTATTTGAAATGTACATTCATGAAAACAAAAAAGAGACAATAAGACACGACAATAGACTACAATTTGAATATCCCTGTCTCCCCGAAAGCCAAAAAGGTAAAAGAAAAGAGAACATATGATTGAGGTTGAATAGATTTTAAAATATTGGACAAAAAAATATTTATTATTTGCCAAAAATCATTCTGCAAGTTTACAAAAACACAAATGAAAGTCAACATTCTTTAGATCTAGTAACTAGTGGTGTTCGATCTAAAATGTAAACAGTTGGCCTTTCAAATAAATTGTCAACAGTTTGTAGATCTAGTTTTGTTAAACTAATTAATTAATATAAAAAATTCAACTATGCGTTCCGAAAACCTTTAAGGTAGACTTTCACAGTTCACATTGATCTAATAATATCTTACCCTTGATAAAAAAATAAAATAAAAAATGGGTAAAAGCGGATAAAAAACAAATTAATTAATTAACAAAATAAAAAATCAAATCAAATTCGAGTGACCTATTTCCAAATCCTCAAGGATTCAAACTTTCAAATAAATGCCAAAACCAGTAATTCCGATCCAAACACACTCCAAATATGAACAGCTTACTCATTCAAACAATCTAAAATCAAATCAAATTCACCCAACATCCAAGATAATCAAACAATTATCAAAACGAGCCCTTGCAATCCAAACACACCGAATCTTAAACAAAGAGATAAATCAAGCAATCTCGAACAACATCAAATCATGAATGTGTTTATAGTCATTCCAATCCAAACGGCAAACACACTCCAATCTTAACCAAAAACCAAACAACCTCGAACAACAACAGATCACGAACGCTACGTTCAAATACATAACAAATCACAAATGTATCAAAACTATCCAAAGCTTACTCATACAACAAGTCCAAAATCAACAACCTAGTAGTCAACACATTAAACATTTAAACCCCAACTCAGATCTGGCCCAATTTCAAAAACCTCACACAAACAAACCAAAACCAACCCACCATAAACCCAAAAAAAAAAAATAAAAAAATAACATTAGCAACACACAAACTTCAAAACCCTTTAACAAGCAGAATTCCCGCCCCATCAGAGAAACCACAAGCAAGTTCACAACTTTAACTGAAACCCACAATTATTCAAGTCCAAAAGTAGAAAAATTAGAAAAACACGAGATGGGTGGGTGGTGGCAAGCACGAGTAGAATTCCCGACCCATCAGATAAATCACAAACAAAATGACAACTTTAACCGAAACCCACAACAAATGAGGTGGAAAAGGTGTAAAAACAAAAGAAGGAGGAAAAGGGTGGTGGTAATTACGAAGCAATCATCGTCAATGGTGTAGATGTACTTCTTCTTGGAGACCATGTAACCGAAGCAGCGACACGCAGAGTCCTTGAAGGAGATGCAGGAGGCTTTGGGGCCCAAGATCCTGTTGATGTCGTTGCGGTTGTAGAGTTCGTAATCGAAGCCTTCGGGGACCTTAATGATCTTGTTGGGGTCACCGTCCTGAACGATGATGAGGTGATAGGGTTGGAAGAAGGGACGCCACATCTCGAGGAAGTCGAGGTTGCGGATCGTGGGGATCACGATGTCGAGCTCGTCCTTCAGGAGAGGAACCGCTGGTTTGGAAGAAGAGTCCGCCATTGAAGCGAAGAAGAGAGAAGACTGTGTTGTGATGTGTTTCAACGCGTAATGTGTGAGAGTTTGTCTAATTGTGTGAGGGGATGAATGAATGAGTGTGTCTATATATTATATATAAGATAAAGTATTTGTGGAAAATGGGAAATTAATCAAATTTTAGATCTTGAGTCATAGGGTTTAATTGAGGAGTTTATGGTGCCCACTCTATTAAGCGATTCACCCTTTTGATTTTTTTTATTTTTTTTTTGTGTGTTTTACATTTCAATTAGCCTTTTTTAATTACTTAAAATTTAAGAAACAACAATATTTTAAGAATTCTTCATATATCTTTCTTAAAAAAGAATTATTTATAGATAAATTAGAATGATTATTTGAAAAATAATATTTTTAGCATTTATTTTTCATGATTTTTATATTTTATGTCTTTATTTTTTCTCATTAAATTTTATTATTATCTTTTAAAAAGAGATCAATCAATAATTATCAGAAACAAAGTTGATTGTAATGTAGACTATCTATTGGAAAATAATTAATTCTTCTTTTGACTTCCACATCTCAATTTTGTGTTTTCAATTTCATTCTAAGAAAATATTTAGGAAATATCTTTAATTATGTGACTTTTGTTTATATTTTTTTTCTTATATTCACTTTTAAAATTTAAATTTGACATCTTGTACCAAATTTATAATATTTTTTTACTAAACACATAAACCAATCACTTAGCAAGTGTTTTTCAATTTGAATTTTGAGATATAACATTACAACTCATTTGGTGGTCAGAATAAGATAAAAGAATTATCTTATCATATCATGTGTGAATTTGTAATAAAATATTTAGTGCTTCAATAAATATTATTTTTATCTTATTATTTATCTTATATTATACATAGAGTCAAATGGGATTGAGTTTAAACATTTCGATAAGTGAGATTAAATCCATACCTTGAATCAAGTGAAACTAAGTTTAAACATTGAGATAAATGAGATTGAGTCCATGTATTAAGAGATTAATTTGTTGGTCAAATTGTACGCCACCATAGTTGGTTAAGTTTATTAAGATTAACGTTAATGGTTTATAAAAATTTCACTCCTTTTGTGTGTTTCCTTTTATGTGTTTCTTTTCATATATTTTTGTGGTACGAATAGAAAATGGACCTGATTAGTGGTCTATGATGAAGGATTGAGAGGATTACCTCTAAATGTATTGAGTTCTTAAATGAGATATTTTTTATATCCAAGTAATTTTAGATTCGTAAGGAGACCAATGCTCTGAATTAGGACTTTTTAAAGGAATGACTATAACAACTAATGTATTTATGTTTTAAATGAAGTTTGTAATACATTATATTTTGGCATACAATATTTACAAGAAGATTATAGTTCTTTATGTAAGATTAAATTTTGACAATCTATCATGTTTTTATAGATAATTTTGGTTAAGAATCAGGATCGTTACAAAATGTAGTTAATGAGAGTAGTAATTCTCTATTCTTAACAATAGGGTATCGAGACTTCTTAGTTCATCATGTTATGACTCTTGGTTTACATACAACTACATTGATCTTAGTAAAAAGTGCTTTGGATGTGCATGGTTCATAGTTAATTCCAGATAAAAAAGATTTTGGTTATAATTTTCCTTGTGATGGTCTGAGACGGGTCAATACTTGTGATATTTCAGCTTATCCCTTTACCAATATGATATAGCTTAACATGCAAAAGGAACTTAGATGTTATATAAAAAAAATACTTAATATACATATGAAACCAATTCTTATTTAACATGACAATTGGGAAAATATCACCATCTAATATATTAACATGTAGTCTTACAAGTTCATATTTTGTTGGGATCTGATTGTAGCACCCTTTAAAAGAAAACATGATATGAATCGACTATGTAGATCGTCTTGAAAATAGGTGAAGTAAGAAAAAGAGAAACTTGACCTTAACCGCGACCTACCAGTAAAACCAAAGTTATCAGAAAACAGTGAGACCTTAACCAGGATCTACTAGTAGAACTAACACTGTAAAGTTCTTATCCAAGAACAAAGGCAAAGTTCTCACAAGAGAAATCCTCTAAGTTAATATTCTGAATTCTTTTGTTGTGTCAAAATACTTACAAGAGACTCCTATTTATAGGTAAAGATAGGAAGCCTTGAGAAAAGAAATAATAAAAGTCCACTAAGGCATTGATTTCGCACTAGCCTTGGTTTCCCACGAATTTTCCCACTATCTCATTATTTTCCACCCAGAATTTATTTTCCAGTTGGATACATAATGACTTAGGAACTCTAAAAACTCAACAACTCTAGAAAAACATGAAAATTTATATGAAATATCACCCTAAAAAAATAATATGAAAATTACATAATAATTGGGCTTTAAGGAAGTCCAACCCATGAAAGGTTTGTTCTGATATGAATTTGGGCTTCTTTCCCTTTAGTCTTCAAGTTGAGTTGAAATCCTCATCCACTTGTGGCAAGGTTGTCTAATGTGGAGTGACTCTAATACTTCTTCCTTTGACTTGATCTCCATTATTAGGCCTTGTAAAAGCTTCCTTCATTATCTTTATCATAGATATAGTCATAGGACATCCAATGTTAGACAAAGCATCCTTAGGTTGGCTTGTCAGGTCTCTATCATTTTGTCCCTCTTGAAAAGGATTTGTCCTCGAATCAAGTCCATCGTCACATGCATCAAACAAAGATAGATTAGTTACATTAAATGTAGAACTCATATTTCCATAATCATTTGGCAAATCCAGCATGTAAGCATTGTCATTGGTCCTTTCTAGCACTTCAAAAGATTCAGCTCCTCTAGGTTGCTTCTTTGGATTTTCTTTGAGTAAGAAATCTTTCTTTCCTCATATGAACCCAAACCTAGTCTCTAGGTTCAAAAAGCACTTTGACATGCCTTTTATTTGCTTGCTTTGTGTATTGTGCATTCCTTTTCTCAATGTTGGCTTGAACCTTCACATGAAATTCGCTAAAAATGTTTGCTTTATGCATTCCATCCAAATGAGCAACCTCATTGGTTGGCAAGGGCAAGATATCTATAGGGGTCAGAGGATTAAAACCATACACGACTTCAAAAGGAGAATGAGAAGTAGTAGAATGAATGGTCCTATTATATGCCAACTCAACATGTGGCAACCACTTCTCCAATTGTTTCAAGTTCTTTTGAATGATGGCACACAACAAGGTACTAAATGTTCTTTAACAAATTCTTTTTGTCCATCCGTTTGAAGATGTCCAACAATAGAAAACAAGAGTTTTGTTCCTAACTTGTTCCACAAAGTTCACCAAAAGTAGATAAGACACTTTAAATCTCTATCACTTACAATGGTTCTTGGTAATCCATGCAAACACACATAAGCATATCCAACACCAGAAACATCATTAAAAAATTCCCCACTAAGCTTATCACTAAAAAATGCAATTGGTTTAGAGTCCTACATTAACACAGTTTATATCCCAACATTAGAAGCATCACATTCAATTTCAAAAGTTTTATCCAAATTAGGAAAACAAAGCAAAGGTGCATCGGTCAAATTATTTTTCAGCGAATTAAAAGCTCTCTCATGCACATCATCCCATTTGAACTCAATATTATTTTTAGCAAGTTCATTCAAAGGTGCAGTAATAGAACTAAATTTTTTCATGAACCTTCTATAAAAACTTGCTAAACCATGAAAATTTCTTACCTCACTTGTATTTTTAGGTGTAGGTCATTCTCTGATTGTCTTTACAATCTCTTCATCCACACTTATTCCTTTGGAGCTCACAACAAATTTCAAAAACACAATGAACATTTTTTGAGATTTGCAAACAAATTATTTTCTCTTAAGACAATAAGAATAGCACGCAAGTGATCAATATGTTCATCTAAGGCCTTACTATAAATAAAAATATCATCAAAGTAGACAACAACAAATTTTCTAATGAAAGAACGCAATACTTGGTTCATCAATCTCATGAAAATGTTGGGTGCATTAGTTAAGTCAAAGGGTGTCACTAATTACTCATATAAAACATATTTTGTTTTGAAAGTTGTTTTACATTCATCACCCTCTTTTATGTGAATTTGATTGTATCAACTTTTCATATCAATTTTAGACAACACACAGAAACCATACAACTAATCAAACATATCCTCTAATCTAGGAATAGGATATGTATACTTTACAGTGATTTTGTTGATAGCTCGACAATCAATACACATGTGTCATGTTCCATCTTGCTTTGGAACCAAGACAACAAGAACAAAACATGGACTGAGACCTTCCCTCACAAAGCCTTTTTGCAATAATTATTCCACTTGCCTTTGTATTTCCTTTGTTGCTTTTGTACTTGTCCTATAGGTTGGCCTATTTGGAATTGAAGAGCCTAGAATGAGGTCACACTCAATACCTCTTAAAGGAGGTAATCCCAAAGGTAATTATTTTGGAAAAACATCAGTGAATTCCTACAATAAAGAACTAATTTCACAAGGCAAAGGAGAATGAAAATTGTTAGTGAAGTAATCCCACAAAAGCAATCTTCACTTCTCTTTTGTTTGGCAAATGCACTCAATTTTTTATTTTCTTCTTCATAACACTCATTTTTATTTGTCTCTCTCGTTTTCATGTTTTCATTCTTATTTTCTTTTCTCTCTTTTTATTGATTCATCTTTTCTTTTCTCTCTTTTTCTTGAATGCTCACTTGCTCTTCTTTTAGCATACGATATTTTGCAATTCTAATTTTATCTTCATATGCTTCAATAGGCCTGAGAGGTGTTAACACAATGGTGTGACCAATCATCACAAGGGTATACCTATTTTGTACCCAGCATGTGTTACTTTTCTATCAAATTGTCAATGACGCCCAAGAAGTAGATGTCCACCATGCACTGTGCAACATCACAAAGAACCTCATCTTTGTATTTTCCAATGGAAAATGAAATAAAAACTTGTTTTGTCACCCTTATATCTCCACAATCATTCAGCCACTGAAGTTTATATGGATTAGGATTTTTTTGTTGGCAAGTTTAATTTTACAACCAATAAGGTGCTAGCAACATTAGTACAACTTCCACTACCAATGATCATGTTGCATACCTTGTCATTTATGTGGCACCTGGTATGAAAGATATGCTCACATTGCTCCACATCACCATCTTCTTTAGGTTGTATGCTAAGAGCTCGCCTAGTAACAAGCCTTACTCCATGGAAAGGTTTTGCAACCTCAACGTCACTACAATCCTCCAATGGTGGTATTTCATCATCACTTAAGCCCACACTTTCTATGTCTCCATTATCCATCATGATCATGACTATTTTATTTGGACATTGAGAAGCAATATGCCTGACTACTTGACACCTAAAATACTTGATATCATGTGATCTAGAAGATGCATTAATTTCAATTTTACCTTTTTGGTACAGAAACTGAGTATTTTCCTTTTCCATCATCCTTTGGATTTGTAACAACTTTATTATTCTTCCAATTTGATATCAATATAGGATTAGAATATGAAGTAAATTTTGAAGGGCCTATTGACTTCATTTATCTCTCCACCTTGATTGCTTTGTGCAACAAATCCTCCATCTCCACATAATGTTGCAACTCCACCACATCAGCAATTTCCTTCTTTAGACCACAATGAACCTTGCCATAGTGATGCATTCTCCCCAAGCAAGGGCCCTATCACTAGGGCCATGGCTAGGAGAATAGAAGAAGACATGGCTAGAGTAGAAGGAGGAAGATCTCACCTCCATATGACCATCAAGTTATGCAAGCCATGACTTATTTACTTGTAATTTTTATTTTAGGAACCTAGGATTTTATTTTGGACATGTATTAGTCCATTTAATTTTCTAGGAGGTGTCTTAGTAATAAGAAGGGGTAAGATTAGCTTTTGGGCCTTTATTTAGGAAATAAGGGGGTACTTTGATAACTACACCCTTTTTTGCTAAATAAAACCCAAAACTAATAAAGGAGTAATCTTGGCCCTTGGATGAGGTAGCTTGGGCACCAATTCTCATCTAAAGGAGGGTATTGATTGGACTTTGGGCTTCAATCCTCCTCCCTTGGATGACTCTTTTTAATCCTAGCCCTTCATTTCCTTCATGACTTGTCCAAGAGGTTAGCTCCCTCTATAAAAAGGTGTTCTTCACACTCTTGTATTTTTTACACTTTATTGAATGGAAAAACCTTGAGTTGGCCAAAATTCTCTTAGTGTCCACCTTTCTCTCTTTGAGAATTCCTTAGGTTTTTATCAAGGGTTCCATCCCTTGTGGCAAACTTTCCCTCTTAGGCTTATCTTACCTTAAGTGGCGCCTAAAACCACCTCACTTCTTACCTCTCCACAAACCATTTCACCAAAGAAGAAAACCTCTAGAAAAAAATCAAGGGAGGCATGCATCATTTGGTATCAGAGCATTGGTTCTAGAGGTCTAAACTCTCTTCCTACCTCATTTATTTTTTCTTTCCGTTTTCCTATTTTATTTTATCTTTAATTTCCGCAATTTTTTCTAGCTTTCTATTGTTGTTTATCATTTCCATTTATGTCTTGAGTTTATTGTTTTGAGTTATACTTTATTTACGCCATTTATTTTTTGCTTGATGCAATTTATATCGTTATTTTCTTTGCATCTACATCTCTCCTATATTCATTAATTTCCGCTTAAGCTTTGAGTTGGGTGCTTTCTTGCTTGAATTTTGGTTTTGAGAATTTCTTGATAAAAATCCATGCCATTGTGGTGAATTCCACAACCTTGTGGTCAAGAAATTTAGACCAAATTCTTGTATTTTCTTGCACCTAGTTGTCTTGTTTTTGCCTTATTTTTAGCTTTTATTTTTCACTTTTATACTCTTGTGTAGTTGTCTATAAGTCATGTTTATAGTTTCCCATTTTGTCTATTAATTCCTTTTAAGTTTAGCCTCTTTTGTTTTTACAAAAAGCTTTTGAAACTTCTTAAATTGAGCAACATAGAGGGTCATACCTCATGTCTAAGTCTCTTTAGAGGTTCATGTGCTTTTAGTTTCAAGCATATTATTAAAAAAAAATTCCAAAATAGTTGCTCAATTCCCTTTGTCTTTATTTTCCTTATACGTATAATTAGTAGCTCATTTGTGTGGTAAAGGTAGTTCTTGTTTATGGGTGCTTTCACTTAAGCTATAAGTTTGGTATTTGTGTTCAACAAATTACTAAAAACTTAACAAAGCTTGAGTCCAGTGGCACACCAAACTACTAAACCATTAACACATCTATAGCTACTTTGCATTTTGAAGTCATTTCTAGTAGTACCTAAATTGTTGCTTTTAATTTTTTTTATTGTTCCAAGCGCATAACTCTTTGTTATTAAGCACTAAATTCACAATGAATTTAGGTACATCTAGTAAATATTCAAAAAAAAAAAACAAGAGAACAAAGTCTAAAATAAAATACAAAAAAAACAACAACGAAGGATTCAAAAAAAAAGAAAAGAAAACAAACAAAAGAAAAGAAAGTTTGAAAAATTCATTTGATGTACCTAACCTAAAATTAGCAAGTGCTTCAACTTTGAACTTGGAACCTTAAAAGAAATTTTATTATTTTTGGTACACTAGAACTTGATATTTGTGTCTTTCTACTCTTTAATCTAGTATCATTCTTAGGTATTCCATTGTGTGCTCTCTTTCTTTTGTTTACCTTTTAGTTGTTACTTGTCTTTTAAATTATCTTTCTAGTTTGTATTATATATTCTTACCATTTGGTTAAGTGTCCTTTTGATTGTGTTATCTTTTATTGCTTTTTGAGTTTCTATTCGCACCTCCATTTGCTACTTTTGGTTTCTTTGGTTTGTGTGTTAGTGCCACTTTTGGGAGAAAGCTTGAAAAAGGAATTTACCACAAGGGTAGCATATTTTGGAAGGTTGGACTACGAGCCTAAAGGATCACCTCAAAAGGAAATACACCTAGCCGTGAGGACTTTGATTTGAGGGAGCATTTGGAGAATCATTTTTTGAAGACTTTACTTTTTCTTTAATTTGGGTGTATTAATTTTGTAATTGGGAGTTTGAGTGCCCTTAAGGCCCTCCCTTTTGTTGTAATAAGATTTAATTAATTTTTTAGTTTCTCGAAAATTAGGTGAAGAAGGAAGAAGTGGTACACTTCCTTCAACACCTTAGGAGCTCGCTTTAGATCCCTTCTCTTTTGAATTTTTGCTTTAAAATTCTTGCTTTATTTTTCTTATTCAAAGCGCTTAGAAGGCTAAAGAGTTCCAAAGACTCATCAAGACATTTTAGGCAAGAAAACACAAAAAGAAAGGAGTTTCTGTTTGTGAAAGGTTTTTAGCCACCTTTTTCCTTTTAGAAATTCAAGCACAATGACATCACACACCCACTCTAGTGCTCATAGCTATTCATCAAACAAGAGTGTAAACCAAAGAAATATTTCTAAAGATTACACTATAGAAAACATAAACATGGACTTTAGGGAGTGGATGACAAAAGAACAAGAGATAAGAGAAGAAAAAAGGAGAGAAAAAGAGTCCAAGGAGAAAATAAAAATAAAAGAAAGAGAGGAAGAAAAGAGAGAAAAAAGAGAGAAGGAAGAGAGAAGAATAATAGAAAGGAGGGAAGATGAAGAAAGGAGAGCAAGAAAAGAAAGAAAAAGAAGAAAAGAGAAAGAAGAAGAAAAAAGAAAGCATGGGAATGGTGAGAATTACAAAATAAAAGGGATAGTCTTAGGTTCCCCATCTAGACATACCGATAGGAGTGAAAGTGAGGAAGAATACTACAATCATCCTAGGAGAAACTCTCATTCATCCATGCATAATAATGGGGCCCCTACAAGGGAGCCCAAAATTGATCTCCCCCCATTTCATGGGAGGGAAGATGTGGAAGCCTACCTTGATTGGGAAATCAAGGTAGAACAACTCTTCACTTGCCATGAGGTAAGAGAAGAAAGAAAGGTTCCAATGGCAACCCTTAGCTTCCAAGGGCATGCCATGCATTGGTGGGTTGGGTTAACCAATAAGAGAATCCGCACCAGTATGCCTTTCATAAGATATTGGAATAATCTTAGAAGTGCTCTAAGAAGAAGGCATATTCCCTCTTGGTATGAAAGAGATCTTTTGGATAGACTCCAAAGGCTAAGGCAAATAAACCTTAGTATAGAAGAGTATAGACAAAAGATGGAACTTCTTATCTTGAGGGCGGGTATCATTGAGGAACCCAAGGCCACTATGGCAAGGTTTTTGTGTGGGTTGAGCCCTGAAATTCGTGATAAGGTGGAACTCTTCTCATACAATTCCCTTGATGAGTTAGTTCAACTTTGCATCAAGGTGGAAAATCAACTTAGAAGGAAAAGTTTTAAAAAGGATAACCCACCTTATGTAAAGAGGGACCAACCTAAGGGGAACTCTTTCAAGAGTTATCCCAAACAGGAACATTCCAAGCACTTCAAAGAGTATAAAACATCACATGTAGAAAGAAAAACCCCTACTACTAACTCTCATGAGAAAGTTAGTAGTATCAAATGCTTTAAATGTCTTGGGAGAGGCCACATTGTCTCTCAATGCCCTATTAAGAGAAACATCATCATGAGGGCCCAAGATGTTTATAGTAGTGAGTCTAGCTCACACTCCTCTAGTGAGAGCGAAGGAGAAGGGGTTCATGTATACCAATCTGATTGTGATGAAACCGCTTATGCATGTGAGGGAGACCTCTTGATGATAAGAAGGCTTCTTGGAAGCCAACCTTTGAAAGTTTCCTTATCTCAAAGGGAGAATATATTCCACACTCGCTGTAAGGTGAATGACAAAATATGTTCTCTCATTATAGATAGTGGGTCATGTTGCAATTGCTGTAGCTCAAGGTTGGTGGAAAAGCTAGCCTTGACCCCACTTCCCCACTCTAAGCCTTACAAGCTTCAATGGCTCAATGAGTAAGGGGAAATGGAGGTCAATGAGCAAGTCAAGGTTCCAATTTCCATTGGGTCTTATAAAGATGAGATCCTATGTTACATAGTCCCAATGGAAGCTGGCCATATCTTGCTAGGAAGACCATGACAATTTGATAAGAAAGCCATACATTATGGTCATTCCAATAACATCATCCTCACTCATAAGGATAAGCGCATTAAGTTGTGTCCTCTAACACCTTCACAAGTTGCGGATGACCAACTCATCATGAAACATAAGAGAGATGAGGAGGAAAAAAAAGGCAAAGCTTTACCCCTAAAGTTTGAAAGGGGTAAGGAGGTTGAGTTGGAAGTTGGTGCCCCTTCCAAGAAAGTCATTAGTAAAGGGAGTTTATTTGCGACAAAATTGGATTTAAAGGAAGCTCCCTTAACTAACAGACCTTTCTATCTCCTTCTTTGCAAAAAGGCATCCCCCATTTCTTCCCCCTCCGCTTCTTTCCCTTCTAGTTCTAGCACTGCCATAGAACTTAGACATGAGAACCTACCTCAATAGGTTCAAGAGCTTTTAAAGGAGTTTGGTAATATATTCCCTAATGAAGTTCCCAAAGGACTTCCTCCAATTAGGGGTATAGAACACCAAATATACTTGGTACCTGGGGCTAGCCTGCCTAATAGGCCTGCTTATAGGACTAATCCAATGGAGATTGAGTCTCAAGTCCAAGAACTATTGGAGAAGGGTTGGGTTCAAGAGAGCCTAAGCCCTTGTGCTGTGACAGTCTTATTGGTGCCCAAGAAGAATGGCCAATGGAGGATGTGCATTGATTGTCGAGCAATCAATAACATCACCATCAAATATAGGCACCCTATCCCTAGGCTTGATCACATGCTTGATGAATTGCATGGGGCCCAATTATTTTCAAAAATTGATCTTAAGAGTGGTTATCACCAAATCCGCATCAAGGAAGGTGATGAGTGGAAAATCGCTTTTAAGACCAAGTTTGGGCTTTATGAGTGGCTGGTAATGCCCTCTGGGCTTACCAATGCCCCAAGCACCTTCATGAGGCTTATGAATCATGTCCTTAGGGATTGCTTAGGAAAATTTTGTGTAGTTTATTTTGATGATATTTTAGTGTATAGCAAGAGCCTAGATGAACATGTAGGTCATCTTAGGCGCGTCTTTTGCATCCTTAGGTCACACCAACTCTATGGAAACCTTGAAAAGTGTAATTTTTGTGTAGAGAGTGTGGTGTTTTTAGGTTTTGTAGTCAATAAATATGGGGTTCATGTGGAGCCCGACAAAATCAAAGCCATCCAAGAATGGCCCACCCCAAAAAGTGTGACTGAGATCAAGAGCTTTCATGGTCTCGCGAGTTTCTATAGGCGCTTTGTGCCTAATTTCTCCACACTTTTCTCACCAATCAATGATTTGGTGAATAAGGAAGTTCCCTTCATTTGGAGTGGTAAACAACAAAAAGCCTTCGAACTTATTAAGGAAAAACTCACCCATACCCCTGTTCTAGCTCTACTTGACTTTTCAAAAACTGTTGAGCTAGAATGTGATGCATCAGGTGTTGGATATAGGTGTTGTGTTATTGCAAGGCGGCCACCCTGTGGCTTATTTTAGTGAAAAACTAAATGGTGTCACCCTCAATTACCCCACCTATGACAAAGAGTTTTACTCCTTAATAAGGGCCCTTCAAACTTGGGAACATTACCTTACTCCCAAGGAGTTTGTCATTCATAGTGACTATGAGTCACTAAAATATTTGAAGGGTCAAGGTAATCTCAACAAGAGGCATGCAAAGTGGGTTGAGTTTTTGGAAACTTTTCCCTATATAATCAAATACAAGAAAGGGAAGCACAATGTAGTGGCTGATGCCCTATCTAGAAGACATACTCTTCTTGCCACTTTGAGCTCCCAAATCTTAGGATTTGATTATATTAAGGACCAATATGCTTCTGACCAAGAGTTTGGCCCCATTTTTGCTACCTCCTTGTCCAAACCTACTAATGGGTTTCATGTGAGTGAGGGGTACTTATTCAAAGAAAGTAAACTTTGTGTACCCTAAGGATCTCTTAGAAAATTGCTTGTGAGAGAGAGCCATGAGGGTGGGCTCATGGGGCATTTTGGAATAAACAAAACTTTGCTCATTTTAAAAGAAAAATTTCATTGGTCCCATATGAAAAGAGATGTCCAAAGACATTGCTCTAGATGCATAGCTTGTTTGCAAGCTAAATCTAAAGTAATGCCTCATGGACTTTACACACCCTTATCGGCTCCCTCCGCTCCTTGGGTAGACATAAGCATGGATTTCATCCTTGGACTTCCTAGAACCCAAAGGGGAGCGGATTCTATCTTTGTGGTAGTGGACATGTTTTCTAAAATGGCCCATTTCATACCTTGCCACAAAATAGATGACGCGAGCAACATTGCAAGACTTTTCTTCAAAGAAGTTGTCCGTCTGCATGGCATACCTCAATCCATAGTGTCTGATAGAGATGTTAAGTTCCCTAGCCACTTTTGGAAAACTTTGTGGGCTAGGCTGGGAACTAAACTCCTATTTTCTACCACATGTCATCCCCAAACTGATGGGCAAAATGAGGTGGTAAATAGATCCTTATCCACTATGCTAAGGGCACTTCTTAGGGGAAATCATAAGTCTTGGGATGAGTACCTTCCCCATATAGAGTTTGCATATAATAGGGTGGTCCAAAGAACCACCAAGCACTCACCCTTTGAGATTGTTTATGGCTTCAACCCTCTTACACCTCTTGATATTTTGCCTTTACCTTTCCCTTCTTCTATTCATAAAGAAGGATTAGCTAAAGCGGATTTTGTTAAAAAATTACATGAGAGGGTCAAAGCCAACATTGAACGACACTCGAAAGGTATACTGCTAAGGCTAATAAGGGAAGGAAAGAAATTATCTTCAATGAAGGGGATTGGGTATGGCTTTATTTGAGGAAGGATCGCTTCCCTACTCACAGGAAGTCCAAGCTTAGCCCCTGAGGAGATGGTCCCTTTCAAGTCCTCAAGAGAGTGAACAACAATGCATACATATTAGATCTCCCTGAGGACTATGGTGTCAGTACTACCTTCAATGTTTGTGATTTGATCCCTTTTATAGGTACTGATGAAGAAGAGGAAGACCTATCAGATTTGAGGTCAAATCATTCCCAAGGGGGAGGAGATGATGCATTCTCCCCAAGCAAGGGCCCTATCACTAGGGCCATGGCTAGGAGAATAGAAGAAGACATGGCTAGAGTAGAAGGAGGAAGATCTCACCTCCATATGACCATCAAGTTATGCAAGCCATGACTTATTTACTTGTAATTTTTATTTTAGGAACCTAGGATTTTATTTTGGACATGTATTAGTCCATTTAATTTTCTAGGATGTGTCTTAGTAATAAAAAGGGGTAAGATTAGCTTTTGGGCCTTTATTTAGGAAATAAGGGGGTACTTTGATAACTACACCCTCTTTTACTAAATAAAACCCAAAACTAATAAAGGAGTAATCTTGGCCCTTGGATGAGGTAGCTTGGGCACCAATTCTCATCTAAAGGAGGGTATTGATTGGACTTTGGGCTTCAATCCTCCTCCCTTAGATGACTCTTTTTAATCCTAACCCTTCATTTCCTTCATGACTTGTCCAAGAGGTTAGCTCCCTCTATAAAAAGGTGCTCCTTCACACTTTTGTATTTTTTACACTTTATTGAATGGAAAAACCTTGAGTTGGCCAAAATTCTCTTAGTGTCCACCTTTCTCTCTTTGAGAATTCCTTAGGTTTTTATCAAGGGTTCCATCCCTTGTGGCAAACTTTCCCTCTTAGGCTTATCTTACCTTAAGTGGCGCCTAAAACCACCTGACTTCTTACCTCTCCACAAACCATTTCACCAAAGAAGAAAACCTCTAGAAAAAGATCAAGGGAGGCATGCATCACATAGTTTCCTCCCAATGTTCATCAATGTTGGCTCTAATTCATGGCTATCTCCATCTCCTTGTGTAATCTTTCACACTGATAGAACCTTGAGTTAAATTTTGCAATTTTGTGTACAAACCTCCTTGGTACAAACCTCCTTCTCATGGTAGCCTTCTACTCTTCCCATTAACAAATGGGTCTTTCTCCATTTTTGTGCCTATTAATCACAAATTGATCCACCAAATACTAGCATAATCGATAAATTCAACAACTGCTAATTTTATCTTTTTCTCCTTTGAATAATTATGACAATCAAACATGTGTTCAACCTTTCTCTCGCACACCAAGTACAACTCATGATCATTCTTTCCTTGAAATATAGAGATATTCATCTTGATATTTCCCAAGTAGTTATCAATTCTTGGTCATTTTTCCTCTCCTTTTATCATTTTTCCCATCTGAGTACTCCTCTTCTTCATCATCATGGTTTCTTTTAGGAGAAGTCCTAGACTTGGAATTAGATGTCAAATCATCAAATCTAGCATTTAGAGCCTTGAATTGTTCTTGAACTGCCTTCATGAATAATTTAAGCACGAATCTCTTACTCCTTCTTCTTTACTCATGATTTAAATGCTGCAAAACAAATTAAGTTTGAAAAAAAAATCCTCACACAAACGCTTTCTCACGTGTTTACACTCGTATAACGATTTAGTCACTCGTGTTTGTACTCAAATTTGACCTCTGATGGTCTCAACACTCTTGTCTTTTATCACTCAACTTCACCTTATGAGCCCTTAAGTAATAAAAGAGTGTATAGAAGAGATAACAAATGCGCAAAACAAAAATTGGAAACTTTTTTACTAATAGACTATAAGATTGAATTACAACAAGTATTCTCCCTGTCACTTCTACCTTACAATAAGTATTCTTACTACTTCTAGTTTACAACACAAACCAAATATTGTTTGACACTGAGCCATTCCTAGCTTTCCAATGAATATTCTTTTTACAACAAGTCACTTATGCCTGAATCCAAGTATTCTTTTCTTAATAGGTTAAATATTAGTTGTTAATGTATTAGTTTTGTTAGTGGAGAGATTCAAACCCATGACCTCTCCCTTCCATTTCTCCCAACCTGAGGACTTTGCCACTAGACCAACCTTATAACTCCTAACTCGAGTATTCTATCAATAACAAGTTACTCCTAACTTAACAACTCAAAGGTTAAGATGGTACGATTACAAGTTTACTCTTATAGAGAGGATATCTAAGTTTCACTCATTAAGATAAACTTCACAAGATAATGGATATGTAAACTAAACTTAGTAGAAGGTTGCTCTATATGAGGCTTTTAATCATTCCAGGTAAGTGTATATGAATAAAGATCGAAGTAGCAATTATACAACAATGTTACATATAGATTCAATTCAACGATTATCTTCTTCCTTGAGCCTCTATTTATAACCTCCAAGTTATGATTATTGCTCCACTTCAACCTTTGAAGAAATTGGTTCATGCAACTTGATGTTGTACTTGCATTAAATGCACCTTTGAAAGCTTATCACCAACTTGTCACCTTTTTTATATTGAGTTCCATTTATCACCTTTTTGCACTACTTTACTTTGATTGGTGACTTTATAAACTGAAAGTGTGTCAGAAATACTGTTCAAGGTGGATTTTCAACTTTTAGCTTTGTTCTGCACTATAGTTGCTTCATTCACTTGCACAATTCAATTTTCACTCTTTGCATCATAATTTGATGTAGAGGTCAACTTAATCACTAGCTCCAGATGATATGAGCAAATGGTGAATTCTCTAGTCATATTTATCATGCTCTATTTTTCGTCCAAAAACGAGCTTAAAATAGAATCTCCTTCGTAGCATTTGATCTTCGAGTCCTTCATAGAATTGACTTTGAATTTATCTCCTTAATGTTAGCTTGATAAACTTGTACCTTTATTCAAGAGATGTGAATGATATGAGTAGATGGTGAATTCTCTAGTCATATTTTTCATGCTCTATTTTTCATCCAAAAATGAGCTTATAATAGAATCTCCCTAACCTTGATCTTGATCATTAGACAATTTATCTTCCAATGGTACATGGTTAATAGTTAATTCTTCTTATGGTTAGATAGTTCCATAAAATTATGTCTTCTAATACAATGATGTGTTTCTTTGAGAGAGTCTTCACAAGATAGTCAATATAAGCTCCTTCAAAAGATGTTGACATCATTCAACATGTACTGTGATGTAAGCCTAAGCTTTATGCACTTGATTTACTCCCAAAAAGAGGTGTATGAGACTGAAATGGAAGGTGGAAGAGGAAGAAATGATGGTGGGTTGCACCACTCACAAGGAGATAAGCAATTAAAGGATGTTTGCCATAAGGGAGGAACCCTTAATAAAAGCTAGAAGGGAATTCCTCTTGATACAAGAAGAGCTTGATCAGAAAGATAGAATATCACTTAACAAAGATGGTATCCATTTACTAAATATCAAATCTAAATATAAAAGTGAAAGTGAGCATTGTTTATAGAGCTAAGGAGTGAGTTGGGTAAACTAGACCAATGTTAGAATAACCTAAGGCTAGATTAACTCAAAGTGATTCAAAACCAACCATAGTTTATTCTAAAAGCCTAAGTTCTGCCCAAACCCACTAAAGATGATGAATGTCATGCTCTAAAGTAGGCATGACACAAAGCAAAAGGAAGTGGTGTTTAATAGTCATGCTTTGGATGTGATTAGGGGGTGTGATCTTAAAAGGGGGGAAGGGGCATGATGCTAGCACAATCTACGTATCCTTTTTAGATACTTCTAGCCTATCTCACGTGCTTCACATGATAACTAAAGATACCTCTAAAAAATAGAAGAACATGACCCAAATACATGGTCAATTCAAGAATAAAACAGTTATCTCTAGAGCTCCTGATGTTCGTGTCTAGCCGTCTCCACTCCTGAACATTAACATTTAGAGTAAAAGGACCTGTTTGATACTTATGAAATTTATATACTTTTTACTTGGTAATGAATGGTGTGAATGTTTAAATAACAACTACTAAAAGTGAGAAAAGAATAAAAGTATAAACTTGCAAAAGAAAGAGCTTTCACAAAGATGGAGAACTAGTTGGATATGACTTCATTTGAGTTTAAGTTATTAATCCCCTACATAACCTAAATTAAATAGTTTGCCTTAATAAAATGAGTAGTTAACAATGGTCAATGAGTTTTATTTTATTTCTAGAAATAAACTCCGTTGGGTGCTCTTCTCATTTTACAATTTAAATACATTTGCAATAGCATTCTAAATGTAAAACAAAGGAAAGAAAAGAGAAGAACACAAATATTGAATGATAAACTTATATTAGAAATCAAAATATACACATGAGTTAAGTTTATTTACATCAAATTTCAACTAAGGAGAAGTTTAGCTACTCATGGAGGAGATGACCAACCCAAATGATGGAGTATACAAAAAGAAGAGAAATTGAGGTTGGCGAGAAAGCTTATGAGCTCTAAAAGGTACTCTAAGTATGGTGAAGTTATTTGCTTTTGTACAAAAAGATGTTTTTTATATCTCATGCCTTTTTTTATGTAAAATGTCATCTCAAGTACCACCGCTTAACATTGTTGCGCACTCAATCTCGGTACTAAGAAAAATTATCACCATTAGGTGCTTATAGAATAACGCTGAGTGGTGGTGATTTAATTATAAAATGTTTTCTATATGTCAAGATTGGATGCTCTCGAACTGGATGTTGTTACTTCACATATGCTAATAGTATGAATGAAAAATAAGTTTAGAAATCCTCATCAAAACAAATATCCAAAAATAAAGTTTTAAGAAAATAAAATAAATAAATAAATCCTACAATTTACTGTTATCGTTTAGTTAGCATGGTAGTTAATCGTGCACTTTTGCATGATTTTTGTCTTTGTACGCAATGTTCATATAAATAAAATGTTGTCATTTCCATTGAATCACATATACTTGTATTTTTGTTTGAAAGAGTCACTCCACGTAATGCTCCATGTACGTCATATTACTATAATTTTCTAAATTAAGCTTTAAACATTTTCAATAATTAAAGATCGGACAACAAAAGGATAAACACAGATGTTAAAGCCCGTTGTGTTTCAACCTAATGTCTTGTTTTCTATCCTTAATGTAGTTCAACCAGAAACAAAAGTTTAAAAATGATATTATAAAATCTTTGCTATGATTTTGCTCTTTACAAAAAAGGAAAATATTTATCCTTGCGTACGATTCTTGACTTAATTTTCTACATATATAACAAGTATATCACTTTGTAATTTGTTTTCAAATGGAAACCAAACACCAAAATAAAAGAGAAAGAATCATTAACACACACTATACTAAATGTGCGACAAAAGAAAAATAATCACGTTTTCGGTCTTTATATTTTTATAGTTTTTATTTTATATTTTATTTATAGAATTTGATTTCCGATTTTATCAATTATATACTCTCTCTTTATCATAATAATTATCATTTTAATTTTTTTTACACATAAAAATTAATAAATAGATAAAATTGAATATTTTATGAAATTAATCTTATTAATATATTGTTAATCTTATTTGCTAGAAGCAATGTAGCACACTACTAGCACTCTAAATAAATTATTATTGAGAATATAAAAGAAAAAGTTGGAGTTAATATTATATTAAAAATAAAAGTAACATTTATTTCGAACTTATTTTGTCTTTTTACGCTCCGCTTCTTATGAGAAGAATGGAGCATTGAACATTGCCATATCAACAGCTGTAAATTATCATTACTATTATTCATATTATATATATATATATATATATATATATATATATATTAATTGAGAGAAAATACTTGTTTATTCTAGCTACTGTTATTACTTGTTTACATTTTTCAATTGTGAAATATTGACCTTATTTTTAATTTGGTTTCCTGTACTTCAAATATTTGAAAAACTGAAAACGATTTTTTTTATGTTCTATGCAATAAAAAGGGAAGTACATGAGTCCAAATATAAATAAAATAAAGCCAGAATAAATATATGAGGCGAAAAATTTAATAAGAAAGAAGCAAAATACATGGCGAAAGTGACTGCTTAATATAAAGTGATGAAGAAAGAGGAAACTATAATTTTAATTTCATGATTGAAGTTGGGTGTGTCCCACAAGGATAATGGGTTCCACGAAATTGAAAATATGGAAACAATTATCATATATTAAAATATTATTAATTTTATTATGAGTTATATATAAACATGTTAGGAGATGCTGGCAGGGCTGAAAAGTCTTGGCACGCCATATGCCAGGTAGATTATGGAATAAAAAAACACAATTAAAAGAGTTATGCGAATAACCATTTAGTACTAAAGAATATGCTTCTCTGTCTTGAAGCATGTCATATTGCAATGTTTTTATTAACTATTTGGTGCCAAATATTCGTGGATTTTATTGATTACTAATCTTCGTTGGTTGTTATATTGGCATGTTTAATTGACACTTGGTTTGGTCTAACATTTTTGCACGTTCTGAATATTACAATTATCACTATTCGAATCACGTTGGCCATGCTACGTTATTCTTCGTTACATTTCACTTTACTCTCTGATATGAAAAGTGATTAATGGAACCAGCTATGCAGCTACCCAACTCCTTTTTAATTATGTTTTCCTTAACAAATTAAGTTACATTATTATTGCTTAGTTTCTGACTATAACATTTGAATCAACAGTTCTATGTAACGTTTTGTATTCAATAGGAATGAACATATATAATACATATGCTGCAAACCAATATGTTATTCCAATGATACGGGGTCGATGTTTTTTTAAGTTGGGTTTCTAATTCAAACTTTATTAATAAAAACATATGGTTAAAAAAGAAAATCCTACTAAAAATAGTTAATTAGATTTTCCTACATCGTCAACAAAAATTAATAATATTTTATACCATTATGATAGGTAACAAAATTAATATAAGAGTTTAATTAACATGTTTCATTAGTGTAAAAACTTTTACATGGTAACTCAATAACAATTTTTCAAACTTTACCAATTAATATTTTAAAAGTCATATAAATAAAAAGTTGTGAGTGTAAAACTTTTTTAAACGGTAAGTACATACTAATTAAACTCATACTATAATATTGTAAAAAAATTAGATAAAAAATAATTTTAAAGATAGTTGTAAGAATAAAATATAATAAAATATGTACATAAAAAATATTATTTTCTTTATATATATTTATAAATTATTATTATTATTTCCCTTCCTGATTTGGGGTGAGTAAAATGAGTCAACCTCCTTGTTTTTTTTCCCCTAAAAGGAGTCAACCTCCTTGATATTTTTCTTAATCAAGCTCAATTCAAATAATCAGGCAATAAGCTAGTAAAATGGCTTAGAAAAAAAAAAAAAATGAGGCTAGTAAAATGAGTCTAAACCTTTTCAACTTAATTTGATTTGGTCCAAACTTGACGTGGGCTAGCCCAATGTTCCGTGTGTCAATTTGATTCTTAGAACGGAAATTTGTTTGGTTTTTGTTTTTTTTCAAGCAACTTGTAGCCTATCTTAACTATAAGAAAAATTAACTTAGTGACAACTATTTTAAAAAAAATTATCACTAAAAATAAGATTATTTAAAAAATTAATTATTGATATAATTGATTATAATCAAAATTAATTTTCAAAAGATGAGTAAACCAAAATTGCAGAGTTATGTTTAAAGAGATGGACGAAACATATTTCAAAACCTCCATGGTAGAGAAACAAACTTGAGGAAATCATTTAGCATTTGTAATTATATTGTCTAAAGATATGAATTAGTTGTATTGATCACTTTTATTCTTTAATTAATTGATATCAGTTTAATAATTGTTTGAGATACCTTCATTTAGGATGGAAATGAACTTGAAATATCTCCATTTAATATGGGGAAGAGGTTTTAGATATCTCAAGCTGGGATAGGGAAGAGAATCGGGATATCTCCATAACAGCGTGGGGAAGACAATAAGACGTTATTGTATGGAATATAGATTCATAAACTTTTTACGAATCTATGAAAACCTGTTCTAGGAACCGTAAAGTGAAAATTAGTGATCATGAGCATCATTATCTTTTTTTGTGGATTGTGTGTGTGTATGATAGTGTTAATTAAATAAAACTATTTTCTTATCGTGTTGATTATTATTATTATAGATTATTTGAATTAATTTATATTTTATATATAAAAATATCTTTTACCATGGGTACCATGGTTGGATTTTCTGGATTCTGCACTGGCTGAAAACAATGCTATTTGCGAACCCTTTTTTAAATTGTTTTATTCACTGAAACTCCCATCTAATTAAAAATGTTATTTTCAGAGAGTCTGAGGGTGATATTTTCGGAATCGAAGGATGCTGCTTGAAGATTTAATTTCTTATTAATTAAAATTTCCTTTTAGTATTGATTTGTAACTATTTTATAATAAATGTCTTTGTAATTGTTTTTCTTTTTCTATTTTATTTTTAGAGAGACCTAAATTTGAGGATTATATTTTGTGTAAGGATTCATGTATTTATTTACCTTGTTTTAGTACAAATTTATTATTATTTGTATAATTCTTCACTATTTTATTATACATTATTACTGTAACAAAAGATGTTACATTATGGTATCAAAGCAGTTCAATCCTAATTGGGTTGTGGAAATGAGTTTGTCTTTTGTTTTTTTTTTTAAAAAAATCAAATTTGGGCTTGTACGACTACTTGTTAGAACTATCAATGTGACATTTTAATCGCTTAGATATTGGGAGTGATCAACCTAGGATGGTGTGTATACTAATCTTTTGGATATTGGGCTTGATCAACCTAATATTTAGGGATTGTTTGCATATTCATGAAACTAAAAGGGGTTAGCAAAAGGGAGAGTTGTTGCTAGAGCAATAATATCTAAAAATCTTTAGTGAGTTGAACTATTTGAATTTTGTAGGAACGAATGTCTACTATTTGTGATAATCAAGATTTTGTTGAAGTGAATGGGTAGCTTTAGTTGATATAAAAGATTTCAGTCATGATTGTGTAAATAATTTGAATGGCTATATGAACGACATGACTTGTGATTGTGATTGAACATATTTTGTATTGTTGTTTATAAGTATCTATTTGTGTTTGTGATTGATCATACCTTAGATTGTTTGTAGTACCAAAAAGAAAAATGTAAAATCCATGTTTTTTTTTTGTTTTGAAATTTGATTAAATAACGTTGGGACTAATTTTTTCGTACCTTAAAATTTCAAATGTCTATAATGCTGTCATTATTCAAACGTTGAATTAGCAGTTAAGTGTCATATCAATGTGATTGACTCATTTTTATATTTCTATATTGATATTTTAGTCGTTATATTAAAAAAATTTATAGTTTTAATTTAACCTTAGAATTAAAAGCATATTAGTAACCCCTTTTAATGCTATAATTTATTTCTTTTACATTGGAATAAGTAATTTTGGGGATAAAATTCTTAAAAGGGGAGAAATGTAACATTCTGAAATTTTTAAAATAAGAATTATCTCATAAAATAAATTAATAAATAAGGATTATCTAGATATAGAATAATCTAGCTACTTAATAAATATAAGATTAAGTTATTATCTAGGTTAAATAAAGAAATTATTAAAATAAAGATTATTAGTGCAACAGTTCATTAGATAAGTCTATAAAACTATTTATTTCTTTTACATTGGGTTAGATAATTCCAGGACGAAATTCTTAAAAGGGGGGAGAAATGTAACATCTTAGAATTTTTAAAATAAAAATTATCCTATAAAATAAGTTAATAAAAATGATTATCTAGATGTATAAAATTTAGCTACTTAGTAAATAATAATATTAAGTTATTATTTAAGTTATTATTTTATTTAAATAAAAAAATAATTATAAATATTCATTTAAATAAAAAAAAGATATGATAGAATTTGATGCAATCCTACCTATCAAGGGCCCTGTCACTAGGGCAATGGCTAGGAGGATTGAAGAGGACTTGGCCCGGAAAGACTCATCAAGACCCCAGCTAATGATGAAGATAGATATTTTAGGCCATAGTCCTTAGTTTTCCTCTTGTAAATATTAATTAGCTTTTAATTCCCTTTTAGGCCTTGTATTTTGGCCATTTATTTTAGTTTCTAGAGTTTAGGGTGTAATTAGCTTAGGAAGGGAGGTGAGGGGAGTAAAGGGCCTAATAACACAAAGGAGTGTGAATCTCTTTCCACACCCCCTTGATTAGGCCGTGACACTCCCTAGCTTAAGGCTAGGCACCACTTTTAGTGGGCCTAATAGGGATTAGTGCTCCTAATACTATTTAGACCCAAGTCCCACATTGCCTAGTTTTGAGTGTCTTGCTCCCTCTTTGGGCTATAAATACACCTAGTCTCTCTTGTACAAATCACACTTGATTGAATGAAGTAAGACTCTTTTTGAGCAATTTATTCTTGAGTGTCTTTGAGAATCCTCTCTCTTGAGGAATCTCTCCCTTAAAGCTTTTATCAAGGGACCTCTCCCTTGTGGCAAGCAACATAAAATTTTTTGACTCATCTTTCTCCTAGAAAGTGGTGTCAACCCTCTCCCGTTTCTAACCTCTCCATGCTCCATTTTCTTAGAGGAAGGAACCTTGGTTGAAGAGATCAAGGGAGTGCATCATTTGGTATCAAAGCCATCTTCATGAAGGTTCATTTCCTCCTCCTTCTCCTTAGTTTATGTGTCTTTCTTTAGTTTCTTTTTTCTGCAGTTTTTTATACTTTATTTCTTGCTTCCTTTATTGTCATTTAAATTCCTTATTGTCTTGAAGTTTATGTCTTAGTTCTTGCAATTTTTATTTCCATGTCTTTATTGCTTTCTAGATTCAATTTATTTTGTTCATTTCTATTGAATCTTTGTATGTTTCCTTTAGGTTTGTTTCTTTAAATTTCTGCCCATCTTTTTAATTTTTCCTTAATCTAGTGCTTACCCTAAGAGGATCATAGTAATGACTTCACAAACTTTGTGAAGGAAGCCACACAATTGTGGTTTTGATCCTTGGATGCACTTTTGCTTCTTTCATTTAGAGTTCTTGCATTTTAATTCTATTTTCCTGCACCTTTTTCTCTATTTTTTTCCTGCACCTATTTCTCTATTTTTTCCAGCCCCTATTTCTCTGTTTTTGTGTCACATTCTTGGTCATTTTGAGTCATTTATTTTCAGTTTTAATCCTCCTATGTTGTGTCTTATTTTGGTATTGTTTAGTCCTTTTAATTGTCACTTAAAATCCATTGTTTAGCTCTTTTATTTTACCATAAAAGTGTGTTATTTTTCTATTGGAAATTGAGCATCAAAGAGGCTTACTCTTGATCCCATGTCCTTAGAGTCTCACATGCTATTTAGATCTTAGCATGTTCTTTAAAAAAAATCTTCAAAAAAATTAATGCTCAATTTCTTCCAAATTTCATTCACTTGTTCAATAATTTTAGTATCTTAATTTTGTGCTAGTTTTTGTGGTGATTTTTGTTGATTGGCATGTTGGGTATGTAATTGGGCTGATTATTGAGTAATCAAGTTGGCCTCAACTTCCATAAAACTCTCCTTGTGCCATTTATTTTTTATCACCTAAAATTACTAGTTCATGTTAGGTTGCTTTGTTTCTTAATTTTGCACTTTTGTATATCAATTATGGTGGCCATTTCCTATCCTTTGTTCAAGCATTTATGATTCTTTGACTCCTCACTGTATTTGCTTCAAAATTTTGTTAAGAGGTGTAGCAAAATTGTTTAAAAAATAGAAATTAAAAAGAAAACAAGTGAAAAAAAAAACGTGTTAGTAAAAGAAAATTTGTTAAAAAAAAAAAAAGAAGTGAAAAGAACAAAATATCTTTAGTGCACCTCATATTGTCCCAATGACTAAAAGGAGTGATTTAAAAAAAAAAAAGAATGAATGTTGCTTGAACATACTTGCATATAATTTGGCCATATTGATTTTAAATTATGCAAATGATTGAAACTTTTGAGTCATTTTTTTTTTTGTTTTTGTAGTCCATTCTATTCTAGGCCCATTACTATCTTTCTACCTACACCATTTTTACTTGCTTGTCTTCTTTGGTTATCTTTGTGTTTGTCTAAATAATTCTTTCCCCTTGGATGTTTATCTCCCTTCCTTGAGTTTTCTTTTCTTGTTTTTTTTTATTGCATTGCACTCTCTTGGTTCCTCCTTGGGTGCGCCACTTTGTTGAAGGAAAAGAAAGGTCAAACCAAGCTTTCCACAAGGGAAGCATCTTGAGGTGTGTTGAAGCAAGCTAAGGAAGAGGTTCATTCAAGGGAGCAACACCACTTTGAGAGAGGCAAAAACTTGGAGTAGAGAGCAACTTCAAACATCAGCCTTTTGTTTCTTTTTGTTTAATTGGATGTAAATTTTATTAAGACCATTTTAATTGAGGTGTTGGATGCCCATAAGGGTCACCTCTTTGATTGTAATAATTTTTTAGTTTCTCGTTTAGGTGGGAGAAGGAATTGGTACCCCATCTCTCCACTTTAGGTGCACGCCTTTAGATCCTTACCTTTGCTTTAAATTTCTTTTATTTGTTTTGCATCTTAGTGTGAAAGGCTTTTGAGTTCCAAAGACTCTTAAGTAATTCACTTAGAGAGAAAACAAAACAAAAGAGTAAGGAGTTTTGCCCATAGGTTCTTCCCAATTACTTTCAAAATGAGCTCACACACATCTAGTAAAGGTAGTGTAAATCAACAAGGTTCTCAAAAAACCAACAACATGGATAAGTTTGTAAGTGAATTTAGGGAATGAAGGGTAGAGGAGAGAAAAGAAAGAAAAGAAAGGGAGAAAAGAGAAGAAAAGAGGCGTGGAGAGAAAGAAAAAGAAAAGAGAGAAAGAGAGTTAAGAGATGAAAGACGAAGAGAGGAAAAAGAGCGTGAGAAAAGAGAGAAAGAAAGTAAGGAGAAAAGAGAGAGACAAGAACGAGAAAAAAGAGAAGAAAGACGGAGGGAAGAGAAAGAAAGAGAACAAAGAGAAAGAGAAGAAAAAAAGGAAAGAGAAGAGAGAGAGAGGGAAGAGAGAAGAGAAGAGCGTGAAAGAGAAGAAAGAAGAGAAAGATGAGTTAGAGAAAAACATAGGTACAGGTCTGCCTCTAGTGAAGTAAGTGAAATTGAGGGATATGAAAGACCTAGGGTAAGGAGAGCACAACAACATCATAACCAACCCCAAGCCCAACCTAGGGAACAAAAAGTTGACCTCCCTCATTTTCATGGCAAAGAAGATGTGGAAGCCTACCTTGATTAGGAAATGAAGGTAGAGCAACTCTTTGTTTGTTATAACATAAGTGAATAAAGAAAAGTTCCGCTAGCAACCCTTAGCTTCCAAGGGCATGCCATGTATTGGTGGATCTCCTTAGTCAATGAGAGGCGCCGCCTTCGTAATCCTTCGGTGGATTATTGGAATGATCTCAAGGGGGCTATGAGGCGGAGACACGTCCCTTCTTATGTTGAAAGAGAGCTCTTGGATAAACTCCAAAGATTAAAACAGTACAACTCAAGTGTTGAGGAGTACAGACAAACCATGGAGCTTTTCATGATGAGAGCGGGCGTCATCAAAGAACCAAGGGCCACCGAAGCTAGATTTTTAAGTGGTTTGAACTCTGACATAAGAGACAAAGTTGAGCTCTTACCATATAATAATCTAGATGACCTAGTCCAACTTTGCATAAGAGTGGAAAATCAATTAAAAAGAAAAGGTGGAGCAAAAAGAGAATTTCCATCCTACAATTATGCAAAGAGGGACCTAGGCAAGAGAAGCTCTTCCAAGAGCTCTCCTAAAAAGGAACCATCCAAGCATGTGCATAAAAAACATAAACCCATGCATCATAGAGACAACCCCCCTACTAGTTCTAACAATAGGACTAGTAGTATTAAATGCTTTAAATGTCTTGGGAGAGGCCACATTGCCTCTCAGTGCCCCAATAAGAAAACCATGATCATGAGGGGCCAAGAGATTTTTAGTGAGAGTAGCTCATCTTCCTCCTCTAGTGAGAGTGAGGAAGAAGGGGGTCATGAGCATCATGAGCATGGCATTATTGAAAATCCTTGTGATGGAGACCTCTTAATGGTTAGGCGCCTTCTTGGAAGCCAACCCCTTGAGCTTAAACACTCCCAAAGAGAGAACATTTTTCATACACGTTGTAAAGTTTTAGACAAAACCTATTCTCTCATTGTGGATAGTGGATCCTGCTGCAATTGTTGTAGCTTAAGGTTGGTAGAGAAGCTAGCCTTACACCCAATTCCTCATCCTAGACCTTACAAGCTCCAATGGCTAATGAGGAAGGGGAAATGGTTGTAAACCAACAAGTGAAGGTGTCGTTCTCCATTGGAAAGTATCAAGATGAGATCTTATGTGATATAGTTCCAATGGAGGCTGGCCATATCTTGTTAGGGAGGCCTTGGCAGTTTGACAAACAAGTCATTCACCATGGCTACTCTAATGAGATAATCCTCACTCATAAGGGTAAAAGAATAAAGTTGACTCCTCTCACACCTTCATAAGTGGCTGAGGATCAACTCATCATGAAACATAAAAGAGATGAGAAAAAAAAAAGTTCAAAGTAAAAAAAAAAAAGCTTTCATCCCTAAAGCTTGAAAAGGGTAAAGAGGGAGAGTTGGAAGGAGGTACCCCTTCCAAAGAGGTAATTAAGAAAGAGAGTCATTTTGCAACAAAAATGGATATTAAAGAAGCTCTCTTGCTTGATCGACCTTTTTATCTCCTTCTTTGTAAAGAGGTGCCTTCTGGCACTGCCACAAGTCATGAAATTGAGTCTCTTCCAAAAGGGGTGCAAAATCTTTTAAAAGAATTTGATGATCTTTTCCCTCAAGAGGTTCCGAGGGGATTACCACCTCTAAAGGGAATAGAACACCAAATTGACCTTGTTCCTGGTGCAAGTCTGCCCAATAGACTCGCGTATAGGACAAACCCCGTTGAGACCAAAGAAATTGAGTCTCAAGTTCAAGACTTGTTGGAGAAGGGTTGGGTTCAAAAGAGCTTTAACCCTTGTGCGGTTCCTGTTTTGTTGGTGCCCAAAAAGGATGGAAAATGGCGGATGTGTATGGACTGTCGTGCCATCAATAACATCACCATTAAGTATAGGCACCCAATCCCTAGGCTAGACGATATGCTTGATGAATTGCATGGAGCCAAAATATTTTCAAAAATTGATCTTAGAAGTGGTTACCATCAAATAAGAATCAAAGAAGGAGATGAATGGAAAACTGCTTTTAAGACCAAATTCGGTCTTTATGAATGGTTGGTGATGCCTTTTGGGCTCACCAATGCTCCAAGCACTTTCATGCGTCTCATGATTCATGTACTTAGGGAATGCATTGGTAGGTTTGTAGTTGTTTATTTTGATGATATTTTAGTCTATAGTAGGTCTTTAGAAGAACATATAGGACACCTTAGGGAGGTCTTATCTGTCCTTAGAATGAATAAACTATTTGCAAACTTAGAAAAATGCACTTTTTGTGTTCCTAGTGTGGTTTTCTTGGGCTTTGTCATTAGTGCCCAAGGGGTCCAAGTGGAACCCCAAAAAATCAAGGCCATTCAAGAATGGCCCACCCCTACTAGTGTGACTGAGATCAAGAGCTTTCATGGTCTCGCAGGATTTTATAGGCGCTTTGTGCCTAACTTCTCCACACTAGCTTCACCACTCAATGACTTGGTGAAGAAGGAAGTTCCTTTCTTGTGGGGTGAAAAAAAAAGAATCTTTTCAACTGCTCAAGGATAAACTCACTAATGCACCCGTTCTAGCCTTCCCCGACTTTTCAAAAACTTTTGAGCTAGAATGTGATGCATCGGGAGTAGGTGTAGGAGCTGTGCTGTTGCAAGGTGGGCACCCCATTGCTTATTTTAGTGAAAAACTCAATGGTACCCACATCAACTACCCCACCTACGAAAAGGAGTTTTATGCTTTGATCCGTGCCCTCCAAACTTAGGAACATTATCTTGTTTCCAAGGAATTTGTCATTCATAGTGACCATGAGTCACTTAAGTATTTGAGGGGGCAAGGAAAGTTGAACAAGAGGCATGCTAAATGGGTTGAATTTCTTGAAACTTTTCCTTATGTCATAAAATATAAAAAGGGAAAAACAAATGTGGTGGCCGATGCTCTTTCAAGGAGGCATTCTCTCCTTGCCACCCTCAGTGCTCAAATTTTGGGATTTGATGACATAAAAGAAATGTATCCTTCTGACCAAGACTTTGGAACCATTTATACTGCCTCATCTTCCAAAGCCAAAGATGGCTTCTACATGTGTGAGGGGTACTTATTCAAAGAGGGCAAACTTTGTGTACCCCAAGGATCCATTAGGAAATTGCTAACAAAAGAAAGCAGTGAAGGTAGGCTCATGGGGCATTTTGGAATTGATAAAACCTTAATGCTTTTAAAAGAAAAGTTATTTTGGCCCCAAATGAAAAAAGATGTCCAAAGACATTGCTTGTGATGCATAGCTTGTTTACAAGCTAAGTCCCGAGTAATGCCTCATGGACTTTACACACCTTTACCCACTCCTTCTACACCTTGGGTAGATATTAGCATGGATTTTATCTTTGGGCTCCCAAGAACCCAACGAGGTGTAGACTCCATCTTTGTGGTAGTGGACCGCTTTAGTAAAATGGCACATTTCATTCCCTGCCACAAAGTGGATGACGTGAGTCACATCGCAAGGCTTTTCTTTCGTGAGGTTGTCCGCTTGCACGGAATACCTTCAACCATAGTCTCTGATAGGGATGCTAAGTTCCTTGGCCATTTTTGTAAAACTCTTTGGGCAAGGCTAGGAACTAAGCTCTTATTTTCTACCACTTGTCATCCTCAAACAGATGGACAAACTGAGGTAGTAAATAGATCCTTATCCACTATGTTGAGGGTACTCTTGAAAGGCAACCACAAGTCTTGGGATGAATATCTCCCCCACATTGAATTTGCATATAATAGGGTGGTTCATCGAACCACTAAGCACTCCCCTTTTGAGGTTGTATATGGTTTTAATCCTCTCACCCCTCTGGACTTGTTACCACTCCCTAACACCCGAATTTTTCATAAAGAAGGGAAAACTAGGGCTGATTTTGTCAAAAAATTACATGAGAGGGTCAAAACTAAGATTTAAACCCAATCTAAGGGGTATGCTTTATCTAGCAACAAGGGGAGGAAGGAAGTCATCTTCGAAAGGGCGATTGGGTTTGGCTTCACCTAAGAAATGATCGTTTCCCTTCTAAGAGGAAGTCCAAACTTAGCCCTGGAGGAGATGGTCCCTTCCAAATCCTTGAGAAGGTAAATAATAATGCATATAAGTTAGACCTTCCCGAGGATTATGGAGTTAGCACTACCTTTAATGTTTGTGATCTTACCCCCTTTTTAGGTGCTGACATGGAAGAGGACGACCCTTCAGATTTGAGGACAAATCCTTCCGATGGGGGAGGAGATGATGCAATCCTACCTATCAAGGGCCCTCTCACTAGGGCAATGGCTAGGAGGATTGAAGAGGACTCTTGGCCCGGAAAGACTCATCAAGACCCCAGCTAATGATGGAGATAGATATTTTAGGCCATAGTCCTTAGTTTTCCTCTTGTAAATATTAATTAGCTTTTAATTCCCTTTTAGGCCTTGTATTTTGGCCATTTATTTTAGTTTCTAGAGTTTATGGTGTAATTAGCTTAGGAAGGGAGGTGAGGGAAGTAAAGGGCCTAATAACACAAAGGAGTGTGGATCTCTTTCCACACCCCCTTGATTAGGCCGTGACACTCCCTAGCTTAAGGCTAGGCACCACTTTTAGTGGGCCTACGAGGGATTAGTGCTCCTAATACTAATTAGGCCCAAGTCCCACATTGCCTAGTTTTGAGTGCCTTGCTCCCTCTTTGGGCTATAAATACACCTAGTCTCTCTTGTACAAATCACACTTGATTGAATGAAGTAAGACTCTTTTTGAGCAATTTATTCTTGAGTGTCTTTGAGAATCCTCTCTCTTGAGGAATCTCTCCCTTAAAGCTTTTATCAAGGGACCTCTCCCTTGTGGCAAGCAACATAAAATTTTTTGACTCATCTTTCTCCTGGAAAGTGGCGTCAACCCTCTCCCATTTCTAACCTCTCCATCCTCCATTTTCTTAGAGGAAGGAACCTTGGTTGAAGAGATCAAGGGAGTGCATCAGAATTCATATTCAAACTAAAATATTAGGAATTTATTATTATGAAATAATTATTGTAGTTAAGATAAAATGTTTGTTATATTTGATTATTTGTAGTTAAGATAAAATGATTATTGTAATCCTTAACAATGATATAAATGTGTATGATATTTCACCTTAATATGTATATTACGTTTATAGAAATTATATTTGACTTGTAAATAAAATGTAGAATTTAGATGACATGATCATGATTGAGATAAAAATAATAATAATTGGATAAGAATCAATCAAATAATTTAAAAATTAAATCATTAGGAATCTTACATGAAAATAAATTGATTTAAAATAATATTAGTTTTAAAATAAAAGTAAAATATAAAACTAATCGTTAAGAATCTTACGTGAAAATAGAGGAATATTTGATTTCATTTTAAATTTGAATCATAAACTAATCTTTTCCAAAAAAGAAAGGATAGAGGAGAGGGAAACTGACCTTAAGCTATTGTATAGGATTAAGTAGTTTTCTTGAAAGAATTATATACTAGTTGACTATTCAAGGGTTAAGAGAGAGGAGAGAAGAATAAACCAAAGTTACAGAATTATGTTTCAAAAGATAAGTAAAACATATTTCAAAACTTCCATGGTAAAGAAACGAATTTGAGGAATTCATATTAGCATTTTTAATTATATTATTTAATAATATGAATTAGTTGTGTTGATAACTTTTATTCTTTGATTAATTGATATTTATTTAATAATTGTTTGAGATACCTCCATCTAGGATGACGATGAACTTGAGATACTTCAATTTAATATGGGGAAGAAGTTTTAAATACGTCAATCTGGGACGGGGAAGAGATTTAAGATACCTCTATAATAGCGTGGGAAGGCAATGGGATGCTATTGTATGAAATATGAGTTTATAAAACTTTTACGAATCTATGAAAACTTGGTTGAGAACCGTAGAATGAGAGTGAGTGATCATGAGCATCGCTATCTTTCTATGTGGATTATGTGTGTGCATGATGGTGTTAATTAAACAAAACTATTTTCTTATCGTGTTTATTACTATTATTATAAATCATTTGAATTAATTTATATTTTGTGTATAAAAATATCTTTTACCGGTTGAATTTTTTGGATTCTGCACCGGCTAAAAATAATGTTATTTGCGAATCCTTTTTGAAATTATTTTATTCACTGAGATTCCCATCTAATTAAAAGTGTTGTCATTTTCAGAGTCTCAGGGTGAAGTTTTTGGAATTGAAGAATGCTGTTTGAAGATTTAGATTTTTATTAATTAAAATTTTCTTTTAGGATCTTTCTATTTTATTGTCAGAGACCCAAATTTGAGGATTATATTTTGTGTAAAGATTCATGTATTTATTTAGGTTGTTTTAATAAAAAAATCAAAATTTATTATTATTTTTATAATTCTTCACTATTTTATTATGAGTTATTATGGTAAGAAACAACATTACAAAGAGCAGTCATTAAGGATAATCAACAAATATTGAATTTTATAAAAGTTTATAATTAATTGTCCCTGATTTGATGCAATGAATATGAAAAAATGGAAAGAAGGGAGTTGGAATAGAACTCAAAATATTGTCACACCTATGTATTTGCATGTTTATTAAAAATATTTATTATGAAATGTAAGCATATATTAATAGGGAGAAATTAATAATAGGTATTTTGAAAAGTGGACATCAAAATGGGGTATTGCTGTTCTTAATAGTATAGATATAGAAGTATAGATATAAAATATAATATAATATCATATATTATACATTATACATATAATTGGACAATTATATATATTGGATATCAATATTTTAAAATAATGTTTTGTTTAAAATTATAACGTAGGTCTATTGGTAATGTATATGTTTGGAAAATAAGAGGTTATGGGTTCAAGTCCCCTTTATGATAAATTAGTTTGTTTATTTAATTTTAAAATAGGTGTAAGGGTAGAATAGGTATTTTGAAAAGTGGACATCAAAAGGGGGTATTGCCTTTATTAATAGTATAGAAGTATAGATATAGATTAATCATATACATATAGATATAGATTAATCGTATAGGTATAGGTATAGGTATAGGTATAGGTATAGGTATAGGTATAGGTATAGGTATAGGTATAGGTATAGATATAGATATAGAAGTATAGATATATTATAAATATAATATCATATATTATACAACATGGATATAATTATCCAAAGGGTAGAATAAGTATTTTGAAAAGTAGACATCAAAAGGGGATATTCCCTTAATAGTATAAAGATAGTATTATAATATAATATATTATACATTATAGATAGAATTGAACAATTATGTATGTTGGATATCAATATTTTAAAGTAATTTTTTGCTTAAAGTTATATGGTTGGTAAAATATATGTTTGAGAAATAAAAGTTATGGGTTCAAGTCCCTCTTATGAAAAATTAGTTTATTTTTTTAATTTTAAAATAGGTGTAAGGATAGAATAAGTATTTTGCAAAGTAGACATAAAAAAAGGGTATTCCCTTTATTAATAGTATAGATTAATTTTAAAATAGGTGCAAGGGTAGAATAGGTATTTTGCAAAGTAGACATCAAAAGGGGGTATTCCTTTTATTAATAGTATAAATAATATATAGTATACAATATAATATCATATATTATACATTATAGATATAATTGGACGATTATGTATGTTAGATATTAATATTTTAAAGTAATTTTTTGCTAAAAATTATAAGATTGGTCTAGTGGTAAAGTATATGTTTGGGAAATAAGAGGTTATAGGTCTAAGTCCCTCTTATGACAAATTAGTTTATTTTTTTAATTTTAAAATATGTGTAAGAGTAGAATAGATATTTTGCAAAATAAACATTAAAAGGGGGTTTCACTTTATTAATAGTATAGATGATATTTAATATTTAACTAATAAGTATCCTAACTTTACTTAATTATTACCTTATAACCCATCATGGAGTGACTTAATTTTTATAATAATAAAAATGAGACAAATTAGTTTCTTTTAAGAAACTTTTTTATATATTTTTATATGGGTTAACCAGTTGGCCTATGTAGGCTTTGCAGGATGGGTGCGGGCTAAAATATAATGAGTCGGTTTAAAATGTAGACTTCACCGACCGAGTTTAATAAATGAGTTTTACATTTTTGCGGTTGAGTTACTTGCATGCTATTTCTATCTGTGGGTTGTGCAACTCTTGCCTCACTTTTTAGTATGTTTAGAATTGTACTAAATTGTAAATCACATGTTTGGACCTGCCATGTCTTTCTTCTACACTTGTTAACCACAATATTTACTGCATTTTGCTAACAATCGCAAACATTCTTTCTTGTTCATTAAGAATTCATGAAATTTTACTAATACAAGGCTTATATTTACGAAGACTGACAAGTTAGAGAGTATTAAAGTGTTAAATTGTGATTGCAATCCTAACCACGGTTTCGTTGTATTCTTTGATATTGTGAGAAATTGTAGACAAATACAATTGATGTATAATTGTAGGCGCATTGTGATTGCAAATACTCATAATACCTCACATTGTGGTCAAAATCATAGTCACATACCTTTTTTTTTAAAACCATGAGCGTATAGCCGTATGGGTAGTATTTTTATTCAGTATTCACTCCCTTTCTAATTATGGAAAACAAATAAACCTCTAAATCTTTTAGGGTGATAAGGTAATTGGTGCAAGTGTGAAGTTTTCAATCATCTTCTTTTATCTAGGAGACTTAGTGCTTATTTGACAACAGTTTTATAAAATTGTTTTTAGTATTTTAATATTTAAAAACTAAAAAACTCGTTTAGATAATGTTTTTTTAAAACTGTTTTCACAAACAGTTCTAGTTTTTTAGTTTTTAAAAACTAAAACACAGGAACAACTAAAATTAGTTTTGTTTTTCAGTTTTCTATTTTTATTTTGAAAACTCAAAATACAATAAAAATATGCTATTTTTTGCTTTTAATTAATGAAATTTTAATAAATATGAACAAATTTTTCTATTTTTACATCTTCAAAACAATTTTCAAATAACACTTACTAAATAAGTTTTTTTTTTTGTCTTTTCTTCCTGAAAACAGTTTTTGAAAACTATTCTTGAAAACTCTTTTAAAAAACTAAAAAACAAAATTAAATCAATCAAACCCTTAAATTTTAGATCTTACTTAAAAAAGATCAGAGTGTAGTTTTATTGGAACCAACATGTTTGTAAAATAAAATAAAAAAAACAAACCTCAAGGTAATAAAGTATCTTGATACTTAATTGTGTGTGTTATGAAGTGGGAAAGTTATTGTTGAAAAAATTAGAACAAAAATACTCTACTTTAACATACAAATAATAACGAGCATTTTAATCAAATACTTTGATTCAAGTATTTTTCACTCTTGAACCATGACAACGGTTAACAGAAGGTTCAAGCCTGAGAGTTTATATAAACAAAAATAATATAAGGGAATGTTTTAATTATTGTCCAGTCTCTAATCCAATTTGAAGAGATTGGATGCTAAATCTATGACTATGAAACTCTTTCTTTAAAAGAAAAAATAGTAAAATTGAAAATGACAATAGCACAAATAAATTAGTAGTTTCTTCTTACCATGTTTTTCATTGGCTATATGACTTACGAGAGTCGAAGATTATCCATGATGAAAAAAAAGCTCTTCCTTAAATGCTATTCAATGTCTCAGAAATAAAAATGTAGACAATATTTTCTATCAAACAGAAGAGAAATTTTAACCAGTTGATGAGATATAACACTGGCTGGATTTTATTGCTGTGATGATATGATCTGAATTGAAAATGGATATTAGTAAGTACATGCTATTTTGATTTGGATACACATCAATGATACTCGAAAAGCCACACATGCAGTTTCTGCATCTATTTGTAGATTTTAATTCAGCTATAACATAATTTACAAACTATAAAGAACAATAAAAGAAGGATCATTGATCTTCCCTTCTTAGATTCATCATTTTGAACCCATCTTGACACTTGAAGATGAATGAAGCAGTGAAGAGACAGAGAAGCTTGAGTTGCTGCTTTTTGTTTTCAAAGTTTGCATGGTTGGTACTGATGAAGAAGTTGGCACAACTCCACCAAAGGTTTTATTCCCACATGCACCATTTGCAGGAGACCCTTTTAGAAGCACATCAAATTTTGCATACTCCTCCCTTTCATGCTTTATCTCCTTGAGCATTGCCGCAATATCTCTCATTGTTGGCCTTTCATCAGGAGATGAATTCACACACAATAAAGCAATTCCCAATGCCTGCATCATTTCCTCTATTTCTGATTCTGGTCTAGAGAGTAAGCTAGAATCAAGTACTTCAAGACCCTTTTTCTGTCTCACCCAATCAACAACATGCAGACCATCTGGTATGGTTGGATCAATCGGTTGCTTACCTGTCAAGACTTCTAATAGAACAACACCATAGCTATAAACATCACTCTTCTCTGTGATCTTCATCATGTAGCCATATTCTGAAACAAATTCAAAGTCATCTTCAAAAAGCTAAACATATTATCTAAAATATGTTAAAAGATACAGAATATGAAGGATTCCAATCAAGTACAAAGAGCTATGTGAAGCTTTCTAAAACAAATTGATAGGTATAGTTTCTTCACATTTGTTTTTCCGTCAATCAAAATTCTATGTATATAGGAATAGTTTCGAAGAATAATAGAAGCAAGTTTTGCAAATAGCAAACAAGTTAAAAAGCAAAAGAAGAATTAATCAAGTTGGTGTGGAAGGCTGACTAACCTGGAGCAATATATCCATAGGAACCAGCAACTGTATTGGAAGAACGACCAAAATCGCCATCATCAACAAGCTTAGCCAAGCCAAAGTCAGCAATGTAAGGTTCAAATTCAAGGCCAATGAGGATGTTATTGGCTTTAATATCTCTGTGGACTATAGGAGGGACACAATCATGATGTAGATATGCAAGGCCTTCTGCAGCACCTAGCAAGATTCTGTACCTGAGTTCCCATTCAAGAGAATTTCCAGTCCTCTCGTGAAGTAGACTACTCAAACTTCCATTCGGCATATAATCGAAAATAAGCAATCTTGTTTTTCTGTTCCAACAGCACCCCAAGAATCTGACAATGTTCTTATGACGGATTGAGCCAAGGGCCTTGACTTCAGCTGAGAACGAGTCACGAACTCCACTTTTTTCTTCCTTAAATGCTTCTTCTTCATCAATTGTTGTAGGCCACAATTTCTTCACAGCAATGACTTCACCAGTATCCATTTCAGCTCTATAAACAACACCAGAACATCCCTTTCCAATAATATTTCTTTCAACTAAACATCTCAGTATTTGTTCCACTGAAAAGCTTAGCTTCTGGAATGGTATGAATTGCCATGGCCATGAGTCCCCCAATTCTGAATCATCATCTCTAATGGTTCTTCTTGCTTTGATCACAGCAGTTATCCCCATAACAATCATTATTACTGTTAAGGCTATCAGCAGTCCAATGGCTACCTTAAGCCTTTGTGATTTCCTTACTTCATTTCCATTCAGTGCCATACCAGTCTTGCCAGAATCTTTCATAAAGCATGAGAGCCCTTGATTTGCAGTGAAATCTTTTGATGCCAACTGCCTGAAAAGCTTATTATCTGGAAGACAGCCAGAAAATTTGTTGAAAGAAACATTCAGGGAGACAAGATTGTCTAAATCTGCAAGAGGTTGCAAATCTCCTTCCAACTGGTTGTGTGAGAGGTCCAATATGGAAAGCTTGTTAAGAGCAGATATCTGAGCTGGGATTATTCCACTGAATGAATTGCAACTAAGATTAAGAGCGATTTCTAGAGTCTCAATGTGGCCGAGCTCAGCCGGTATGCTTCCACTGAGGTTATTTCTACTAAGATCAAGCAGTTGGAGATTTGAACATAGGCCCAGTGATGCAGGAATAGGTCCAGAAAATAAGTTATTGCTTAGGATAAGCTTACTCATAGAAACAAGCCGGCCCAAACTGGCTGGTAGAGGACCTGAAAACTTGTTGGAAGATGCATCCAATACCTGAACTGCTGATAGTGAAGACAAAGAATTAGGCAGAGGGCCTTCCAAGTTGTTGCTGCTGAAGTCTATCATTTGCAGTTCAGAGCAGCTTCCAATCTCATCAGGTACTGGCCTGGAGAGGCGGTTCCCGGAGAGGTCTAAAAAGTTCAAGCTCTTGAGGTTTCCTACTGTCTTGGGAATGCTACCAGTAATCCTATTGTTTCCAAGCCTCAACCTTATAAGAGAGCTGCAACTGCCTATTTCATTTGGTATGAAACCTGATATGTCATTTGAAATCAGAAGAAGTTTTGTGAGGTTCTGGAGCTGGAACAGGCCAACAGGAATACTACCAGTGAGTGCATTGCGCGACAAGTCCAGTGCTTGAAGGTTACTACAGTTCCCCAAAGTGGAGGGAATGCTTCCCTCAAGTTGGTTCTGCCAAGCAAAGAACACGATGAGGTTTGACAACTGGCCAAGCTCTGGTGGAATCAAGCCTGAGAGCTGGTTTGTGTCAACTTGCAACTGTTGAAGATTTTTAGCATTTGAAAGACTAGAAGGGATTGAACCAGACACATTGTTGTCACTAATCATAAACTCTTCAAGCTCCAAAAGACCCCCCAAAGACACAGGAATAGTACCAGATACAGAATTCAAAGAGAAATCAATTTTTCTCAAGCTTGTACAGTTACCAATCTCTTCTGGGATGGCCCCTACAAGACCATTTTGCCACAAAAACAACTGTTCCAGCTTCTTGAGCTTACCAAGCTCAGATGGAATAGACCCTGATAGGCTATTTTCATATAGGAATAAGTCAACAAGTTCAGAACAGTTACCTAACTCTGGTGGAATTTCACCAGACAGCATGGTAGTATAAATTGACAGTGTCTGAAGTTTGTTAAGCCTACCCAAAGAAGCAGGCAAAGAACCAGATATTCTGGTATCAGCCAGCCCCAACACTGTCAAATTGCTGCATTCTCCAAGCTCTTCAGGAATCTTCCCAACTATATCTTTGTTCCCTCCTACTCTTAGTGACTCAAGTTGTAACAACTTCCCCAGCTCAGGTGGAAGAGTCCCACTTATCTGATTATCAAAAAGGAGTAGATTTTTCAGGCCAATGCAATTGCTTAACTCGACTGGGATTTTTCCAATAAGCTGGTTAGAGTTCAAAGACAAGTTCTGAAGGTTTGGAAGCTTGCCAATGGTTGCAGGAATAGAGCCTACAAGGTTGTTAGAGCTGAGGTCAATAACAGTGAGAGAAGAACAATCACCAATGTCTGAAGGGATGGTTCCAGTGAGATTGGCATCAGAAATCACAAGCTTTTGAAGAGAGTGAAACGAAGAGAGGTTGGAAGGTATAGGAAGCTCAAGAGGGATGGATTGTATGGTGATTTCAGTGACAAAGCCTAGTGAGGAGCACGTTATGGATGTCCAGTTGCATGGATTAGGGTGAAGGATGTTCCAGTTAGAGAAAGAAGGAGAGGGTGGTGATGCAGAAGAACTATGGAGCCAAGAGAAGAGTGTTGAGGCTTCATGGTTGGCTGAGAAAGCAAGGCCATAGAAAAGTGTAACTTGGAGGAGAATGATACAAAACAATGAAGAAGGAGAAGAAGAGAAAGAGATGTACAAGGATTGCCTCGAGTTGAGCATTGAAACAATGAAACATTTGCCTCAAATTCCAAACTTTTCTTCTCCTTGGGTTTGAGTCATTGGGTTTTGCACTCTTCACTCAACCTCTCCCTACCTGTGAGAGTGTGTATGCTACTGGGGCTTTCTTGCTTTGAACTCAAACTCAGAGTGGCAATTGTATTTCCGAAACAAAGCTAAAAGGGAAGGAGCATAGGAGAATAAAATAACATAAAATTTAATGCCTAGAGATCAGAAAATCTGCAGAAGTAGCACAACCCCACCTCACCTAAGATGCTTCTTTGTGTCTAAGCAAAAGCATTAGAATAATGGGGCTGTGCCAGGTGGTGTTTCTTGCAATGAATGTAGGCATCTTATATACCTCTGGACCTTGGCTGCACTGCACATATATCTGATTTATGCTTTTTGTTTATTGCTCAACTCCTGACTCCATGGTACTTTCTTAGCCAGTGTGCTTTCCTCATACTCCTGTTTCCTAACTCCATCTCTCTCTCATTTTTAATGAATGAAAAGTTTTTAAGAGGAATAGTTGTACAAATTCTTAATAAATTATATTAAAATTCTTTATTTCAAATTAGTGTACCACTTTTTTATCTTAAGAAATTGATGTTATCTTCGACATAGGATATTTCATCCGACTCCATGCTCTCTCATCACATTTCGCATTTCTGAGTATAGTTGGCTAAATATCAGAGACTAATCAAGAGATTAATATCTAATTAATCTCTTTCAATGAATATTTTATGTACACAAACCCGTGGATTATATTATTGATCACATAATTATTTATTAATTAATTTTAATTATAATTTATATATATCGATAAAAATACTTATACTATGTCAATGAAAAAAAAATTATTTTAATGTTTAATCATGGTCTTTCATATTGTAGATTAATTAATCTTATTAATTAATATTTAAAAGTCATATAAATGAAAAATTATTATCAAATATTAGTGTAAAACTCTTTTACATATCAGTATATAAATGTTAAATTATATATATATATAATATAATATAATGAAACAATTGATTTTAAATAAATTAATTTTATAAATTTTGAAGTTAGGTTTTTTTTATTCAATGTTTATATTATAAAATAAGTTAAAAATGAGTAAAATTCAGTATAGATTTTTCTATCTTTTATAAAATTTATTTAAAGTTATTTAAACTCAAATTTTTTTAGGAAAACTTAAAAATTATTTCTAAATCAAAATCAATTTTAAACTCTTCTTTCACATGAAATTAAATACATAAATATTTATCTATAATTAACTCTACATTTAAAATAAATCTCTAATGTAAAAAGTAAAAAAAAAAAATCCTCTTACTATAATTTGGAAGCAAAATCAAATTTGCTGAATTCAAATAAAACTTTGATGTTGCAATTAAGAAATAAGTGTTTAAAGTTATTCGTCATTTATATAATATATTTATAAGTAAAAGTCAACAAATCTATAAAGATGGTTATCATTGAATAATTATTTAAAATGCTCAATGCATAACATATTTTCCCTAAAAATAACATGAATAAATAAATGATATCTAAATTTATTTAATATTAAAGTTTTAAACCATTGAAATAATGTGGATAACATCTAAATTCATTTAATGTTAAAGTTTTAAGTTATTAGATCTCATTTATACTCATTACTACATTGACCTCCACCGGTAAACCAAACTTAATGAGATTAAAAATTCATTCAAACCTAATAAATTCAAATGTTCCTTTCGTTCAATTAATTTGAAGACAAAATTCACATAAAAAATAAAATTTACAACTTACAATTTTATTTAAAAAGATTAAAAAATACCACAACGAACCAGACCAAATATCGAAGTAGTAACAAATAATTATCATGCACCATAATAGGCAACAAACTTCAAGTCAGCTCTAAGCACCAGTTTAACAACATGACCAAAACAAACGTACCCCAACATACACTGGTTCAACATTCAACAACATTAGTTGTGAAGAAAGTGAACGACCATCAAAGAGAAGAAAACAGAAAACAGAACAAGGAATGGCAAGAGCAGAATCAGATAGACTCAATCAACATTCATTTTCTTGAGTAATGAAAATGTTACAATAGGAGGTTAATATACAATTCACGAGAGGAAGGAAGAGAAGAGAACTAGGACGGCTACAACAAACCAAAAAATATAACAAACTAACAGAAAAGGGAATTAGTCAACCTAACAAAAATAACGGTTGAGAGAATGGTCATAGAGGTGTGACTATGACAGTTGGCTAAAATCAGAGTGAGTTTCAAGCTAGTACCTATCGCGTGTATATTGGGTTGGAAGCCAAGAAAAATACAAGGATGGGCTCGAGCATTGAATTTTTTTAGAGTGGCGTACAATGTTTAAGCATAGCATAAACACCCAAAGACCTCTACATCAAATGGTGCTCCATGAAGTTTTTCATAAGGGGAGGTGAACTTCAAAAACGGAGTGCGTAAACAGTTGATTATAAAGGCAATGTGGGTTAGAGCAAAAGACCAAAAAGATAGAGGTAAACTGCTTTGGAAAAGCAAAGAGCGAGTGACGTTTAAGAGGTGTTGATGCTTGCAGTCAACAATCCCATTTTGTTGGGGGGTTTCTTTACAGGTTGTTTGGTGTGTGATGCCTTTAGAGTGATAAAATTCATGCATGTCAAATTCTTTGCCATTATCAGTACAGATGATTTTAATGCTGGAGTCAAATTGGTTATTAATGAAACTAACAAATGGTTTCTCGTTTCAGACTTGGCAGTTATCAAGTAAATCCAGGTGTATCTAGTGCAATCATCCACTATTGTTAAAAAATATTTGTGCCCATGAAAAGAGTCTTTGGAGCTAGGACCATAGATATCAACATGGATTAAATGCAGAGGTTTAGATGCACGAGAAAAACTAGAGGGGAAGGGAAGCCATTTCTGTTTGGCATGGTGGCATACATTGCAAGGAATTTGTTTATTCTTTTCATCACTCATGGAGATACATTTGTAGTAGTGAGTCAGGGCCTGTAGGCGTTCGTTGGATAGGTGCGCAAGACGAAAGTGCCACAAGCTAACAAGGATAATCTTACATACGGGCTTAGTAATGGTGGTCATAGCAAAGGGTGTAGATAGAGAGTAGAGTCCAACATGCTCCTTAACTGTACCAATCGTCTTCCTCGTTCTCGCATCCTGTATGGTGCACAAATTATGGGAAAACTTTAGTTCATAGTGTAGTGCTCTTACAAGCTTGGATATGGAAATCAAAGTTATAATTGAAGGCCAGAAAAAACAACACGTCTGTTAGGAAGAACTCATCGTTGAAGATAACAGTTCCTGAGTAGATTGCTTTAGCATGTTGACCTGTGGAAAGCTTAATGACAACCAGATTGATGCTCTTATAGGAAGTGAAATATTTTAAGGAAGATGAAACATGGTCAGTTGCCTCTGAATCTAATATCCAAGTAGCCGAGTATTTAGACTTAATAGACAATGTAGTATATGAGCTAATACCTTAGTTGTGTTAACTGTAGGTGGTGACCGAACCTACTTGACTGACATGAGAAGTGTTGGTACTGGTAGAGACATGAGTTGCTGAATTTCCTATGCTTGATTGGTGGATTAAAGCCATTAAGGCTTGATACTCTCTAGAAGAAAGCTTGTGATCTCGGATTTCACTAGACAGCTGTTGATTGTCAGTACTTTTGTTCTCATCGGTCATGGCCTGATTCACAGTGCTACTCTTACCATAGAACTTGTGATCTAAAGGGAAGTTGTGCTTCCTATAGCATATGTCAACGGTATGTCCCACCCTTCCACAATGAGTGCAAAATTTCCCATTCTTGCTTGGTCCATTTTGCTGGTATGACTGATTCTTCCTAGTGCCTTTTTTAGAAGGGAAGCCATGTTTATGATACCACACACTTTCTGTATGCCCAGACCTGCCACAGAAACTGCACAAAAGGCCATTATTTCTACCACTCTTATTTTCAACACTAACAGCAGCGGTGAAGCTATTCCCTTCAATTTGCCTTTCTTGCTGAACAACATATGAGAAGATTTTTGACATGGAAGGGAAATGATCCATAATGAGGATTTTTTATCTAACATTGCTGAATTGTTCATTGAGACCTCGCAGAAACTGCATGGCCCTGTCTTCTGCTTTTCGCTCATTCATTGCCTCCACAATACCATAAAAATATTTAAGAAAACACTTACAAACCTGGTTAGGCCTATAACTCTCTAACTCATCCCAAACAGTTCGTAATTTGGTAAAGAACTGAGTAACAGAGGAGTCACCTTGTCTTATTTATGCAGCCTCCAATTGCAAATCCGAAATTATGATCCTCTCTCTCGCCTTGCAATAATCTAGCCCGAAGGTCTTTCCACATGGCTTCAGATCGATCCATCCACAAAATGCTCTGATGAATATGAGGTGTGACTAAGTGCAAAATCCACGATACAACCATATCGTTGCACCTCCTCCACGCTGAATGTAGCTTATCGCTCTCCTCAGGTTCTATCGCTGTGCCATTAATAAACTCTAACTTGTTCTTCGCACTTAAAGTAGTGGCCATGGCTTTGCACCAGGTATTGTAGTTTTTCTCATCTAAAGGAGGAGTCACCAATACTAGTGTTGGGTTTTCTCTAGGATGAAGGTAGAGATAGCTATGAATGTTGATCGATGGATCCAACTCGGTATTCATGACTGAAGACGAAGAATCCATCGCCATAGGAAGAGAGAAAAGCACAGAACGCGCAGATAGAGCTCCTCTAACAGAAGAGCTCTGATACCATGTGAAGAAAGTGAACGACCATCAAAGAGAAGAAAACAAAAAACAGAAAACAGAAAGCAGAAAATAGAACAAGGAATGGCAAGAGCAGAATCAGATAGACTCAATCAACATTAATTTTCTTGAGTAATGAAAATGTTACAATAGGAGGTTAATATAAAATTCACGAGAGGAAGGAAGAGAAGAGAACTAGGACGGTTACAACAAACCAAAAAATTTAACAAACTAACAGAAAAGGGAATCAGTTAGCCTAACAGAAATAACGGTTGAGAGAATGGTCATAGAGGTATGACTATGACAGTTGGCTGAAATCAGAGTGAGTTTCAGGCTAGTGCCTATCGCGTGTAGATTGCTGAAAGTAGTCAACAGCAAATACCAAAACAAACGTACCCAACCTACACCAGTTCAACATATAGCACATACACCAGCACTCACCAATAAACAACCTCCAATAAGAGATCATTGTATCAACATACTTGACACAACATCTTGCAGCCAAAAGGTTTTTCTGCTAGGAATCATGTTATAGCCAAAGATCTCCTCACAGCCAGAATTCACCTTTATCCTTCATGGGGTATGGGCTCTCAAAGCCACAAAAATCGATCATCTACATACATGTTCATTTATGATAGGTGGGGGTCCTTCCCAGACCATCAAGTAGTATGCAAACATGTTGCATAGAGTAATCTTCCATTCATCTCTTGTTTTCAAGTTCTGAATAAAGCCAAATATACCAATTAATAATAGAGAAACTCCTCATTATGTTGGTGAGTAGAGCCAAAATCAAGTTGTTAAGGTGTGATCAAACCCAGACTAGCAGAAGTATTAGCAGACCATAAATCAATGGAGATCAAGAATTCTTTGCCCCCACTTTTGATCCAACTCTAGGCCAGAAAAGGAGACTCCCTCTCTATTTTTTCACTATCAACTCTTATGTTCTTGAAAATGAATTGATTTATATGTTTCCAAATGCACCAAAGAACTGCAATCGAGATATTCATCCACCAAAATTTGGTTTTTCTCTTTCCAATCCAAGCTTAATATTGCAAAATATGATGTTGAGTAGTTGCTGGATTAGCTGTAGAGATACCTATCCTCCTATACCCAAAATTCTAGATTCTTTGGGTCATCCTACACTAAAAAACAAGTGATATGTTGATTCCACGTCAATTTTGCAATATATGCAAAGTGATTTTTCCTGTTGGAGTTGAACTCCCCTTCTCGTAAGGTTCATCTTTGTTGGTAACTATCTTTAAGTACCCTCTAGCCAAAAAACAAGAATCTTGGAGGCACCTTAATTTCCCTAATAAATTTGAACATTTCTTGCAGTTGCTCTATTGAGGACCAATCTTGCAAAGTTACATAAGATGAAGAGCAGTATAAGTACTAGTAAGGTCCGGACTCCATACCCAATTGTCCTCACGATCCACTATAACTCTCACTCTTTCTATGAATAAATTGAATCATTGACCAGTGATTCCTCCTAGCTAAACTAGTGTCTCCTCCACTCAAACTTTCATTCCCACTCTCTATTTACCCAATGCCCAAATGTATTTATTGATCACTCTCTATTGACTGAGTTAGGGAACACACAATTGAATTTCTACTTTAATACTTCACCCCCCAACCAATTGTCCTGCTAGAATTTAAATTTAGACTCATCCTCTACCTTCCATTCCAAGCTTTGGTTAAACAACCGGAGATTTTTTTTTACTCCATAAACCTTTTTCAAGTCTCTCCACCATATTGACATGTGATTATTGTCAACTCCTTGCATGAGGCTTCTCACCGATTGTATTTGGAATCTATGATGTTTTCCAACAATAATCCTTTTTGTGTCATCAATAGCCACCTCCATTTTCCTAGAAGTGCATCATTGAACAAGAGGATGTCTTTCAATCCCAACCCCCATCTTTCGATTCACATATTGATTTTCAACTCACCCAAGCTATCTTTGTATTTTCCCTTCCTTGATTCCATAGAAAATTTCTTTGAATTCTAATGATTTTTCTTGCGACTTACACTAGCATTTTGAAGAAAGACCAATAAAATAATGGAATTGACGACAACACTGATATAATGAGGCATATAGGGTCTGCATATGAGAGATTCCTATGCTTCTAGCTTGCCTATTTTCCCTGCAGCTTCTTGATTATAGGTTCCAAAGTCACCATCTTCCTAGGATTAGAACCAATAGGTATGCCTAGGTAGGTGAAAGGAATCTTTAGAAATTTTGCTGTTGAGTGTATACACGTATGTCAGAATCTCCATGTTTGATAGGCTCATCCCACCAAGTCTACTTTTGTGATAATTAATCTTCAAACGGGAGGCAAGCTCAAACCACCAAAGGATAGACTTTCATAACAAGTACATTGTTATACGAGAAGTCCCCAAGGAAGATAATGTCATTTGCATATTAGAGGATGGATACTGTATCTATTTCTTTCCTACCAAGAATGGATTAAATAAACCTTGTTGGATAGTTTGCCTCATCAACCCTGCTAATCCTTCTGCCACTATTGTGAACATAAAAGGGGCAAGAGGGTCCCCTGCCTTAGACCCTTCTTTGGCGAGAATTCTGCTATTGGAGAGCCATTGACCAATATAGATACTCTTGTTGATGAGAACCCAACTGTTACCCAAAAAATCCATTTCTGATTAAAGCCCATTCTTCCCATCATGTACTTGAGGAAGTCCCAAGACACTAAGTTGTACACTTTTTCAAAGTCAATTTTAAAGACAAAACATTTTCTCTTTCTCCTTTTTGCCTTATCAAGAGCTTCATTCAAAATCATAGAACTATGCAAAAGATGTCTTCCCTCAGTGAAAGCACTTTTAGCCCGATCTATAACCTTATGCAAAATTTTCCCAATTCTCCTTTCCAGAATTTTTTAGATAATCTTGATCATGCACCCAATCAATATAAATGAGGAATTATAGTCTGACACCAGTTTTCTTGACACATGGAAATCACCCATAAATTGCATTATTTCTTCCTTTAGCAATTCCCAGAAATTCTTGATGAAATTGAAATTATACATGTCCAGACCAGGGCTTTTATCACTATCACAACTCCAAATTGCTTCCCTAACTTCATCCTCTTCAAAAGGGGCACATAACAAGTCATTATCTTGATCAGAAATTGATTCGAATTGTACACCATCTAGTTGAGGTCTTAGGCTAAAGTCTTTTGCAAATCTATTTTCAAAAAAAGTTTTTATTTCTTCCTTCCCTACAGCTAGATCCTCAAACCATTCCCCTCTAATAATGCCTTTTATTGAATTCCTTTGGCTATTCCATTTTATTGCTCTGTGAAAGTACTTAGTGTTGCAATCTCCTTCAGAGGCCTACTTGATTTTCGATTCCTATCTCAATAGCGACTCATTTCTCATAGTCGACTCCCATAATTTCTATTGTAGTTGGTTTCCCAAGTCCTGCTCAGCCACTAATAATAGACACATTTCACTCTTATTCTCAATGTTGTTTAATTCATTTTCTGTATTTGCCAAACTTGATTTTATGTCCCCAAAACTTGTCTTGTTCCAATCTCTCAAAATTTCTTTTAGGCCTTTGAGTTTCTCCTTCAATATATATGATTTTTTGCCGTGTACAGATAATGATCTCCATGCTTCTAACACCACCCTGTTAAAATCTTTATGTTGAAAGCAACAATTTAAAACTTTGAACGGTTTTGGGCCCTAATTAATCTCCTTATTTCTCATGATCACCGGAAAATGGTTTAAAAGGTTCCTATTCATTACATATTGGGTACAGTCTTCCCATATCATCATCCAATAAACAGAGACTAAAAACCTATCCAGCCAACTTTTTGCTGTCCTATTTGGTCTGAACCAAGTAAAAGTCTTGCCTATTAGTGGGATATCCAGTAATTCTATCCTATTGATGAATTCATTAAACTCTTCTATTTCTCTTCTTCCATACATTTCACCACTCACTCCTTACCTTTCTTCAGGGTGACACACATAGTTAAAATCTCCCAGAATACACCGTGTAGTGATGTTACCTTTTGTTTTCCTAGTTGAAAATTCCTCTCATACCTTTCTTTTTTGGCTTATGTGTGATTGTAGATATACATTAATAATTACTATTTGTGAGTTATTCTCTAACCAAACCCCTTTTAACAATATGTAGTCAGCTGCAATAATAAAGCGTGTAACTTGTAAACAATTTGGGGACCAAATACATACTAGACCTCCTGCTGAATTAACATATAAAGCTACTCTTCATTCCAATTGGCGAGCCCTCCAAACTTGCTGGCACATATATTGATCCCATTCCCCCCTTTTAGTTTCTTGCAAGCACATTAGTTGAATCTATTATGCAAGAAGCAAGTTTTTGATGTATCTGGCTTTCAGTCTCTTATCCAACCCTCTTACATTATAAGTGAGAATCTTCATTTGGGTCTGTCTTGAAAGCCCCTCTCTGCTGTTTGCCTTGCCTCCTCTATTTCCCTTTGATCCCTGTCTTCAAGGTTCAGGATTTTGGTTAATGTTGTTGATTCTGGTTCTTGAGTTGCAACGCCAAGAAGCTTCCCAAATTTCCATAATCTTCATTGTCACTGCATCTTTGTGCCCTAAGATAATGATTCAGTTTCTGTCCTTGATATCTTCGTCATTTATTATGTTGCTGAAGTTGTTAGTTAAAGTTGTTGGTAAAGGTCATGCCATACGAGGTTCCATTCCGACCGAGAGACCAGACGAAGTAGGTTGTTCTTTGTTGCCACCCCTAATAACTCACTTTCTCCACCCATTTTATTTTCTTCCTTTTATTTTCCTTTTTTTTTTCTTTTCAAAACTCATACAAACATAAAAAGGTGACTAGTGTTGAAAGAAACAATACTCTATTTATTACATCTTTATTTGAAGCTCTAAGCTAAACACGTAACCTATAAATCTAAAAATTCTTAAGACAAATTATTAATGGGTTTTATGTTTAAGGTTTTCCAAATTTAAATGTTAAATTTTATGATTTCCTCAGATTCATTAAGTCTTATAACTTGGGTTTTCTTAACCTTTTTATTTCTTATTCTTAGTGCTTAGTTTCACTAGAAAAATATTGTTTGTCGCTTCTCTAAATGACATTGAAAGAAATAGACTTGTATTTGTTGGTAGATAATTCCGCTATCTCATTTCTTTTTATATTTATATAACACAGATTAAAAAATATTTAATGAAGTTAAAATATTATTATAATTTTACTAAATAATCTTATTTAATAGAGTAATTATAGATGCACTTCTTTAGGTTGAAATTACATATGCACTCCTTTTTTTTTTTTTTACAATACACATAACTCTCTTATTTTTATATTTTTATTATAATTGTACCCTTTGTATATTTAAAAACCTTACACTAACACTTCTCTCAAATCTTCCATTAACACCCCTTAGAGTGTGAAAATAATGTTTAAAAAAGTAAGATATCTTGTATAATTACACTAAATCTCTAAGAGTGCATCCTTAATTAGCATTATTTAATACTTTAAATTTTGGTAATATACTATTAATAATAGATATTAAATAATGATATATTTGATAAAAAATATATTAATTAGGCTTTGAAAATATATGTATACGTATATATAATTGTGTAAGACATGGTAAAATATTTGTATCTCAAATTTTTTGTAGCACTTTTTATTTGTTTCTAATGTGTATGTGACACGATGATAAAAAATACAATATTTTCTAATATAACAATTTCTTTAGAGTATCAGAATGACAAACTCATCACGAGATTCTTATAATATTTTTTGTAGGTCCCCTAGTGTTACATATTATTAAAGAGTTTTTATAAATTTTTATTTTAATGATAGGTTTATTTAAGTTTTTAACTTATTTTTTATTTTCTAACAATAAGTTCATATTTTAAATGAAAAACCAATTCTTTAGAAGAACAATTCTTTTACCGTGGAGAATCGGTATCCTCCTACTTGATGATTATTGGGAAGAACAAATCTTACGACTAAGAATCTCCCAATAAAACTAGCACTATAAACGTAAAACTATAGAATATATCCTAATACAAATATATAATAAAAGGTAAAATTAAGAGACGTTCAAATTAGTAAAAAGTTTGACATTTTTTGTATATTATGTAGTTTTATAAAAAAGAAAGAATAATAGATGGTTTTTAGGTAAAAATTAGTTGTTAACGTGTTAGTTTTGTTAGTAGATGAATTTGAAATTCACTATTTTTCCCATTCTCTTCTTTTCTTTTCACATGAGAACTTTTACTAGACCAACCTCATAACTACAATTAGGAAGTATAATAGATAATAACTATAACTTGAAACACATAGTTTATTTTTATAAGTTTAATTAGTATTTACTTTTTATACTGTTGTTCAATCAACTCTTTATTTATGATAAATTTGTTGACTTTACTAATTAGTATTTTAAATTCATATAAATAAATAGTTATGATTGTACATTAGCGGAAAACTTTTTTACACTTTCCGTGTATACTAATTAATATCTATTTTTATTTGATAAATAATTTTTTTTTTCATATTAAAGTAATACCCATGTGTATAATGAATTCTTTACATAGAAATTATTGAATCAATTGCTACAATGTATTATAAGTTATAATTACGATTGCATATGTAAGTAATCACTAATCAATGTTGTGTTAAAGGTAATTTTTTTTCGTTTTTAGAAAATCTTTACCAACATCTTAAGATATGATAACTATAACTTTGGATTCTCTGTGTCAAGAAACGTAGAGATAATACGTGTTCATATGATTACACAGTAAAAAAAATGTACAAGTTGCTGCGCAATGGTAATAAAAAATAATGTTTCTTTACCTCGTCTTCCTAAATCACAGTTTGTTGATTCTGAATCAAACGGAAATATTAATGCTATACTTTTAATTAAATCATATAACAACAGTAGTACTCTTGTAGAAAGTTCAAACTCTTTAGCTGTTTTCTTTTTTTTTTTCTTTTTTTTTTTTGTTGCTGAAAGTTCGAACTCTTTAGTTTTTTAAGTTGTCTTTTTGGAAGACATATTTAAGATGAAGGTTATTGATTAATTTAATTATAGTAAATTATCTTGTAAATCTTGTACGTTGATTTTTTAGTAAAAAAAATTGATAATTGGAATGTTCTTCATTACTACCGAATTGATAAATAGAGATTTTTCTTTTCGAGTTCTTCAATATTTTTAAAATTAATTATTATCAAATTTTTTATTTTTATATTTTTATAGTATCAAAATTTTTTATAATAAAATAAAAGTGAAATTATAATCTATGTCCTCAATTTATTCAATTGATCATATTTTGTTCCCATATTTTTAATTGCTCACAGTTTATTTCTTTATTTTATACTTTAATGACATTTGAATCATCAAATAATAATAATTGTTGATTAATAAATTATTAATGTTAATTTTCCATGTAAATTAACTAAATAACATGACTAGAATGATTTTGATGGTTTAAAATAATACCCATGATTATTTAAGATTTGTTAAATCTCCTATTCCAAAATTGTTGTAAATAAATTTGACCCTTTAAAATTATTCTACCCATGTTATTTAATAGTTTAATAGTATGTAACTAAATTTGACCCTTTAAAATCATCTACCCATGTTATTTAATAGTTTAATAGTATATTCTAATGAATAGTTCAAATGTCATTAATTATAAAATAAGGAACATTAGAGTAATTAAAAATAAAAAAATAAAATGTAAACAATTAAATAAATAACGAATTATAATTCAACTTAAAAAAAAAAACACCAAGTATAATTGTACACCTTTCTCTTCTTTTCTATCTTGCAGAAAATTTAAGACACCTTTGTAAGTTTGGATCCATTTAATGAGACAAACTACTAAATCAAACTAATTAAATTAAATTAATTTTTTTATTTGAATAAAAACTGAACGAAATCAGTTAAAAATTAATCAAAACATTAATTTAATTTATGAATTTGGATAAAAATTCAGTTCAAATTCAATCAAATTATAAATTATATATATATATATATATTATTAATATTATTTGTTAATTGCTGCCTGGTTATGGGATTTAACATGTTTTATGAATTTAACTATATTAGAAAAAATAATTTTTTTGTTGGAAAATTTTTAGTTTAATTAAGAGTAATTTTTTGTTTATTACTTGTTAGATTATTTGGTTGTTTTACTTTAACTAATTGTTGAATTTAATATATGTTAACCATTTCAGTATTTTAGATAAAATTGTTAATTCGGTATGTGTTTGCGTTTGTAGAAGTGAGAGAAGCTATCGAATCTTTCATTAATGGTGAATTAAATAATCTTAAATAATAGGCAGCACCGTGAGTGGGTCAAAGTCAAACAAATTCATATAAAGTGGATGGAGGAAGTAAATTAAAGTCAGCAAATCTTCTGTCAAACATATTAGATTAACAAAGTCAATCCATCATGTGGCTCTGGATTCGTTTTATTTTTGTTTTTATACTTAGTGTAAATTAGGAATTTGCAATTTCGTGTTCAGTTTGAATTATTAATTTTCTTTTGTATCTTAATTACTGTTTTTGAAATAATTACTTTTCAAATTAAGATATAAAAAAAGTGATAATATAACAATTTTTACACTTCTACTCCATCACATTTAATCATTTAGAATAAACTTCTTAAATTTTATAATAAATATCTTAAAAGTTATGAAAAAAATAATTATTGAATAACCATGCAAACTTATTTTACAATCAATGTATGACATTTAAGTCCTTTGATATGTACAAACATTTACTTACGTAAGAAACTTACTTTTTATTTAAATATTTAATTTTTAAAATTTAATGGTTAAAATTAGTTATTTATTATAATTATTAAATTTCAACAAAATAAAGTGAGAATGGAGAACAAAGGCTTGATTTGTTTGAGTTTTTTTTTAAAAAAAATTTAAAAAATAGTTTTCAAGAACTGCTTTATAAAAGAAGGAAAAAAAAGTTATTTGGTAAATATTGTTTAAAAACTATTTTGGAGATATGAAAATGAAAAAAAAAACTTGTTCATAATCCATTGTTTAAAAACTATTTATGGAAAAGACAATGGTTTTATTTAGCAATTTTAGAACATAATCAATCACAAGAAATGATCATGAGGCGCCTACATAGATACATAAAAGAAGTACAATTTACCTTAACATGATTAATGATCTCTCACCTAAGGATATAATTCAACAAATTGTAAATGTCCCTTCATAAACCCCACCAGCTAACTCTTTTGACAACTTTAATACAAAAAATTTGGATTTATGGATCATTTATAGAAAGAAAGGGTTTTTTTACGTAGTTCCCTAGCCCATAATCAAGAATTTTATAGAACATTCTTCAAATCTGTCACACAAAATTGAGATCCTTTAAATACCAAGTCATTTCTTGAAATCCAAATTGTCCACAAAGTTTCCAATCTATTTGACACATGATTACTTTCTATTTCTTGCCTCTGACAAGTTCGAGATGTTGCCACAAGTGATATATAACATTTGCATATAATAGTACCTTCATTTGTCCAAGTCATTGATAACAGTACATCCAAACCTAATATGTTGGTTTACATGAAAACAACGTGTAAAACAAATTCTAGTTCAAGTTGACAAATAGGCCAAACATTACCATCAATAAAATGGATATTCTTTTTTACCAATTCCACTTTGTTGGGAATTCGATTGTGTGTCACCCTTCATGCAAAAGCTTATATCTTTGAAAACACTTTTGTATGCCAAATTTCTTTAAATATATGAGAGGTCTGAACTTGCACACCTATGAGAACTATTATATATATATTTTTTTATTGAAAATCCTTATTCATTGCCCACTCTACTCCTTCATTTCCACCTATCTTTCACATCAAAGTTCAATTTCACCCCGTCAAGAACAATCTTCAAATTGTTCACCTAATTATTATCTCTCCATTCACTTATTTTCAAAATAAGTGCTTCTTTGTTAATAGAGAGAACAAATAACCTAGGGAAAATAGATTTTAGGCTATTTGTTCTCCATTATATCTATTCTTAAAATTTAAACGAATAGTCATTACCTAACATTACCTTCAGGTTGGTTTGAAACTAATCTCCTACTGCCTCCCTTATTGTCACCTGCACAACATCTCTCCACCACTTTGAGCTTTCTTTCCCAAAAGTAGGATGCAACTTACTTCTACTATCCCCATACTTAAATTGTAGAATCTTTATCCATAAAACATTTTCTCCATTTAGGATTTTCCACTGATCATTTGCCTAGCAATGGTTTGAAGTTGTCCACGTCTTTAATTCTTGAGCCCCCTTAATCTTTTGCTAACACACCACATCCCATTTGATCCAAGGTAGTTTTTTTGTCTTCTATTTCACCCTACAAAAATCACCTCTACATTCTCTGGATGGAGTGATACACTTGCTTCAATAACTTGTATAAAGAGAAAACGAAAAGGGGGTAGAGGAAAAGGTATATTTGATTAAACAAATTTGTTTCCTTCAATGACAAATTTTTTTGTTTCCAAGAAGACAATTTCACTCTTAGTTTTTATAAAATAGGTCTCCACATCTCACATTAACCCCACAAAACCGCTAGATAGGAGAATGACAAGTGCATAATCTTACAATTTAGGATTCTAGCAAAAGTATTTCACTTCCTGGTTATTCATCCCTACTCCTTTCACAATACTCTTATGGAAGTTTATCTTAAGCTCGTATATCATTTTATAACACCTTAATACACTTTTCAAGTTATATACATTATGAACATTTGGTTTTACCATAATTGAGGTGTCATTTGCATATTGTTGAATCACAATCTAAATCTCCTGACTTCTAATCTTTAATTGTGATAGTAGATTCTTGTTAATTTCTTCCTTAATGATGCAATCCTACCTACCAAGGGTCTTATCACAAGGGTCATGACTATGAGGATAGAGGAATACATGACTAGGAAGGAGTATGCTAGACATCAACTCCTAGTTGAAGTGAAGATCATAGGCCATAGTCTTTGATTTCTTGTATTTGTATTTTTTTACTTTGTTTAGTAATTAGGTGGGTACATTTATCCTCCTTTGGGACCTTGTATTTTTTATCATATTTCTTTTATTTTTTTAAGCAAGAGGTGTCATTAGTTATTATGTGGAGTGTAGGCAAGAAAGTGGGTGTTTAAACAAGTGGAGGTGTGGTTACTACCACACCCCCTTGTTTGAGTTCTACACCTCTCTAGCATTCACAAAAGCATGAACAACATGTGGGACCCCCTTATCCCCTCCCTTAGGTGCCAATTTTGAATTTGATGGAGCTAAATCCATGATTAGTGGGAATGGTTGGGAATTAGGCAAGGTTAAAGTTGTTTTAGTTAGCTTTAAGCTAATTAAGATTGGCTTACCTCTCCTTAATCACACATCCAAACTCCTATAAATAGCTCCTACCACCCATTGTTCTTCTCACTTGAATGAATATAGACTCCATTTGAGAGCTTTTGTTCTACTTAAAGTGTCTTGAAACTTCTCTTTAGAGTTTCGTTTATCAAGTTTCTTTCCTTATGACAAACTTCATAAAATTTTTTATTTATCTCTCTTGAGTGGCGCCATCCATAGTCCATTTTCCTTTTTTCCACCTTCATCTTCTTGGTGTTGGGAACTTCAATGAAGGAAGATAATGGAAGAGCAATCAAGGATTGCATCACTTAAGTAAATCCCAAAACATTAAACAACAATATTAAATAAAAAAGTAGGTCATTTGCATAGAATTCCATCATAACATTCATAATATATCCTTTCAATAGGTTCAAAAAATGTTTAACAAATTTCATATTGTACTCATCTAATCCAGGAGCCTTTTAGTCTTCATAGTCCCACATTGCAAACCTTATTTCTTCCTCAAAGAGAAAAAGAAATATGTATACTTAGAAAGAGAATTATAAATATAAATGTAATTAATATGTAACTATGAGAGAAAGAAAAAGAAAAAATAATATAAATATGTGAAGTTTTTACTATTATAATGTATATCACTACGATTATTGATAATTTACTTCCCAAATTGTAAAATAGTTCATAAAAATTGAACTAACTAGAAGTTTGAAAGATTAAACTACATTGAACTATTCAATAGTTCAGTTAATCAAGTTAATAATTAGTAATTAATAATTGATTGAACTATTTGATATATTTTTCTTTTATTTGTTCTTTTGTAGGTTTTTTCGCACTAATAACTTTTTTAATTGTTTACTTTATAAATATAAGGATGAGACATAATAGAAGTCTCTGGAAAGGGATGAATCACTTTCCACAACTTTTTTTTTTCATTTTTCTAATCCCCAAAAATTCATATGCAGGGGATGAAAAAACAATTTTTTATATTTTTATGAAAGGCTAATTTATCATTGTTTTTTAATAACAAATTACACCACTTTGTATTTATTTGGTATTTCCTTTGCACATTTTAATCATAACATTTGATTTCTTGCTTAATTTGTCTATTAATGCTTGAATGTTCTATTTTTTGAAGTTAAAATGTAGTAGGATACTTAACATGTATTATATGGGTGTGGTTATTCCCACATAATTGTGGGAGACGTAAAGGCAAACGAAAAATAATTAGGATTCTCCCATATAGGTTTGACAACCCACAAATATGTGGGAGACGTACAAGGAGAAAATTCATGCTTCAATGAGTTAGCCACACCACTTTAGTATGTGTAATAACACCTAAAGAAAACTGTTGATGCACTTTTCTTTTTTGTTTACACTTATGTTGACATAGCCACACGACTATGAGACACATAAAATTGATAATTATGATTTTTTAACTTTATTTTTAATTAACTTACCAGAAATTTTTGTATCAATGAAATTAGTTGCTTGGCTAAATGTAACAAAAAATGATTCTAATATTAAGTTTAATAACGATAAAGAAAAAATGATAACATGTTAATTATACATATAAAAATTATATTATCTCAAATAAACAATAATAATATATAATGAACAATGTAATTGCAACCAGCCTCGTGTAAAATTAAGTTGTATTAACAGTGTGGTTCTAGTGTACTGTGTTAGTTTCTTAGCAGTTTACCTTTTTAACCTAAACTTAACAAAAATTTAAAAGTTTAGCTATTTTTTATAAAACAATTCAGCTTTTTATAGTTTAGTTCAAAATTATTTTTTAAACACCTTGTTTTTCCTCTATATATATGAGTATGTAAATCAACTAGATGTGATTGTTATAACTTGATTAAAGATTTTAAGTTCAAATTACAAATATACAACTATGTTAAATACTGAAAAGTCGATAATGATAAAAAAAGAAGAAGAATGTGGATGTATAACAACCTTAGGATTCATTAGGGTTTGAGTAATAAAACTTGACACAAACAAAATAATATATGCAAGAAAAAGATTGTGATGGATTGCTAACACAGCAAGCTTTCACTGTGCAGAGTACCACGCGGTCTAAGCACCAATCAGTTATGTTGTGTACTCGTGTATATAATAAAATGATTTTGTCATATGCATGTTACATGTAATTTGTTGTCCATAATTATGTTACAAAGTTATAATAAAATTGTCCCACTGCAAAATACCTGAAATTAAACATAAAACACACATAGGACACGTGACACTGAAGCCCTAACGTGTTGGATTATGTCTCTCTTTCTCCGTTTTATTTTTTTTTTCTTTTTTCTTTCCCTGCAGCTAGCATAATATATATATATCGGGTATTCATCGAAATTAGATATTTGGTGCAGTTTGTTGATTGATCCAATGGAATTTACATTTCTTATGCATACAAGAGCTCGAATGTGCATAAAACTCAGCAGATCTAATTTTCATTGGGTTTTTGAAGTTATGTTATTGATGATATGCAGTTCACATGTAACACCAAGTTTAACATGATGAAAATTTAAATTCAAAATGATTATGCATAAATATTGTATTATTTTATCAATTCTAAAATAAGTGTCGTGTTTATTACAAATTAAATGTTATTTTTAATTAATTTTTGTGAAAAATGATTGTGTATGGAAGGATAAAAAAATTCATGATATTCAATCACACAATCTTATTTATAGATAAGTTTGTTAACTTTACTGATTAATATTATAAAAATTTTATAAATAAACAATGGTAATTGAATGTTAATATAAAACTCATATTAACTCTTTAATTTGAATATATAATAATTAAATTCTTAATTTTTAATATAATATTAATTATTTACTCCTACTCTGATAAATAATGTTACTTTAATTTATTATTTTTTTTTTGTATAAAACAATTTAGGATGGCAATAATTTTGGAGTTGTGGGAATAACATTTGATTAAAAGTTACCACGTAACTTTTATAATTATCAATCACCTTAAAAATATATCAACAACAATTTTTTATTGATTAATAATGTTAAAACATTTTGTGTTTGTTTATCATATACATATCATTTCAACTTTGAAATTATTTCCAGTATATAATTTGGTTTTAATGTACAAATGACTTTATTTTACGTGATTAATTAAGTATATGTTTATGAATTCAGTAGATCGGTTGGTATTTATCAGATGAATCTGAATAATCTGTTTCCACATGCATCATTGCTCCCTTTATACACGCACATAGTGTCATAGATTTTGCTCATAGTAATTACCATGCATGCATGGTTTGCCAAAAGAAAGATGGTCATCATGTGACTTAAAAGACATTGAAACAACAACACACACAACATATATAATTTGAATCAACGTTATTCCACATTCCATAATCATCAAAAGAAGAAAAAAAGCTTGGCAGAAGAGAAAAGTAAAAGGGAGAACAGAAATAATATATGAAGAAACAAAACAAAGCAATATGAAACCATGACCTAAGGTGGCAAAAATAATTAACATTTTAGGGAACTAGTTGTTTAAGCATAGTGGGGTGGCAGCAATAATAAGCTTTTGACAAAAGAGAAAAAAACAACATCCCAGATTTTGAGGCCACATCACGTGAGGATGGGAATCCAAAATTTTCTATTCATTTCTGTGTCACCCAACTAAACCCTTTTGTTAATGATAGAATTTTTAATGCACCAAATTGAATTTGAATATAGAGTTGGTACTCATGGTTTAATTTAAGGGTTCAAACGTAATTTATCAACACTGTTATTTAATTACACTCAAAATCAAGACATTAGTTAAACTGATTATATAAGCTAATCCACGTTGGTTAATTGATTGTGATTAACCTAAGTGTAAAATTCTTTCATTTCACATTTTAATTTGTTGGATGAAGTTTTAATTAAAACTAAGAGAAAATTTAAATAAAAACATGATAATTTTGATGATAGAAATTTTCATAAGAGAAAACACAAATAAAAGTTTAACTTGAAAAATTCATTCGAAAACAATATAAAATATTTTACATTTTATTATCTATTTTATCTTAATTTAATGAAGAAGGATATCCAATACAGATGCATATTTTTTTTTTTGAAAAGCTAAGCATATATTCATTAGAAGAAACAAAATGTTTCTTAGGATACAAACTGATTACAAGTTCATCGGTATGCTAATGAAACATATCATGACATATTCATCTATTTCATATTTAATAAACACAATATAGGATTAGCATACCAATCAGAGAAAACACATCCCTTATTAAAACCATTTTTACGAGATTGCCTTTATGTATATCAAAATGTCAAAATATCTATTTTATCTTAATTTAATGAAGAAGGATATCCAATCAAATGCATATGAATGATCGTCGAAGTGGGGCATACCCATAAAATAAAATAATTGGATTTAAAAGCATAAAGAGCCAAAAGGTGTAGAGAAAAAAAAAAAAAGGTTAAACGGCGCAGCTCCAACTGCGTCTGCGTCCCCTATTTTAAGGGACGTGACATTGGGAAGCTCCCCATCGGAATCTATGCACATTTTTGGTTCTATATAGTTAGTCACTTCAATAAAAAACACTAACTATACCTAACCCATATCATCACTAAGGCATAGTTGGGATAATCTTTTTCAGAAATAGTTTTAGAAAAAATAAAATAAAAAATCAAAACTGTTTTTTTATAAGCTATTTAAATGATATGAAAGATTTTTTTTAAAAAAAATTACATGAAAAAATTGTATATTAATTGATACATGTAAAATAAGGCAAATTAAATGATATACTTTTATATTTGTGTATATATAATGATTAAAAAATAATTTATATTATCTTTGGCCCTTTATATAAAAAATAAAATGGGAACATTTTTTTTCTTAATCCTAAGAAACAAGCAATGCTATAAAAAATTAATCTTTGACAAGACGTTGAATGTTTATAGAAAATATTGTAAATATTTTAAAAAATTGGACAAATTATTTTTTTAAATAGTCAATTTGTAAATTTTAGTTTAGGATGTTAGTTTCTTTGAATGTTAAATTCTTGAAATAATTAATTTGTGTAAACTTTACTTTTTGATTGTAAGATTGTAAAAAATTTATTAATGTTAATGAGTAGTTGATTATTATTGTTAATATTTTTATTGTGATTTATTGTTATAAGCAAAAATATATAAAACAAAAAAATATTAAAAAAATAATTTTTAGATTAACTACCACTACTTTTAAGATCGGTTGTGACATTAATGATTGTTGAAAGTTAATTCTTTTAAGAATGATAATAAATATAATAATTCTTAAAAGTGTTACTTTTAAGATCGAATAGAGACATTACTGTTTTTAAAAGTATTACTTTAAAAAATACTTTTAAGAATGACTATAACCGTTCTTAAAAGTCATAACTTTTAATATATTTAAGAAAGAGTCATTCTTAAAATTTTAATTATTTTTAAAAATATTTTTATACTAGCGAGAGTTTTTATTTTGAAATGCATTAACTGTTTTTGTCATTTTTATTAGCAAATTGTACCGAAACAATTTCATAAAAAAAATAAAATTCTCAACCTTGTTTAAGGTTTATGGATAAAAAAATTAAAGAAGTTTGGTATAATGTACGAAGAGTGAGTATAATGTATAAAGAGGTTAAAAAACAAAAACGAATTATGCAATTTTATAAAACTTTAGAGGATTTGAGCGTAATTTTCTATTTTTTTATAGCATCCATTTTATTGTAAAGCTTATTAACGATACATTTATCATTTTTTAGCGAAAATTGTTCACTTGTTTGCTACTAAAAATATTAGGAAATTAAGTAACCCGTGTGTATATATATACGGGTATGATAAAAAATAAAATTTAAAATTTACTTCATTAAAAATATGTTGAAATGAAAATTCATAATAATGAATGTTTTTACATATTTTTATACATAATGTATATATGTAGCTTTAATATAAAGGAATTATATTATATATATTATTTTATAAACATATTATTATTCTCATAACAACATTGTAATTAATACGTAATTTATCTTCTTATAATTTCACTTTATTAGAGATTGAGTTAAGAATAGAAAAATATTATGTAGTAAAATTAATTACTTTATAATTCTATGAAAATAACTACATTATAATATTATATTATTGTACATCATATTAATACTAATATTTTTATTAAAAAATTATTATTGCTATCTACATTGATCTATCATGTTTAATAGTTGTTTTTTTTTAAGCTTGTGGTCTATTCTATTGTTAAAAAGTTTGAACCTTGTTTTTTTATTAAATAAGTCAAAACGAGTAGGGCCTTAAATGAGTTAGGCCATATTTCTTTAATGGATGCACTAGTCTATTTTCATCCCTATCTACTAGAGTTGTTCAAAATCAAAGCAACAAAAATTGAAAATTGAAAACCGATTAAAAAAAATAAAAATTGATAAAAAATAAAAATTTATTAGGTTAGTTCAGTTTAAGGTTTAAGGCTAAAAATGAGTCAAACTACAATACGAAAATCTCTATTACCTGCAATTTAATGCTACTCTTAGCAAACTCTTCTACAAATTTTCTTCAACGGTAAGAAACTACAAGAAATTATGTAATGTTAGACTACTTCTCCAAAAATCTCTTCATGAGGTTCTCCAAAGGTAGAAAATGAGGATGGTGAGATGGGAGATGGAGGATGAGAGCGCCACTTCTAGGAAGATAAGCCTCTAGTATGAAGCTTACCACAAGAGAATGACCCTTGATAAAAGCCATTGAAGAAGTTTCTATCTAAGAGAAGAAGACCCTCAAGATGATCTCACAATATAGAAGTCTATTATCATTCAAGTGTAAAATGATACAAGAGGTGATGGTGAGAATTTATGGAACTAATGCCAAGCTATGGGCTTGGACCATGGACGTCCACCATTAGGGAGGTATTAGATGAATTAATTAAGTGTTAAATTATCTAAGAACTAATTATCACTTAAATTAATTTAGCTATATCCAAACAAAGCCCTAATTAAGTGGATCTATGTTCCCTTGAAATTCAAATTTGAATTTGAGAGTGCCATGTAGATTCCCTCTAATTCAAATGTGCCACTTAAGAGAAAGATAGTGGATTGACACCACTTGGGGAGAACAAGGGGTCACACTTGTCTCTCATGCCTCATGTGTGTCTTAGAAGGAGTGTGCGACAAACTAAGGGGTGTGGTTAACAAAAACCACACATCCTAGGCTCCTTAAAAAGGTCCAACTAATACACACATTCCACTTAAAAAACTAGTGACACCTCTGATCTAATAAAAAGACAATAGGCCAAAATACAAGGCCTTGAAAGAAACTAACTACACCACCAAAATACTTAAAACTAAGGGCGCAAAATACAAAGTAAAAAGAAACAAAAGACTATGGCCTAAAGATCTTCACTTTAAGTAGGAGTTGAGGTCTTTCGCACTCATTCCTAGCTATGTCTTCTTCTATCCTCCTTGCCATGAACCTTGTGATGGCAGGATTGCATCATCCCCTCCTTCTTGGGAAGGATTTGATCTCAAATCAACAAGGTCTTCTTTTTCATCAGCACCTGCAAAAGGAGATAAGTCAAAAATATTAAAAGTGGTGCTAACTCCATAGTCCTCAAGGATGTCTAACCTATAAGGTTTGACTTCTTCTTAGTAGGAAAACAATCCTTTATAAGGTGAATCCAAACCCAATCCTCTTTTTGGAAGATCATTTCCTTCCTCCCTTATTGGTTAAAGATGCATACCCTTTTGATTGGCTCTCTATGCTAGATTTAACCCTCTCATGTAATTTCTTTATGAACTCAACCATAGTTTTCCCATCCTTATGAAAGAAATGGGAAGTAGGGAGAGACAATAAATCCAAAGGAGTAAGAAGATTAAATCCATACACAACCTCGAAAGTGGAATGTTTGATGGTCCTATGAATCATCTATTATATGCAAACTCAATATTGGGAAGGTACTCATTCCAAGACTTGTGGTTGCCTTTAAGAATGACCTTTAACATTATGGATAGAGACCTATTTGTTGGAATTGAAGGATTGGAAAGCTTGAAGAAGCCATAAAGTCTTTTAAAGCTCTTTGATTGTTTGGTTTTAAAGAAGTATGATGGTTTGATTTCTAGTTTAAGCTTAATTCAATTTTATGGTACCAAACATGTTTGATAGGTATGATACTTGTATTGTATGTTTAGATAGACATAAGAATGTGTTTGAGTAGCTAAGGGGTCGATTATATAGGCTGAGAAATACTGAAAAAGCATCAAAATTGGATTTTACACTAAGGTACCAGACCTTATTATGGTAATTGATTACCCTTCGAAATTTTTGGGTATTCTTATTCCTGCTCTCGGGAGTAATCGATTACCTGAAAATAGTAATCGATTATTCCAAAGACTGTACTTTCTAGGTTTGTTTGGTAGCAACAGATAAGGTAATCTACTAGATAATCAATTACCCTGCTACAAAACTCATATAAAAGCATTTTTAAACCAATTTTTTTACAACTAATGAAAGGTCCAAAGAAAGCTCATTTTTTTCTAACTGTTTCTACCCATTTTGTCCAAAAAAGAAACCCATATTTTAATGGTTTTAAGCATCGAGAATTGTTGGATCAAAAGGAAAGCAGAGTTTGATTTCTATTGCTTGGGTATTCATCACAAATCTCTAGAGGAGATATGGAGATTATTGTGAAATCTTGCAACGTGGAGTCACGGTTTAACAAACTCTTGTGGGGAGCAAGAAGAAACCTTTGTATGATTTTGAATCTTTCCAAGATTAAAATATATATGTATGGTGTGTATGTATGAGATTTTAGTAGAAAGAAAATTAGCGAGGGCTAAGTCTGAAAACTGGATGTAGGTCAGGTTGACTGAACCAGTATAAAAGTACTGTGCAAATTCTTTCTTTCCTCACACTTTTTATAATTGTTTGAATTGAATTCTTGGTTTATTTGTGTTTGGGTTTCACTACTGCAATGTTATTTTAAATCTTTGTGCAACAAAATTGAATCTATTGGTTTTGTTAAATTGAAATTGATATTGAGTTTTTGAATCTTTGATTAAATTCTTGAATCTTGATAATACCTATTAATTACCCATAACCTTTAATTGAAAAGAAGAGTAATTTGAATTCATATTATGATTTGACTAGTTGCAAATTGAAAACCATTATTAAAGGTATTCTTATTAATCAAGCTTGATAACCAAAACACAGAAAGTGTTGAATCTTTATCTTTGTTTGAAGCTTATTTTGAAAACCATTTTTGAAAACACTAAGGTAGATTTTGAAAATTTCTCAAAGGGAATATTTTTTAAAGCTTTGATATTATTTTTGAATAGAAAATGTTGGAAAAATATTTTGTGAATCTATTCAACCCCCTTCTAGGTTTCCCCCAAGGACCAACAATTGACATCAAGAGATCTTGAGAAATATTCAAGTTTATATTGATCCATTTTTTGAAACATGTCGAGGAATCAACTACCTTTTAGTGAGGGTGCCTCTATTAATAGATCACCTTATTCATTGGTGAAAATTATACTTTTTGGAAAGTAAGAATGAGAATCTTTATTGAGTCTGTAAACAAAGGTATATGGCCAGCTGTTATAATTGATTATAAAAGTCCTATATATACGGTTGAAAATGCAATAGTTACAAAACCGCATGAATTATGGACTACTGATGAAATAAGACATGCTGAGAATGATCCTAAAGCCTTAAATATTATACATTCTGCTTTGAATAGTGATAAGTTTTTCAGGGTATAATCATCCAATATAGCTAAGGAAGCATGGGATCTAATCCAAGTTACCCATGAAGGAACTCTTGAAGTAAGACGTGCTAGAAAGAACACACTTATTCAAGAGTATGAGATGTTCAACATGAATCAAAGTGAAACTACTATGGACGTTCAAAAGAGATTCATAGATATAATCAATCACCAAAAAGGACTTGGAAAGCTATTTGAGGAAAAAGAGCTGAATGTGAAGATACTCAAATATCTCACCAGCAAATGGCAACCTACAATAACAACAATAATAGCCAAGAACTTGGTTGCTATGTCTAGTGCTAAACTATTTGGAAAGCTCAGAGAATATGAGATGAACATGACTAGGATGGCAGAAGAGGAACAAAAGGAAAAGAAAAGGCAAAGGCTTAACATTGAAAGCAAATGAGCAATCAAGTGATGATGAAAGCACTAATAGTGGTTCATCAGAATCTAAAGACATAAGTCTAATGGTAAGAAAACTCAAAAGGTTCATGAAGAGCAACAACAACTCAAGTGGCAAAAATAAATCAAAGAAGGTGAACATTACTCCTCCAATGATCACTTATTTTGAGTGTAGCAAGATGGGTCACATGAAAGCTGACTATCCTTCTTTATCCAGAAAACAGAACAACCGAAATTCAGAAAGAATAAAAAGAAGAAAGCTTACATTGCTTGGGAAGACAATGTCTCAACCACACTTCCTCAAGTGAGAGTGAAAGTGACCAAGAAGCCGACCTTTGTTTGATGACTAAAGCTAAAGTAGAAAGAAAAGCAAATGATTCTGATTCTAATTCTTCTTGTGATTAGGGGTATGACCAACTCTAAGAAGCTTTTTTTGAATTGTATGGTGACGCTAAAAGAATAAGCTGACTCAATGTCGGTTACAAAAAACAGATCAAGGCATATGAAGCTAGTATAAAATGATTTGAAAAAAGAAATGGAAGTTTTAAAAGAAGAAAATTTGAAATTGAAAAACATTTCTCATTGTAGTCATGCTTCATCCTCTAGTTGTGCTAATTGTAAAGTGCTTGAAGATAAGGTAGTCTACCTTAAAAAAACACTATCTAATTTTACTATGGGGAGTGCTAACCTTGATACTCTTTTGGATAAACAACATGGCATGACATCAAAAGCTGGACTTGGATACTTCTAAGAAATATGCTTTCAAGAATACATTCAATTCTAGGAAAACATCGTGTAGAGCTTATATCTCATGCAATTACTGTTTCTGCAAAAGACATACTACCTATAACTGCTTGAACAGGAGGATTGGAGTTCCAAGTTGGACATACATATGGATTCCCATAGGCTCCAAACTTGTCACTAATCCAAATGGACCCAACTCCATTTGGTACCAAAATGAGAAATTAAATTGTTTTGCAGGTGTGCCTCAAAGCAAAGAAGTCCTTGTGGAGCCTAGATAGTGGATGCTTAAGGCACATGACGGAAGATAGAAGTCAATTCATCTTTCTACAAGCAAAAATAGGTGGTTTTGTCACTTATGAAGATAACAACAAAGGTCAAATCCTTGGTATTGGAAGTGTTGGTAACAAGGAATCTATTCAGATTGATGATGTCTTACTTGTTGATGATCTTAATTTCAATTTGCTTAGTATAAGTCAATTGTGTGATAAAAATTATAAGATTAAGTTTGATAATGAGTGTTACACTATTAGTGATGCATCAAATTATGTTTGTTTGTCGGTAAGAGAATGAATAACATTTATGTGCTTGATATTGGTTATCCTGCATCAAACATCACATGCTTATCATCTAGGGATGATTTATTATCACTTTGGGATAGACGTGTTGCACACATCAATTTAGGACAATTGAATAGATTTCATCTAGAAAGCTTGTAATAGGTCTACCTAACTTAAAGTTCTCTAAAGATGGCTTTTGTGATGCATGTCAAAAGGGAAAGTAGGCTAGAAAATCTTTTAAATCAATTAACTATGTTTCTACCACTAGGCCTCTTGAACTTTTGCATATGGATCTATTTAGTCCTTCTCAAATTGTAAGTCTAGGTGGAAATTTGTATAGATTAGTTATCATTGATGATTATTATATATTTACATGGGTAGCTTTCTTATCTATTAAAAATAATGCCTTCTGTGCTTTTCTCAAATTTGCCAAAAGGATCCAAAATGAAAATGATTTGAAAATTAAATTCTTGAGAAGTGATAATGATGGAGAATTTAAAAATGAAGAATTTGAGAAATTTTGTGAAGAGCATGGTATTGATCATACCTTTTCTACTTCTAGAACACCATAACAAAATGAGGTGGTGGAAAGGAAAAACAAATCACTGATTGAATTAGCAAGATCTATGCTTAATGAAAACTCTATGCCTAAGTACTTTTGGACTGATGATGTGAGCATTGCATGCTATGTTCTTAATAGAATTTTGATTCCTCCATTTTTGAAATTAACCACATATGAATTGTTCAAAGATAGAAAACCAAATATCTCTCATCTTAGGGTATTTGGATGTAAATGTCTTTTTTTTTAACAACAAGGATAATCTTGGCACATAAGAGAAAGGATGAACTAAATCAATTTAAGAGAAAGGATGTCTAGGAATTAGTGCCACATAAGAGTAGTATGAATGTCATAGGAACTAAATGGGTGTTTAGAAACAAACTAGATGAAATAGGAAACATAACAAGAAATAAGACTAGACTAGTAGCTAAAGGCTATAATCAACAAAAAGATATAGACTTTGGTGAAACGTATGCTCCTATAGCTAGATTAGAAATTGTTAGGATCCTTCTTGCTTTTTCATGTGTGTTTGACTTTAAGCTGTATCAAATGGATGTGAAAAGTTCCTTTTTGAATGGTTCCTAGATGAAGAAGTATGTGTTTCATAACATCCTAGTTTTGTGGATCATATATTTCCTCATCATGTATATAAGCTAAAGAAAGCCCTTTATGGAATTAAGCAAGCTTTGAGGCAATGGTATGAAAGGTTAAGTAAGTTTCTTCTGTCTCAAAATTTAGAAAGAGGAAAGGTAGACAAAACCCTATTCTTTATGAAAACTTCCAAAGATATTCTGTTGGTTCAAGTGTATGTCGATGATATTATATTTGGTTTAACTAACACCTCACTTTGTGAGGCCTTTGTTTCCAAAATGCAGGGGGAGTTTGATATGTCAATGATGGGAGAGCTTAACTTTTTCCTAGGCTTGTAGGTTAAAAAAATGGAGAAAGTAATCTTCAAACCAAGTATACAAAAGAGCTGCTCAAGAAATTTGACATGGAAGAGAGTAAAGTCTCTAACATTCCAATGAGAACCAATTACTATCTAGACTCTGACTTAAAAGGAATTCTTATAGAAATTTCAAAATAAAGGAGAATGATTGGTTCCTTATTATATTTAACTAAAATTCAACCTGACATTATGTTTAGTGTTTATTTGTATGTTAGGTATCAAGCTGCACCAAAAGAATCACACATAATTGTAGTGAAAAGGATCATAAAGTACCTGAAAGGAACACTTGATGTGCGATTGTGGTATCCTAAATGTACAAATCCTTCATTAATTAGTTTTTTTTACTCAGACTTTATAGGTTGCAAGTTAGACATAAAAAGCACAAGTGGAATTGCCATCTATTTGGCAACATTTTAGTATCTTAGACTAGCAAAAAGTAAGTTTGTGTTGCTTTATCAACTGCTGAGGCATAATATATAGCAGTTGGAGTTGTTGTGCTCAATCATTAGAAATGTCAAAATAAAGGGGAATGATTGGTTCCTTATTATATTTAACTGCAAGTCAACCTGACATTATGTTTAGTGTTTATTTGTGTGCTAGGTATCAAGATGCACCAAAAAACTCACACATGACTGTAGTAAAAATGATCATAAAGTACCTGAAAGGAACGTTTGATGTGGGATTGTGGTATCCCAAAGGTACAAATCCTTCATTAATTGTTTTTTTTTTACTCAAACTTTACAAGTTCCAAGTTAGATAGAAAAGCACAAGTGGAACCTGTCATCTATTTAGCAACATTTTAGTGTCTTGGACTAGGAAAAAACAAGTTTGTGTTGCTTTATCAATTGTTGAGGCAGAATATATAGCAGTTGGGACTTGTTTTGCTCAATCATTATGCTATGAATCTGACATAGAATTATATACTTTATTCAAAGACAAAGCATATAGATATTTGTCATCACTTTTTGAGAGATCTAGTGGACAAAGGAGATCGTGAAGTTCAATTTCTAGAAACAGAGTCTCAATTAACTGGCATATTCACTAAACCACTTCCAAGAGAAAAATTCTACAAGCTTAGAAGATAGCTTAGTATAGTAAGTGAGCATGAACTATAACTATTATTGACTTTGTTTGACTATGTATGATTTTGATTGTTTTTTATTGAAACTATGCATAGATTGGCTGAATTTGGTTGCATTTTCTCATTTCCCATTCATTAGAAGCATAACATTCAAATAGGTTTTGTGGAAATTGCATAAAAATCATGATTAGAAGCATTTTACTCTGTGGTAATCGATTAATCCAGAGCCTGGTTTTTCCAGAACCAAGTCTGGGACTCATGGTAATCGATTACCTGTAAACAGTAATCGATTACCTGCAAATAGTAATCGATTACCTATGCTGAAATTACTTCTCCAGCTTAAATTGGAAAGGGGCTCGCATTCCATTCATTCCTCTTTCACATTACTTGGTTCCTTAAGGATTTTTTTGTGTGATAGGAGAAGAAATTGCTAGGGTTAAGGGTTAAAGGTTACCCACTCAAGGTGATATGATAGTTTTTGGGATCTGGTGTCTAAAGTTAAAAGAAAGAAGATTGTGTTTACTAATGAAATTTTTTTGACTATTGGTGGAATTGTTAATGTTGGCATTAATGTAAGTACGAATGATCAGAAAGAACATGGTGTGGAATATAAGAAGCTTTAGGTGTACAAGTCCATGCTAGTGAAACCTTTCAATTCGGAAGAAGGAGGAAACCATAAGAGAAGTGAAAAGAAGAAGATTGTGTTAACACTGGTGGCGTGAAAGTTAATGATAGGCTACTCTATTACTTTATTATGTGGTATTGGCTACTAAGGGAAACAACCATGCGGTAATCATGGAAGAAGATATGATGTTGCTTTGTGCCATGAAGAACAATGTGAAGGTGAACTGGCTGAAGGTTATCAAGGACACAATGATGAAGACCAGAAGGCTTGATGACTACAAGTGCCCGTATGTAGTGTTTATCTCTAAGGTTATTGAGAGATTTGGTGTGGATACATCAAATGAAGCCAGAGAGGTAACTAGAGATGTTCGCTTTGTTAAGGACAGGGCACTCAAAAGGATGAAGCTTGCGAAGATAGATGAAGGCAGGGTGAACAAAGGTGATGTCCAAGCTAATGATGATGAAGAAGTGGAGCCTAAGACACTAACACCCTTTGAAGAAATGATTTTGAAAAAGATGGGTACTATGCAAGAGATGCATGAAAAGAAGTTCAGGGAAATCAAAGACTCTCTAGAGTCAATTTCTAAGAGGCTGGACCTCCTAAATGTTCCTTTTCCAAGAAATTAGGAGAATTTCAATGCACCCTTGCATCTTAGCTTTTAGGCATTTAGGACTTCATTCTAGTCATTTGCATTTAGTTACCTTGTTTCAATTTTAGTTTAAGCCTTGTTAAATTTTCAGTTTTAATTGGTATTGGACTATTTCAATTTCATTTCTGTTAAGGTCACTATTTCAATTTCAATTTCATTTCTAAGAGGCTGGACCTCCTAAATTTTCCCTTTCCAAGAAATTAGGAGAATTTCAATGCACCCTTGCATCTTAGCTTTTAGGCATTTAGGACTTCATTCTAGTCGTTTGCATTTAGTTACCTTGTTTCAATTTTAGTTTAAGCCTTGTTAAATTTTCAGTTTTAATTGGTATTGGACTATTTCAATTTCATTTCTGTTAAGCTCACTATGTATCTTTGTGATTAATTCTTGTAATATCCTTTAGAGATTAATGAAAGCTTAATGTTTGCTATGAATTTAGTGTGAATTTGCTATGTGATTGGCTGCAATTTGGACTCTATTTTGTGCTAACCTGTACCTTGTATTTAAGGAACAGAGATTAGAAACATTGAATGTATATTGAAAGTTATTTGAAAGGAATCTCCAACATTATAAGAAGAATTTTATGCATAATTATGCAGGTTTTAAAGTGAAGAATTTGGTAGGGTTCAAGTGTATAATTTTGCAACTTGAAGTAGAATTTTTCTTCACCTTCCCTGCTGGTTTTTATCCCATTTAAAATTTCTATAATATATCCCTATATTTTTATCTTAACCTTTTTGTTTGAAGTTCTAAAAGGGGGAGAAGATTGAATTCTAGTTAGGAGAAGATTGTATGATGGTTGAAGGGGAGAAAAATGAATGACTCAAATCTCATTGCCTAGATGTAAAGACAAATCAAAGTGTTTGGCTCAAAGTGCAAGTATTAGAATGTTTGGCTCATCAAAACCAAAAAGAGGGGGATTGTTGGAATTAAAGGATTGGAAAGCTTGAAGATGCCATCAATTCTAGTTTTTTGAGGTTTTGGTTTTGAAGAAGTATGATGTTTTGATTTCTAGTTTAAGCTTAATTTAATTTTATGGTACCAAGCACGTTTGATAAGTGTGTTACTTGTATTGTGTGTTTATATAGGCATGAGAATGTGTTTGAGTAGCTAAGGAGTAGATTACATAGGTTGGGAAGGGTTGAAAAAACATCAAAATTGAATTTTGCAGTAAGGTAATCGATCACCGCTAGAGATTTTTAGGTATTCTTATTCCTACTCTCGGGAGCATGGTTATCAAACTCAAGTTAACTCTTAAACACTTATGAGTTTACAATTCCACTTACCCTTTGCGAGTTAACTCATATGTAAACTCTCTTTTTGGTAAACTCTAATTAAACTCGGTAGACTCTATACAAACTCTGTAAACTCTCGAGTTTACTACCGAGTTACTGATTCAACAAATCAGTTTGTTTTGCATGCATTTAGAGTTCAATATGTTTTTATTTAGTATGTCATTCTTAAATTGAAGAACAAGTGTCTCTAAGAACATTAAACCTTCATTTTTTAACATCAAACATCAATGAGAATGTTCTACCATTATTATCACCTTTGAAATTTATTATTTGATAATAATGCATTATTAAACTTAATTATTTAAGTATTGTTGAATGTATGATTTACTATTTTTGACTTATATTGTTGTTGAATTTTAATTGTATGTTATTTATAGATATTTTTATATAAAGTAAACTCTTACGAGTCTATGAGTCGAGTTTATCGAACTCCCATGAGTCTACGTAAACTCTCAAGTTTGAAATTGATATTGGGTTTTTGAATCTTTGATTAAATTCTTGAATGTTGATAATACCTATTAATTATCCAGAACCTTTAATTGAAAAGAAGAGTAATTTGAATTCATATTATGATTTGACTAATTGCAAATTGATAACCAATATTGAAGGTATTCTTATTGATTAAGCTTGATACTCAAAATATAAAAAGTGTGGAATCTTGATCTTTGTTTCAAGCTTATTTTGAAAATCCATTTTTTAAAACACTAAGGTAGCTTTTGGAAATTTCTCAAAGGGCATATTTTTGAAGACTTTGATATTATTTTTGCATAGAAAAAGTTTGAAAAATATATTGTGAATCTATTCAACATCTCCTTCTAAATTCCCCCCTAAGACCAACACTATTCACCACCTCAATTTGCTCATCATTTTGAGGATGACAGGTGGTAGAATAGAGGAGATAAATTCCTAGCCTTGCCTATAAGGTTTTCCAAAAGTGGCCAAGGAACTTTGTATGTCTATCAAACACAATTGTATAGGGTATCCCATGAACTTTAACAACCTCTTTGAAGAAAAGTGTTGCGATGTTGCTCGCATCATCCACCTTATGACATGGTATGAAATGGTCCATTTTGCTAAAATGATCCATAACCACAAAGATGGAGTCTACACCTTGTTGGGTTCTAGGAAGCTCGAGGACAAAGTCCATACTTATGTGCAACCAAGATGTAGAAGAAACGGGAAAATGTGTGAAGAGTCCATGCGATATCACTTTAGACTTAACTTGCAAGAAATTTATGCATCTAGAACAATGCCTTTGGACATCTCTTTTCATATGGGCCAAAAGAATTTGACTTTTAAAAGCATAATGGTTTTTTGAATTCTAAAATGCCCCATGAGCCCACCTTCATAACTCTTTTTTGTTAGCAAGTTTCTCATAGATCCTTGGGATATGCAAAGTGTGCCTTCTTTGAACAAATACCCCTCACTCAGATAGAACCCATAATGGGATTTTAGCAGAAGAGGCAGAAAATATGGGACCAAAATCCTTGTCAAATGGATACATGACCTTAATATCATCAAAGCCTAAAATTTGAGCACTCAAAGTGGCAAATAGAGTATGCCTTCTAGATAAGGCATTAACTACCACATTTGTTTTCCCCTTTTTTATACTTGATGACACATGGGAAGGACTCAAACCACTTTGTATGCCTTTTGTTGAACTTTCCTTGCCTTCTCAGATACTTAAGTAACTCGTGGTCACTATGAATGAAAAACTCCTTGGAAACAAGGGAATGTTCCCAAGTCTGGAGGACTCTTATCAAAGAGTAGAACTCTTTATCATAGATGGGGTAGTTGAGGGGGTTCCATTAATTTTTTCATTGAAATATGCAATAAGATGCCCTCACTGCAATGAAAAACTCCTTCACTTACTCCATATGCATCAGATTCTAGCTCAAAAGTTTTAGAAAAGTTAGGAAGAGCTAGAATTGGTGCATTGGTGAACTTCTCTTTGATAAGTGAAAAGGTTTTTTCTTGCTTCTCACCCCAAAGAATAAAAGATCCTTCTTTACCAAATCATTGAGGGGTAAGACAAGTATGGAGAAATTAGGTACCAAGTCCCTATAGAAACTAGCGAGACAATGAAAAATCTTGATCTCTGTCACACTTGTTAGGGTGAGCTATTCTTGGATGGCTTTGATTTTCTCGAGGTCCACATGGACCCCTTGTGCACTTACTACAAATGATAAAAGTACCACACTTTCCACATAGAAGGTGCATTTTTCAATATTTGCAAAGAGGTGGTTTGCCCTAACAATGCAAAAAACTTGCCTTAGATGTCCTAAATGATCATTCAGGCTCCTACTATACACTAATATATCATCAAAATGTACTACACAAAATTTTCCAAGACAATCCCTAAGGACATGATTCATTAAGAGCATGAAGGTACTTGGAGCATGTGTGAGCCCAAAGGGCATCACCAGCCACCCATAAAGCCAAATTTGGTCTTAAAAGCGATTTTTTATTCATCACCCTTTTTGATCCTTATCTAATGATAATCACTTCTAATTTCAATTTTTGAAAAAAACCTTTGCTCCATGTAATTCATCTAACATGTAATGAAGTTCCTATATTTAATTGTAATGTTTTTTATTGCTTTACAATCAATGCACATTCTCCATTTACCATCCTTTTTAACACCAACATGACTAGGACAACGCAAAGGCTAAGGCTCTTTTGAACCCAACCCTTCTCCAACCAATCTTGAACTTGAGACTCAATCTTTTTACTCTCAAGGGGATATGTCCTATATGCAGGTCTATTAGGTAGGCTAGCACCAGGAATAGGGTCTATTTGATGTTATATCCCCTTTAAAGGAGGCAAACTAGAGCTGTCAAAACGGGTTCAAAGTCATGGGCCAACCCGACCCACCGTGAATACGGGTCGGGCCAGGCTAAAAAAATAAGAAAAATAATTTGTAATAGCTAAAAATCAACCTGACCCACTTTGGACTCGACCCATATGGGTCCAACCCAAGTGGGTCGGGTCAGTCCGTATTCAACCCAATAAATATTTATTATTTTAATATTTTATTTTTTATTAAATATTTATTATGAAACCCACTAAACATTTATGATTTACACTATTATATTATATAATCAAATAGAAAATATTTTTCTTAATTTTAAATAAAGACTTAATTAAATAATTAGTTTTAAACTTTTAAATAATTTCAATTTTTGAATTTCTTAATTTTTTAGTGAGTTGGCCCGTATAACCCACCAACCTATGGTAGGACGGACCAGACAGACAGATTGAGTAAGAAACTTTAAATAAGCTGGGTTGGGTTGACCCATTTTTCTAGTAGGCCAAGATGGGCTGGCCCATATGGGCCGAACCAACCCGTGTTGACAATTATAAGGCAAATCCTTAGGTATTTCCTTAGGGAATAGATAATCAAATTCCTTCAGTAGAGTTTGAACCCCTTGTGGAAGAGACTTAACCTCAAGATTTGTGGCAGTGCAAGATGATTCCTCTTTGTAAAGGAGGAGATAGAAGGGTTTGTCAAGTAGGAAACATTTTAAATATCTTCTTTTGTAGTAAAGTGTTTTCCTTCCTAACAACCTTGTTGGAAGAGGCACTACCTTCCAACACAACTTCCTTACCCCTTTCAAGCTTTAGGGGTGAAGCTTGGTCTTTTTTTTTTCTAGCTTTTTTTTCCTTATCCTTCTTATGCTTCATGATAAGTTGATCCTCTGCCACCTATGACGGAATAAGAGGACACAACTTGATTTTTATATCCTTGCGGTGAGGATAATCTCATTAGAATGACCATGATGAACGACTTTCTTATCAAACTGTCATAGTCTTCCTAACAAGATATGATAACTTCCATTGGAAAAATATCACATATGATCTCATCTTTAAATGTTCAATGGAAATTGGTCTCATCTTTAAATGTTCAATGGAAATTGGTACCTTCACTTGCTGGTTAACCACTATCTCTCTTTGCTCATTGAGCCATTGAAACTTATAAGGCTTTGGATGAGGAGTTGTGTTTGGGCCAGTTTGTCAACCAACCTTGAGCTACAATAGGACCCACTATCCATAATGAGAGAACATATTTTATCTAAAACCTTGCACCTTGTGTAGAAAATATTCTCCCTTTGGGATTGGTCCAACTCAAGAGGTTGGATTCCAAGAAGCCTTTTAACCATGAGGAGGTCCCTTTCACAGGCATAAAGCTCATCCATGTTATGCTCTTGTACATGACTTCTTTCTTCTTCACTCTTACTAGAAGAGGAAGGTGAGCTATCCTCACTGCTATAGATGTCTTGGCCCCTCATGATCATGTCTTTCTAGTGGGGCATTGGGAGGCAATGTGGTATCTCCTAAGATATTTAAAGCACTTAATACTATTAGTCTTAGAAGTAGAGCGTAGTATAGGGGTTGTCTCCAGAATGCAATGGTTTATGTTCTTTGTATGATGCTTTGGGTTGCTCCTCTTTATGGAGGTTCTTGGAAGAGCTTCCCTTGACTTGATCCCTCTTTGTATAGGTTGGATATTCTTTCCTTGAACTTTTTCCTTTTTTAATTGATTCTTAACCATTATATAAAGTTAGACCAAGTCATCTAGGTTCCTATATGGTAAGAGCTCAACTTTATCTTTAATGTCCATGCTCAAATCACTTAGGAACTAGCAATGGTGGCCCTAGGCTCTTCATTAATACCCATTCTCATTATAAGGAGTTTCATGCTTTGCTTATACTCCTCAACACTTGAGTTGTATTGCCTTAACCTTTGAAACTTGTCAAGGAGTTCTCTTTCATAATAAGAAGGAATATGGTCTCGAAGCCTTTCATTAACCAAGGCCAACCACCAATGCATGACATGCCGTTGGAAGCTAAGGATTTCCAATGAGACTTTCCTCTCCTTTCTCACTTGATAGTACTTGAATAATTGTTCTACATTCATTTTCCAATCAAGGTAAGCTTCAACATCTTTCTTTCCAAGGACATGAGGGAGGTCACTTTTTGCTCCCTAGGTTGTATGTTATGTTCATGATTATGGGCATGGTTGACTCTCCTTACCCTAGGTCTACCTTCATAATGACCACTCTCACTTCCACTATATATTGTGGAGGTAGACCTATATCTTTTCCTTATTTTTTTCTCTTCTTTCTCTCTTTTCTCTCTTTCTTTTCCCTCTCTTATTTTCTCATCTCTCCTTTTTTCTTCTCTATCTTCTCTCTCTTTATCTTCTCTTCTTTTCCCTTCCCTCTCTCTTCTTTCCTCTCTATTTTTCTCTTTTTTCTCTCTTTTTCTTCTTTACTTTTCTCTTCCCTCTCCCTTCTTATGTTTCTCTCTTTTATCCTCTACTGTACAAACCTATCAAGAGTGGTCACTTTGGGAGAGCCCATTTGGTTCACACTCTTATTGCTACTACTGTGTGATTCCATCATAATGCAAAGGTTGTCTAAGAACTAAGATAGGTTAAGATATAACACAAGAAAACACTCCTCACTCTTTTTTTGTTTCTCTCCTAAAAGACAAGAGCCTTTGGAACGCAAGTCTTACTAAGCATTTGAAGCAAAAATTAAAGGCAAAAAATAAAAAGTGTAGATATCTAAACGTGCTCCTAAAGGTATGAAGGTGGTGTACCACTTCTTCCTTCACATCTCACAAAAAACAAGAGACTAAACAAGCTATTACACATATAAGGAAGTAACCCTAAACGACATCCAACACTTCCTAAAATAAGAGGCCGTTTTTACAAGGAATTAGGTACACAAGAAAAATAAAAGCAAGTCTTCAATCTTCACTCCAAAGCTCCCTTAAAGATACCTCACTCTATGCTTTGCTTCTCCTTTCAATTAAGACCTTCTTTGGCTTGTTCAACCCTTCCTTAGTATGCTACCCTTGTGGATGAGCTCCAACCCAAGGTTTTCCTACAAAGAAGTGGTAAACATAACCAAAATAATCCAAGTGCAAGAATTCAAGCAATACAAAGTAAGAAAAGGCACAAAACAATAATAGGAAACTTATCCAAATGTAATAAACATTTGAGAAAAACTAGAAAGATAACCAAAAGAGACAATTTAGAAATAAGGAAAAGGAGAAAGGTAGGCATAAATAAGAATTAGACATAGAAAAGTGCTAGAGTAGATTAGGGACTAAAAGTGAAATGACACAAAAATTTTCAAGAATTACACAATACCTAATTGTTATGGCTGATAGCTAATAAGGCTAGGTTCAAGCAAAAGCTAACCAAAATAAGCACTTACTTGAAATTTTGAATTAGTTTTTAGGTACATCCATTTTTGGCTTATTTTCCTTTTATACTTCTTTTGTATCTTTGTTCTTTTTCTTTCTATAATTTTTACTTCTTTTTTTATACTGTTAAATGCACCTAACTGCTTGTTTCGATTCAATTTTTGTGCAAAATTCAATGGACCTAATCTCTTGAACTCAAACCAAAGCAAGGCACGTAAAAATTTTTAAAGCAAGGTGTAATTCAAGAAAAAAACACTAAAAGAAACTCAAAGATGCACTAAATGAAGAGTGACTTAGGTGAATCTTTTAGAGTGTATGGTTGCGTTAGAGCTTACTTGTTTATACAAGTTTTGATGCTCACACTTCACGACCAACAACTCAAGCAATTTCTTAGCACAAAATCACCCTACCACTAGCACACATAAGAGCTACTAAATTCAATATCATAGAATAAATTTGAGAATGAAATTCAGCTAAAATGTTTTTGTAGAAAATTTTTCAATGGATCATACATGATCTAAAAGCATGAAAGACTTTTTATAAGACTTACTCAAGAAGAAAATTTCTCTAAGATGCTCAATTTCAAGAAGTTTTCAACACACTTTAGTAAATGCAAGAAGTGGTTAAACCTAAGGAGATTGATGTGACAAATAAGAACTACACAAGACTATCTAATGAAACAAACGTATGACAAAAAAATTTTAAAAATAAATGCCTAATAAAATGGAGCAAATGACACAAAAAACTCAACCAAAGAATGCAAGAATGACTCTAAAGCACTAACCACACATGTGTAGCTTCATCTACAAAGGTGTGGATTCATAACAAAGTGCTTCTTAGGATACATTCTTAGCACGAGTCAACACAAAAATTAAGAGGCAAATGGCGGAAATAGAATAGAACCTAAAATAAGAACCAATGATTCAATTAAACGAAAAAGAGTAAATTGAACTGAACAAAAGAACCAAACAAGCAATATGCACAAAATTTTAAATTGACAAAACTACTAAACACAACAAAACTAGACAATCAAGAACATTATGTAAACAACAAAGATTGGTAAAATGAAAAGAGAACTGAGACGAAGAAGAAAATGATATTTGAAAACTAAAAACAAGAAGTTAAGAAAGTGAACCTTTAGAAGAAAGCTCTAGATACCAAATAATGCAATCTTGGATTGCTTCTTCCAAGATCTCTTCATGAGGTTCTCCAAAGGTAGAAAATTACGATGTGAGATAGGAGATGGAGGATGAGGGCGCCACTTCTAGGAAGATAAGCCTTTAGAATGAATCTTGCCACAAGGGAAGGAACCCTTGATAAAAGCCATTGAAAGAGTTTTTCTTTAGGAGAAGAAGACACTCAAGATGATCTCACAATATAGAAGTCTATTATCATTCAAGTGTAAAACGATACAAGAGGCGGTGGTGAGAATTTATAGAACTAATCCTAGGCTACGGGCTTGGACATGGACGTCCACCATTAGGAAGGTATGAGATGAATTAATTAGGTGTTAAATTATCTAAGAGCTAATTAGCATTAAATTAATTAGCTAGATCAAAACAATACCCTAATTAAGTGAATCCATGTTCCCTTGAAATTCAAATTTGAATTTGAGAGTGTCATGTAGACTCCCTCCAATTTAAATTTGAATTCAAATGTGCCACTTAGGAGAGAGAGAAAATGGATTGACACCTGATGTGATCTTTGATGATCACGTGCCCAAAGGATCCTTTCTAAGGTCACTTGGAAGGGAAATGGATTTATGGAGAGGAAAGGAATGGGGTGAGGCGCCACAAATACTAGGTTTGATAAGTCAAAGGGGAGAGGCCACAAGGGAGGGGTCCCTTGATAACTCTTAGAAGCTCTCACAAAGGAGAAAGGGGAACACTCAAAGGTAAGAACCTCAACCAATATGGTCTCTAGGATTAAATTCAAGTGTAAAAAATAGAAGTGAGGGAAGAGCTCCTATTTATAGAGGTAGCTAACCTCTTGAACAAGATAACCTAAAAAAGAAGGGCTAGGATTAAAATGAGAGATCTAAGGGAGGAGAATTGAGAAACAATTCCCTCCTTAGATCATCAAACTTGGTGCCCAAGTTTCTCAAACCAAGGGCCAAGATTCCTTCTTATTAGCTTAGGGGGTTTATGTAGGAAAAGAGAGGTGTAGATATCAAGGCTACCCCTTATTTCCTTCATAAAGACCCAAAAAGCTAAATCCACCCTCTAAATTCCTAAGACACCTCCTAAAAATAAAAAATGGACTAAATACATGTCCCAAATTAAATTCTTAATGCTCCTCAAAATTAAAATAAAGGAAAATTATATTTTATTAACTAAAGTCCCTAGCCTAATATCTTCACTCTCCATAGGAAGTGAAGTTTTCCTTTGTCTGCAAGGGCTAGGTCTTCTTCAATCCTTCTAGCCATGACCCTAATGATAAGTCCTTGGCTAGGCATGGTCACATCAACATCACTTAGGGGGAACAAGAGGGGCCCACTTGTCTCTCATGCTTCATGTGTGTCTTAGAAGGGGCATAAGACAAACTAAGGGATGTGGTTAACAAAAACCACACGTCCAAAGCTCCCTAAAAAGACCCAATCTAATACACAATATTCTACCTAAAAGACTAGTGAAATCTCTTATTTAAAAAGAAAATAGGCCAAAATACAAGGGTTAAAAAACACTAACTATACCACCAAAATACTTACAACTAAGGGTGCAAAATACAAAGTAAAAACAAATAAAAGACTATGATATAAAGATCTTCACTTTGAGTAGGAATTGAGGTTTTCACTTCGGGTATGACAAGTCTTTTACAATGAAAATAAAGTTGAAGAGTTAAGAATTTAAATATATTTTATTAAATATACAAGTTTAAGATTGTTAGTGAACTATAATTACAATCATTTAAGTTTTAAGTTAATTAATTTGTGTTTTAAAATTATAAGAATAAAATATTCAATATACATATTATGTAGCCATATATTGTGACAAAAAAATATTATAAAAATATAAAGATAAAGGGTAAACGTATAATTTTATACTCATACCCATCGACATCTTTGTTTAAAATAATCGAATGTTACTTGTACTCCTATCGGTGGGTATTACCTGTGGGTAGGAATAGTTAATGCACATGGATATGGATTTATTATGTGTTGGAACCTATATATTTTAAGTAGTAAAATGAGTGTATATTCTTTCTTTCTCATTTATTGATTATCTTTCTCTTTCTTTCTTTGGTTGAAATTTTAAAAAGTGTACTTTGAAGTTGTTTGTCACGTCAATGTAAAATTGGTTACAAAAATAGACAAATTGATATATAGGTTATTATTTTTGGTGATTTTTAGCTATTAAAAATTTTGAATTTTTTATAGTTTTTAGCCATCACAAATCATTTTATATTTTTTATTTAAATATCACTTCATTACATATTAGAAATGCTAACTAAAATAAATATTTTGTATTTTTTATTCGTAAGAATTGAATATGTATAAAAAGATTTACAATAATACATAAACCTCGATAAACTAATTAATCTACTGTCACTTGATAATAAACATTTTGTATATATGTAAATATAAAAATTTATAATTTACTAAAAAATTAAATTTAGTAAATATTTATCTACTAAACTAAAAAATTAGTAACACTTAATGTTTTGAAAACCTATTTTATGCTTTTATATAAAAATGTTAATTTTTTTAAAAATAAAAAGTAAAAAATGTGAGATTGGCAGGTTAGCTGACTAACCATGACTTAATGAAAATTATTAAATACATAAGTGGTACACGTATTATATGAAGAACTGTCTAAATTTTATATTATACTAAAACTTATTAAATATATTTTATAAAAACCTATTTTACTCTTAAATAGAATATGTTTGTATAGATACAATATGCAAAAAATAAACCAAAATCTGCACATACACTTCCGCTCACTGAAGGGCAATTTTCTTCGAGGCAAACACGTAGGTATTATATGTTAGAAAAATGTTAATAAATGCAGTTTCCTTTTTTTTTTTTGGAGACAAAATTTTTTATTGGGTAATATTATATAGAATATTATATGTGTTGGGGATTTATCATTTGAAATGTAATATTATATTTGTGGGGTAACATTTGAAATATAATATTATATGTGTGGAGATTTATTATCTGAAATGTAATATTATATATGTGGGGTAAACATATCTAATAATAAGAAATGATTAGGAAATGTCATCATAGGAACAAATAGATACATATCATAAAAAACATAGTTAGTCTTATCCCATATATATAATATTATATTTGCATAATAAATCCTCCACTACTACTTATGATACCTATTAATTAATTTGAAAATACAATATTGTGGGGATGAACTGACGAGTCATAGAAAGAGAAAAAGGAAGTATTTGAACTCCCTAAGCTATAAACAAGACTTTTGAAAGGCTTCTTGCCATACCGAGAACTCAAAGAATTTTACACCTTTGAACATTAGATCATTCCTTGCAAACCAAATCGACCACACAGTGACTAACCAAATAATTATCAAAGCTTTCTTCTTTAGTTTCCCATTGACATTAACAGATGCTGCCACAGATGGAAAAAGGTAGCAAGAGGGACGAGCCATCAAGTAACCTAGCCAACAGTAGCAACACATCCAAACTTGATATGAAGACTTATAGGAAAAAGTAAATGTGATACATATTCTGATTCAGCATGACAAACAAGGCAAATATCACTATCTGTAAATTAAATCCCTTTTTGTACAAGCTCCACCTTTAATGGAATTCGATTATGGGTTATCTTCAGAGCAAAGACACTAACTTGGGAAGGAACTCTTACTTTCTAAATTGCTTTATAGAAAAGAAATTTATTAATGTGAATGTTATTTTCAATTATTTGATACACCTCTTTTATCGAAAAGTCAACCTCTGAACCATGATTATTACCCACATCTAGTTTTCTTGTTTGTAAGGATTGATTTGAATTCCTTCGAGAATCCTCTCCAATTCACTTACCCACCCAAACTCCAGCTGAGTAATGAACCATGATTATTACCTCACTTACCCACCCAAACTCCACCTAATATTCACTCCCATTTATTATTCTGCCAAACTCCAACCTTAAAAATCAAGGATTCCTTTTGGTCTGAAAGGGAATATAGTCTAGCGAAAATTCATCTGAGACTAATTGAGTCCATCCAATCACCATCCCAGAATATGAATGATGAATCATCTCCAATTGCTACCTTCACGTTCCCCCTAAACTAATCTTCCATCCCTTCCTCTAACATAACCTTCATCAGGTTTTGCCACCGTTGGGACTCTCCTTTCCACCTATCTAAACTCAACATGCTCCTAATATTAACATATTTGGCCTCAAGAACTTTGACCTATAATGCATTTTCTTCATTAAGAATCTCCCATCTCTATTTCCCGAGCAACGCTCTATTAAAGTCCTCCACAACTTTGATTTCTCAACCACCATGGTATTTTGCCTTACATACCTTTTCTCATTTAATCTATGACAAATTGTTAGTATTTTTCAACCCCTCAATAAAAATCTTCTTTGCAAGCGATGAATTGCATTAGCCACCATCTTTGGAATCTTGTAAAAAGACAGAAGAAAGAGGAATAAAGGAGATAAAAGATTTAATGAGACAAATCCTCCTTCCCAAAGATAAGTTTTTCTCTTTTAGGAAGACATTTTATCACTCAACTTTTCTAGAATAGGTCTCCAGGCTCTCTCTCCTAAAATTTATCCCTACAGGGATCCCTAGATAAGAACGACACTTGCATTACCTTACAATTTAGAATTCCTGCAAAGACTTGTAACTCATGTTTATTCATCCTTATACCTCCTATGCTACTTTTATGAAAATTAACCTTCAAACTAGAAGCCAATTCAAAACATCTTAGGGCACTCTTTAAAGCAATTACATTTTGAATCTAGGGCTTAACCATAAATAAGGTATCATCTACATATTGTTGAATGACAAACTGTAGCTCCTCACTTCTGATTACCATTTTGGATGAAATATTTTTACCTAGTCTTATTATCCCACCAAGACCTTCAACATGTAACCTGTGTTAATTCATCTGTACACCTCCCATGCTACTCTTATGAAAATTATCCTTTAAACCAGATGCCAATTCATAACATCTTAGGGCATTCTTTAGAGCAATTACCTTTTGAATCTAGGGCTTAACCATAAATAATGATGCAACCTTCCCCAACCATAATGTCAAGAATGATGAGGTAGAAAGATGTTCTCCTAGAACCCTGCTCATAGAGGCTCCTTTGAGTTAGAAATGGAGGTGGAAGACTAGGAAGTGGAGGAGAAGTAGGCGCTACTGTTGTTGAAGGAGATAAGCTGATGCATGCCTCCCTTGATCTTTTTCCTTGAGGTTCCAAGCACCATGAAATGGATGATGGAGGGGAAAGAAAATGGAGGTGGGGCGCCACTCTCAAAGAGAGATAAGCCAAAGTATTTAGGTTTGCCACAAGGGAAGGAACCCTTGATAAAAACCAACTAAGAAGAGGTTCCTCAAGAGAGAGGATCCTCAAGACCTTTTACTAAGAATGTGCTCACGAAGAGACTATTTTCATTCAACTTCAAAGGTGAAATTTTACAATGAGGGGGAATGAGTATATATAGCCCAATGGGAGAGCTTGGGCACACTTTTCTAGGCAATGTGGGACTTGGGCTTAATTAGGATTAAAACTAATTAACCCAAGTCTTAGGCCTTAAGTGAGGCACCTAAGTTCACCCCCTATGGGTGCAATTAGCATATCTTAATGTGAATGGGCTAGCCCAAAATCATGTCTTAACTTATGCACCCATTATAAGCTTACTCCTCCTTTTTAACTAAAGACACATATGCCTTATAAACTAAGCAGATGGCCGAAAATACATGGCCTTAAGGGAATTAAAAATACTTTCCTATTTATCTAATTAAAATAAAATATTTACAAGCTAAAAATAACGAAGGCTATGGCTTCGAATCTTCAATGAGCTTTTGTCCATGCCATGCCTTCCTTGAGTCCTCCTAGCCATGATGCATGCTAGGTGAGATTGCATCATCTCCTCTCCCTTGGAGAGGAGTTGACCTTAAATCCTGAGGTCTTTCTTCCGCTTTTTCAAAGTCTGCAAGAAAATAAGGAAAGCAGTAAGTATATGCAGACAAGTGATTTTGGGGGAAGTGAGAGGTCTATAAGGAGGCCTTTTAAGAATGGGGTAGTGGAGGTTGACACTAAAGTTTGAAAATATTTTAGTGTGCATGTGCCTCCATACAACAGCTCCCCATCCTCCTCCAATTGCACTAGATACTAGCCTCAAAGGTTTTGAAATAGTTGGCGAGACTAGTCTAAGTGGAATGGAGCACTCATCAAGTTGGATTTGAGGGTGTGGATCAAGGTGATCAAAAGATATAGGCACATCCTCAAATTCAACTTGTTCTTTTTGTAAGAGTTGGCAGAAAAATTTTTCTATGTAGAGAACCTCCTTTGAAGGCAAAGGTGGATCTTCCTTAGACTCGGTCTTCCTACCAACAACCTTATTTTCATTTTTATCCCTTTCTCTCTTAAGGTTCATGATCCTTCTATCCTCCATAACCTCGGTAGGGGTAAGAGGAAGTAAGGTGATCTTTTTCCCTTTATGAGAGAGAGTGATTTTATTAGTGAGGCCATTGTGCAAAGTTTCCTTATCATGTTGCCATGGCCTTCCCAGCAACATGTGACTAGCTTCCATAGGGACTACATCACATAACACTTTGTCGTGATACTTCCCTATGAAGAAGCTAATCTCCACTTGCTCTCTTACTACTACACCATCTTCATAATTAAGTCCATGCAAAGAATAAGGTGAAGGATGAGGAGTAGTAGCAAGTGATAGCTTTTCCACCACCCTCGTGCTACAAAAATTACAACATGATCCACCATCCACAATAAGAGAACAAGTTTTGCCCAAAATTTTGCATCTTGTTTGAAAAACATTCTCTCTTTGTGTTTGGGTTTCCTTACAAGGATGGCTTCCAAGAAGTTGTTTCACTTTGAAGAGATCATCACATGAATGAATACCCTTTTCATTTGATGTTCCCTTTAAAGTACTTTTTCTTTTGGGGCAAAACAAAGCAATATGCCCTTTTTCTAAACACTTAAAACATTTAGGACTTCGAAAACGAGTGCTCGAAGTAGTGGTAGGGGTGTCACTCATACTCAAGGGTTTTTTCTCAACATGCTTTCTTTTGGATGACTCTCTTTTGGGTTTAATTATAGAAGGGTTTGTCTTTTTCTTAGGATGCCTCTTAGGGTTTTCCTTCTTACTAGAAGAAGCATGAATGTCATGGATTATTTTAGGCTCCTCTAAGTCTCTATGTGTAAATGTTATCACAAGAGCTCTTATAGGCATCTCTCTCTTTTTGTATCTTCATTTCTTCCCTTCTTTCTAACTTATTTTGTTCCTTTTCTCTCTTTTCCAATTCTTTCTTCTCTTTTTCTCTCCTTTTTCTTCTCTCTTTTCTCTCTAACTCTTTTCTTTTGTTTTCTTCTTTTTCTCTTTCCTTTTCTCTTTTCTCTTTTTCTCTTCTCTCTTCTCTTTCTTTTTCTCTTGCTTTTCTTTCTTTCTTTTCATTTTCCCTACTCTCTATTTGTCTCTCTTTTTCTCTTCTTTCTTTTCTCTCTAACTCTTTTCTTTTGTTTTCTTCTTTTTCTCTTTCCTTTTCTCTTTTCTCTTTTTCTCTTCTCTCTTCTCTTTCTTTTTCTCTTGCTTCTCTTTCTTTCTTTTCATTTTCCCTACTCTCTATTTGTCTCTCTTTTTCTCTTCTTTCTTTTCTTTCTTTTCTCTCCTTTTCTTTTTGTTCTTTCTCTCTTCTCTCCTCTCTATCTAGTTCCTCTTGTTCTCTTTTCCTCATCTATCTTTGTTTTCTCTCATTTTTCCAAAATTCCCTACGTTGTTTTTCTACTATTTCCCAATCAATAGAGTATGGATATGTGGGCAAGGTTGGTTTATCACTCTTCTCATTCTTTTCTTTTATTCTATTCTCACATTCTTCTCCTTTATTTTCCCTAGTTTAATTACTACTCCTAACACTCCTAAAAGTGTGTGAAAACATGTCAAAGTGTAAGGCCTAGGGAACTAATATGCAAAACACTCCTCTCTTTTTTGTTTTCTCCTAAAGTGTTAAGAGTCTTTGGAACTCTAACACTTTCTAAAACTTTGAAAGCAAATAAAGAAATTTAAAGCAAAGCTAAAGGATTCTAACGTGCTCCTAAGTATGAATAAGGGGTACCAATTCCTTATCCACACTAAAACGAGAAACTAAGGTTTATTACACACAAAAGAGGTGACCCTTATGGGCATCCAATACCTCTAATTAAAATGTCCTTTAAAAATACACCCAAATTAAACAAAGAAAATTAAAAGTAGTTGAATGTAGCTCCTTTCTTCAAGTGCTCCTCACCAAGTGTATCACTCTAGTCTTGGCCTCCTTTTCAAGTCTCCTCTTCCTTGGTTTTAAATCAACACTTCCTAAGGATGCTACCCTTGTGAAAATTTCAACAATTTGGCTACCTACCAAGAGAAAACAAGCGCCCAAGCAAGAGACCAAGGGAAGTAGAATTTGAAAGCAAAAAAGCAATAAAAAGCACTTAACAAGAATAGGAACACATCCAAGTGGAAAGAATTTATTTGACAAACACAAAGAAAGCCAATAAGGACAAGCAAGAAATAAAAGGTGTAGAAAGAAAGTTGGCACACAAAAAAAAATTCCTAGAATGGGCCTAAAATAGAATTGGACTTAAAACAAAAAAGACTCAACAAATTCAATGATTTGCACAATTGTAAAGCAAGGTGGCTAAATCATAGTCAAATAAATTCAAGCAAATTTCAATAAAATTTAACACTCCTTTGAATTTTTTAATAATTTTGAGGTGCACTAATTTTTATTTTATTTTTTTGTACTCTTTTTACTTGTTTTTAGCACTTTTTACTAACTCTTTTTTTTTTTACTTATTTTACACTTTTTATTTCTTTTCTTCTTCGTTTTTTTTTTTGAAACAATTTTGCTACACCTCTTAACACATTTTGTAGCAAATATAGTGGGGAGTCAAAGAATCATAAATGCTTGAACTAAGGATAGGAAATGGCCACCATAATTGATATACAAAAGTGCAAAATTAAGAAACAAAGCAACCTAATATGAACTAGTAATTTTAGGTGATAAAAAATAAATGGCACAAGGAGAGTTTTATGGAAGTTGAGGACAACTTGATTACTCAATAATCAGCCCAATCATACCCAACATGCCTCTCAAAGCCAATCAACAAAAATCACCACAAAAACTAGCACAAAATTAAGATACTAAAATTATTGAACAAGTGAATGAAATTTGGAAGAAATTGAGCATTAATTTTTTTGAAGATTTTTTTTTTTTTAAGAACATGCTAAGATCTAAATAGCATGTGAGACTCTAAGAACATGGGATCAAGAGTAAGCCTCTTTGATGCTCAATTTCCAATAGAGAAATAACACACTTTTATGGTAAAAATAAAAAGGCAAAACTATGTAGAATTAAGAGACAATAAAAGGGCTACAACATGACCAACTAAGACACAACTTGGAAGATTAAAAACTGAAATTAAATGACTCAAAATAACTAGAAATATATGCTCAAAATAGAGAACAAAGGACTGGAAAAACAGAAAAATAGGTGCAGGAAAATAGAATTAAAAATTCAAATAAGAAGAACAACGTGCATCCAAAGATCAAGACCACAATGTGTGGCTTCCTTCACAAATTTTGTGAAGTCATTACAATGATCTTCTTAGGATTTGCACAAGAATAAGGAAAAAATAAAAAGCTGGGAGAAAATTAAAGAAACAATCCTAAAGGAAACATATAAAGATTCAATGAAAAAGAACAAGATAAATTGAATCTAGAAAGCAATAAAAACTAGGAAATAAATTGCATAAAATGAAAACTACAAAAACATAAACTAACAAGACATAAAAGGAATTAAATGACAAGAATCAAAGGCTGGAAAAAATAAAGGAAAAAGCAAGAACTCTAAGAAGAAAAGCTAAAAAAAATTAAAGAAAATTAAGACTAGAAAAGAACCTCATGGAGTTGGCTCTGATACCAAATGATGCATGCCTCCCTTGATCTTTTTCCTTGAGGTTCCAAGCACCATGAAATGGATGATGGAGGGGAAAGAAAATGGAGGTGGGGCGCCACTCTCAAAGAGAGATAAGCCAAAGTGTTTAGGTTTGCCACAAGGGAAGGAACCCTTGATAAAAACCAACTAAGAAGAGGTTCCTCAAGAGAGAGGATCCTCAAGACCTTTTACTAAGAATGTGCTCACAAAGAGACTATTTTCATTCAACTTCAAAGGTGAAATTTTACAATGAGGGGGAATGAGTATATATAGCCCAATGGGAGAGCTTGGGCACACTTTTCTAGGCAATGTGGGACTTGGGCTTAATTAGGATTAAAACTAATTAACCCAAGTCTTAGGCCTTAAGTGAGGCACCTAAGTTCACCCCCTATGGGTGCAATTAGCATATCTTAATGTGAATGGGCTAGCCCAAAATCATGTCTTAACTTATGCACCCATTATAAGCTTACTCCTCCTTTTTAACTAAAGACACATATACCTTATAAACTAAGAAGATGGCCGGAAATACATGGCCTTAAGGGAATTAAAAATACTTTCCTATTTATCTAATTAAAATAAAATATTTACAAGCTAAAAATAACGAAGGCTATGGCTTCGAATCTTCAATGAGCTTTTGTCCATGCCATGCCTTCCTTGAGTCCTCCTAGCCATGATGCATGCTAGGTGAGATTGCATCATAAGCCTTGACTAGCTACAAGAGAAGGAAGCCTTGATAATAGCATGAAGGACTCTCACTAAGGAGAGAACAAAGAACACTCTCTAAGAAGAAGAAGAACTCTCAATTTAGAGAAAAGTAATATTCATTGAAATGAGTGTTAAAACTTTACAAGAGGGGCGAACTCAATATATAGAGTTTATCATGGATTTATGGGCCTAGAACTCTATTTGGATGTCCACATGCTAATTAGGGAGGATTAGTTAAATTAATTAAGTGTTAGTTTGGTTAAAAAACAATTAGTACTTAATTAATTTAACTAGATCCAAACAAGGCCCTAAGAAAGCGGATCTATGTTCCTTCTTAATTTGTATTTGAATTTTGGAGGGAGATGACATGACAACCTTAAAATTCAAATTTAAATAAGAAGTAACAAGAAAGGCCATGTAGGAAAGAGAACATGAGGTGGCACCAACTAGAGGGAGCAAGGGTGGCCCACATGTCTCCTACATGTTTCATGTGTTGGTTAGAAAGGTGTTAGAATGAATTAGGGGTATGGTTAATCATTCCACACGTCCAAAACTCCTCTACTAAAGCCCATCTAATTAACATACTCAACAAAGAGACTAAACACACCTCTTAATGGAAAAATACCCCTAAAGGCCAAAATAAAAGGCCGAAAATCAAAGTAACTACACCCCTAAAATCCTACGAATACAAGGGTGCAAATATAAGCCTAAAAATGTATAACTATTTACAAATTAATGGACCATGGCCTAAACTAAGCTCCTTCAAGCTTCATCCAAGTCATTCTTCTCCTTTATTGGTCTTAGCTTAGTTCCTTACTAGGCAGGGACACATCAAATTTTCCCCCTTAGAGAGGATTTGACCTCAAATCCTAAGGCTTTTCTTCCTATTTTTCCAATCTTGCAAAAGAACAAGCATAGGGATAAGTATTATAAGCAAGATAAGATCAAGATGTTTATTGGATGACCTCATAGACTTAGGGTGGTGGGGGTGTGCACTAAGTTTTGAAAAATGTTTACTGTGCATAGTCCTCCACACAGTAGTTCCTCATGTATCTCCAAAGACACTAAGGGCTAGACTCATGCAGATAGGAGGTGAGCCTATTCTTTGGTGCCATAGAGACTTCTTCCAAGAAAGCTAAGTAGATTTTATCTTGTTGTTCACCCCAAGAGATGATGATGCGCCTAGGGGTAGACCATTCTTGGATGGTCTCTTTAATTTGGACTTGAAATTGGCTATGGGTAGGAAAAGTTTATAGCCCAATCTTTTGACCAAATTTGGCCTCATCCACAAGTAGTACTTGAGGTTTTGTTTTATTGTGCTCAAAATTTATGGGTATAACCTTAATTCCTACTTGCAACATGAGAGGGTTGTTTTCAATTAGATTTCCTTGGATGGCAAGGATAAATCTCCTTGAAGAACAACTTCCTTTTCTTTCAAGTGTTGAACTTGAGGTTTTTGTTTGAGCTTTATGAATAAAGGTTCAAGTTCAACACTTGGTGAATTTGCTTCTTTATGTGTAACTAGAGGTTGTGGAAAGATGTGTTCAAATGATTAAGACACAACCTCCATTTTCACTTAACCTAAGAAAGAAGTTTCTTTAATAAGATCCTCCTTAGGACTTAAGGAGTAATCTTCTTGAATACCTTCTTTCCTCTCACATTTTAACAAGTTTTGAACTTGAGGATTTGGTTTGAACCTTAAGGATGTAGGCTCAAGTTCAAAACTTGGTGAAGTCTCAAGTAGGACTTCACATTCACGTTTCTCCAAAAAGTCCCTTTCCAAGCATTGGATTTGACAAATTTATTTCTCAAAAGGTAAGGATTTGAGTCCAACACTTGCAAAAGTGCTTGATAAAGAATCTTTCTCAAGGGGAGTTTGGTGAGTCAATGTGCTTAAAAAAATTTGGCACAATCTCAAACTCATCTTTTGTTTTCAAAGATTGGGTAGAAGGTTTCCCTAAACTAGAATTTAAAGCTAACTTTTGGCTAGCGTCACTTTTCTCACCAATCTATTTTTCTAAATTTTTATTTTTAAAATTTTCAGGGGTGGGTATGTGCTCTCTATTTCTTTTCTCCTACTCTCATTTTTCTCTCATTCGCCTAATATTCTTCTCTTTTCTTCCAATTTCTTTCCATCTCCCTTTCCTCTTTTTTCCACTTTTCCTCTCTCTTTTTATTTTCTCTTTCTCTCCTTTCCTCTATTTTTGTCCAACATGTTTTTATTTCTTGTTTGTCTCTTTCCCATCTCTCTTCCCTCTCTTTTTTATCTCTTTCATATTGATCTATCCTTTCTTTCTCCTCTCTTATTCTCCTTTCTTCTCTTTCTTTTCTCTCATTTTCTTCTTTTTCTATTCTATCTTGCCTCTATTTTTCATATTTTTCCTCCTCTCTTTTTCTTCTCTTTCTTTTCTTTCTCTTCTCTCTTTTTCCTTTTCTCTTCTCTCTTCCTTCTCTAAATCTTTTCTCTTCTTTCTATATCTCTCTTTTATTTTTCTTTCTCTTTCCCTACACTTCTCTCTTTCTTTTTCTATTATCTCATAGGCATAGGAAAATAAATGTGAATTTGGGTCATGGAAGCAACTAATGGGATACTTGTACCAAGAATAGGATTCACTCATCTCACCTTTGGTTTTGGCTTCTCTACTAAAAATGTATGACTCTTTGGAACTTAACACCACTTAGAAAATGCACAAACATTAACAACTACTCCTAAACGAAAATCCTACAAGTGTAAAAGCCTTTGGAACTCTAAGCGCATACTAAAAATGCATGACTCAAGCTAAAGCAAAGCTAAATAAAAAATTAAAAGAGAAGGGAACTAAACATGCTCCTAAAGAGGTGAAGAAGTGTACCACTTCTACTTCACACCTTAAAACCAAGAAAGATAAAACTATTAAACACAAAAAGGAGTGACCCTTAGGGGCATCCAACACTTCCTAAAATAAGAGGCCATATTACAAGGAATTATGCAACAAAATGAAACTAAAATATTCAAGTCTTTTCCCAAGCTATATTCACCAAAGTGTTTAACTCTGTCCTTACTCTTCCTTTTTTTCAAGTCCTTTTGGCTATTTCAAACCTTCCTTACGAAGATACCCTTGTGGAAGGATCCCTTTCTCAAAAGCTTCCCTACACACAAAGTGACACCAACCAAAGCAAGACCAAAAGATCGCAAAGAAGAAAAACTAGAAATAAAGGCTAGAAAGAAGTAGGTACAACAAAGGAAAATCCTAGAATAAGAATAGGGATTAAAATGCAAAAAGACTCAACTAATTTTAAAAAATTGCACCAATGAAATTAGCAATGGCTGAATGTAATAGGTAAATAGGTAATATTTCTAAGGAATTCCAAGAAATTTTGAGGCCTCTTTTGCAACTAAACGAATTTTCTATTAGGTACACCAATTTTTACTTAATTATTTTCTGACTTCTTTTGTTGTTAACACTTTTGTTCTTTCTTTTTTTTTTTCAAACTTCTTTTGATTTTTTTTAATTTCTTTTTAGATGCACCTAATATAGTTTTGAGTTTCAAATTTTTTGAGGAACAAGAACATGCTAAATGCTTGAGACAAAGTAATAAGCAAGGCCACAAAATTCCAAGACAAAAGTGCAACTAATGAAAATGTAGCAAGTCTAAAATGCACTAAAGTTAGAAGTGGTCCAAGAAATATATCTAGAGAGTACAGTTGTGTTTAGAGCTCTTGTTTGTACAAGTTAAAGCTCTTGAAATGCATGCTCAAACACCAATAATTTCCCAGAAAAAATGCACTTCAAATTAGCACATAAAGAGCTACTAAAAACACAACATAAGGTACTAAAATTTAAAGAAGTTGAGCTATAATTTTTTTGCAAATTTTATTTACGAAACTTGCTTGATCTAAAAGAATGTGTAACTTCTTAAGAGACTTAAACAAGAGAGAAAACCTCTCTTAGAAGCTCAATTTCAAGAAGCTTACACAACACTTTTTTTTTCAAAGCAAAAAATTCAAAATCAAAGAAGTAAAACCTACAGAAATTAATGTGACAAAATAACAACTAAACAAAACTCTAAATGACAAATAGTTGAGATTATAAAACCGAAAAATAAAACCTAAAATAAGAAAAAGCAAAAATCCATAAAAAATAGCCAAGGAAATGCAAAAAGGAAGTCAAAATACCTGAACAACAACACTGTGAAAAACACTACAGCATTGTGGAAAACGCCACAGCGGTGTGGATTCACGGTCTAGTGTTTCTTAGGAACTTTATTATGCACAAAATTGACTCAAAACAAAAATTTAACAGTGGAAAAGAAGTCCTAAACACAAGCACACATGATTCAAAGGAAGAATAAGCAATTTGAACTGGTTAAAATCAAAACAAAGTGCATACAACACAATTGCACCGATTAAATGAAGAAGAAATTGCTTAGAATTAAAATGAACCGCATAAAATCACAATTAAACACAAGACAAGTAAGAAATATTAAAAAATAAAACAAAAGTAGACTGAAAAATAAATTGAGAATTCAGACGAAGAAGAAGGTGACAAACAATGAACAACTCAAAAGTTTAAAAGATAAGGATAGATTTAGAGCCTCTATCAGAGCCTAAGCTTTGATACTACTTGATGCAAACTCCTCCAAGAATAATGTGAAGAATGATGAGGTAGAAGGATACTCTGCGAGGATATTTCTGATAGAGGTTCCTATGAGGTAGAAATGGAAGTGGAAGACTAGGAAGTGGAGGAGAAGTAGGTGTCACTCTTATTGAAGGAGATAAGCCTTAAGTAGTAAAGCCAGCCACAAGGGAAGAAACCCTTGATAATGGCATGAAGGACTCTCACTAACGAGAGAACAAAGAATACTCTATAAGAAGAAGAAGAGCTCTTAATTTAGAAAACATAATTTTCATGCAAATGAGTTTTAAAACTTTACAAGAGGAAGGGAACTCAATATATAGAGTTTATCATGGATCTACGAGCCTAGAACTCTATTTGGATGTCCACATGCTTATTAGGGAGGATTAGTTGAATTAATTAAGTGTTAGTTTGGTTAAAAACCAATTGGCACTTAATTAATTTAACTAGATCCAAACAAGGCCCTAAGAAAGTGGATCTATGTTTCCTCTTAATTTGAATTTGAATTTTGAAGGGAGATAACATGGCAACCCCAAAATTCAAATTTAAATAAGAAGGAAAAAGAAAGGCCATGTAGGAAAGAGAACATTAGGCGATGCGAACTAGAGGGAGCAAGGGTAACCCACATATTTCCTATATGCTTCATGTGTTGGTTAGAAGGGTGTTAGAAGGAATTAGAGGTATGATTAATAATTCCACACGTCCAAAACTCCTCTACTAAAGCTCATCTAATTAACACACTCCACAAAGATACTAGACACACCTCCTAATTGAAAAATAAACCTAAAGGCCAAAATACAAGGCCAGAAATCAAACTAACTATACCCCTAAAATCCTAAGAGCACAAGGTGCAAATATAAGCTTTAAAATGTCTGATTATTTACAAATTAATGGACCATGGCCTAAACTAAGCTCCTTCAAGCTTTATCCAAGTTATTCTCCTCCTTTATTGGTCCTAGCTTAGTTACTTGCTAGGCAGGGTTGCATCAAACAAGGTATAATTACATATTGTTGAATGACAAGTTGTAGCTCCTTACTTCCGATTACCATTCCAGATAAAATATTTTTACCCATAACTTGTATTATTATCCCACCAAGACCTTAAACATGTAACTCATGTTCATTCATCCTTACACCTCCCATGCTACTCTTATGAAAATTAACCTTCAAACCAAATGCCAATTCATAACATCTTAGGGCATTCTTCAGAGCAATTACATTTTGAATCTAGGGTTAACCATAAATAAGGTATCATCTATATATTGTTGAATGAAAACCTATAGCTCCTCACTTCCGATTACCATTCTAGATAAAATATTTTTACCCATAACCTGTCTTATTATACCACCAAGACCTTTAACAATTATTAGAAAGAGAAAAAGTCCATGGGATCACCTTGTCTTATGCCTCTTTGTACATAATACTCTTGTGTAGCACTCCCATTGACTAGGATTAAGACATAAAGGGACATTAGAGATCATTTTATCCATCTAATCCATTTTTCATAAAAGCGAAAGCACTGAAGCATATAAAATAGAAAAGGCCAACTAACTAAGTCATAAGCCTTTTCAAAATCTGATTTAAACACCGAAAGAGATTTCTTACATTGCTTTGCCTCGTTAAGAGATTTATTTACAATAACTACACTGTCCAAAAGTTACTACCTTTAATAAAGGCGGTTTGAGTCTCTTCTATCATAATTCATCACTATTTGAAGATGTTTGGCAAGCATTTTTACAATTATTTTATAGATCACACCTATAAAAGAGATAGGCATAGTCTCCAAGATGAGCTGGCACATCCTTTTTTCGGAAATATGTTGATTTATTAGAGTTTGACCTCATGACAAATGTATTGGTTAAGCAATTGAGTTATGAAATATCATTGTTTTTATAAGTCAAACTAATATTATTAATAATGTAAAAATAAAGCAAACAGGTACAAGAAGTTCCAACTCACTGGGTAAACGATCCAAGTCAAACAAAGAGGACATAAAAAAAGTTGATACACATTAAACACATAAGTTGAATTCATGACCCATTCATGACAAGTTATGAAATATCAAATGTTATTTTTTTTAGTACTTTGTGATCCTTATGTATAATCCTTCTGGTGCCAACACCCTAGGAAATTTCATAAGTTTCTTGTTTCTCTCTGCTTCTTCCCACCTGCAAAAAAAAAATGTTAGCTAAGAAGGAAAATAACCAATTTAAGATTATAAATTTATTTACAATTATTTCTTATTGAGAAATAAAAGTTAACCACCATTAAAAGAGTGCTTAAAAGATCAATTACTAAAATCCAGAGAATGATAGGGAAAAGGAGAAAGAAAAAAAAAACGTTCCATAAGAGTAGTTAAACCCCATATAGGGACTTATCCAATTTGTCAGTTAATACGGCTTACACACAATAGTTCTCATCTAATTAGAATTGCACTATTACACAATTTATGTAATCATCCCTAATCATGTTTAAGATAATATAGAAGGAGAGCTACATAACTTCTTACACTATCAAGAATTTTAAGATTTTTTTTATCATTTGATATATAATACAACACCAAGCTTTAAACCTAAGATTTTGGGCATATTATTTCAATTTATTAACATCACTAAACCCACCTTAATAATTCAAAATTATAAGATTTTAATTTTATGTATTTGTCCTCCAAAAACCATTTAAATCTTTCAAAGTTTTTTTAATCATTCTTTTATTGTTGTTATAATAAAAGTGAATAACACACCTCCTTAATAACCACTTAGCCAATTCTTTGATTTGAGTATCACTACTCCAAGTTTTTAAAGTTACAATTTTATTCGATGTTTAAGACTAGGAGAAAAAATAAAAAAAATTAAGAGAGGAAAACCTATATATACTAAATAGTTTACCTGTATCTAGTGACAAAGTAGTGAATGAAAAGGGTGATTTTAAGCATGCCCCATTCCTTTCCAGGACACACCCTTGTTCCTGCTCCAAACAACATGTTGTGATTATGAGACTCCAAGCTTTTCTCCTACAATATTGCATCATATTTTATATTCAATATCAAATATTGCGTGTCATCATACACAAAAGAATAAGGTTTATTATTAGTGTATATTAAGGAACTGACCAACCATCTTCTTGGATTAAAAGTAAAAGGTTCTTCATAGAGGAAGGGATCAAAGTTAGTCTCCCTTGTGTAAACATAAACTCTCCATCCCTTTGGAATGACAAAGCCTAACAAGTGATAGTCGTAGTCAATGATGTTAGCTAATAGAAAATATGAACTGAAAAGACAATTAATTCAAGTTTTTTCCAATAAATTTGATTAAAATTTGGAAACTTACCATTTAATTCTACATTATTAGTGGTCCTCCTCATCACACCAGCAACAACACTAGCCAATCTCATAGTTTCAAGTATCACCTACACATAAAACAAAACATAATAGATATTTTTTTAAAAAAAAAAAATGGGGTATGCGATGAACTAATAATGTTTTCTAAGGTTATTATTTTATTTTCATTCTAAAACTATAAAAAGATTTCACGGGAGATATACAAACTTTATTTGGTGGTTAGGAGTCCACAATTTAAGGATTACAAGTTTGAATATCTCTCACTAACAATTTATCATAAACTAGTAAACTAACATTCGCTAATAAAAAATGTTTATACCGCACGAGTTAGACTCATATTCTTGTAGTCATCCCAATTGATCCGTTCTCCAAGAATTTTCTTTTGTAGGATTGCAAAATGCTCATCCTGTAGAATATTTTAATTAGATTACACAAATATTTAAAATTACAAACCATGGTTTTAATATATAGTAACAATAAAGACCATGAGTAAATGGAAAACTACAACATACCCTTACTTCTTGAAGAACACTAGGGTTATCATATAGGTATTTGATAGCCATCATTGTAGTAGTTGATACAGTTTCGTAACCTGAATACAAGATTGTGATTATTTGCTCAATTATTTCTTCATCATTTAGTTTGTGTTTTCCATCCTCATTTTTCATAAGATGATAAAGAAAGTCATCATGAGCATCTGCAGAAGCTCTTCTCTTTGCTAATAGCTTTGTTAGCATTGTAAGCACTTTTTCTCTAGCCTGTAATCAACCAAAGTGCCTTATATGAACTTCAAATGCAAATAGAAAATGCAATAAAAAAAGAAAGAAAAATAATCTTTAAATTGTGGTAAGGATATATTGTAATATTTTTGTGGAATATTTATTTAAAAAATCACAAATAAATGTGATGGATGGAAACTCAAAAAGCATTGAAGTTGAAGCCATAATAGGTCATACCGTCTTTTAAAGCATTAAAAAATAAGTATCTAAACATAGTACATACCTTAAGTCCTTGATAGTATTGAGTTCCTCGAAATTTAATTGGCAAGGAAATTGTTGCTACTGCCATTTTATCAAATGTAGCTTTAAATGACTCGAGGAAAGATTGTGGCTCACTTTCTACCACAGCTTTCATGGAAATGAAGAACGCCATCTGAAAGAAAAACAAATCAAAGAATATACATAATATATGGTGAGTGTTTTGTGCTTTTAAGTTTTTTGTTTGATCCTTCAATTATTTTTTTTCTAATTACATAAAATATTCCTATTTTATCCTTACAAAAACTTCCTTTTAAAAAAAAGCATTCAGCGACCATTCTTTTTTCATTACAATATGAATCCTTTAAGGTTTAAATTAAAATATATGTTTTGTCATATGATAAAAAAGGATGAGTGTTATATATCGATATAATTTGATAAAATTTCATAGGATGTCAATGTAATTTATTATTTTCTGATAGATTAATTACATGATTCAAAAGAAAGAATTCAGTCTTTGTTTTTTATGGTGTATTGAATTCAATCTTTTTAAAAACTTGCATTTATGACTAATGACCTATGAATGATTTAATAAATAGAACTGTTAATTATATAATTGATACTTACATCAACAGTTTTTTCTTGAAGATCAATTACTTTACCATCCCAATTGTCAAGGTAAGACCTGATAAAGTTATCAACTTCTAGAAAAAGACAATCCTTAACTGCAACTGGACCAATGAGAGATAATAGTGACCCTCTAATTCGTTTATGTACAGCACCATGAACTTCAGCAATGTTAATCCCTAGTATATTCCTCATGGAATCAGGGTATCCAGGAACAAGACCTTTTGCTTCATTCATAAGTATGTATCTATTGACATCAGCATCCATGCTGACAACCATAGGGGACCCTAATGCATGAGTTTTGAAAAGACTTCCATATCTGCGAACGGGACATAGGAAAAATGGTTTTTCTTATCATAACGTCAAGTACAAGGATACAAATAGGAGAAACATGATAACAATTTTTCTTATCATAGGAATTGAATTAGGTAAAAATAAGTTTATAACACTTTTGCAAATTATTCAACAAATTGTTAGACTCACTTACCATAAGACAGCCAATTAGGTATTCTATTTTGTTAAATAAAATTGTAAGAAAACCACCATTATTTACTGATAAAAAAACATTTCTTTCTTCTTATTAGCATGCAAAGTAGACCCAATAATGAATTAGAAGTAAACTAAAATTTAAGAGAATTTTTCATTTTAAATAAGATCTTTTTGCTTCCATATAAACCCTTTATACTTATATATGACATTTTTTATTATGTATATATGTAGTTATTTTTACTTTAAAAAATCAATAATTTTTTCACTAATGAACTTAATGTTTGATCTTTAGTTACTTTACCTTTAACTCGACCTTATTAGCATAGCACATGCATACATTTGTACACATAAGAAATTGTTTTCCTTGTGAATTTTTAATATAGTTTTAATTAGATTTGTCAAATGGGAAAAAAGAATATTTGATTTGTGAAAGGACTTCTACAAGTTTTTATGGGTACTTGAAAATAATAAATTTCATGGATTGATTTTTTTCAACTGCACTAGTTTGGTTACTAATTTTCTGGAGGTCAAATTTGCCAAAAATATTTCTGGGTTAGGCCTATATAATTTTGCTTTTCTCTTGGCACCCATCTGTTTCTCCTTACACCTCCATATGTTCCAAAATACCATTGTTGTGTCCACCACACCAACCATGAAACTCATTGCCCTGCCATCTCACAACCCATTGCCTCACCCACCATGCACCTATCAAAGCTATAGTGCACCCCATTTTCAAATACAGTAAGGACGAGAATGGGTCTTTCAAAACAATGGTATGGAGTTATCTTGGAATGGATGATCCAAATTTGTTGGTGATGCATCCGAATTAAGTAATCATAATACATAATCAACAAGTTTGAATCGCTCTTTTTGACTACTCTCATATAATTGTTTTGAATTACCCATTTTTTCAAAAGAAAGGAATGGATTCGGTGGATAGGGAGGGGTGGTTGATGCAACAATAGCAATGTCCTGGTTGGTGTGCGATAGACAATAATAGAGTTGGGATCAAGAAAGAATAAGGGTGGGAAGAAGAAATGTGATTGTTGGTGTGAGAATAGAGAAAGAGGAAAGATATAAATAGGTGTAGGGATAAAAAATTTTTATTTTTATTTCCCAAAAGATAGCCCACCAAGCTTATGGGAAATTATTTTAACACCAACCTCCATTTTTTCCCATTACCATTTAAAAATAAATTTTAAAATACCCAAACTACCCCTACCCCTTTTAACCTAATTTTCCACTCTCTTCTTTTAAAAATTTTATATTTTAATAATTTAATTTATTTATAGTATAGTATTTTATATTTTTATTAAAATTTGTAAGATATAAAAATATAAAATATAATTTTTTTCACTTAAGGACTACGTGATCCATAGTAATAATTTCTTTAAAATATAAATTTTAGTAAAATTTTAAGATAATATATTATAAGTAAATTATATTATAAGTAAATTATATTATAAAAATATAAATTTAAAAATATAAATTTTAAAAACATAAATAATAAAAATGGAAAATATAAAATATTATATTTAGGTTTCAATATTTACAATCAAAATTTAAAATATAAAATAATAAATATAAGCGTTCTCAGTAATAATATTTTTTTAAAATATAAGTTTAAATAAAATTAGAAAATATTATACTATAAGCAAATTATATTATTAAAATATAAAAATTTTAAAAATATAAAATTTTCATAAAATTTTAATAAATTTTAAAAATATAAAATTGTAAACTTTTAAATTTTTATTAAAGTTTTATATTTTAAAATTTTTATTACTTTTTTTTTAAAAACAAATTATGACTATGAATGAAGTGATTTGTAAGTCATGTTTTTAAACACTATGGATTAAGTGGTCCATACAGAATTTAATTTAACCCTTACGGATTAGTTGGTATGTAAGTTTAAAAAATTTACACACCAACAAACGAAATAGTTCGTTTGTAGGCTTTAAAGAAATTTCATACTTACGAATCAACTGGTCCATAGGTGTGAATATTTTTTTTATACCTATGGATCAGGTGATTCTTAAGTGTGTAAATTTTTAAGCCTATGAAGCTGCTAGTTTGTAGGTGTGTAATTTTTTTAAACCTATAGACCATGGTTTGTAGGTGTGTAATTTTTTTATACAAACCAACTAGTCCATAAAGTTGTAAAAACAAGGGCATTTTGTTAATTTTAATGTTATAATAGGTAGAAAAATATGATAGATGTTAAAATAATTTCCCCAAGCTTATTTATTATCAACTTAGGTGAGAAGACATGGTTACGACGAGAAAGGAGAAAACATAATAATAATAGTAAGATTTCAATAAATAGTTCAATGTTTAATTAACTAAGCTGAGATGATTCTCTTACACAAAGATCTCTTAAAAGGGGATAGAGAAAAATAATTAAAAGATCTTATCTATTAAAAGAGGAGAGAGAAAAAATCCATAAATTTTTATTTTAATAATTAAGATTTATTTCTCTCACTTCCATATAAATTTGGCTTTATATATATATATATATATATATATATATATATATATATATATATATATATATATATATATATATATATATATATATATATATACGCACACACGTGTATGAAATGCTAATATACTGGCACATATTATTTAGTTAGATTATGTTAGTACCTTACATTAATAATTTTAGACAAAATAAATCAACCACGTCAATTATTAAAATAAATTAATTTAAAAAATTTTGGTAAATAAGAATTTCTGTTACACATTTCCTCATTCTCTCTCTTCTATAATTTATTATTATTGTTTTTTCTCTCTCATCTTAACATTAATTTTTCAAATTCTCTTCTCTCACCTATCTCATCAATGTAGAATATTAATATAGTTATAAAAAAATTATGTGTAAATAATTATTATCATAATAACAATAATATAATTATAATAATAATTATCTATAAAAACATATGGGAGTATATTAGCATTATTTTATATATATATATGATAAATTGAATATATAATAATAATAATAATAATAATAATAATAATAATAATAATAATAATAATAAATTGAACGAGAGCCATGTAAATTTAGAGAATAGTTGCCTTTGATTTTCAAGGAATGATATCCAAATAGAGTAATTTATTTTTAAAAGTATTTTATAAAATATTTAATAAAAATATTGTTACATTATTATGGTACACTTGGAAAATTTAAAAAAAATGTGAAATAAATGTTTTTTAATAAAAGTTTAATTGGTATACGCCATCTATGTAAAAGATTTTTATACTTACATTCAATCATGATTTTTCATTTATGTGACTTTTGAAATAATAATGAGTAAAGTTAACAAATTTACCATAAATGAAGGGTTGTGCTTGAATGTTAATATATACCAATTAAATTTTTTTAATAATCAGGTAAGATTTTGTTTTTAAAATAAACAAAAAAATTTTTATTTAAGGAGAATCAATTTAGTCAAATAGTATAAAAAAAATAAAAAGAAAGTTGCTTACTTTTGTGTGTGATAAATTTATTAATTTAGATAATACTCATCTGAAAATAAATTAAAAGAACTAAAAAGAAAATAAAAACACTATCAAAGAGCACGTGGGTATTCAAATCAAAGAAATAAAACAAAATATAATGTAGAGATATGGTATGTACCTTGATCTGCTTCCTTTCATGAAATTTGGTCCTTCTTTGAGAAATCTTAGAGTCTGACCAATAAAAGGCCAACCTAATGATCCTGGAGGCAACCCTTTCCTTGAGTATCTTATGTTGTTCCATTTTAGCATAGCAAAGAATGCACAAAAGGTCAAAGCTAGGGCATAATAAAACATTGTCAACATGATCAATGTTCCGTTGTTCACTACAAAGGATGAAACACTACAAAGAATGAATCATGTATATATTGCATGATATATATAAGAGAGTAGTTAAGTTAAAGAAAGAAAAAACTAATTTAAAGCCATCAAAGATAGAAAATAGATTAGAGAAAATGAAGAAAGTAAATAAAGACGTAAAAAAGACAATGGTAATTTACCATAATGAAAATTATTTTTATTTGTAAATGAATATTTTATGAGTAATGTCCATACTAGTTAGGAAATTGATTGATAAATTCAATAAATTTACTATGAATGAGTGTGATTTAATGAATATTTTTTTTTTCTTATACAATCAATACAAAAACTTTTTTCTCATATTTTATTAAAATATTCATTAACATAAATGACATTCAATAAAAGGATAAAAGTCAAAGAATAAATTGAAATATATTCTATTTTTAAATAATTATTTTAAATATTAAAATATTTATTCATGCATTAAATAAAAGAGATAAAGGTTTAGGAAAGAGAAACAAAAAAGAAAAAGAGAAAAATGTTTATACAATTTTAGTGTAAAAAGTTTTACACTGGTAGTCAATTACAAACATTTATATATAACAAGTTTATTAATTTTACCCATTAATACTTTAAAAATTATATAATAAATTATGATTAAATGCTAGTTGAAGAAAGAATTATGATTGAACATAGTGTAAGACTCTTTTTCATTGACAATTTATACTAATTAAGCTTATGCTATTTTTAAATAAATATTTATTAAACTATTCATTAAAATAAATGGCATTGAATAAAATGGATAAAAGTGGAAGAAAATATGAAATATATTCTATTTTTAAATATTTTAAATATTAAAATACTCATTAACATAAATAGTATTGAATAAAAGGAATAAAGGTGAAGGAAAGAGAAACACAAAATTAAGGAAAAAGATTTTTAAACAAATGAACTATATTCTATATTAAATAAATACTTATGAAATTATTCATTAACATAAATGACATTGAATAAAAGAGATAAAAATCAACCAAACTATGAAATATCTGAAAATATATATATATATATATATATATATATATATATATTTAAATGATATTTTAAATATTAAAAATATTCATTCCCGTAAATAGCATTGAATAAAAGGAATAAAGTGGAGGAAAGAGAAACAAAAAAGGATAATCAAATCATACTAAAGAAATCAAATCAAATCTTAGACAATTGCCAATTAAATCTAAAGAATTCAAGTTAGACTATGATTAATAGTAATGAAATATTTAATAGAGAATTTTTAAAGAAGTTTTTAAATTATTATTTTAATCTACAATACTTTTTGTAGTTCTATAGTGTGATGTCCTGTTAAGAAAGTCATCTCGAGAAATGTTACTCCAATAAAAAGAATCACAAGAAAAAGAAACTCAAACTTTTATATTTTTTTTTATCATGAATTAAATATGATTAATTATGATTTGTACTTGTCCTTTTATGGATCTTGAAGATAAAATTACTATCCAATCTTGAACGTAGGGTGGTGATAGTAGCGGCCGTGGTGGAAGGATGGGGTAGGGGTGAGGTTGGTGGTGGAGTTAAGTAACTATGAAGAAGATACAATATATTTTTAAGTGAATTACTAGTTTTAATATAAATTGTTATTTTTAATATTTTGTTTATTATCAATTCTTTTGAATTCTCACAATAAACATTTTTCTTACTTGATATGTCTCTGTATATTTTAATTAATATGCATGATAAAATTAACTTTCTAAATATTTAAATTTGTATGTTTTTATATAGAAAAATTATATCCATTACAAATATAGAAAATAGTACAAATCTTTTCTATGTTAGGTAGCAAGGAAGTTAAGAGTGAAAAATTATTAAGAAAATGAAAAGAAACAAAATATTTTCTAGTTTGGTATCAAAGAAAATAATTAACAAGCAAAATTTATGGGAAGAAACTAAGTATTTTATAATTAATCAGTTTAATTTATAATTTTTTGTTTATATATATATATATATATATATATATATATATATATATATATTTCTTCTCGATCAAATAATCTTAATTTCCACTTTATTTATCACTTTTCTTATCACACTCTTTTTTTTTTCTTTTCTTTCTATTCAGCCTAACAGAGCCTTAATGTATTGGTGAAAATTAAATGTTAAAAATATAAAAAATTGAAATTAAAAGTTAATGTTGGTTAACGAAAACAGAAAAAGGAGAAAATTAGGTGTTATTAATAAAATGTTAACGGTAAAAAGTTTAAAGTTGACATTATATTATGTGCATCACACCAAAAATTAGTTGAACTTTAACCATACGATAATGGGAATGGCCAGAATTTTATGTTTTAAAAGAAATCGGGCATAGTGGTTGTGATTTAAAGCTAAACTATAGATTTTCTGCATCCTTTGGTAAAAATGGATTTCGTTACAATAGATGCAATAAAATGAATAAATTTTTGTCTTCATAAAGATCTTCCAATTTGGGAGAGACAAATGCTAATTAATCATGTTCCTTATAAATACGAGAATGTGTAGGTTATAAATGAATTCCAAAAGCTCCCTATTTTTAATCTAATAATTTTTATTGCATTGTTATTATTATTATTATTATTATTATTATTATTATTATTATTATTATTATTATTATTATTATTATTATTATTATTAACAAAAATACAGATGTTGTTGTGCTTATGCATTTGTATTTTTATTTTAATATGTTATAACAATTTTAAAATTTAAATTTAATATGTTTTGTAATAACAGAATAGAATATAAATAATTTACTATGTTATTTTGCGTATAATAATCTTAGATTAGTATGTTTTGAAATATATTTTGTTAATTTTTATATTTCTTTATTTATGATAATATGATAGAAACATGTCAGATTATCAACGAATAGGACATCTTTGCAATGAATTTAAGAAAGTTGGGAGAGAAAAGAATTTATATTATTATATTATATAATGATATAAAATATAATATATAGATTATTGATTATTCACATAGATTATAAATAGTATAGGAATTAATTATGTTGGATATAAATGATTTAAAGTAAAATTTTTTTATTAAGATTATAAGGTTGATTTAGTGGCAGAATTTATATTGGGTGAGGGAGAGGTGTTTGATTTGAATCTCTCCTCTGACAAAGTAGTTTATTTCTTAATTTTCAAATAGGTATAAGGGTATAATAGGTATTTTAAAAAGTTGACATCAAAAGTATAATTTTCTTTCTTAATAGTATAGATAATATAAAATCTAATATTATAGATTATAGATAATAGGACAATTATGTATATTAGCCATAAATGTTTTAAAGTAATTTTTTATTAAATTTATACGATTGATTTATTGACAAAATTTAAACTTGGAGAAGGAGAGGTTGTGGTTGCGAGCTTGAATTCCTTATTAGACGAAACAGTTTATTTTTTAATTTTCAAACATGTATAAAGGTAGAATAAGTATTTTGAAAGTTGACATATAAGGAAAATTCTCTTTATTAATTGTATAGATTATTAGAGGTATTATAGATGTACTACTTAAGTTTTTTGTAATTACTTATGCATCCCTTCCTTTTTTAAAAAAAAAAACTTCAATCCCTTACTTTTACCTACACATTAAAGTTGTATTACATGTATACTCCCAAATTTTATATGATATTACACATGTCCCTCTTAAATTTTGTATGCTATTATACATGCATCTCTATATTTTTTAAACTTTACAGCTAATACCCCTCTCACCTCCATTGTTGCACTGTTATGAAGCTTGAAAAATTATTTATATCATATTCATATAAAATAAAACATAATAATGGAAAAATAAATAGAGGTCTGTGTAGTTTGAAAAGAAGGGATACAGCTGTAACGAATGCGTAAAAATAAGTAAGGGGTCTGTGTAATTTTAAAAAAAAGGTATCTTTATAATTATACTAAATTTGAGGGGTATATCTATAATTACCTCTTATTATTATAATCATTATCCTTTTATTATTATTGTGTAAATTACTGGCATCTATGATGTTAGGATGACATGGGTCTCACATTTTTTTTTTCTCTATTGTGGTTTTGGTTATTTTATATATTGATAGTAATATACTTCTATTTGCTATTTCAAAAAAATAATCTCTTTCTTTTGATACATGTCATTTGAATGGTTTCACTTATGATAACAATCAATATATACTATTCCTTTTTGTCCTATCCTAAGAATCAAGTTAAAAATAATATTTAGTTATTTTTATAAGATCAATTTACATTATTTTTATATTAATTATTTTAGACTTAAAAACTCTTAATTAAAAGAGAAGTTGTAATAACAAACAACGATAAAGAGCGAAAGTAAAATATTAATAACAATTATAATTTTGAAAAAATATAAATTTAGAATATATTTTTATTATCAACTAAATAAACCATTTTTTTAATCTTGATGATCTAAGTAATTGATGAACTAAATAACAAACTTACATTTTATTTTTTATGGAATTATCGCTGGGGAAGATTGAGCGACAAGGCATTCAATGGAGATAGATCCAAAGTGAGATGTGTGAAGATACACTGTTTTTTGTTTTTCTTTTTTTATGGAAAGATACACTATTCTTAAAAATTTATATGTGCAACACAAAAATCCTATTAAATAGACTCTCTATAGTCAAAACTAAGGTAGAATAAAAAAATATATATATATAATTTATAAGAAAAATTCGAAGGAAAGATAGGGATACAGAACCAGGAAGAACAGGTTTTTAAAGAGAGAAAAAAAAGAAAAAAGTAACGTTCACTTTAGAACCAAAACCGAACAGCCCTTTTTTCCTCCAACGTTATTTTTCGCAAGTCGACAACGTAATACTTATGTAACTTTGCAACGGCTAAAACAAGTTAACGTGAAAACACGTGACTCTTAAATTGCGCAATAGCTGATGAATATTAAATTTATGTCTCATTTCTGTTTTTATTGGATATATTCTTATCCAGCTACGGGTACAGAAATTTCATATTATGATATATAAATTTTTAAAATAAAAATTATAAAATTAAAAAATTTTATGTATGTATATCTAAAAATTAATAAAGATAAAAAAAAATTGAGATTCGAGAAGAAGAAAATTTTTACTAAAGAAATATTATATTGTTAAATTAAAACATACACATGTAATTTAACTTATCTAAAAAAAATTATTAAGTGATTAAAATATAAGTGAAACAACAAAAAAAAAAATAAAAGAGAAAAGCGAATACATGTTTTGTTGGAAGTAGAAAAATAAAATTAATGCAATAGTGAGTTCAAATTTAAAAATAATAATTTAATTAGTAAAAACTTGTTTAACAAATTTAAAACATTAACTTATTTATGGCAAAATAAAATATTAAATTATTCTTTAATTTTTTTTTAATAAAATTACATTGACTAAATAAAGAAAATGTTAACTTATCTCTATAATGTATTAAATAAAAAATATAAATAAAAACAAATGAAAAATATTAACTTGTATTTTTAATTTAACTAAATATCTTGATAACAATTAAAAAATATTTTTTAATTACTATTGTGTAAAAGTTAAAGTTACAATTCAAATATATTATTATATCTTTTTACCAATTTTGGTAACAAAATAAATATTTTTTATTCATAACTAATTAAGCTAGGAAGAATAAAAGGAAGACATGGCATGAATAGAGTCTAGGGAAGATATTTTAGGTCATAGTCTCTGAAATTACTTGTAAACATTTTGTATTATATTTAGTATTTTAGTGGTGCATTCAGTATTTTGTGGGGCCTTTTTATTTCGGCTATTTTCCTTTATTTTAGGAGCACGGGGTGCCATTAGTTATTCATGTGGAGTGTATGTTAGAAGGTGGACTTTTTTTAGAACAAGTGGGTGGTGGTTTAATTTCATACCTCTCTAGCATCCATATGTGCATGAGTAACATGTGGGATCCTTATGCTCCCTCCATGTGGTGCCATTTACTCTCTCTCGTAGGTGACATATAGTTGTCTCTTAATTGAAATTCAAATTTGAATTAAAGGAACTAGATCCACATTATTAGGATCTAGTGTCACATAAGGGAACATAGATCCACTAATCTAGCGCCTTATTTGAATTTAATTATTAGAATGGCTATTCTAGCTCATACTGCATGTCCAAAGATAGTTAGTTGTCTATAAATTGCATTCACCTCACCTCATAATACTTTAACACTTTGATGAATGAAAACTAGATTTCTTTTTTGTGACAGTTTCTTAGAGTAATCATGTTATCTCTTCTTTGTGAGAGGTCTTCTATAACTTTTATCAAGGTTCCTTTCTTTGTGGCAAACTTCTACAAACCGTGGCTTATCTCTCTATGAGTGCGCCTAATCACACTCCATTTCTGGCATCTTCACCTTCATCTTGTACCTTAGAACCTCTTTGGAGCAAGATCATGGGAGGAGCAATCTAGGATTGCATTAAACAGGGCGGACAGAGACAGGTTTAACCCTTCACGTCCCAATTCCCAAAAGTGCGGGGTGGGATATAAAGAAGGCCAGTATGAAATTTTAATCCTCGTTCCCATCCTCATCAAGTATTTTAGGGTTCGGGTATACCTGCAGGTACCTTGTTATATTATTTTTTATAATTTAAATTTACTTATAATTTATTAAATAAATCATATATTAAGTTATTAATTATATTTTAGTTTTAATGGTTCGAAAGGTTGATTTGTACACAAACATATGAATTTTTTTTTAACATATAATTTATATACTAAACATAGAAGCAGGCAGTGACGGGTGCAAGGACGGGGTGGGGACTAAAAAACCCACACCCGTCCCCCATCTCTGATTATTTGAGGTGAGGATGGGGACAGGACGAGGACTAACAACAAAGATTTTTCTTGTCAAAATTGGGACGGAGACAGGGTGGTACCTGCGGAGGCAGACATGATTGTCATCCCTACTCACAATAACATTAAAGAAAGAAGTGTGACTCAGTTAATGCTATATAGTGTATTTATTTTTTAATATTTTATCAAAACTTTCTTTTTTATGCAAAAAAAATTTGCACAAGACTTAAACTAGCAAATGACTAATCATTAAATTCACACAATAACATTAAAGATAAACATTTGTTATACCATTAACGTTATCAATTGTTGCAGGTTAAATAATATTTTATTTCTAACCAAAAGAAAATAATTTTATTTAAATTTATGCATAGTTTAGGATAGCAAATGACTATTCAATAAACTATTAAAAATTAGGTAGCATTAAAAGGTAAAATTATCGCTCAATTAATGCTGTAATTCATTTGCATGAATTAACATAGGTGTTTTTATTTAAAACTACAATTTATCAAATGAAGTAAAATAGAAAAGAAAAAAAATAGTTTTAATTACATTATATACCTTTTTTTTAAAAATGAGTATATATATATATATATATATATATATATATATATATATATATATATATATATATATATATATATATTACGCGCATGTGCGGCAGGTAAGTGAGCAAAAGGGAAATTTTCGTACAGTGTCTCTTCTCCTAAAGGAAAATATAATATCTTTTGTTGTTCATATACAAAAATATTAGTTATTACTCGAGGAATAATATTCAGATTTTGAATTAAATATACATTAATCAATTAAAAATAAAACTAAAACACGAATTGCCTATTTACAAATTTTGTTGTGTGAGAATACCTTGCAATTCTTGATCCTTTTATAGAGATCCATATCCTTTTCTTATTTCTCTCTCTTCTCCATTTCTCTTTCCTTTTTGTTATCCTTTTCCTCTTTCCTCTTTTTTTTTCTCTTTCTCCTTTCTTCTCTCTTTACTACATACCTTATTTATTCTCCATTTTTCTCTTTCCTTTTGATGCATTCCTCCCTAGCAAGGGACCTATTATTGGGGCCATGGATAATGATGAGGACTCTTCTTCTCTCTAAGATCTACTTCCATGAAGATTTTGGATTAATGTGAAATGGAGTTTGGATAGAAGAGGAATAGAGGGAAAAATTACATTCTCAAGGGTGAGAGATGAGTTTGGGATGCTTGCAATAAGGAGGGATCTTTGATAAAAGCTAGAAGAAGTTTCTCCCAAGGGAGAGAGGCTCACGTCTAAGGAGGAGGAAGAGAACTCTCTCACACACTCACTTAAGATTCACACTCAAGCTAAAATGCTCAAATTATATTCAATGATTCAAAGATCATTACACGTAGGTGAGAGGTCTTATTTATAGGCTAGAATGGGTTGGTTAGGTTAACTCTAGTTGAGTCACATCTAACCATGATTAGCTAACTATGGTCATGTGTAACTAACTAATGAATCTACCCCATAATCTAGTCTAGATACAAAAAGGTGTGAATAGTAGAAAAAGGGTGGTAAAGAGTAGTCATGCTTAAGGCATGACTAAGGGGTGTGGCATTTAGCAACTAAGAGGTAGAAATAGTAGTTATGCCCTAAGCATGCTTAAAGGGGTGCACCCATAATGAGAAGGGTAAGCATAACACATGCTCACCTTCTCTAAAAGCTAGCTCATCTTAGAAAACTCTAGCATGATGACTATAGTACCTTTTAGGAAAATAAAAGATGACCTAAAAACTAAGGGAGTGACATAAATACAATAGTAAAAAGGAAAGGTTGACTTTAGGAGTCAACCTACTAAAAAGCCAAAGTCAACAAAAATTATAAAAATTCCGAAATTCTAATTTATACAATGAAATAGAGCTTCTTCATGTATCCTTCAAGGGTCTTGGGCTGGATTGCATCAGCTAAGAGGATAGAGAAAGATATGGCTAGAGTTGATGGAGGAAGATCTCACTTTCTCATGCGCATAGAGATATGCCTTAGTCCTCATGTTCTTTTTATTTTGCTCTGTATTTTTCCTAAGTGGAGTGGTTTATGTTCGTTTTCCTTGGCCTTGTATTTGGCCTTTATTTTCGTATTAGCTAATTGGGCTTATTAGGGGTGCTAGTGGGTTGTTTTATTAACCACACCCCTTTTTTTCTAATTAAAACCCAATTAGTTAGCATATGAAGCAAGGAGGAGACAAGGTGGGACCCTTGTTCCCTCCTTTGGGAGCCTAATTTGAAGATTGCCACATGTCGCAATTAGTTAGATCTAAGATCCATGATTTTAGGAGCATGTGCTTAATAATTTAAATTTGAATTTCCCTCTACTCTCTCTTTGAGTCTCACGGCCTAACCCCCCTAGTTAGCTATAAATAGAGTCATCCACCCTCTTGTACATTTTACACTGGAGTTAATACAAATTGTGAGTTTGTGATCCCTTCTTGAGTGTCCCTTTCTTTTTCTACTTTTGAAAAACTTCTTGTGCTTTTATCAAGGGTTCCTTCCCTTGTGGCAAGCACCTCTACTTCAAGGCTTATCAATCACTTGTGGCGCCTCCATCTCACTTCCAATTCTTCTCCATTCAACCATTTCTTCAAGAACTTTTCAAGGATATGATCTAGGGAAGCAAAGAATCTAAGGAAGGATGCATCACCTTTTTCTTCTCTTTCTTTTCTTTTCTCTCTTTTTCTTCGTACCCTCTTTCTTCTCCTATTTTATTTTTCTACTCTTCCTCCTTTTATACTGTAGGATTTATTTGTAACCAAACCTCACTACCTTATACTTCTTTATTTTGATAACCACCTAACCTTATCACTTAGGCAATAACATATTAGACTAGGTTAACCATTATTTTCTCCCACTAATTTCTCTCACAAAGTTTGTTATTTAGTTAACCTTTTCTCTTAAGCCAAAATAGATTAGACTAGGTTAACCTTTATTTTCTCCCGCAACTTCTCTCATATTCAGTTATTTTATTTTTAAAATCTAAAAATTGTTATTTTATTAACCCTTTTTTTTCTCAAGCCTCAGCAGATTAGACTAGGTCAATTATCTTCTCCCACAACTTCTCTCACATTCTATTAAAATATTTTTTTAGATAAATTTTTTTATTCATAACAGAGAATGAATAGAAATTGGATACATAGAAGTGAGATTTGTATTAAAGTTACCTTTTTTAAGAAGATAGGCCTCCAATTTTTTGGCCTGTGCCAAGATGAACATGGAGTCGAGGTCAAGGCTAGGTGTCAAGGTGTGGTGCCGAGGTACCCTTCGAGTCATGGTTCCAAGGGGAGCTTGGGGCAGAGGGGTACATATGCATCTCTAGCATCAAGTTCGACTAGTAAAGGGAAGACGGAAGATGCTAAGATGGCGTGTAGGCATGTAGCTTTAATGGGGGTAGGTAGCAGGGTTTACACGTGTCTGCTGGGATTTGTGAGGTTTGTTAAGTGATGATTGAGTGAAGGGTTTTTTTTTGGGTGAGAATATAGGGTCGCTCAGGTATGCATGGGACATTCCATTTCCCATGTTTTCTCTAAAGTTGTAAGTGTTGGTCTTTGTGATGTTTCGTCTCTCCACTTCCTCTTGTGGTGTCCTTACGCATGTGGTGACTTCACCGACAATGCTTTTTCGTAGCGTGCTTTGTGCCATTGATGGTGTGTTATCATTAGGTATGGCAACAGGATGGGTGGGGGCGAGTTTATTCTCCCCACAACCTATAAATGTTCAAAGGAAACAAAATAAAACTTAGTTAGCATTAAAAAATTGCATCAAATTAAATAAGAAATTTTAAATATTACCAAATTTTTCAGCATTCGATAACCAACTCCTAGTACACATCAAAGCTTCCAAAAAGTAGTCGACTGCGATGAGGGCTCAATATATGACCACTGGTGCTAAAAGAGGATTCACATGATACAATAGAGATAGGGATAACTAATATATCCTTTGCAATCGCTTAGAGTGTTGGGTACATAACACCATTAAGCTTACACCACATTAAAATGTCAAAGTAATAAGTTATTAGCAAAACATCCCCTTCTAAATAGTGATCTAATTCTTATTTGATAGCATTATTTCTTGCTTTTTTCTTCATTATAATATACCTAGTAGTGCTCCTAATCCTAATTAGGCCCAAAGTCTCACATTGCCTAGCTTTGAGTGCCTAACTCTCTCATTGGGCTATAAATACACCTAGTATCTCTTGTAAAAATTACACTTGAATGAATGAACATTATTCTCTTTGAACTATTTGTTCTTAGTTGAGTGTCATTGAGAATTCTCTCTCTTGAGAAATCTCTTCCTAAAAGCTTTTATCAAGGGACCTCTCCCTTGTGGCAAGCCTCATAAAATTTTTTACTCGTCTTTCTCCTTGGAGAAAGTGGCATCACCATCCCCAATTTCCTAGCCTCTCCATCCTAGATCTTCTTAGATGAAGGAACTTTGGTTGAAGAGATCAAAGAAGTGTATCAATGTAGACATAGACTAAGTCATTAAAGACGCAAACTCAAGTCAAACATAAACCAGCTCAAGTAAGATGCATATGCAATAATACAACTCGAGTCAGACGCATACCCATCTCTTAAAGATAAGATGAAACTTATCCAAACAAACATCATATTGAGTAAGATGAAGGCACATTTAGTGCAAATGATGATTAATCCTATAAAGACATGAATAAGTAGACACCACATATAAAGATGAAACACTTGTATGAATAGATATAATTCATAAATATTAGATACAGAACATAAAAACTAAGGTTAGGGACTTAAAACGAGAATCAAGTACTAGAACATGAAGACAAGACTCAAACAAAGACACACAACAAAAGGTTTATATAATAAGCATCTATATAATCATTTAAACATCATAAGATGAAGACAAAAAGGCAAAGTACCAGAAGATGAAAATGCACACCAAAAGGTCTATGTAAGAATCATTTGCTTGAATGATGAAGCATAAGAAGCTTCTACATAAGAAGTTTCTTATCCTGAAGAAGAAGGAGCCTTTTACCAAATACCATAAGCTTCTTATAATGAGATGCAGAAGCTGGCGCAATTAAGTTGATATTTGATCTTAACAATTAAGTTTGTTGTATCTGATACGCGTTCAAAATCAACTTCCAATATCCAGAACACTATTTCAAATAGTTATATTTGGAATATACAACTGAACCTAATGGGAAAAGACAAGTTGTGCATAAAAAATGTATATCCACCTCGAACAGAGAATTAAATAACCTTTTAAGTTATCCCCTACAACTAGTCACTTCAAGAAGCACGTGTGCCCATTTAGGCAAAGAAGTGTATGGGATATTATATAAAAAACTACAATGATGCAATCCTACCTACCAAGGGCCCTCTCATTAGGGCAATGACTAGGAGGATTGAAGAGGATTTGGCCCGGAAAGACTCATCAAGACCCCAGCTCATGATAGAGATAGATATTTTAGGCCATAGTCCTTAGTTTTCCTCTTGTAAATATTAATTAGCTTTTAACTGCCTTCTAGGCATTGTATTTTGGCCATTTATTTTAGTTTCTAGAGTTTAGGGTGTAATTAGCTTAGGAAGGGAGGTGAGGGGAGTAAAAGGCCTAATAACCCAAAGGAGTGTGGATCTCTTTCCACACCCTCTTGATTAGGCCGTGACACTCCCTAGCTTAAGGCTAGGCACCACTTTTAGTGGGCCTAAGAAGGATTAGTGCTCCTAATCCTAATTAGGTCTAAGTTCCACATTGCCTAGTTTTGAGTGCCTTGCTCCCTCTTTGGGCTATAAATACACCTAGTTTCTCTTATACAAATCACACTTGATTGAATGAAGTAAGACTCTTTTTAAGCAATTTATTCTTGAGTGTCATTGAGAATCCTCTCTCTTGAGAAATCTCTCCCTTAAAGCTTTTATCAAGGGACCTCTCCCTTGTGGCAAGCAACATAAAATTTTTTACTCATCTTTCTCCTAGAAAGTGGCGTCAACTCTCTTCCATTTCTAACCTCTCCATCCTCCATTTTCTTAGAGGAAGGAACCTTGGTTGAAGAGATCAAGGGAGTGCATCATACAAGTTGGTGGAAAACACGCATTGCGACATTTAACATTGGTTCAAATGCACCTACGGTTGTTCATGGTTAAGTTATTTCAATAAATTGAACTATAGCCAATATATTTATAACTAGTTACATAATCAAATATATAGATAACCAGTTATTTAACTAGTTATTTGTCCATAATTGGTTAAATAATCATTTTTGAAAAATAAAATCATTCTTAAAATTTATTTTTCTACTTAGTATGTTTCCCACATGTATGTGGCCAGTGACACAGAGGTGTGAGATACATCAGGGAATATTTTTTCTATACTACAAATTATTCATAGCATTGTGACTTTCGTCACAATTGTGTTCCAGGTTTGCAGGTAGCTTTTTTTCTACTTAGTGCATTACTCACAGTATCGTAGACACCCCCACAAAGGTGTGAGAGATGTCAGGGAACTTTTTTCCTTTACAATGTTTTTTTTCTCACAAGGATGTTACTAGGATATTTTTTATGGTTAGCGTATTTTTTATGGGTCATGGCCACTCTCACATATGTGTGAGAGATATTTAGGAAAGTCTTTCCTATCTAGTGCATTAGACACACAAGCTTGCTTTATCTCAATGGTCATATTTGAAGGTGCTTATATATATAGGAGCCTGAGCATGGAAATGGATTGCCGAATAAGAGAAATACAATCTAAGAGAACACTTTCTTCATCCTTTCATCTCCAAATCAGAAGAAGAGAAAATTAACATTCTATTAGCCAAAGGTGGTTTGTGTACTTAGATAGCCAGGAGTGGCTTTCTCTACTTGGTTCTTGAACTCGGAGGGATTTTAAGTGTAAAACTCAGGAGTGATTTAGAATACTCTTTCTAAGACAAAAGTTATAGTAAAAATACTTATATGATTTCAGTATGAAATAGTGGAACCACCTTCCAAGAGGTGCTAGGAAGACATTAGATGTAACTTTGTTAAGAGTGAACCAGTATAAAACTGAGTTTATTGCTAACTTCTTTTACAATGTTTGTATATGCTTAAAATGATTTTATTTCGAATGGTTTTATAAAAAAGTTCTTTTATAAAAGTTGTTTTAAAATTACATCTAAAAGTCAGGACATATTCTTTTATAAAAGTTATTTCTAGTTTGCGTCTATATAATAGAATATGCATCTGCATAACGCAACATGTGTTCGTATAAAAAAAAATAGATTTTATCTGTATTTATGTTTTTGAAAATTCTTTTTATCATACTTTAAAACATGTGTATGCTTATTAGAAGATCACTTTCTTATAGAGATTCCTATAAAGCTTCTTAAAAAAGTTTTTTTAAAGTATTTGTAAAAAACTTCTTATAATTTTATTCAACTCTCTTTTAGAACTAATCTTTTACTTTAAATATCTTGAGAAAATATGTTGCTCTTGCATGAACATAAATAAAATTTTCCTTAGCTTAGAAAAAATTACTTTTTATCTTTAATTAAAATTTGAGGTTACTGATTCATCTTATAAGTTAATATTCTTTTTCAAATCTTATATTCTTGTAAAATATATAACCAAAGTGAAGATCGATGGTTATTGTAATTGAATAGTGTCTCACTTCATCTTGTTTTTGCTTCGTCTTTCGTCTTTTAAACAAATGTCAATCCATTAACATTGTTTTTGGATAGAGAAGTTTATAAATACAAGAAATTTAAACTACATGAATTTGAAATTCTTTCAATTTCAAATGACTTTATTTTTTAAATGTTTTGTTTGGATAAGGTAATTCAAATTATTGAATTTTAATTTTCTTGTTTAGATAGAGTATTTCAATTCCTACTAAAAATAAAAATTTATTTTACTAAACAATATTTTGAAAAAAAATTGTTCTTTTTAAAAAATAATATAAATTTTTATTTAAAAATAAATTTTTAGTTTCTTAAAAAAGTAATGCTTTTACAATAAATAAATAGAAAAATCATAAAAGTAAACCTTGTATAATTGGTTTAGTTTTTTGACAATATTATGTTTTTACATAAATAAATGAAAAATAAATTTATGACAAAATTTATTTTATTTTCCTGGAAAATCTATTTTATAAATTCTACTTAATAATTTATTTTATTAATTTATATAAATATTATAATTTTTAAAATATAAAATATTATATTAGTGGGTTTGCGGGTTATTCACTCCGCCTTTGGCTTTGGCTTGCTAAATTGACGGGTCAGGCAAGACATACCAAAATGGGACAAATGGTTGAATACACTAATTTGACCTGTAAAAATGAGGGTCAGCCCGCTTGTCACCCCTAACCGATATCAAGTAAAAAATAATTAACTAGATTTAAAGAATTTAAAATTCTACAATTTTAACTAATCAAAATGCTTTTTAAAATACCTAGAATTTCAAATTCTTTTAAAATTTCCTATCCAAACGATATATTTTATCACAAAGCATTTAAAATTCTAAAATGAAATAAATTACTTTAAATTTTTCATATTTTTCATCGAAACATAACGTAAATGTCTTTCACCAACTAGTTTGCTTATCTCCTCTTTCTGACAACTATTTACTTGCAACGACGGATTTTCAAATATTTTGGTAAAAATCATTCTAATAAAGGCAGAGAAATCCTTTTATGCACAATCTTGCTGTTTTCAAACTGATCCCCTCATCAAATTTTTTTTTGCTTGTACTTTTGTACGATAGATGTGTTTATACCTATACAAACAAAATGATGTTAGATCAAAACCATATATTTTTTCTCTTGATTCAACTTGTTTATCTCTATCCTTTGTATGCTGTCATTTTGCACGTGTTTTTGACATCTAATACACTTTGTTTGTCTAATCCTTAGAATCAGTAAGTGTATTAAAAGCTTAGCTATGGTTGGTGCTCTTAAATTTATAAAATTTAAACATTATGTTCCTGTATTTTGAAAATGTAACATTGTATTCTAAATTAAAAAAAAAATTCTAAATTGATGTATTGTAAATTGATGCTTCTCTATCTATTATTAACATTTCATGAAAGGTTAAAAGTTGATCATCATATGTCATATCATGCAAAGAAATCAACTCAAGATTTTTTTTAAAGGAGACTACCATGTCATATTTTCAAATCATAAAAGCATAATGTCACATTTTCAAAATATGAGAACATAATATTTTTGTTTTTAAAATATAAGACGTGATGTCATGTGTTAAAAACATGTTTGTGTTGTTAAAATTAATTTTTATAAATATTTTTTTAAGGATAGAAACAAAATATTTTTTTAAAAAATACTTTTAAACTTAAATAAATTAGCCTATAATTTACTTTTTAAAAATAAAAATTATTATTTTTAAATAAGTAGTTTATACAAACACATAAAAAATATATTTATTTTATTATATAATTTTTAATTAAAAATTTAAAAAAATAAAAAATTATTTTCTAAATCTTCTTTCAATATCATGAACTTCAAGCCCTTATCTCAATTTCTTAGAACATCTTTAATAAAGTTTACGATACTCACTTTACATATTTTAGACTATATTAAATTATTTTATGGTTCCTACAATATCATGTCTATTTTAAGATATTCATGCAAAAAGTTAGTTTAATGGTTAAAAGAGTCAAGAAACTCACATTTTTATTTTTATTTTTAATTATTGAGTTTGAAATAAAATTGAAAAAATAAATTTTAACTCTAAGAAACTGTATCTTTAAAAAAATACTTATCTTAATTTTTGAAAATCCTCTTGATCATGTAAATTGTATTTAATAAAAGAATGTTTAAATTTTCCACACATTTTAAAAACATGACATTTTGTCCCATATTAAAAAGATTCCTAAACTGATATTCTTCCATAAAATGACACATAATTGTAAACTTTTAATATTCACCGTCAATGTTTCACATTTGAAGGAAGAATACCAATTTAATTTTTTTTTAATTTAAGAAAAAATATCACATTTTTAAAATAAGAAACACAATGGTTAAATTTTATAAAATTTGGAAATGAAAGTAAAGTCTCAAAGCCTTGATGTAATGAAAGTAAATAAGTTAGGGAGGATTTTTTAGATTAAAAACACGAGTGTTCTAGGTATAATTAGCACAAATATCAGGGTATGTGTAAATTTCTTATAATATATGTTTATTAAGTGTATGACATTTTACATGAATTTATATATTATTAAATATAAAACATTAAATATGTTTTCAATAAAATGTATGTCTATTAAAAATATGACTTTTGATATGAACAAATATGTGTGTATAAGTAAATATTAATTATTTAAACACAAAAAGATATTTTATAATTTTTTTAAAAAAAATATTTATTACAAATACGGAATCAGTTTATATTATTAATGCAGTATTTATATAAATAATATTATTTTATTTTTGTATTATTAATTATTTTATTTATTCAATATAATATAACTTCAATATAATATTACATATTATATTTATTAAATATAATACTTTTATTACATTTAATAGATACAATATATTTTATTAAGTATATATTTTTTATGTTAATTATACTTTGTGTTTTTTTTTTAATTTTTGACATTTTGTTTTTCTATCTTTAATTATTACATGTTGCCTTTAATTTTAAAATTATTGACTTTATACCCCATCAGTTAGTGAATTGATGTTTAAGTTTAAATGACAAACTTGTTGACTATTTGTGGTATACCCAAATTCTGTCATTTAAAGGTTATTAATTAAAAATAAAGACGCACATAATATGATTAATTTTATATTTTAATCACAAATTCAATGTTTTAAAATTTAAAAATACAATGTGCTGATTTAAAAATAAAAATATAATGTTAAAAATTGTTAAAATAAAGAGCACATAATATAATTAAGTCTATATTTTTTATGAATATATATATATATATAAACAAAAAATTAAGTAAATTATTACTTAGACAAACTCTTTAAGATTTTTCTTATTACATTTATTTTCCTCTATTTTTTAGATTACATTTAGTCCCGTAAGAAGAGTTGGTGTATTTCCTTTTTTCTTTTTTTTTTATTTCAAAAGGTTGAGGTAATGAAAGTAAAATAACAAGGAAGGTTTTGTAAGGTTAAAAAATAGAGAAGTTCTAGGTATAATAAGGATAAACATCACCCATATGTGTAATTCATCATAAAAAATATTAAAATATATACATATTTAAATATAGATTTAAAATTTATTACCTCGAAAAAAAATGTAATCATTAAAAATCGTAGAAATTGGTATTAATGTAGTATTTATTTAAATAAATAAATAAATATATTTTATTTAATTTATTTCATGTATTCAATATAATTAATAATTAAATTTAATACAATATTAATATTTTATTTATGAATAAATGTTTTAATTTAGAAACTAAATATATTATATGTTATATTAAGTATATGAGTTTTCATATAAATATATATTATTAAATATATAATATTAATATAAGAGAAAAAATACTTATATACTGTTAGAGCAAAAAATTTTACATTAACTGTGCATAAGTGTTAAACTCTTAATATAAATGTAATTATTAAAAATAACACAACTTTATGGTACAAATTCAATATTTATATGAATATATGAATGAATATAGTTTCTCTCTAATTTTAATTATTATATTCATTGAATATAGCATATACTTAAGTTTAGCATAATATTGAATATTATATTTCTTATATGTAAAATATTGATTATATTTAATAAATGCAATATATATAGAGATTACATGACTTACGCATAAATAAATTATATATATATATACTTATTTAAATATAGATCCAAATATTTATTAGCTTAAAAATAAGTAAGAGAAAAATAATTGTGCATAAAAAGTTTTATACCCACGTTCACTTGTAACCTTTTATTTATGGTAAATTTGTAAATTTTACTAATTAATACTAATGTAAATTTTTTTTATAATGCAAGTGTATAAAAGTTAACTCAAAAATTAATAATTAAAAACATAGGCATTGGTGTTTTTTTTTCTTTAAGAGACATGGGTATTAAAGTAGTATTTACATAAATATTTAAACAAATATATTTTATTTTATTTCATGTATTCAATATAATGTATAGTTAAATTTAATAAATATTAATATGATATTTATGAAATACAATTTTATTATTTATTTAATAAATATATTAAGTATAGATTTTTCATATAAATATATTATTAAATATAATTTAAATGTAATTATTAAAAATAAAACACACATTCTAGGGTACTAATTTAATATTTATGTAAATATATGCATGAACACAATTCTCTCTAATTTAATTATTATATTAATTAAATATAGCATATAATTAATTTAGCATAATATTAAATATGATATTTGTTATTTATAAAATATTTATTATATTTAATAAACAGATATATAGATAATATAACATTTATATGAATTTAACAAAAATGCATATCCAAGACCCGAGACCTTTTGAATAAGTTGAAACAAATAAAATATTTACTATATTTAATAAATGCAATATATGGAAATAATGTGATTTTTTTTTTGGTGAACTGAAACAATGTGACTTTTTTATATGAATTTACATATATTAAATATATATTATGAAATAAAATTAATTATTAAACAGGCACGCACTGTAAAATAGATAATAAAACTTTATTATCTTTTATATTTGCTTTCATATTTTAGTATCTATTTATTATTGATTGAGTCTCTTTTTATGTTTTGAAACAACATCCTTAATATAAATAGGGGTTGGGATTATGGATTCTTTCTCATAGTGAGATATTCTCTTTTGAGTTATCTCTAAGCTTTTCTAAGAGTCTTATTTTTCACATTCACAATGAAACGTCTTTGGTCTAATAAAAGAGAAACGATTAAAAAAAATGAAAGTTTTTGTACAAGTAACTTCAAGAACCAAATACCCAATAGGTATCAATCTCTTGGGGAAAACTTAGTAGAAGCTCATGGCATGATGCAAAGACCTCCAAACCATCTTCACCTTATCAACTTTATGCCAGGTACCAAACCTTCACCAATCTTAATTAATATTTTCTTGATGTCAACAAATCTCATTATGTACCAAGCTATGGAATGATTGATGTAAGGTTAAATGTGTTTTTTTCTTTTGATAAATTAATAATTTTTTTTTTTAGTTTTTGATATATTTTTTATTTAATAAATTTTTTATTGTGTTTGGTTCTTAAAACGTTATCTAATTTTTTTTTTATAATTTTTAAAGAACTATTTAAATAGGGATAAAAACAAAATAAAAAATTTATTTGAAAAAAAAACAAAAATTTATTATAAGTAAAAGAAGCAAAATGTGCTATGAAAAAATAAAAAACATATTAAAGCATTGATATAAATTAATTTATCCTTTTCACATGTTAAGTGTAGGAAAGTACGAAGAGAACAATGTTGTAGATATCAAAACTCGACCAGTGATGCCTTATACCTCATCCTCCAGCAACAATGTTAGTGCATCATTAACAGCAACAACAATTGGATATGGTAAAATGTTGCCTTCAACTCTTCCAAGCGGTGCTCCAATGCAAACCGGTTACCATAATATTGATTCTTTGAATTTTTCATCGCACATAGATTCAATTAAAACTTTATCATTCAATAATGGTGTCAATTTTCAAGGTTGTACAAGTGGTTTTGCAAATCCCTCTAGAAGAACTACGTTTCATAACCAAAAGAACCTTCCAATTAGAGATCCCTATGGACAAAATTCTCTAAATCCAAATCATCAAAGGAACAACTCTTTAGTGTTTAATGATTCAAATCATCACCCAAGCGTTGACATAAATAATTTTCATGGTGTGAAGAATATTGCTAAGCCAACTCTCTTGCCTCCACTACAAGTTCAAGATTTGGACCTTTTTCATAAGGATTTAATTCATAAAAGAGCAATGAAACGATCCTTAAGTGCAATTCGAGATACCTACATAAGAGAAACTACTTCAAAAAGGCAAAAACTGAGCTTTACTCCCCCTAATTATTATGAAGGAATGCATTTTAGGATGAAAGAGTCACCACTTTCCAAGGATGAAAATCATATAATTTCTACCTTAAAGATTAAAACCGATGCAAAAAAGAATATCAATATGAACAATTTGGATCTCTCACTACACCTTTAAATTATATGTTTCGAATTCATATGTCCTTTAGTTTAATAATGCCTTTTATTCATGTTGGATAACAACATATATACTTGTAACTCTCAGTATAAAAGGTATCTTTGTATGAATTGTATTCTTGTATTTCTTATATAATTAACGGAGGTTTAATTTTATTCATTTTTAATTATTCTTACAGTGATGGATATATTTATAATATGCTTACAATTTTTTATTCTTTTATTCTTTCTATCTAGCTCTACAAAATTTCCTATAATAAAAAAAGATGCCAAATTTTGAAATAGATGTAAAATAATTTCTTCAATTGAATTATGGTAAACTATTATTATCATTTTCCAACCTAACTAAAAATTTTGCAAGAGTATCAAACTATATATTAGTGTTTCTTTATTTTTTATTATAATCATCTTATAATCATCTTCTACACACATGAATGTTTTTTCTTATATTTCGTTTATATGGCTAATTTTTAGTAGAATGTCAATAAAATACATTCTACTAAAATAGAGTTAAATTGTTTTTTCAAGTTACAAAAACATTCCAATTATTATAAAAGACATGTTATAATTACCGTTATATAACTAAATACAAGTTTATAATATAATAATTTGTATCAAATGGAGGTTCAGGATAGAAACAAGGATACTCATAATAGGTCAAGTTTTATTAGAGGGAATGATAATTAATATGTTGAATATCATGTCATATAATATAAAAGGCATCAAGGAGAGGGAGAAATGAGGTCAGTTAGCCAAGTGGTTTCAAAGAATGATATCATTTTTATCTGCATTCAAGAGACTGAGGTTCAATATGTAGATAGAAAGTTGTGTTCTGTCCTTTATGGTGATTCAAATATGGAATGGAAAATAGTGTTCGCAAATAATCTGTCGGGGGTTGCTTAGTATATGGAATGCTGAAAAATTCATTATCTCTAAATCCTTTCAAGTGTGGAGTTTCTTAGAGTAAGAGGAAGGTACAATTTTGAGCCATTCAATAGGATAATCGTCAATATTTACACCTCGTGTTTAGTGGTTGGTAAATGGGAACTATGGAATTCTCTACTAAAGCATAGGTAGGGGTTTCAACACTGTAAGTGGTGCTTAACTAGAGACTTTAATGTTGTCGGAGCTCCTAAGGAAAAGATTGGTGAAAATGGGGAGGTTGGGGCATCCCAACTTGGAGTTGATAAATTTTCTAACTTCATTCGAAATATGGAGTTATCGGGAGTTCCGTTTCTTGGACATCATTATACATGGTTTAGTGTCAAAGCGAAAGGATGCAATGTTTTAGACAGATTTTTTGTCTCCCAAGATTGGTTGGAATTGGCCCCCAATAGTGTTTAGTTGAATTTAAATAGGGACTTCTCATAACATTGCTCTATCATCCTAAAACAGTCAAACTCAAACTGGGGGATTAAACAATTCAAATTCATTAATGGATGGTTTGATTGTGTTTCAAACTTTATAATTCAAGCCTATAGAAAAATAGAAGTGGAGTGGTGATGTGCCTTTATGCTAAAAGAAAAACTAAAAGACCTCAAAGCAAAGATAAAGAGCTGGTGCAAAATGAATATTGGGAAGGTGGAAGTGAAGGTGCTAGAACTGAAGAATAATCTTGTTGCTTTTGATAAGAAAGTTAAGGAACAAGTTCTAAGGGAAGACGAAGTTAAATTGAGAATGAAGTTCATATCAAGAGACTTTGTTGACACAAAGAGCAAAGATTAAATAGTTAAAGGAAGGGGAATCAAATTCTCATTTTTTCCATGCGTCAATAAATTGGTGGAGATGGTCTAGCAACTTTTTTGGTTTAATGATCAATGGGGAATGATCTCAAGAACCTTCTCGAGTTAAACCGATAGTCCAGTAGTACTTTCAAGAACATTTTCAATCACAAGTGGATGAAAGGGTAACTTTAGACTGAGTAAATTTCAAAAGTCTCTTTACAGACCAAAGGAATGCCTTAAAGAGAAAGTTTTCCAAGGAAGAAATTCATGCTATTGTGTGGGAGTGCTAAAATTCAAAAGTTTCGGGACTAGATGGGTATAACATGAAGTTCATTAAGTAGTTTTGGGATATGCTACAAGGTGATATTAGGAAGGTATTGTCTGAATTTCATCATAATGAGAGTATTCCTAAAGGTGCAAATGCCTCATTTTTAACTCTTCTTCCTAAAAAAGATCATCCTAATGACCTTGGGGATTATACGCCTATTTCTCTAATCAAAATAATTTACAAAATCATTGCAAAGTTGCTGGATTATAGGCTCCAAGGTGTGATGTCCAATATCATTGAGGAAACCCATAATGCATTCATCAAAGAAAGGCAACTATTGGATGGTGTGGTTATTGTAAATGAAATTATCCATGAAGCAAAGTGGTCCCATAAGTCGCTACTAGCGTTTAAATCAAATTTTGAAAAAACATATGATGCAGTTAGCTGGCCTTTGTTGTTCTATATGCCCAAAAGATTTGGGTTCAGAGATAAATGGGTAAGCTGGATCCAAGGATGTCTTCAATTGTCCTCAGTTTCAGTTTTGACAAATGGAAGTGTAACACAGGAATTTCCCATGCAAAGAGTCCTAATACAAAGGGGATCCATTATTGTCCATTCTTATTTTTAATTGTAGCAAAAGGTCTATGAGCCTCGTTTAAGACTGCTTTTGAAGCAAATCTATTGCTTAGAGTTAAGTTAGAAAGGTAAGATCTGTAGGTTGGTTCCCAATACTATGTTGATGATACTATTCTTCTAGTGGCTCCTGAAGTACAAAATATTTATACCCTTAAGAGGGCTCTTAGGTGTTAAAAATTAATTTTTGCAAGAGTAACCTAAGGGTATTAGGGTGAATAATGACGTATTACAGTCCTTTACTAGGATTCTTAACTATAGAGTAATGCAACTGCCATTTTCTTACCTGGGATTACCAGGGGGCTAATGTGAGATGTTAGAGAGTGTGGAAATCAGTTCTTAAAAAAATGAGAGAAAAGCTTACTTCTTGGAAACAAAAATTTATCTTTGGGAGGGCAGATTTGTTTAATTAAATCTACCTTTTCGGCTATTCCATTGTACTTTTTCACTTTTTATAGAATTCTAAAGAAGGTGGTTCTTACCATTTAGAGTATGCAAAGGTGATTCCTTTGGGGTGGATCAGATGAAGTCAACAAGGTTGTATAGATTAAGTGGGAGCTAGTATGTAAGGAGAAAAGCCAAGGTGGTTTGTGTATTAAAGATGTGTTGACCTTCAATAAAACGCTTCTTGTTAAGTGGTGATAGAGGATACTTCAGGGAGAGGAATTTCTTTGGATCAAATTTCTTCAAGCAAAGTATGGGGAAGACATGAGATGTAACTTATTACCAAAGTGGTGGAGTGGAACATCTTAGTGGTGGTTGGACATATTAAAGGTAACATCTAATATGGGAGTGGATGCTTGGTTTTTGGGCAATGTAAAACTTATAACAAGATATGGGTCAATATTTAAATTTTGGGAAGGTGGGTGAAAGGGGCTGAAGGAACTCAAGTTTCTATTCCAAGACTATATGCATTGTCAAATAAAAAAAGGCTAGAAATGGGGGAGGAAATGAACCTTCATGAAGATGGCTCATGATATCAAATGATGCACTCCCTTGATCTCTTTAACCAAAGTTCCTTCCTCTAAAAAAATGGAGGATAGAGAGGCTAGAAATGGAGGAGGGTTGATGCCACTTTTTAGGAGAAAGATGAGTAAAAAATTTTATGTTGCTTGCCACAAGGAAGAGGTCCCTTGATAAAAACTTTAAGGAAAAGAATCCTCAAGAGAGAGGTTTCTCAAAATGACACTCAATAATAATAACTCAAAGGAGTCTTACTTCATTCAATCAAGTGTAAGTTATACAAGAGAGACTAAGTGTATTTATAGCCCAAAAGAGGGAGCAAGACACTCAAAACTAGGCAATGTGGGACTTGAGCCTAATTAGGATTAGGAACACTAAAAGTGGCGCCTAGCCTTAAGCTAGGAAGTGTCACGGTCTAATCAAGAGGTATGGAAAAAGATTCACACTCCTTTGGGTTATTAGGCCCTCTACTCCCCTCACTTTCCTTCCTAAGCTATTTACACCCTAAACTCTAGAAACTAGCATAAATGGCCGAAATACATGGCCTAAAAGGGAATTAAAAAGTAATTACTATTTACAAAAGGAAAACTAAGGACTGTGGCCTAAAATGTCTATCTCCATCATGAGCTGGGGTCTTGATGAGTCTTTCCGGGTCAAGTCCTCTTCAATCCTCCTAGTCATTGTCCTAGTGAGAAGGCCCTTGGTAGGTAAGATTGCATCATCTGCCCTTAGAAGATTATCAATCTCACTTCTGGCAACATCTGGATATTTTAAAAACTATGGGAAAGAATTTGGTGGGCAAGAAATTCCTTAGTGTTTCAAGGGGTGCCTTTCAATATTGAAAAAATCTAGCAGAAGTCTCTGCAAAGATCATGGTTGTGGGTTCATGAGCTTTATAAAAATTCGTGTTTTCCTTTCTTTGAATGGTCTATATAGCTGTTTTACTATGATTAAGTAATAGGACTGTTTGGTTAATTATAGCATTGATCTCTACCTATGTGTTGGAAACTTTGTAATCTAAGAGACTAGTGTTGTATTGATACCATAGTATGTAACCAATGTTATGTCACTCCTTATAACATGGAAGTGTGTTACTCTATTTCAATAAAATTTGCCTTATTAAAAAAAAAAATTATTACAAAAAGAGCATTTATTTCAAGGTATCACGTAATATTTTGCGGAAAGCGATACCATACAAATTTTAAAAATGCATTCAGAGGCATTATAAATTTTTTAAACTATGAAATACTCATATTTATCCTTTGTTATTTCTTATGGATAAATATTACTACCTGTTTTCACTCTCTTTTTCCTCTTTATTTATTTTAATTTTGATTGTGTAAGAAGGTTATCATATCATAGATTTCTCTCTTTTTTTTTCTTTTATACCAATCATTTAATAGATTTTTTATAGCAATACAAATTAAGACTTTTGAATTAATTAATCAAGATAACTTTGACTTGTAGTTTTGGATGAGTTATGACACGTCAAAAATATGTATCAAAGTACATTTTAATTAGGGTATTATATGACGAAGTCGTATTTAAGAATTTTGATAAAAAACAATAAATTTAATAAAATTCCAATAAAATGAATTATGTTCCAAAAAATATTTAATGGATTTGTTATATGTAAGAATACAAAAGTTTTCTCTTTCTTAAATTCGTTCAAAGAGAATAGCCAAAGACAATCCAGCAAAATCTGTTTTCATTCAATTTTAGTTTCCTTTAAATTTGGAGAACAAAAAAAATTAATTAATAAATTTTATATTATTTTACTAAATTTCTCTAAATTCTTTTACATATGATTAAATCTAGGTTAAATTATTTTACTCCTTCTGATCTTTTCATAAAATTTAATGAATAATCTTAACAATTGTCTTTCGTCAATCCTATAAAGTTAAAAATTTATATTTATCATGTTCACTAATAACACAAGAAAAAATGATTCATGAGAATTCTCTGAGTGATGTGCATGTTCCAAAGAAATGTGATAGACACACTAAAAAAATTATTTAAAAAATAATGTAAATTGTATATAAATAAATAGTCAATTAGATTTTAAAAATATAATAAGAATAAAAAATAATTAATTTTAAAATTCATCCCTCCCTTTATGAATCCAACAAATAGATTTATTTTTCATATCCTATCCTCCATAACCAAACATGGTAAGTAAGAAAAATTTCTCCCCACCCTTCCCTTTAACCAAACATAGCCTTAAGCTTATGTTCAGATCCAAAATAAGACCGAATTAAAATAAATAAATTTTATTGTAAAAATTGAAAATTTCAAAAGTCCTTTTAGATCTAACTCTAATTAAAATTAATTTATTACAATTAATTCATTAGCATATAAAAACGTAATTTCATATAGGTGAAATCACAAAATAAACACATTTTTTGCAGAGTATGTTCCACAAATTAACATATATTTTATTTATTTATTCTCTAAATAAATTTAATTTAATTTTTTAATCACAAATTATTAAAAAGGTCTTATATTTCTAAAACAAAGATAAATAGAAATAACGCAACTTTGGAACACTATTTATCATAACTAGTAAATGTATTTTTGAGTTAAAAAAGAAAAGTAAATGTATTTTGTCACACGGTTTGAATTTTAAATATTTTGTTAGTGAAATTTTCAAATTTCAAACTAAAGTAATTTTTAGTAGATTTCTAATTTAAATATAAATTTCTAAATTTATTATTATAATAATAATTAGAGAAAATAAAAAATTATATAACATATAAAATAATGCATTAAATACTCTACAACTGATACACAACAACCATTAAATAATTTTTATAATACTATTGGTTATTTTAATTGTTTAAACATAGATTATTAAAAATAAAGTCTTAACTTCTCACCAAAAAAGGATAAATAGAAATCAAAGAACCACTTTAAAAGTGATTTAGGCACAAATTGGAGCCTTATTTATTAAAATTGTGGATCGGTTATGGTTGGAATGATCCTCTGAGGATTCAATTACTATGCCAAATTGGAGCTTTGTCAAAATTGAGGAGAATCAGTCTCTTTTTAATTTTTTTTTTAAAAAATTTAATATATAATTATTAATTTTAAGTAGGGATAAATTATTTTATTAATTATTTTTCTTAAAAGATATTATAAAAACTAAAATGATAAACTCTTATAATATAAAATTATAATATATTAAGATATACAAAATTGTAAATTAAAAATAAAATAACATAAAAAGGTCCTAAGTCGAGAATCCAAATAATGCATATTGTAAATGCAATTAAACCAAACTTAGATATAATTAACGATAAACTTTAAGCCAAAAAAAATTTATCTCTATGTATCTCTGCTACATTTTAATATCCTTACCTTCGTTGATTAATTAAAAGATTAAGATACCTACATTACAAATGGGCCTACATTTTGTATAAGATTATTATGTATGCACCATTGACCATTTGATTATTGCATCTAACAGAATATACTTCTGTTTTAACAAATTAGTAATATATTTTTTTTTTCCTAGTATTTTGCGACCTTTATGTATAATCCATTTGGTGCTTCAACTCTTGGGAACTTCAGGAGTTCGTTTCCCTCGACTTCCCACCTGCAATAAATAAAAATATACAACGCACTTACTCAAGTAAAAACTTCAAAAAAAAAAAAAAAAAGCCATTAAAACTAAGGAGAAATGTTACATATGCAGAACACCAATTATAACAAGTAAAAATATACAATAAACTTTTACAATAAATATCTTTAAAAATATTTTAAAAATAAACTGTTTTACAATGTTATTAAGAACTATTAAGCTCTTAAAAATAAACTTTTGTGCATACGAAGGACATAAATTAAGAATATCCAATTACAAATAAAATAATAATGGGTATATTTATTTAAACTTGCTTTCCGAAAATAAAATTAATAGAATAAAAAAAATTACTGTTTTTATATGTTTCTCTAAACTTCATCTGTTTTTGAAAAAAAAAATTTAATTTTTTAAAAGAAACAAATCCTATTTGCTTCAAATAAAAGCAAAAAGACTATTATTTTTTATACTTGATTTTTTAAAATCACCTTTTTTATGTTTAAAAAAATCCAATATATATACATTATACACTAGATACATTGGGTAGTAGTCGCATTATTTTTTAAAAGAAAAAAAAACTTATAAATTATTAGTGTAAAACATTTTAGAAATTCGATGCATAAGTGTTAAATTTTTTTTAAATCAATTTTTTTATTATCTTGCTGATAAATTATCCCTTTTTATTAACTCTCTAAACCTGATTTACCTTACTATAGTTAATTTTCTGATCTTGTAAAGTTAGTTAGTTGAGTCTTTGGTTAATAATTAACTTTCATGCATTTGCTATTGGTTTCTATTGTATTCTGTTCTTTCTTTTATTTTTTCCAATTCTCTCTTCATATTTCTCACTTGAATAAGAGATATTAGAAATTGTTAATCATTTGATTCTTGTGCTATACTACTCTTTCTCTGTTTCTTGCATTATCTTTCTCTTTCTCTATCACAATTACTTTCAAATGGTACTAGAGCTCTTCCATTGAAAAGCTCTATTGTGCACTCAAAATTATTCTTGCTCCATGTCCTCTCATTCTTCCGGAATGATTCATAATTCCGATCTATCACATGATATGCACAATTTCCTTTACCTACATCGAATGAAAATTCAGCTATCAATCTCTTGTCTCGTCTTCTTGAGTCAAACAATTATCACGCATGGAGTAAATCCACGATCACTGCACTTAGTGTGAAAAAAAAATGAAATTTGTTGATAGAGGGGTGCCTGAATCAGCGAGAGATGATCGTTCTTATTCAGCTTGCAAAAGATGCAACAATGTGGTTGTGTCTTGGATTATGCATTCGATATCTCCCACAATTCAATGAGCATTTTCTGAATGGATAAGGCAAAAGATATACGGAGAGATTTGAAATCTAGGTATGCGCAAGGAAACCTAATTCGTGTTTATGAACTTCAATTTAAGGCTTTTTCTATTAGACAAGGAGATTTGACCATAACTAAGTTCTTCATCAAGCTCTGCATCCTTTGGGATGAATTGGAAAGCTTTAAACCTGAGTTGACTTGTAGATGCTTGACAAAATGCTTGTGTGAACTTCTTTCTTATATTGTTCAATGAAAGTTACAAGACCAATCCATGCAATTCTTGTGTGACCTTATTTATCAATATAGCAATGTTCGCTCCCATGTGCTACTTATGGATCCTCTTCCACCTACCTCAAAGATCTTCTCTTACGTGGTTCAAAAGGAGAGGCAAATTCAAAGTGCTAGTTTCATCACAAATGTCAGCAGTGAAGGTAGAGAAGCTATTGTCAATGCTACTAACTCCACCTTGACATGCAGTTTTTGTGGAAGAATCGGACATACCGAAAACGTTTGTTACAGGAAGCATGGATTTCTTGATTCAAAAGGCAACAAGAGCAATGGAAATAGAGGTGGAAAAACATGTACCCACTGTGACAGGAGTGAGCACATTGTTGATGTGTGCTATAGGAAAGATGGGTTTCCTCTAAGGCATAAAGCTAATGGAAAAGGTTTTGTGATTAATAGTATTGTGGATGGTGAATTGAAGGCCACCGAAAGTCATCAGCAAAGCACCGAGAATCAAGAGTTTCACTTTAATTCGCAACATTATCATGTTTTACTAGCTTTAATACAACAATCTAATCTAGGAAAGCCTTCAACTACTTGTTCATCTCATGTTAATCAAGTCAGTTTAGTCTCCACTTGCTTCCAGCAATATGATCAAAATAGTTCAAGTAGTACTAATTGAAACATCGTTATTTGCTCATACAATGTGCCAACACTTTGGATCCTTGACTCGGGTGCAACTGATCACATCATTGTGTCTCTTTCAAATTATTTTTCTTATGTCAACATTATTCCTATAGTTGTTAAATTACTCAATGGGTTCATGCTACCCTTTCTGGATGGTAAGGTTTAGTGACTCTTTCTACCTGATTGATGTATTGTACATACCTTCATTTTGCTTCAATTTGATTTCTATTTTCAAATTGGTGGTTTCCTTGAGTTGTCAGATAATATTCCTTCCCAAATCATGTCTGATACAGGACTTAAAGACCAAGAGGAGGATTGGTCCAGCTGGTGCAAATGGTGGCTTATATATACTTTCTCTACTAAACCAGTTAGATATCCATCTATACATACTGCTATAACCCATCCTAATTGTAAAACTTTTCCTATAGACTTATGGCACTTTCACATGGTTGTTTGTTTACTTTCTTTGTCCAAACATTATCCATACATTTTTGAAAATAAAGAATTTTTCTGTAACACTTGCCACTATTCTAAACAAATTTCTTTTTCCTTTAAGTCATTCTTATGCATCAAGAGAATTTGAGTTGATACATGTTGACATATAGGGACCTTGGGCATTGTTATTTTCTAACCATAATAGATTATCACACTCATTTTACTTGGGTTTTTCTCATGTTAATAAGTCTGAAACTAGAGCACATCTCACAAACTTTATTTTACATGTTAGAAATCAATTCGACTTTAATGTTAAAATTGTGAGGACTAACAATGGGGTTGAGTTTCTAATAAACAATACATCAAACTAGCTGCATTGAAACACCAGAATAAAATGGTGTTGTTGAGAGAAAACATCAATATCTCTTAAATGTTACTTATGCTCTTTTATTTCAAAGTAACTTACCATCGTCTTTTTGGTGTTTTGCTCTCTTACATGTTGTCTACTTGATTAATTGTATTACTACTCCATATCTAAAATATGTTTCACCATTTGAAAAATTACATGGAAAATTGTGTGATATTTCAAACATTAAGTTTTTTGGTTGTCTATGTTATGCTAGTATTATAACTGCTAATTGTAGGAAGCTAGATACATGTGATTTACGATGTATTCCTTGGTTTTAAACCCCATACTAAAGGTTTTTTGTTGTACAACCTACACAGTCACACTCTTGATGTAACTAGGAATGCACATTCTATGAAGACTTGATGTAACTAGGAATGCCACATTCTATGAAGACCATTTTCCTTGCCTGAAATCCAGTGCCTTAGATTCACCTAGTCATGTGCCAGATTTGCCCAATTGTGATGATGCTCTTTTTTCTACTTCCCTTATCCATGATCCAACCTTTTAGCCAAATGATCCTGTGACTTCATCTCAATCACATAATGTTGATTATGCACTCAATATTTCTAATTCACCCACTCAACAAAATCAAAACATTCTAACTCCTCAAGACCATAATTCTCCTTCACTTTTACCAATTGTTCGCATATCAACTAGGACCCATGTTTCACCCAGTTAGCTTAAAGACTTTCACTACACCTTTCCATCATATATTCCTCCCTCTAAAGGTATTTGGTATCCTCTTCACTCATTCTTTTCCTACCATAGATTGTCACATATTTTTTGTCATTTCATTTGTTGTATTTCTGTGGTCACTGAACCGAAATCTTATATTGAGGTATCCAAAGATGATTGTTGGATTAAAGTTATGCAAGATGAGCTTGCTGCCTTATAGGCCAACCATACCTGGACTCCCATATCCTTGACCCCCCAGATAAAATAGCCATTGGTTGCAAATGGGTTTATAAAATCAAGCATAATGCTTATGGGTCTATAAAACGTTACAAAGCTTGCCTAGTGGCAAAGGATATACACTCATGTGAAGGCCTTGACTTTATAGATACTTTTTCTCCAGTTGCCAAACTTATTACCATTTGCTGCTTGTTGGCTCTTGCTGCCATTAATAAGTGGCACTTAAAACAATTGGATATAAACAATGCATTCCTTCATGGAGAACTCAATGAAGAAGTCTACATTCAAATTCCTCCAGGCCTTTCCTCTCAGTCTGGTCAAGTTTGTAGGCTGCATCACTCCCTTTATGGCCTTAAGCAGGTTAGCCGACAGTGGTATTCCCATTTGTCCACTTTCCTTTTAAGCCACAGTTATAAGCATTCAATTGTAGATAATTTTCTATTTCTGAAATTTTTGGGTCACACCATCACAACTCTCCTTATGTAAATGGATGACATCATTCTTGCAGGAAATGATGCATCTAAAATTAGCCACATAACTCGCTTCTTTCATCAAACTTTCAAAGTCAAAGACCTTGGGAATTTGAAATACTTTCTTGGCCTTGAAGTGGCTAGATCTGTTGTTGGCATACACCTTTTCCAAAGGAAGTATGTTTTGTACATTTTATCCGATGTTGGGATGTTAGCATGTTGCCCTACTTCTACTCCTGAAGATTACACTACCCAATTAACTTGTGATTCAGGCACACCACTTGTTGATCCTTTCCCTTATCGCAGGCTAATTGGGAGGCTTATATATCTCATTACTACCCGTCCTAACATAGCACATGTCATCCAAAATCTTAGCCAATTTGTTTCTCAACCAACTAATGCTCATCATAGAGCTGCCTTTCGCATTTTAAGGTATGTCAAACAGGCTCCTAGCTTGGGTATATTTCTTAATTATTCTAGCTCACTTCAATTGAAGGGTTTTGGTGATTCTAATTAGGCGAGTTGCATTGATTCCCGAAGATCCATGACTCGTTTCTCTGTATATCTGGTCAATTCCCTAATTTCATAGAGTTCTAAGAAGTAAGCTACCGTGTGCAAGAGTTCTTCAGAAGTTGAGTATTGTGCTCTTACATTTGCCACTTGTGAAATTCAATGGCTTACCTACCTTCTTGATGACTTTCGGGTTCCATATAATCGTTCTGTTCTCTTATTTTGTGATAATGATTCAACAATCCAAATTGCTTCAAACCAAGTGTTTCACGAGCGAACTAAACAAATCAAGATAGATTGCCACGTGGTTCGTGACAAAGTAAACTTGGGTTTGCGAAAACTTCTTCCTATCTCTTCATCCATGCAATTGGCTAATGTTCTCACTAAGGCACTCCATCCCCATGTATTCAAAGGAACTTGTTCCAAGCTGGGAATGTTTGATATCCATTCTAGCTTAAGGGGGGTCTCAACTCTCTAAACATGATTTACCTGATTATAGTTAATTTCCTGATCTTGTAGAGTTAGTTAGTTGAATCTTTGGTTAATAACTAACTTTCCCACCTCTGCTATTGGTTTCTGTTGTATTCTGTTATTTCTATTAGTCTTCCAATTCTCTCTTCTATATATAAACATATTTCTCACTTGAATAAGAGATATCATAAATTGTTGATCATTTGATGTTTATGCTATATTGTTCTATCTCTGTTTCTTGCACTATCTTTCTCTTTCTCTGTCACAATTACTTTCAAACTTTAAAATAGTACAAAGGGAGAAATTATATAAGGTAGGTACTCTACCCTACCTGTATGTAGTGATAAAGTAGTGAAGGAAAAGAGATATTATGAATATGCCAAGTTCCTTTCCAGGACATATCCTAACTCCAGCTCCAAATAGCATGTTATGGTTATGATACTCCAAGCCTTTCTCCTGCATTTTCATTTTTATTTATGTTCACTACCAAGAAAAGTGTCTTTATGCACACTAACTATAAGCATGTGGTTGTTATTAAGCAGTTTACCATCCATCTGGAAGGGTTGAATTTACAAGGCTCTGGATAGAGGGAGGGATCACAGTTGGTCTCTCTTGTGTAAACATAAACTCTCCATCCTTGAGGAATGGTAAATCCTGACAAGTGATAACCATAATCAATTCAATGCTAACTGAATATTTCAACAAAACTGTACCTTAATGACTCCATGTGATTGCAAATGTACCATTGAGTTCAACATTTGTGGTGGCCTTCCTCAATACCCCGTTAACAATGTTAGCAAATCTCAAAGTTTCAAAAATCACCTACAAACAAGAGAAAAAAGAAAAAGTCAAACACTCAAATCAAAAGATGAAATTACAATTACAATTTATTTTTAGTCCCAAAAAGTACCAAAAATAAGTTTAAGTTAAACTAACAAGATATACTTTGTATCACATTCCTCCTCATATATGTTTTATTATTAATTAAAATTTAGTAAAAATTAGAAGAGTAAATCATTAAACAATAAGTTGAACTCACAGAAATTTGTGATTTCAAATAGGATGTTACTAACCTTTCTCTCTTTATTGTTGAAATTGGTAACTATATGTTATTTCACCCGTAACGTTGGGGCTGGTCAATTTGACCCTTAACACTCATAACTATCAATTATTTTGATTTCTAACTTTAGTGCATTGATCAATTTGGTCCTAGTAACAGGACCAAATTGAGCGATGGTAGTTCAGGGATCAACTTCATACAATTGTAAAAATCAAGAGCTAAATTTTCTTTTTGCAACATGAGAGATCAAATTGACTAGTACTATTAGTGTCAATTTCAACGACTGAAATGTTTGCATATTATTTTCATCCTTGAAATTGGCAGTGTCAAAATAGAAAAACAATATTAAAATATTGTCACATTTTTGTCAATGGACATTTGGGCTACACTGTTTGACTCTAGATATGAATCTCATTGTTTCATTTGACAACTAAAATCAAGTAGTGAAATACTTACCCCACGTGTATATACCATAAGTTTATAATCATCCCAGCTTATTTCATCTTCTGATGTTTTACTTTGTTGGATGGCAAAATGTTCTTCCTGTGATGTAAAACCAATTTCCTTAAGTGAAAATAGACAATTGTTTTATGGACCTTAAACAGTGAAGAGCTTGATTAAAAGCTATGACTCACCCTTAATTCTTCTAGAACTCTAGGATTATCATGGAGATATTTGATGGCCATCATTGTAGTAGTAGAAACAGTTTCATAGCCTGAGTATAAGAATGTGATTATTTGATCAATGATTTCTTCATCATTGAGTTTGTGTTTGAAATCCTCATTTCTCATAAGCTGATCAAGAATGTCAGCATGAGAAGCCATAGAAGCTCTTCTCTTGGCTAAAATCTCCTGCAGTGTTGTAACCACTTTTTTCCTTGTCTGCTATAAGCAAAATTTTGATTTTGGTCAAGATACTCTTGACGTAAAGAAATTAAAGTGCATGACAAACTGAAAATGAGTATTCAACTACATACCTGAAGTCCTCGAAAGTAATTTGTGCCAGGAATGTTAATAGGCAGAGAAAATGTTCCTGACATTATGCTGTCAAATGTAGCTTTAAAGGCCTGATGAAAAGGGCTTGGTTCATTTTCTACTATCAGTTTCATAGATACAAAGAATGCCATCTGCAAGGAGGAAAAAAAACTCAAGGAATGTAAACAGAAGCGTTCTATCTTCCTTAATTGTTAATTTCGTGCGTACTTGGTTCGTGAAAGAAATTTAATTGAATGGATTATGAATCCTCTGTATTAAGGGTTTATAATTTATTGTTATTGAAACTATGTTACTGTATGATGCGGTTCACTGAATCATTCCTTATGTTTTCGTAATTTATTAATAAAACATCTTTGCTTATGAAAAAAAATTAGTATATACTTGATACATATTTGATTTTGCAATACAAAATTGATTTTAAATCTAGAATTGATTTCAAATAAATTTTCGTATGTTTGGTTTTATGTTATAACATAATTTATAATTGATATTGGTTCCATCATTACAGAATTGATTTTAGATTGGAGCAAATTAAAATTAAATCAATAATATTACATTATTTTATTCAATCTTGTTTTTATAATAAAAATATTTAAACATAATTTACATTCAAAATATACTATGCTAAAGTTTATAAAAACTCTCTAGTAATATCACAACTCAAATTTATTAATATAATTAGGGCATCTATTAGTAGAAATGAACTGTGAATAAAAACTTCTATTATCTTTGTTTTGTTTTCTATTAATTAACCTAATAATCTTAATGAGAGCTGTGTGATTTTTAATCATACCTGTTTGGTCTTTTCTTGTATATCAATGGTTTTACCAGCCCAATTGTCAAGGAAATACCGCATAAAGTTGTCAACTTTTGGCAAAAGATGGTCTCTAATTGCAGCAGGACCAATGAATGATAATATTGACCCTCTAATACGTTTATGAAGAGCACCATGAACTTCAGCAATGTTGCTATTCCCTAGTATATTCCTCATGGCCACAGGGTAACCAGGAACCAAACCTTTTGCTTCATTCTTGAGGATGTACCTGTTAAGCTCCGGATCCATGCTTATAACAATAGGAGAGCCTAATGCATGAGACTTGAAGAGATTTCCATACCTACAAAGAAGATACATTAAAGCAAAATCACATATACCATAATAAATTCAGCATTGCATAATACATATACAATCGTTATATGAAAAGAAACATCTCATCTAGGATGTTAGTTTTAGAAAAATAGAAATACTCATAATTTACTTTCTTCCTGCTTTGTTTCTTCATGTTTTGGTTTATCCTTATCTGTCCTAAATTGCTGAAATCTGGGACATTATTACAATATATCTATAATGCTGCAAAGCATGTTAAGCAGCAGTTGAAAAGGTATTTAATACTTTTCTTTTTATTTAGATATAAATTTTACTGATTCAAGGTGATTAAAGACCATATTTAACACTTGTGAGTCCTACAGCTATAAAGAGTGTGTCCTCAGGGAACATCCTTATGCAATCAAAGTCATATCACATCTGCTACAAAATTGAGGTTTCCATCAATGCAGAGGCCTATGTATAGGTAACTATATATCTTGGGCCTAACTCAACCTATAATATATTTTGGCTATATTACTACTCTCACAAACTGGAATCTCAAACATAAAGCTTGCTGGATTGGACTGTAGTTCAATGCAAGCGAAACCACAACAAATCATTAAAATAAACTCTAATATAAAACTCCCTTATAAGGTGAACTTTACAACTCATTTGTATACTATAATTTGGTCATATTATTAATTAATGTAGCATCTTCAACACACTTGACATATCCCAGTTATACTTCTATGCCTTAAAGACTTCTGCTAAGCCTTAAGAAGAGGTATATGATGATACCATTAAAATATAGGGAGGGTTAAAGCTAGTAAGCTGAAGTGAAAGCTATTCGCTTGGCTATGGTGAAAATGATAATAACTACTATAAGGTAATAAAAAAAATATGAATATTAAGTAAGCAACTTTCTAGTCCAAAAAGGAAAGAAGTCCATATCCTACTGTTTACCGAAAGTTAATCCACATCCGATTGTTGGCTTTAGAAATTTGGCAGGGGTAAGTAAGTAATGAACAACAGTGGCTAATTGATTGTAGATGAATAACAATACTTAATAATTTAAAAATAAAGCTTACAAAAAAAAAATAACACTTAAAAATCAAAAAAAGAAAAAATTACTTCATCTCTAAGAGGGTGAGTGGAGGAAAATAACACAATGTAGAAATTTTAAAAGGGCACCTAGAAATAAGTACCTTGCTCTCTTGCACTTCATGAAATCTGGCCCTTGTTTGAGAAACCCTGCAGTCTCACCAAAAATAGGCCACCCCATAGTTCCTGGTGGCATTCCTTTCCTACTGTACCTTACCTCATTCCACTTCAGAAGTACAAAGAATGCACAAAAAGCCAAAGCCAATACACAATACACTATTTCTGGTATTGACATGATGCACAAAACAAATGGCTCAATAAGCCAGCTACTTCTGGAATTGCTGGTAACTTATAGCATGCTCAGAAATTTGGCCATTAGAATGTGATTGCCTTTAGGCCAAGCCACTAATAGCAGAGATCCTTGCAAAAGAATAGGATAGGTGGGGAATATTATGTAGGCCAAATAATATACACCCCACCTACTCTATGATCATAACTGAGTGTGAGCTTTATTTATAATGTTAGATATTGCCAAATTGGTATTCATTTTGATTTTGATGCTATAGAAGGTGTTCGTTTAGCTTTATCTAGATGTGGGTAGCAGTGGAATGCAAATTGTTACATTGAACATCTGTGTACACCGTTCTCAATTCCCATGATCACTGAGTGTATTCATGAATGATAATTTTCCCTAACATTTTGGCCAATTTTATCTCTGTTTTTTAAAATTTTATTATTGAGATTTAAAGGTGATGCACTGTCACTATAAAATAAATTTATACTATAATTTAATCAATGTTATTTATATGAGTTTTAAAACAAATTTAATAACATATGAAATATCGTAATTGAATCATTGTCTATTTTACACTGTCAACATGATTCCCTATTTTCAGTTTTCTTGAAACACTACTATTATTTTGATGCAAAATCAATTAAAGATCTATCGTGATGTGTATCAAGCTTCTCATTACAAAAGTTGAGTTGGGATGTCAGTCTTATTTCGCATCAAATTTAACATCCAATGTAAACACGTGTTGTTTAAATATATAATTCATATTATAATAAAGAAATATATTAAATTTCTTTAAAAAAATATTAATTACATACGTGGTACCCTTACCCCCCATTAAGCAAAAGAAAAAAGAATAAGTGTGATGAAAATTTGATGTCTTGACGTCACATGACACTTGAATAATTCTTAAATTTGATGTCTCAAAGCTTATAACTTTTTAATAATTGCCCACATTCTGTAAAAAAAAAAAAAAAACTGCCCATATTAAAGCTTAATATTTAATTTTATTATACATTTTATTTATATCAACATTGACTGAAGTCACTAACTAAACATTTTATAATACCTATCGATCTTTTTTAGAATAATACCATTCAATTTTTTAGAATAATACCATTCAATTATTTATGCACAATCATGGATTGAATTCAACGATTGCAATTTTCACTAGATGATAATGGTTTCAAACATAACCCTAAATCTAAACGTGTTAAAATTTTAGATGCTAACATTAAAAATTATTCATTTTTTTTAAACAAATTAGTCTAAAGTGATTATTATATAAATTAGTTTCATAGTAATTTTAAATACTTTACATTGTTTTAAAACACATCTGCTAAGAATAGTCAGATACTTGTTCTCACGAACCTATAGGTACTGGAGTCTTTGACGATCTTTAAAGAGTGAAATACCTATAAAAACACTTCAATGCATAAGTTAAGATTGTGAAGTTCAGTCAACAATATAGTAATAATAAATGTCAAATTAGTTAAGAGTTGTCTCCTATTTATAGTTATTTAATGGGCTTGTGATAGACTTTGTCTATAAGAATTAGGTAATAAGATCGTAACCTTGGTTTTTCCTAGATAATCTGACTTAACCTTAATTAACCATTCACACCTCAACCTTCCATTTAACATGTTCTTTTAAGGTTTTAGGACTCGGAAACACCCTAGGACTAGCTTCGTGCTCGGTTCTGATTTCTGGTAGTAGAGTTTCGACCAAGCTGAAGTTTGAAGAGGTTCTCTTAGATAATACTTGTACAACATTAAAAATATATAAAACATTTTAGGAATCTACTTTCTAGTGATGGAATTGTAATCTATTTTTCTTTTCCTGATATAAGTATTAGATTCTACATTTGTTAAGGATTAAAATGAACTAACATTTTAGGAGGTTGGGGAATGGTGTAATAATAATTGGGTTTGGAAATTGAGTTAGAGGAGGGAGCTTTTTAGTTGGGAGATTGATCGGGTTAGGGAGTTAGAAGGAGTCTTGGAAGGGGTCCAAGTGAAAAAGGAGGCAAAAGATGGATGGGGGTGGGGTGCTAATATGGGTATCTCTGATCAATATTTGGTTAAAGAAACATACCACTTAGTGTGTGGGGCCGGCCTGGATGATAAATCACCATTTTTTAGCAATTTATGGAAATCAAAGGCTCCATCCAAGGTGGTGAATTTTGCTTAGAAGGTGGCCCCTAACAGAATACCGCCAAAGGTTGAATTGACTCGTCGATCAATCCTTCCGATGGCGGACACTCTTTGTCCCCTGTGTCATTTAGAGCCAAAAGCAATTTCTCATCTTTTATTCACTTGTAAGGATAGTTACTCTGTCTGGATGTATTGTTTTAGATGGCTTGATTTCATCTCTGTTCTACCAGCTTCATGCGAGTTGAGTTTCTGGAATTTCTTGGACATTTGTGACTCTTTTGGTATTAATGTTTCTTCATGGCTTAGTGTTGTTTGGCTATCAATTTTGTGGGGTACTAGGAATGAGGTGGTGTTTAAAAATAAGTCTTTCCTATGCAAAGAAGCGTGAGATCGTTCCCTACAAAACTCTTGGAAGTAGCTCAAAGGGTTGGATAAAGTTAAAGGCGTCTCTTTCGTGGAATGGTCATTACAGCCAGTTGTATGCATGAAGAGACTCAAAGTAATCAGGCTGTAGTGCTTCTACTATGGTTTGATCCTAATTCTTTTGGGGTAAATATACAAAATAATGTATTTCTATCAACTGATTTTGTGGGAAATGACTATCATGTTACTTAAGGAGTCCTTTTTACTTGTTTCTATCTATTGCTATATCTGAATTTTTATCCTATCACTTCTAATGAAAATGATGGTGAGTTTTAATAAATTTTTCTTTGAAAAAAAAAACAGAATTTTCACATAATATAGTAGTAGGATAAAAAAAATTCAACTTTGAACCCTTCAACACGATATTATTGCAAGCGTGTACTTGGAAATACATACCTGTGTAATCGTGTCCTCTTTATAGATCCTTGATCACTTGACTGTATAAATTCTACACGAACTCTTTCATATATGTTGTTGCCAAACTCTCAAAAGAGTATCTAACAACTCTTTTGTAGTATGTAGGCTTAAGATTTATGAACATAATAGGAATTTCTTGTTTACTCTGCTGCAATTAATAATCACTGTTAAATAGTGCAATGTTTAAGATGATTTTTACCTATAAAAGTTATTTTTCACAAAATCGGTTATTTACGGATAAAGAATCATTCTTCTAAAGGAATTATTTTCTTTAAATCCATTATAAGATAATTAAAAAAGGGTAAAGCCATTTTTTACCAAAGTTAATAAGATATTGAATAAAATTTTCAACTACTATGAACTAGACATTAATATTTAAGATAAAAATTCTCTGATATAAATTTGTGTCATATTTTTTCTCTCAACCAAATTTTGAACAGAAAATTTTTATCCTAATATTTGATTGGAAGGTATAAATTGTTTGATGATATTTAATACATACATTGTATTCTTTGCTTATAAATAACAAACAATGTCTATAAGCTTTGGCTCACACTACAATGTAGTATCTCATAGTTTCTCTCTGAGAGAGTTAGTTTTAAATGTGTTATTAGTGAGTATATTTTCTAGTAAGTTTTTACCGATAAAACAAAACATACACTCAAATGATGACCAACAATATCTTAATGAAGCTGTATCTCCAAATTACTGATTCCTTTTTGCAAGGCTATTTTATTAATTTTTTAGACTGGTATTCGATTTGATAAATTTGACTAATGATTAAGTGTCTCATCAAATTAGTTATTTCTCTAAATTGACGTAAAATTATGTAACACATTGCATTAAGTTAAATGTGATGAGTATATTGAACAAGATCAATCTGTCCTAGAATTGAATAGATTTCAAGCCTATTGAAAAGGTGAAGGTCATATTAGTTTCATAAAGTGATCTAAATTAAAAGGGTATAATTCAAGTGCAGCATAAAATAAAATGTTTTGGTTACTTTTAAAAACTTGAGTGATGTTTTCCAACAAATTAAATGTGAAGTTTATAGTAAAAATATACTCGATCATCATTATTTTCAAAATGCTGCTAAAAAGAGAAGACAACATGATCACTGTTACTCTCAACTGTGAAACTAATGCTTATGAGGTTAAGACTACTTTGATGGTTGAACATGATAGCTGAGTTATTATAATTTTTTTCACACATCACCTTTTTTTAAAATATATCAGTTTTGTTTTTGTATAAAATAACTTTTGCATCAGTTTATTTTGAGAAATAACTCCAAATAACTTCTTAAAATAGTTTTTTTTCCATTTTTTTTAACTTATATTTTTTTAATTTTAATCAAATATATAAAAAGTTATAATAAACGTTTATGCTATTTAAATAAGTAATTTTTTTTCAAATAGTTCAAACAAACTCGGTTTATATTAATTCCAACACTTGATAATTTATAAGAATAATTCATAACACTTATAAATTCTCTACAAATAATTTAATTTAATAAAAAAATTATTAAATTTATGAGTTAAATTTTCGTGTGATAAAAATTCATTAAATAATTAATTAATACTCAGTTATTGATCATCCAAACTCAACTCCAATCTATATAGATCTCTTGCATGTGTTAATTTATACTTATAGAAGATCAAATTAAGTACTTATTTTTCTCTGAAAAGTAGCATATGTTGCCAATTTTGGATGAGTATGAAATGTGCAAGTTAAACCTACTGATGGAGCACCTCCACCAACAATAACATAACACGCTTCGTCAGAAATTCAGAATGTCTCTAGCACATGCATTCACCATAAAGATGATGTCTACCTGCATAATTATTAACAAATGATTAATCATTTTTTTCTTTGTTCATAAATGAATTATTATTTTCATCGCCAAATTTCGATGCTAAAAAACATTGGTTGGATGAAGTGTTTTTTTTTATTCTAGGAGAATTATCATCTTTAAAAAACAATACAAGTGTCAAGAAATCACACCTAGAAAATAAGAGTTGAAAAATAAAACAATATTAAATATTGATAACGATAAAAAGTGTGTAATATATCACAATTACAAATACTCATACTTGAAACATATGAAGGAAAAAAACAAACATATAAGTCAATTAATTTAGTGACCTCTATATATATTAGACATTAATGATAACAAATACTCTTTTATGGATGCTAAATGTATGGGCTCCAAATACTAGACAGTTAAATGCAAACCCGTTCCACCTCAAACACGACAATTAGACGCTTCTGGCAAACTCTTTACCAGTGAAGATTTTCAAGTCGACATCATAACAAAAATAATAAATATTATAACTCAATCATACATTATCATCTTATATAGTTTTAAATTTTTATATTGATGTGAAAAAGCGATACAAAACTTACAATAATAATATTTCCAAATATAATCTAATAAATAAATTAATATTTAAAATTGAATTTACGATATGACATAATAAATTACCCAAACACTTGGTTTTCTTTGTTCCACATTGTTACATATAATTTTGAGTATAAATTAGGAGATAAAGTTGAGTTAGTAATAAAGTATACATATAGAAAGAATGAAAAAAAATGTTGAGTTTGAACTTTCCAAAATAACTAAAATTAATACACTAACAACTAACATTTTTTTTAAAAAAAAAAATGAGTATAAATTAAATTATAAAATATATTGAGTGTCTCTAATTGGAAGTACATATGATAAAAAACATGACATAATAAATATATTTTATACGAAGAAATTGAAAACAAATGTTAGAAAATTTAAATAAGACACATAGTCAATTAAATCAAACCAACTATGTTAAACACTTGACATAATAAATTGTTGTGAATAATGCTTTCAAGGCTTAAATATATTATTGGTTCACAATAAATTAATAACTTCTTTTTATTAATAATTTTTTTGTGTTTTGGTTCCTATAAATTTTCATTTTCTTTTTGTCATAAAGTGTTATCTAAATAATTTTTTAAAGCACTATCTACATTAATTTAAAAGACAAAAAATACAGAAAAATTAAATAAAAATCAAAAGTGACTAATTATCCAGGGTAAATACACAATTAAACCTGATTTCAGATTGGTTAATCATTTTCTTGACTTTTAGGGTTGCACCTTTTTGTTGGGAAAGGGCATGTCCCTTGCTAAGTAAACTTGCAAACTAACCTAATAAATGGCCTTATATCATGCATGGACATGTGGGTGTGATTGATTTTGGTCCACTTAAAAGCCAACCAACTTTGTCGCAGGGCATGCAATATTGCAAAAGTGCATAGCCTTTATGCTCAAAATTATGAACAAGTCCTCACGTGCAACCCACTTGATTTCTAGTGTGTGATTCGTCACCCCAATTGCTTTGCTCATTCTTTATAAACCACATGTTTCCATTTTCCCTTGCATCCTTTACCAACCTGCATGATATAGTTATATTAATCGGTGATCCATCACATCTAGTAATCCATATCCACAACACAACATTTGTTTCCCAATGCAAATTATTGTCCATAAAGCATCAATAACTTGTCTCAAATCCTTCGTGTTTACACACTATATCCTTCTTATATATATATTTTTTCTTTTCGGATTTTTCTTTCATTTCCAGAATGTTATTCCTCTCAATATAACGTGAAAATGACATCATCAAGTATATTGATAAAAATACGTTTTGTTAGCTTTTAGTGTCTTAGAAATACTTTTTAAATTTTAAAATAATTAAAATAAAATAAAAAAGAAGATAGAATTGTGATTAGAAGGTAACTTTTCACATTTCGATATGAATGCAACTTTCCCCTACCCCATATAATGAGAATAATTTTTGTGTAATAATATGAGTAAACAACTTTTTAAAAAATAAAACATATGTACCCAGAAATCTTTTGTGCGAAGGCTTGTAACAAACAAGAAAATAAATATTTTCACATTAATATTTTTTAAAATGTAAAAAGATACCACGAAACAAACGTCTCTTATGTATTTAGATTTTTTTTCTTTTTGAAAAATGTGTTGAGATTTTAACTATATTATATACCAAAAAGAATTAGAGATATGTTAATTGAATTCGATATCTAAATTCAATTCGACCCAATTCAATCCAAACAAATTAAGTAGGATTTTTTTTGCGATAAGATGAAATTAATCTGACCTAATCCAATCAAATTAAATCTACTACAGGTTGGGTGACGGGTCTATTAAGTTGAATTTGAGAATCAACCAAACCCAACAAATCATAATATTAAATTATTATATATTATTATTTAAAATTATATTTTTTTATTATGTATTTCTATTGATATTATGTTTTTGTTACTTTGGACAAATTGTGTAATTTGTATTTATTTATATGACTTAATCAGCTTGGACAAAATGTGTTTACTCTTATGTTGGACAAATTGTTTTTACTCTTATTTTGGATCTTTTTTTTTAGTTATTATTGTTTGAAAATTTACTTGTATGTTAATTTTAATTGTTTTAGTTTTGATATATAATTTTTAACTATAATTTATTGTTTATTTTTATGCTATAACAATGATAGAGTCAAAATTTTTTTAAACATACTAAAAAAAACTAACAAAACAATATTCTAAAATTTATTTTTTAAAAAAATATTTTTTAAAGAAATATTTTTTTAAAATTGTGATTAAATTAACCCAACCTAACTCGTTCAAGGACAGTTTTGATTGGGTTTAATGTAAAAAAAGCAAAAACCTAACCCAGTGTTTTATGATTGGATTGGATCTTGGGTTTGCCTAAACTCATCCCAACATAACTTGTGTTCACCCCTAAAAAAATGTTTATATATAATTGGAAAACAAAATGGAACAAAATTTACTACAACTAATTGAAATTATAAAAATTAACGATGTTCACGATTCAAGTTGATTCAATTTTGAGCGAAAATGAAAATTGAACCAATTAATTTTAATAAGGTTAGGTTGGTTTGGTTTTCTGAATTTTTTTTCCATGACAAACCAATAATAATTGGGTAGGTTCAGTTCATGTCAGGGTTTTGAAATGTCAAACCCTAAACAAAACAAGGCACTAAGTTTACTAACTTAAATATATATATATATATATATATATATATATATATATATATATATATATACACACACACTTTTGGTTGGTTCGGGTTGAGTCAAGATTTTGAAATGCGAAAATCACAAACTAAACTGGAGATGTCGGTTTGGGTCGGGTCTAGACACGGTCAAGTGAAAAAATTGAATCAAACTAATTGGTTTGGTTCGATATACCAAATTCGTTGGGTTGACCCAAACCGATGAATACCCTTAATAAAAACTATCGAAACAAAATATTGACTATAATTGGTGTGATAATAATTGGAAATGAAAATTACATTGGAGAATTGAGAAAATGGAGCAATTATCTAGAGATCATTCTTGCACAACAAGAAAACATCAAGTGGTTGCAAGCTGGTGATTGTAATTCTAGATTCTTCCATGCAACTATTAATTAGAGAAAGAGTTCTAATAGCTTAAAAATATTAATGATAGATAGGAATAGGTTGAAGAACTATTACAAATAAAATAGGTAGTCAAATAGTTCTTCCATGAAAGGTTCCAATCTCAAGATTATTTGGGGTAAGATTACATGAAGTGGATCTTAAATGTTTCACTTCTTATCAAAGCTCTAACCTAGTAAATGAATTCATTGAAGACGAAGTAAGGACTGCAATATAGGAGTGTGAAAGGTCAAAGCCACCTAGTCGGACGGTTACAGTATGAAATTTGTGAACACTTTGAGCTTGCTTAAAGGAGATTTAATGAAGGTAATTGTGAAATTCCCTACAAAGGGGAATTTGCCTAGGGGCTCAAATGCCTTTTTTATAACGTTGATCCCTAAGAAAGACATCCCAATAAGCCTTGGTGACTATAGGCCAATTTCCCTTATTGGAGTGATGTATAAAATTATTGCAAAAGTGTTAGCAATGAGGCTCAGCTTAGTGATGAATGGCATAATTAATAGATGAGATGCAAAAAACATTTATCAAAGGTAGTTAGGAAACTACTTGATAGTATTATTTTTGTGAATGAGTCAATCCATGAGGCAGATCACTATAGGAAATCCCACCTAGTGTTCAAAGAAGACTTTGAAAAAGCATATGATGTAATCAGTTGGCCTTTTCTTTTTTATATGCTAAAATAATTTGGATTCTATGAAAAATGGATTGGGTGGATATAGGGATGTCTTTAGTTTTCTTTTGTGTCAATGTTAGTAAATGGGATTGCAACCCAAGAATTCAATACGCAAAGAGACCTAAGGTACAAGGATTCAATGACCTTTCTTTTTTTTCTAATTGTAGTTGAAGGTCTTAACAATCTTGTCAAATAAGCAATTAACAAAAATCTTATCTTAGGGCTTAAGGTGGGAAGACATGTGATTCAGGTGATGGTCCAACAATATGCAGATGATACCTTAGTAGTGTGGTTGCTTTGGAAAGTATACTAATATGTTTTAAAATGGCACACGGCTAAAGATAAATTTCCAAAAGAGTAGTGTGGGAGGTGCATGAATAAGTGATAAAGATCTAGAGTTTTATTTTGGGATTCTAAATTGTAGATTATGCGTTTGACATTCTCTTCTTATCTAGGGGTTCTTTTGGGGGTTAATGCAAGGTGTGAAAGAGTATGGTGACCTATTATGGAAAGAATAAGAGCCAAATTAACAACCTAGAATGAAAAAACTTATCATTAGGAAGGTATATTTTGCTTAATCAAATCTAATCTTTTCACCATTCCTTTATTTTTTTTAGGTTAGCAAAGAAGGTACATCAATCCATCTAGAGATTGTAGAGTAAGTTCTTGTAGGGTGGATCTAAAGAAAATAAAAAAATTAGCTTGAATTAAGCAAGAATCTGTGTGTAAGGCAAAAGAGTAAGGAGGTTTCGAATAAAAAACACTGATGATTTTAATAAATAACTTCTAGGAAAATGCCAATGACAAATTTTAAATGGAGAAAATGCTCCTTTCGTAAAAATCCTTTAGTTTAAGTATAAGGATATTAGAAGTAGATTATATTCTAATGAATGGAGAAGAGACTCACAATGGTGGAAAGATATTGTGAAGGTGACAACAAGGATGGTATAGGAAATTGGTTTAAAGATAACATGAAAGCAGTGGTAAGAGATTGATCAATGATTAAATTCTAGGAGGGCTAATAGGATCAGATAGTCTCAAAGCTTTATTTACTATATTATTTGCTTTTTTGATAAAAAAAGAAGCCTTAATTTTGGAGGTGGGAGCTTGGTGTGATAATAATTAGGAATGGAAGTTACGTTGGATAGCACCATTACCCGGTTAAGAAAATGGTAGAGTGAATGAGTTTATAAGGGTTCATGAAAAGGTTCAATTAAAGTGTGAATTAATAGATGGATTGAAGTGGGGGAGAAGCTTTGGCAATGATGAAGCATATTCTGTAAAAGAAGCATATAAGATAATTCACAATCATGTACAGGTACAAAATCCTTACTTCTTTAAGGTTATATGGAGAGTGATAGAGACTCATCGAATTCAATATCAAACAAAACTAGATTTACCTAATGTTGCAATACAGGAAACAACCTAGGTCATCTCTTAAAGATACAAGTTATATATGGTTTAGATTTCATCAAACAACGAAAAAATTAAGTGTTTTGAATTTAGAAGAAAAAAAAAGAAGTGCAAAGAATAATAACTGATTTAGATGAAACACAAAGAAAGAAACATTGATTTGAGGTTCCTAGTAATGTGCTTGAGTAATCATAATTTGAAGAATCACGGGAAATTGCATCAACACTCACAGGTAATTCAATATGGGATCACATTCGCAATCCCTAAATTCTCATGAATTTTCAGAAAATTTAATCAGTTAAAATAGGTTCTCAATCAATCACTTATCCCCTTACAATTCATATCAATCGATTCTAAACAAATTCGTACAAAAAACCTAGTTGAAATTGGAGAGGAAAATAGAGTAATAAAATGCAATTCACATGAAGACAAATGCAAAAAATAAATCAGACGAAATTTATATTCTACTACGTGATAAAGAAAAAGAAGAAGAAGAAGAAGAAAAAGAAAAGGAGAAGGATAAGGAGAGGATGAAACTTGTTGGAGAAGAAAGAAAGAAACAAATATAAAACTAACTCTAACTAAATGAGCAAAAACTACTATAAGTTGTTATGAGAAACTATTTATATTCTCTCACTAAATGGGTCTCTAAACATGACTCTAAGGTCTAACTCTAAATTGGACTTCGGCCTAAAATAACCTAACAAAAGCTACTAGAAAATAAAACTAAAAATTATAATTAAGGAAAAAAATATAAAATACAAAATATGAAGAAAAAAAATTACAAAAATATAGAAATACAAAGAGAAATTATCCAATGCAAAGTTCAATCCAATAAAGTCCACTAACCTGTAAAATAAGAGAAAATATATGAAAAAGGTCCAAACATGAAAATAAACTAAATCAGAATGTTAAAAACAAATATAAAGCTAGAAGGACGAAAAATTATACAAAGTTTGTATAATAAAATGCTCTATCAGATAGCTAAAGTGTCTACCAAGGTTTCAGCTTTTGCCCAAAAGGTAGTTCATAATCAGATTCCAACAAAGGTAGAGATGATTAAAAGGAATTTTCACTCAATAGATGATGATTTATGTCTTATATACCTTAGTGAAGTTGAATTTGTATCACATCTGTTGTATTCTTTCTCTTTAAGTTATTGAGTTTGGATGAATTATTATCACTATAGCTTAAATATTTAGTGGCTTTGCCTTCAGTCTGTTCTTTTCACATGCTGTAACATCTTGGACATGTGAGAGGAAATAAAGGTAAAGAAGTGTTATGTGTTGTATGATTAACTATCTTGCAGTCCATTTAGCAAGCAAGAAATATCTTGCTATTCAAAGGAAGTAAATTTTCTGTGACAAAAGTTTAGCAAGAGGCTTTGTAAAATTCTTGGTCATGGTCTAAGGCTTCTATAAAAAATCATCTTTCTCATTCTATGAGTAGACCATGCAGTAAGTTATTGTATTAAAAGTTTGAAAGGGAATAATTCCTAAAAAACTATGAGAAGATCATAATAATAAGGAGTAGTGCCTAACAACTTAAGAAGGATCATAATAATCTATGTTATCTTTAATCTTTTGGGTGGGGTGTCTTTAAATTGATAGTTGTGATTTGCTCTTGTTATCTTTAAGTTTTTATTTTCTTTTAATCATGTTTGTGATTGAAGGATTATTTGAATGCTAAATAAAATTATTTTGTCTATTCCAAAAAAAAAAGGTAGTTTAATTAATATTGAAAAGTTTTATCCATGTGATTTTTTTTCAACTGAATTAGTGATATAACAAATGTGAAATTTTTATGCTTAGAAAAAATTGACAATACTAATTCCAGAGAAATTAGTTGAAATTTAAAGATATATTATTTATCCATAAGCTATTTTTTATTTTTTAGTTAGCAATGATTTTGTTTGATGCTACAATAATGAAAAAGTATTTTGACCTATAAAAATACTAAAAGAAAATTATGGTCTTTTTTTAATTTTGGTTCTTTAGAAATTTTATTGTGTTTTTTATAAAAATTCTTAATTTATGTGCATTTGTCAATTCAAATATGTTGGCTGTCAACTTTAATGTTAACATACAAAAATCTTTGACATGTTTCAATAAAGAGACCATTATGATAATGGCATTATCTTCTTCTCGTGTGGGTTAATGACAATGAATGATTGATTAATTCGAGCATGAATAAATTATTTATGATCTCAGCTCGCAAATAATTGATCATTGGAAGTGAATAATCAATTAATTCGACCCTAAATAAAGTATAATCTCCACTTGCAAATAATTAATTATTTTAAGTGATAATTGATTAATTTGAGCTAGATGAATTATGGCTATAAACTTTTGTATGTCAACCTAATGGTTAGCATCTAGAAGAATGCACCTAAATTAAAAATTTGTAATTAGGGACCAAATTGTGGATAACCAAAATTAAGGAATTAAAAAAGTAGATGGACCAAAATTACCATTTTAGCGCTATGAAAATTGTGAAAATAAATTGGACAATCCAATAAAGGATGGATAAGTAAATGATTGTCTAGCATAATTTATTATAATAAACATGTTTAATAATATTTACAATGAATAATCTTTCAACAATTTCAAAACACCCTTTATTTTGCATATGACATTCATGTGGTTAAGGTGTACAAATGTGCTCTATCCTTTCACACCTTTTATTTGTTGATGATTGTTTTTTACTTTGCAAAGCAATTGAAAATGAAACACAATCACTTTTAGTAATTTTGCACATTTTTAGAATGCTTCAAGTCAAATAGTCAATATTAAGGACCCCCAAATCATGAGAGGTGCAATTTCTAATTTGCAAAAAGTGATTGAATGCTTTGGAACTAGAAAATGTTTGAAGTTACCTTCTATGATTGGTAGGAGTAGAAAATCAATTTTTAATTTCCTAAAAGATCGAATTTGGAAAAGAATTAGTCTAAGGCTGGTAGAAAGGTACTCAGTAAATCTGTCACTTAAGAAATTCCATCCTATTGCATGAGTATTTTCCTCCTACCTTTATCTATTGGCGATGAAATCTGAAAGATGTTAAATTTCTTCTGGTGTGAATCAAACAAGATAGCCAACAAGAGCATTAATTGGCTAAGCTGGGATTGACTCTTTATGAAAAAAAAATGTGGAGGTAGGCTAGGCTAGAAGAGCATTACAAGAGCAATTTTTATGCTTTTAATTTGGCTATGCTTTGGAAGCTAGGCTAGAAGATATCAACCAATCATGATACTATTGTTTCACGCATACTCAAAGGTAAATACTTCTCAACTAGAGATTTTTTGGGAACCTCTATTGGTCACAACCTCCCAAGCTTCACATTGCGTAGTATACACGTTTCACAGGTTTTAGTCAAAGAAGGCATGAGATTTTGTGTTGGTGACAGATGAAATATTCACACATCGAAAGATCCTTGGGTCAAAGATCTAGAAAACTCAAGGATTACTATGGTGCCAAATATTGATGCCTAAGTTACCATGGTTGAGGATCTATTATCAAACAAAAAATGGAATCAAGATCTCATCTGTTGATAGTTAATTCAAGGGATGCAAATGCTATCTTGTTCATTCCTTTACTATTGCAATGCCAATTAGATCAACAAATTTGGAAATTTTCAAAGGATGGAGCCTACTCGGTACAGAGTGTATACCACTTCCTTATGGAATCGTTAATTGATAACTCCTCTCCTCGAATCTCAAGTAATTAGAAGCTTATTTAGAGGCAAAAAAAATCTCCAAAACAAAAGATCTTTTAATGGTGAATAGAAAGGGTAGTACTCCTTATTTGCATGCGTTTCACCACTAGAGGAGTAAATTGTTTCAGCATTTTTCCTATGTGTCATAGCTCTCATAAAGTGGCCTAACATATTTTTCTAGTTTGTGAAAAGGCAAAATTTATTTGGCATAATGCTGGATTGACACATGAAGCTAAGATCATGGCTAACCATGTTGAAGACATGACACTAGAAAATTTTAACCTTCTTCAGCAACTTGCTAAGCAAAAAAATGCACACTATGGCTACTGTATTATGGTGTATTTGGAGACTGGGGAATGAAACACTTTCAAAGCATATTGGTACTACTCCCGAGGTAGATTGGAAGCTTTCAAAGGATAACATGATTTTTTGGCAAATGTCTAATAAGCAAAGACACTCACCATCTACAATCTCATTAAGCTCCCTAATATGTTGGATAAGCCCCCCCATGGGCATGATTAAGTTAAATACTGATGTTGTCCTTTTCACTTAACAAATCAATTTAGTTATGGTTTGTGCCTTAGAGGTAACACTAGAAAATTCCTCCAAGTCAACTCTAGTTATTCTAATGGTGCATCAATGCCTGCTAAAGGGAAGTTATTGCACTCAAAAAAGCTCTATCACGAATCGACAAATTGAACCTTACTAATATCATAATTGAGATGGATAGTAAGCATGTGGCTGATAATCTTCATACCCCATTTTCTTTAAATATTACGGAGTTTGGATGCATGATTAGTTACTACAAACAACAATTCTTACTTTACAAAATGTAGTGGTGCATTTCATTCGAAGACAATGAAATTAGGTTGCTCATGCTCTAGAAAATACATCAAGATTGTACTCTAATCATTATGTTTTTTAATTTGTTACTATATAATTGAACCTCTTTTATTGAATGAAATGAGATAATTATTCTCTCACAAAAAAAATTTTCAAAACATGAAATGACATACAAAAACATTATAAGGAAGGTAATTTATTTCACTGAATATAATAAGACTTTATAATTTAGCATTTGTCTTTATCCACGTATGTGTATTTTGGTACAAGATCACAAATATTCTCTATAGATAAAATTTTGCTTGAATTGAGTATCATTACTGTAGGCCGACATATAAATATCATAAATTTATAATATTAATTCTATATAGTAATAAAAATATGCTTATGTATTTTGATCTTATTTGGATACAAGTTAAAAGCTCTATTAGGAGCTTTTTTACTCTCATAAGCTCTATTTTACTTAAAATTAATGTTTGGGTACATAATTTTTTATAATTTTTTACTTCTTTAAAAGCTCTCAATAGAGCTTATGAAAAAGTTAATTTTTAAAGTTTTTCCAATTTTATTCGAGCTTCTAAGTTTTTGGTTTTTATTCAAGTTCATTACTAAATATCATTTGTTACCATTGACCATCATCTTTAACTGACGATCACTAGTAGCCAACTCTGGTTGGTGGTCACCGTCCGCCATCTTTAGTCGCCGATCATCGACCGACACCTCTGGCCCGTGGTCACTGATCGCAACCTTTAACCAGCGATCACTAACTGCTACCTTTGGCCATTTGTCACTGATTGTCATCTCCTAGGGGAAGTCACTTAATGCCACCTCCAACCACTGCGTTTGACATTAACCGTCGATCATTGATCATTAGTTTTCGGTTTCTAAGGAGGAAATTTTTTTTTTTGGTTAAGATTTGAAATCGGTGTTTTAAATTTGTAAGTGATATTTTTAGTAATTTTACTAATATCAAAGAACTTATGTAATTTTCTAAACACCATTTTTTTCTATAAATTCCTCTATATAAGCTCTTATGTATGTATCATCCAAACACTGATTAAACTTTTTTTAAAGATGTTTTATGTATTAGAGCTTTTAGAAAAGCTTTACCTTTATAAGTTCTACTACATAAGCTTACCCAAACAAAACATACCTTAGTTAGATAAGGGTAAGAACTTACGTGAAAACACAATATTTACAATAGGAATTGAAATTGAAGTTATGAAAGTATTATAAATAATTTAAATCATAAACATCATATCAATTTTATTATGTTTTAAAATATACAAATATAAAAAAAATAATAACCATTTAGAGAACATCGTAAGTTGTGTAATTCATTTTAAATTGATGTGAGTGTTTTATCTTTACTAAAATATTTTTTATAAACATAATTTTAAGGAAAAACGGTGGTGTCTCTCATTCATAGATTTTTTTATGAATAACCATTGATAGTAAGAAAAGCCGAAAAGGGAGTGGAGATATTAGAAACCCATTAAAAGTCCATGATGGGCATAATTTTCTTATATTTGGCTAGGGTTGGAGAAGCAATAAAGCCCATGAAGGAAACTACATCTCTACATGTAGGCCTTCTTTTGAAATGGGAATTTTCTTTTTGCACCTTTCAGTCTTTACATATTTTTGTAAAATCCCAAAACATCTTCATATGCTTTTATCCTAAGGCTTTTTATAGAGTATCACTTAGTTTCACAGCTGCATGTACAACTCTACCTACCTCTATGAAAGAGCATATTGGCTCCTCCATTTGGCATCCTTACCTTCTTCGAACATATATATTCTTTCACCTTTGTTTTAGGAATTTCCTCTGTCATGCCTCCTCACCTGCAAGACAAAAAAACATTTTTTTATAAATAACAAATACTTCTGGATTAGATGATCTAGAATGCAAAAGTGGACTTGACAATTGTATTTCGAGTAGGTTGATATGGAATGTACATAATATATTTCGGATCAATTGATCCAAAATACAGTATATACATTATTCTGGATCAACTGATCCATAACATTAATTTTTTTTGTGTTCGAATCAACTGATCCAAAATATGTTATGTACATTCTAAATTAAGTGATCTAGAATTGTAACAAGTTAGTATTCTGGATTGGTTCATCTGGAACTGTTCACAATTTGTATTCCAAATCAATTGAATCCAAAACATTCATTTTTTTGTGTTCAAGATCAGTTGATCGAGAACACTGTAAACCAATATTGAATACCAAGAAAAGACACACCAAGAACATTGCAAACCAATCTTAATCAACAAGAAACACTAAGAAAGTCATACTTGAAGGAAATTGCATTTTTTCCTTCTAAATAATACATAAATCAACTAACAATATCGTAAAAACTTGTAAGAACATACAATAATTTATATACGATAGAGCACAATGTGACAATTAATGTTTTACGCACAAAAGAAACAACTGAGTAAGATAATGCAAAGACATAACAACACAACAAAAAAAATAAATTCCATTAATTAAAAATTAAATAAAAGTGAGTATATTTTTGGAAGTTTTAAAAATATTTTAAACCTAAGGAGTGTTAATAGTAAATGAGAAAGTATTAAAAGAAACTAATTTCAAAATGTTTGTTCCACTTTATTTTATTTATTCAGAATGAATGTTTCGGAACTTAAAATAGAAAAAGCTTTTCGAACCATTGCTATCATCAACACAAAATAAGTTTTGGACAACCGGGGAAGATAGGGCACTTTGCATGCATGCATGCATATTTCATATTTCTTTTCTGCAATTGTGAGGTCTGAGTTGTTCTCTGCAAACAGTGAAAGTGAGGAATAAAGATAACAAGCAAGCAACAAAAAAAGCAATGCTCATGCTTTCCTTCTCTCTCTATACATGACACAGCATAGCAATGAGAGTTGATTCTCAGTGGCAAATAGCAAAAGGTCATTCCAGAACTGTAATCACTTCCTACATATGCTATGTATAATGGTCATCCAAAATGGATAAAAAGGTAGTTCCGAAAAGAGGATTCCAGTTTGGGTATTTTAACCCTTCCAGACTATCATTCTGATTCTGAACTTGTACACCCCATCTTAACTTTTCTCAAAGGACAAAGTTGAAATATTATAAAGCAAGAAGGTGAAGGAAGGAAAATTAATAGGGTGTAGGAAAAAAAAAACTGAACATGTAGCGTGTTGACCCATGAATCAGATGTATGAGTCTAACACCAATTCAAGCAGTTTCTTTTGGCATCTCCTATTACTATTCCCACCTCTCAAAACACAAAAAACACTCTTATTTGATTTTAAACTGTAAAATTTGTTTATCTTTTAATGTGTTTATATGCCTCTTCCTTATACCGTTGCTCCTCTTGTGTATCTCAAAGACATAAAGTGTGCCCTCTTACACGTATTGTGTGTCCCAAAAACATAAAATGTAAGGGTGTTCACGGATCAAACTAGATTGGATTTGGGATAAAATGAAATCATATATCAAATTGGATCAGATTGGATTTGCAAAAAAATAAAAAAAAAAATTAGAGATCTAATCTGATCCAATTCAATTAAGAATATATTCGATTGGATCAAATCCACGAATTACAAAGAAAATTTTTTAGATTTATTTTGTGTTCTATAAAACATAAGAAATAAAATAGGATATATAAAATTTGTAAACAAAATATTAAGACATATATTGTTTCTTCAAAATAATATATTAGTAAAATTACATATAAAAGTAGTTTATAAATGATAAAACGTAAATCCTAAAAAACTAAAAATAATAAAATTTAATAACTCACAGTCTCCATTACCTCATTACTTAATGCATTCATTTTCCAACTTTAAATATTCAATCTGTAAATAATATTGAACTTTAAATTGTATTTCAATTTTTATTACACTCTTTCTAAATATATATATATATATATATATAATAAAATATTAAACTTTAAATTTAGCAGATTGATTCACGGATCTACAAATTTTCAAAGTTCAAATCCATGATCCAATCTATCTATGGTTGAATAAAACCGGATTTGATCCAATTATGTTTGGATTGATTCACATATCTAATTGAATTGATTTGGATTCATGGATCGAGTCAGGTCTATTAACACCCCTAATAAAATGTTGACATTGTTCAAAATGCATTGAGCACTCCTTATTAAGTTTGATCATCTCTGCATGCACATCCATATCTACATCCTTTATTTCTTGATGTGGTGGACCAAACATGGCCAATTTACTCGAATATGATACACATTTCAAGACACCTCGATCCTATACTAAATAAATGGATTAAAATATTGATCTTTTAACATAAGAGGAAAAATAACATCACATATAACAAAGTAGTTTACAACATTAATATACCTCTTTGTTTCATATGGAATGTGTTATGTGATCACCATATGACCTTAGTATAAATGAGTCCTTAATTTCACTAGAAAAGTTTGGTTGCATATCATACTATTGTTGCTATTTCTAAGTTGGTTGTACATCATTTTATTATGCTACTAAGAACTACTACCTCCATGAACTATAACAGGAGCATAGTTTCATATCACTTGATCTAGATTTGCATTTGTTATATGTTTAAATCAATTGATTCATAAATAGAAATGATATAATTCCATATCAATTGATGTAGAACACATAACAAATGCAGTTTAAAATAAAGTGATTTGGGAAAAATAAATATCACCTACAAGTAAAAATAATTCCAAATTGATTGATCCAAAATAACATACTAGGAGGAATAAATGAAGGCCTACTTGTGTGTCGTGTTGGAGTTCGAGTGGACTTGGTGGGACAAATGTGTTGGGCTCGCTGCAAAGGGATGGTTCTTGCGATTGAAGATGTGAGGGAAAGGAGAAGAAAGAGGGCAATTACTTTTAATACCCCCTATCTTCTATTCGCACCCCCCAGGCTTTACAATATTTTTCAAAACCCAAAAATACCCTCCCCTTTTCTTATCCTACTGGTGTAACGAAGTACATTCAAATGGGATTCAGCTAGTATATTCCGGACGACATCATCCGGAAGGCAAATGAGATTCAACAAGTATATTCCGGACAACATGATCCGGAATGTATTATGTCCATTCCAGATCAATTGATTCGGAATGTATTATGTACATTCCGGATCAGTTGATCCATAATGTATTATGTATATTCCGGATCAACTAATCCGAAAGTAGATCAAATGTGTATTTTGGACTAGGTGGTCTGCGATAAATATTGTTTGTTCCGGATCAACTGATCAGGAATACTATAACACTCGACGTAGTACGAATAAAAATGAAAACAAACCCTCAATCATAAATCCCAAAACCCTAACTTTAAATCAAGAAAGTCATACCTAAATAAAATTATATTTTCCTTTTCAAATAGCGCTTAAATTAACAAATAATACCCTAAAGACTTATAAGAATGATTAGGTATTTACAATAGGGTAGAATGTGAGAATTTGTGTTTGGAACACAAGAGTAGCAAGAAAAAGACAAGAAAATAAAAAAATAAATTCAAAAAATTTAAATCAAATAAGAATAAGGGTATATTAGAAATTTACAAAAATATAAATTTTGGGGGTGAAAATAGAAAATCGGGGGGGTATTAAAAGAAAATGCCAAGAAAGAGAGACGAAGAAGAGGTAGGCTGTTGAAGGGAAATGCAGGTGCGACATGAAGGAAAGAGGGAGGTGTAACTTTATATGAGATAAAATATCAACAGTATATTAAATTGATAACAAGGATATTTTGAAAATTTTAAAAATATTTTAAACCTAGAGTTTTGGTTTGACTTTTTCTATACTTTTCATTAAAAAAAAAATAAACCTAAAGTAATGCGAATAGCAATAGGTGTGCCAAAAGAAAGTGCCACCCATTCATCAAAGTTGAAATACAACATCCGGCACCAAACCCAACACCAAATCAAATGTTTGTGGAACAAATTACAGGGCAGGGTGTAAAAGTTTGAAACTTCTTGCACCATACACAACATATTTTGACTTACTACTACAGGTTGCTTTAGTTTTACTTATTAGATTTTACGTATGGGTGTTTATCAGTTTGGGTCAATCGATAAATTCAGACAATCAAATCAAACTAATTAGTTTTATTTAGTTTTTTTATTTGATCGGGTTTGAATCCGACTCAAACCAAGCATAATCAATCATATCCCGTTCGATTTGCAGTTTTCACATTTCAAAACCCTAACCCAACCTGAACCAATCCAAAAGTATATATATTATATTATTTTATTATATATTTATTTTATATTTTTAAGTTAGTAAATTTAGTAAACTGTTTTGTTTATGATTTCTCTTTTCAAAATCCTTACCCGACCCTATTTTATATTTTTAAATTAGTAAATTTATTTTATATTTTAAATTTATACATTTGTTGTTTGTATTGTATTTTGTTGTTTTAATAGTTTGATTTGACTAATTTAGTATATATGAAATATTTGATATTTTGTTATAAAATTATGAATTTAGTAAACTAATGGATTTGACTAGTTTCAGGTATAAAAATATTTTTTATGATTTAATAAAAAATTAATTTTTTAAATTTTTTTATCAGTATTACTTGCAATCGAACTGAATCAACTTGATTATCATTGGTTCGGATTAGGAAAAAAAATTCAAAAAACCAAGTCAACTCAACCCTATTAAAATTAATTAGTTCAATTTTATTTTTTTCTAAAATCAAATCAACGCGAACGGTGAAAAACCCTAATCCTTGTTTTTCTATTTTCATATAGGTATTAATTAAACTAAAATTGCATATACGTCCTTAGTTTTGCATGAAAGCATCATAGCAAAATAAGATGTAGAATTCAGCTCTCCTCCTTTGTACAAAACACCAACAAGCCTATCTTAGAAAACATTGTTTTTTCCCCCATAAAATAGTGGAGGATTGATCCCAATTCTGATGTAAAATGAAACACTATGAGACATAACTCATAAATTATTCATGTTATTAATGGAAAGGGTGATATATACTAGCGGCGCTCAATAGAAGGTTAGAAATAATCTTAACAAAATAAGAATAAAACCTTCAACATCATTTGTTCGTCATTTTCTTTTGATGATGATGTTTGTTTGAAAATAATTCCATTTTGATGTGTTTAAAAAAATCATCTTTTTAAAATAATTTCAATCTACTTACAAAATTACATTTTAATTCTTGTTTAAATTGTTATTTTAAAATTTAAACAAACTTATCTTAGAATAAAAAATAATAAAAATAAATTACACAAATCTAATGACCTTTGTCTTTATTAGCATAACAATCCTCTATTTTAGCAATACAAAAATCTCTCTTAATTTTAACTTGTATTATACTCATCTTTTTTGGAGTTTTACTATATTGATCTCGTAAACTTAAAACTCCTACTTTAGCCTCTTAAAATACCAAAAATAATATAAAATTTGAAAAAAGTAATTTACTCTAATAATAATAAACTTATTCAATGAATCAGGATATGTTTTGGATTAAAATTAAAATGTACAAATTCAACCGATAAAAATGAAATAAAAGCAAAAGTAAAAACCAATCCATGTTACTTTTACTTTTTTGAAGGTAAGTCTAGATTTAGAATTGCAATTTTGCAAACCCTAGATAGGTGCAGTCATGCAGTTAATAACTTAATTTGCAAATGTTCATCCATAGAGGGACTCAGCTGCAATTTAACAAAACTTGTGAACCCTATCTGCTATCACTATCAGCCAGACACACAGGTCACATATTAAACAACTATTTTATAGAAATGTCTACGTTTTGTCCTGTTGGGTACTCTATTCTCCTTCTTCTCCACTTTGTAATCTCTCTTTCTCTCTCTCTCCCTTTCTCTGCTCAACACAAACCACCATGCCTACCCTCACCAATTTCTACTCCATGCAAGATTTATCCCAGCACAGCACCAAAGACGATTGCTGGATCCTTGTTGATGGAAAGGTACAACCTTTTTCACTAACCACTTCTTTCTCTTTCAGATTCCCCATCTGGGTCTTCCCCTCTCGCTTCCATGTGTTTTGCATTTGTGTTCTTTCCTATGATAAGTTTCTGTTTTTTCTTTAGTTTTGCTTGCCCTTTAGGATTGTTTGAACCTCTCCATTTGTGTTCTGTCCGATGATGCTGTTGGGAATTTTCTTTTCCCTTTTCTATGATATGAAAATTAAGCCTTTGCCCTTTTGCTGGATTGGGCTTCAACAATGTATAACTAGATTAGGGATTGATGAAAATTTTAAAGGCATGGGGTTTATGTCTAATGACTACATTTGAATAACTTAGCTTGTGGTATTCAATGGTCAAATGCTGACTATCTTTTTTGGATTTAGATTATTATTATTAAAATGTCGTTCTATTTACATCGTCTTATGTTTTTCGAGTAACTAGCTAGTTCCCTGCCCTCATAGATGTTTTAAAATTTAAATAAAAATATAGTATTAAAGAAAATAATAGATGCCTTTATTATTAATTATAAATATTTTATCTTGTTAAATTGGAATAAATTAAAGAAATAGTAGTAACTCTTTTCAAATTGAGGACGAAGTTATGAAAATAAATGATTTGAATTAATAAATATCATCTCTATTAATATGATGAATCAAAATTCAAAGTTAAAAACTTAATTCAAATTAAGATTGATTAGTTTCCAATAATCTTAAAATTCAACTTATCTAAAACAAGAAAATATTTTCAATATAATACAGTGTGTTAACTATCTTAGGTGGTTGTGCTGGAGCACCTGCTGAGACAATCTACTTCAAAAGTGATACATGAAATATTGGTGAAAATGACTCTCTTTTTGCAAGTCTTATTTGTACACAATTGAACCAATATGCTGCAGCACCTTGTAAGGACCATAGAAGTGTGGTGCCAGCTTCTCATAAGTCTTTTGGCCAATGATTTTTTGTTTATATGTTGTAACTTCAAGAAAATGAAGTCTCGTTTCCTCAAAATTCACCTCCCTCAGTTGTGTATCAACCTGTGTATTGCTGCAGCACCTTGTAAGGAACTTAGAAGTGTGGTGCCAACCTCTGATAAGCATAAGTCTTTTGGCTAAGGATTTCTGTGTTTAGAGTTGTAACTTACAGAAAATGCATTCTCTTCCTTAAAATTCACCTCCATCGGGTGTGTATCAGCCTCTGTATTCATTCTGTTTTGAGCAGGTAACAGATTATAGCACAAATCTTCCAATACACCACACAACCCATATGTCACACTCATCAGTTAGCTCTAAGGTTATCAAACCCAAACGTTTGTGTATGTAGACACATGGGAGCTTAGTAGACTCGTAAAGAGTCTACTTCTAAAAAAATAAAATAACATACATACATACTGATTCTACATTTCAAAACCATAATAAAACAAGGCAACACCCAAATTCCACTATAATCTAGAAACCAAGTCTGGTAGTATGTTACTTCTAGATAAGTTCAAACTATACCAAATAAAGCACAAGTTCATATAAAGTAACAAAGTCTAAGTAGTATTTTTTTTTTGCTAGATAGGAATTAAAGACAGTGTTATTAGGTTTATAATAAATCACGCACTTTACTCAACCAACTAAGTGAGACTCCTTTGACAAAGTCTAAGTAGTACATTACTACTGTTATTAGATAATTTCTTATATTATATGTTATGATTTATTTAGTTATTATTATTATTTATTTTAATATGTTTAGTTTATTATAATCATAATATTTATTTCTACTATTGTTATTTAGTTTATTATATTTTTAAGCTTAGTTATACTTTCTGTCCTCCTATTTTAAAATTGAGGCCTTTTGTTTCCATATTTTTAAAAATTAGTAATGTATGCCCCTTCCGTCAAATTGGAAACATTGTCCATTAAAAACTAGCATTGAATGTCTCATGTTAAGTGATTATTAGTTAATGCGATTGTCAATGTTAGTAATTGTATGATACGTGATCGTCAACTTTAATTTTTAGTGATCAGTGCTTCCATTTTTTAATGGTCAATGCTTCCAATTTTTAATGGTTAACCATTACATGTCATATAATCATTGTTATCAATAGTGGATAGCGGCCTGAAGCGGTCATCCTCCAAAAACACTATAGCGGTATAGTGGGAGCGGGATGACCGCTATTTAAATCTCTATATAAATGTATATTACTAGATTTCATATAATGTATATGTGCTGAAAAATAAAGAATTGATTGCAAGGAAATATATAATATATGTATTTATATTGGTTGCATATACAAAACAACAAACATAACATGAATTTCTATTGTTTGCATATGCAAAATAACAAACATGACCTGTATAACACTAAAAGTCTAAGTGTCTTACTATTGTTTGCATATACAAAACAACAAACATATTTCATGGCTAGTCTTAAACTTAAAGATTGAGAGTCTAAGACACTAGCTGAATATCATCATCATCTTCAACGGAAATGTCAAGGATTTCATCTTCATCTTCATCACTTTCATTCCTATAAATTTCCTCTTCTTCACTTCCAATTCCATTATCATCTTCCTCTTGCCCATCTTCATCAGTATTGGTGTTTGATTTGTTCTTCCAATTTGCCTAGAACTAGAATCTGTAGCTGCATTCTTAGCTCTTTTATGCGGCCTAGTGTATGTAATAGGCTCCCCTACCCCTGTTGCAGCTGCCACAGCTCCCCAAGTTAAATCATCAAACACAAGTTCATCTTCTTGGGCAGCTTCTTCATCTTCATTAGTCACTTTACCAACCAACCATTCATTACTCCCATCAACATGATTCAAAACAGTAACATTTCTCACATCTTCACAATCAAAACGTTGTGTTAGTGATTGGTTATATTTAATGTATACCAAATCATGCAACCTTTGATGCTCAAGCTGACTTTTTTTTAGAATGAACCTATTTTATATAGACAAATAAAACTAAATTAGTTAGATCTTTGACATCCATAAAACATTAAAACTAACATACATAGTTTTAAAATTTACATACATGCTCAAAGATGCTCCAATTCCTTTCACATCCTGAAGAACTACAAGTTAAGCTTAATACTTTAATAGCAATCTTTTGTAAATTTGTAACTTTTGATCCATAATTCTTTCACAATTCAGTTGTAAACAATTCCACAACTCATTAGCTCCTTACAAAATTAAATAATGATCATTTAAAATTATAAAATGATCTTTTATTTACCCGGAGCTAAAGTAGACCTCTGTCTTGTTGCCACAAGAAATCCGAAATGGTATCTTGTTCTTCTATAAATGGATAGCTCACGAGTTGCAATATCTTTCTCCTCACTACTTCCAGCTAGCCTTTGAATACACTTGTATAACTCTTCCATCACTTTTGCATAATTTTAAGACTTGGATTACCATAAAAGAACTGAGGATTTAAATAATGACTGGCTGCATGCACAGGATGATGGAGTTGACACTCCCATCTTCTATCAATTATTTCAAAAACCCCTTTGTATTTCTTTGTTCCCTTTGAATCCATTTTGGGTAGCTTCTTTCGCCTTATCCATAGCCTTGTATATGTATATATATCCTATTGCTGGTTTTTTCTCATTATCAATCAGTCTCAGAACTTGAACTATTGGTCCCATAAATTTGATAGTGTAAACCACATCTGCCCAAAATGTGGGCATGAGAACAATGTCAGTTGTTTTTTTCCCTTTAGTTTCCTTTGACTTCAACCACTCATCAGATGTGAACATCTTTTTAAGGTTGTTCTTTTGATTATGCAACCTTTCTAAGGTGAGAAAAGTTGTTGCAAACCTAGTCACTCCATACCTAACCAATTCAGTTTGTTAGTTAATCTTCTCATGGTATTCAAGGCCAAAGAGTGGTTGTAAATGTACCCTAGAAGACTAATCCCCCTTTGGATAGTCTTTTTCACTCTTGCTATATTCCTAATGTTCTTTAACATTAAATCAATACAATGGGCTGCACAAGGTGTTCAAAATAAATGTTGCCTCTTGGCTTTCAATAACTTATCTAAAAACCAAATTTGATAAACTAAAATTAGTTAAAAGCGATAAAAGGATGGAATTGGTAAAAAACAATAAAAGCAATAAAACTCAATTCTGATTACTGGCCAAAACAAAGTTGCTTCCATTGTCAGCTACAACTTGGATGACATTGTTCTCTCTAACTTATTCAACAAATTTATCTAACAATTCAAATACTTTCTCTGTGGTCTTCATGTAGGCAGATGCATCAACACTTTTCACAAACATATAGCTGAATGGACAATTCACTAAGAAATTTATTAAAGTTCTACTATTCTTATCTGTCCATCCATCGGACATAATTGTACACCTATATTTTTTTTTCTTTCTGCGATATGGTCTTTCATCAAATTTTGTGTGTACTCCAACTCTTTTTTTAGAGGAGGAACCCTACATTCATGGAAGGATGGAGGCTTTAGATGCTTTCCGTAATTGTCAACTGTTTGTAGCATCAACTTAAAACTTTTTTATCTCACAGCATTAAAAGGAATGTTGTTTGTCACAAGGAAACATTCTATATATTGTATTGTCCTTTCTCTTGCCTCTTTACCAACTTCATCAATGATACTAGCTTGCCTTTTTTCCTTGTCCATTTTGATGGTTTCCTTAGGTTTTTTAAAGAACAATAAATCAATGGAACCTTTTTTTTTATTTCTTGACTGCAACTAATGTTGTAGTAGGCCTTTTATTAGTGACCAAATTTTGTATTTCTTCTACCTCTTCTTCCTCTTCATTTTTCTCTTCAATCTCAACTGTATATGCTTCCTTCTCAGCCATTTTCTTCATAAATGCTTCCTTTAGCTGGGCTTTTACATTTGGGGGAACCTTTGTACAACTGTTGACATCCCCTTTGATTCCCATTTGGTGTCTTTTTGCTTGGAAAATACCACTGGTACTAGTTTTCAAACAAAAATCACAAGTAACAGCCTTTTTGTTATTAATATCCCTTAGACTATTCCACTGCCAAGCCATGTCTAAGTTTGGACCAGTGGGTTTTACTAACCCATTTGAAGGAGTTGGCTTCAAAGCCATAGAATAGAGAAAAGCTGAAAAAAAAACCAAGAGTTGAAGAAGCGGAGAATGTGAGCCCAAAACCAACAAGATGTAACAATAGTAGTCACATTCTTCAGAGCAGCAACGACGGTGATGATCTTCAGAGTAGAGGTGCCGTCGACGTTCGCAGGAGATGCACTAATAGCAATGCTCTTCAGAGTAGCTTTGGAGTATGTCTGCTCCATGACATTCCAAATCTCCTTTGCAAAATTAAGAAAAATGCAAGTATCAGTGATTTCTGGGATCATGGAGTTCCATAGCCATGCCATGATCAGAGTCCTCTTCATCCCATTTTGTAAATTTGGGATCTTCTTCTTCAGGAGCATCTTTAGTCAAGTGGTTAGCTTTCCCTTTACCTTTCAAAGTTCTACGAACAAGCTGAGCCCACTTCAAGTAATTCTTCCCATTTAATCGGTAGGCAGTGTTGAGGTTCTGTAGCTGTTCCTGAGTGTTCTGAGACTCAGTATTCACCACTTCAGTAATTGGGTCTGTCATGTCCACCGTAATACAACGACCCTAATGTAGTGAGTATGTATTTGATTGTTACGACGACGACTAAGAAACAACACTGCAAATCATAGCAGCAATGAAGGTTGGCTGTTCTAAAAAAATGATTGACAGCAATGAAGGCTGTCGTCTAGGGTTTTGGTATGCGCAGTCAAAGGCGGCTCCCAGAATTTGAGAGCTCTGATACATCTCAGAATTTAGGGTAGAATAATTTTTCTTATTGAATTATGCTGAGAATACAATTCATATATACAAGACTAAGGGTAATAGGAAAGAATAATAGTAACATCTAGACAACCAGATCCCTATGATTCAGGGATATTCCCATCATACACTATAATTGTAATCTCCTAAATAAGGAAACAATACAACTAATAAAACATAGATTTTGACAGGAATAAAACAGCTAATAAAACAGATTCTAACAATAGTAATGCATTAGTAAGAAAATAATTGACAAAGTAGTGACATTTGTGGAAAAGATTAGCAAAATCAACAACATTAATTCTTTTTATTGGTATGTGTGAATTATGTCCAGGTGTCTTATAATAAGGACCAGAGGAAATAGCTGCCAAAACCTTAGTTTGGAATAGAATCTCTTTTTTTAAGGACTATAGCGTTTTCATGTTGTCTAGTCGGTGCTAAACCTCAAGGCGCCTGAAAACATCAGAAAACATCAGAACAGTTGCTCCACTTCAGGAACCACGTTTAATACCTTGAGATTAATAATAAAACCTTCATCTTCATTGTCGAAAGCTTTTTTGCCGTTGTCTTCCAAGAGGCTTCTTCACATGTCATTGCTGCCTCTCCTTGGAGAACTTGCCTTTTTCCTAAATCCTTGAAATTTGCCCAAATCTTCCCCAATGCGGCCAACTATTCACTCCCCAACATCACATTCCAACTTCTCATGTCAAACAGAAAGAAGTCTTACGGAATCTGTAGCCCTTGCAGCTGCTATAGGATCTGCTTACTCCTTTGTAGGCTACTGGTTTTTTTAATCCTATTTGGCCATAATTATCAAATTTGTCTTTGATTTTATTCCATATTCTTGACTGAGTGTGTTTTTTACTATATTGCTTGGTTTTGTTTAATGAATTGGCTTGGTATATTCTTTTCCAGCCACAAGCTGTTGACAAAGCTTATTCAAACCCCTTTAGAATCAGCTTCTGTTTTTCTAGATCTCTATTCATCTATTAAGGTTTTTGAGTCGAAAAATCAACCTTATGATTGATTTAGCTGCTTGGTGCTTCCAAATGCTTTCAACTTATGTCTTTTATAACTCCTTCCTTGCTTCTGTAATGTTTACCTATTTTTTCATATGGCAATGTAGGTATATGATGTGACACAATATTTGGATGATCATCCGGGTGGAGATGATGTAATCCTCACCACAACGGGTACCTTCCTTTGCTTCCTATATTTTATTACACTATAGACTGCATGAAAAACTGAACATGTAAAAATTCATCCAATATGAGAGAATTCAAAATCTGAATGCACCTCTGTACTTTAACTTTCATGAAGGAAAAGATGCAACAGAAGAATTTGAAGATGCTGGCCACAGCAAAAGTTCAAGAGAGCTTATGGAGCAGTATTGTATTGGTGAGCTTGACACATCATCTCCAATTTCCACCAACCAATGTTATTCTGAGAAGTTCATGCAGCTGACAAAGCAGTATTGGGTTGTTCCGGTAACTGTTGCTGGTCTCTCAGTGGTAGTTGGTTTCTTATACTTACGTAAGAAGTAGCATTACACAAGTCTGTGATTCAATTTTTTGTCATTGTTGCAGCCCAGATGTATTCAACAAATTTTGTATGGCTGTGAAGGATAGAATTTATAAGAAAAATGACTTATTTCAAAATAGTAATAGTTGATTATATACACATGATTACTACATTGAAAGATTAATCAAAGAATAGATGATCAAATTTGTTTCTTTCGATTTTATTGATTAATTTGGAATTTTTGTTCTTTTTTTACAAAACGAAATGGTTCCTTTGCATTTTTACTTTTTTTTTTTTTTTCTCAGCATTAGTTATTTAATTTACTTGCATGATTCTGGAATCTGAAACCGTTGTTTGGTTTTCGGATTTTGATTGTGAAAACTGGTTTATTTTAATTTGGATTTGCCACCCTGGAGGATAGCTCTGGATTAAACCAAAAAACATGAAATTAACTATGTGTTTGATTACGTTATTACTACAAATACAACTGATTGGATGCGGAAACTATAAATTAGAGCTTATACTTTAGTTGAGGCCCCTCAGAAAGCATTAGTACTTTATGTATACAGTTACAGCTTCATTTCCAAGAGATAGTTAAAGTTATTGTTCAGTATGTATGCATTATTTAAGGATATTAAAAATAAAACATTTATTTAGAGTTTAATACTTATATTTACAATTTATCTTTTAAAGTATTAATTGATAAAAGTTAATAACTAGATTATGATTGAATCTTATTATAAAAAATGGTTACACAGATGACTTAAAGTGAGTTTTTTAGAGTTACTTAATTTTGGTCGTTTAAATAAACTTTTCTAGGAACACTTGCAAAGAAAGAAATTAAGAAGATAAAACGAATTGAATTTTTTCTATAAGAAACACGCATAATATAGTAATTGATTTTAACATATAAGTGAAACTTAATTTATTTTATTTTTTATCTTGTATATATTTAGGAAAAAATCCAAACAACACTATAATTTATTTTGATAATTTACTAAAAATATCGCTTTGTTTTCAACTGGTATTTAACATACGTACATTATCAGTATAAAAACTAGAATTATTAATTAGCCAAAATTTTTTTTTGATATAATTACTATAAAGAGCAATAAGATTACATATTGTAATTTTTTTCATTTAATATATATTATTTATTTAGTTTAAATTAATTTTTTATGTTTGCATATAAATAAAAAAATAGATTTTCTTACAATAATGCATCTGAAAGGTGCTATTAATTTTACAAGGTAAAAATTCCATTTTATTATTATATATGTTTTTTGTCATTTGCAAATAGGCATGAAAAATTAGGTATGAAATCTTTGTCACATATTTTGAGTTTCGAGAATATCTGCAAATAACTCATTATATTAATTTTTATATTTTTAATTTACTTATTTGTCATTAAATGAATTATATATTAAGTAATCAACTATAATTTAATTTAAACATTATATAATAATAATAACAAATAATAAGGAATAAAAAATAAAAGTTCAATCATGGTTATCAAGCATAAATGACTCTAGTCCCTTTAGATTATGTAATTAAAGCAATTGTGAGTGAGATACTAGTATTAAGTGATTTTACTGAAAGTATTCATTGGGGTTATGCTTAGTTTTCCAGCAAAATGTCATATAGAGATTGTCATAAACCTTGTGCCTAGTATTAAACTCATACATGTATTTTATAGGATATCTCCCTTAGAGCTAGTTGAGTTTAAGATAAAAAAAGTTAAAGTAGTTGTTAGGAAAATAGTTGAGGCTTGGTTTGTCACCTTGAGAGGGCCAAATTTTGTGAATGAGATAAAGAGTTTTATCAGTTTAGCAGGATACATCATTATAGGAGGTGCATAAATGTTTTTTCAAGTTAGTGTTACCTTTAACCAAGTTGACTTGTGAAGGATGCCAATTGCCAGAGTAAATCGCTACACCTTAAGAAGAAATTAACTCTTCCATTTATTTTTAATTTTACCTAACCTTAAGAGGCCTCTTGTAATGTTCTCTTATGTACCTAAAATGAGTTTGGGTAAAACATTAACACTGGAGGGTAAGGTGGTAGGTTATGCTTCTAAGAAGTTAAAAACCATGAAAATGACTACCCTATCCTTGACCTTAAGTTAGCCATTATAGTATTTACCTTTAAGTCATGAAAACCTTCCTTTATAGTTCTAGATTTGAGATGCTTAGTGATCATAAAAGCTTTAGGCATTTGATTGATTAGAAAGAAACCTGCAACATAGGCACCGACAAATCCAAGATATTTTAGTTGTGGTGGCAATATTCATCTATATAAGTTAGTGGAGACTTATTTTATAAGTTAATTTTTTAACTATATTTCAAATTTTTTAGATAATTTATAGCTATTATGTTAAGAAATTCATTCAATCTCTTTATTTATATGACTTTTAAAATATTAATTGGTAAAGTCAACAACCTTACCATAAATGAATGATTGTGATTTAATGATAGTGTAAGTACATATTAATTAAACTCATAAAATTAATTATTTTCAACTTTATATATATATATATATATATATATATAAATTTTTAAAATATTATTGTCAAACATATATTTTTTCTTACATTAATTTATTTTACTATGAACCTATAAAATTGTATACATTGAAAAACTATCATGGTATTTTTCATTGTGATGTCAAAATAGACTTACCAAATTAAAGGGAACACCTATTTTAGTGTGACGTCAACTGATGTCATCATATTGTTCAAATACATAAATTGCATTTCTCAAAAGTTGAGGGCTACCATCTTGGCTAACATGATACGCATCTAAGAATTGTGCGTGTGGAGGACAATCATGGAAAGACTCCAAAGAAACCATATTTTGACCAAACCCATATTCACCAGAATCAAAGAAAGTCTTGTAATACCAATCCTCAATTGGATATTGATATGGAACAAATAGTTCTAAAATATACCCTCTATATAAAACTAAACAGGATTCATGTATCTCTAGATCGTAACTTGATGCAGTTGAAATTATTGCTCCAACGTGCACATCATAACCTATGTGGAATTTCCAATTGGCCCAACTAAACAAATCATGTAATACAAAATTCAAAACACAAACATGAACAAGTAGTATAGAAATCCATTGTACTAGTGTCTCTTTACTAGTCCTACCAATTAGGAAATATCATGTCATTTTATGTAACCTCATTAAATGGCATGTTGTTTCTTGATTGGTGAAATAGCAAACGAAATACGATTTGGAACAAAGGATTTCCATCCAAACAAGTAAGGGGATCATAGCACGATTTTGTGTGATTTTGAATCTAAAACTAATTTGACCCAAACTAAAAATAAATGCAGTGCAGTTTAGTTCGCCTTAGATTAATTATAAAATCTGAATTAAACCAAAATAACTTTTTACAGTTTGGTTTTATTTTGCGGTTTAAAATTTCTATTGTTAAATATTAAATAATACATTGAAAAAATTTATTTCTAAAATTGTATAAAAGTTTAATCGTTCTCAACAAAGTTATATAAAACTGGTAACTATTAAAATTAAAGTATAAACAATCAATTCATTTTTAAACATTACATTTTATTGATTATCGTTAAATTGTATCCAATAATATGAAATAAGAAAGTTTTCCTAAAATATTTCATCAACTAATACATTTAATTAAAGAGTTTAATTGGTCTATACTGTCAGTGTAAAGATTTTTACACTGACATTCAATTACAACCCTTCATTTATGATAAGTTTGTTGACTTTACTAATTACTACTTTAAAAGTCATATGAATGAAAAGTTATGATTGAACATTAGTATAAAATTTTTTTACACTGATAGTGTATAACAATTAAACTCTTTATTAAAAATCCTAATTAAAGATTAAGTTAAAATTATAGAAACTTATAAAGTAACGAGTAATTGTATATGCATTCTTGCATATTTTGCTAAAATAACTAAGGATAAGTGGTTTTGTGTGATTTTAACATCTCAAACCGTAAATTGAACCAAATCATGTAGTTTGAAAATTACAAAATCGAAACTAATCCAAACTAAATCAATTTGTTTTCAGTTTTTGTAGTTCGATTTTCAATTCAGTTTGACTTGATTTGAATGAATGAATCACAATGATGTGAAATTAAACATAACATTTGTTGAGAAAGCCGATCATGACAATAAAAACTATCACAATAATGGTGGTGGTAATAGTAACAATGTTAGCAAAAATGAACAAGAATAACTATAAGTAGTTTTACTTTTTAGTTTTTTTGTTTTATTTTGAAAACTCAAAATACAATAAGAATATATTGTTTTTTGTTTTTCATTAATGAAATTTTAGTAAATATAAATAAGTTTTTTCAAAAAAAATTTCAAATAACACTTATCAAACAAGTTTTTGTTTTTTTTCTTCTTCCCTAAAATAGTTTTTGAAAACTCCCTAAAATAGTTTTTGAAAACTATTTTTAAAAACTTTTTTCAAAAACTAAAAAAAAAATTAAATCAATCAAGTCTTAAATATTTTTCTCCTAAAAATAACAGGTAAAACTTTTAGATAACATTAGTTAACCCTTAGATATCATGATTAAAAAAATATTATTTTCAAATATTTGAAGACAACATTTTGTTACTCAAAATAAAGTAATGTGTCATTGTAAACTCCGTAAATTATGTTCAAATCCTACCATAACCAAAAAGTCAACATTTTGTTATGTGTAGTGATTCTCTCCAACTCAATTTCGTCTCTATAATGATTTAATATATAGCATTGTCGATGATAATACTTTAGTTGAACTCTTTATAAATAATAAAATATTTAGTGGTATTAAAGAAAAGGACAAAATTTGTTTTTGGTAGCAAGATTTTTAAGTATGAAGATGATTTTAGTCGGAAAGATAGAAGCTTTAATAGTTTAGACTTAAAAATAAGAATAAATAAACAAGCTCTGCAGTAAAAATATTTGAATTCAAGTGTAAAAAATACAAGTGAGGGGAGGAATTCCTATTTACAGAGGTAGCTAACCTCTTGAACAAGATAACCTAAAAAAGAAAGGTTAGGATTAGAAGGAGAGATCTAAGGGAGGAGGATTGAGAAACAATCATCTCCTTAGATAATCAAACTTGGTGTTCAAGTCTCTTAAACGAAGGGTCAAAATTTCTTCTTATTAGCTTAGAAGTTTATGTAGGAAACAAGAGGAATAGATATCAAGGCTACCCCTTATTTCCTTCATAAAGACACAAAAAGCTAAATCCACTCTCTAAATTCCTAAAACACCTCCTAAAATAAACAATGGACTAAATACATGTCCCATATTAAATTCCTAATGCTCTTCAAAATTAAAATAAAGAAAAATTATATTTTATTAACTAAAGTCCCTAACTTAATATCTTCACTCTCCAGAGGAGGTGGAGTCTTCCTTTGTCTCCAATTGCTAGGTTTTCCTTTGTACACCTTTGCTTACTTCTTTGAAAGAACATGTTAGTTTCTCCATTTTTGTTTAAGGTTTAGGGTAAATGAAGCAGCTAATGTGTTCTTTCCAAGAGGTGGACAGAGGTGCGCACACAGTAGTTATGTCTGGGTTAGTGCTCTATAAAAAAAATGAAGGTATAAGAAGGTGAGAGTATGTTGGAGTTTTGCACAAAATTATAAACACTTGGAGGTGATAATAGCAAATAATGGGGTGCTAAAAATTACCTTAAAATATATATGAATCCAAATTAGATAAAAAATTGGGGTTTTAGTTTTAAAATTTCATATTCACTCTAGTTAAATTTAAACTAGAAGCGGTTCTAAGTTGTCATCTCCATACCTAATGTATTCATGTGAGTATAAGTAGCAATTATTATCAAAATATACATAATTAGAAAACTCACGTATTTTTATCATTTTGCTCTGAAAAATATAATATTTTTTAAACATTAAGGGCACCTATAATGTAAAAACTAAAAAGAACTGTGAGCGTAATATTTTTTAAAAAGTAAGGATGCCATGTATATTTATACTATTAATAAAGAGAATATTTCTTTTTATACCTACTTTTCAATATACATATATTTTATCATTAAATCAACCTTATAACTTTAAGTAAAAAATTACTTTAAAATATTGATATCCAACTTACATAATTGTCCAATTATATCTATAATGTATAATATATGATATTATATTATATACTATAAATAAAGGAAATACCCCATTTTGATGTCTATTTTTCAAAATACCTATTCTACCCTTATACCTATTTTAAAATTGTAAAAAAATAAACTGATTATCATAAGAGGGACTTGAATCCATAACCTCTTATTTCCCAAAGATATACTTTACCATTATATCAACCTTACAACTTTAAGCAAAAAATTACTTTAAAATATTGATATCCAACATACATAATTTTCCAATTATACCTATGATGTATAATATATAATATCATATTATATATTATATCTATACTATTAATAAATTTATACTATTAATAAAGGGAATACCCCTTTTTTATGTTTACTTTTTAGAATACGTATTCTATCCCTACACCTATTTTAAAATTAAAAAAAAAAAAACTAATTTGTCATAAGAGGGACTTGAACACAAAACCTCTTATTTCCCAAATACTTTGCCACAAGACCAACCTTATAACTTTAAGTAAAAAATTACTTTAAAATATTGATATCCAACATATATAATTGTCCAATTATATCTATAATGTACAATATATGATATTACATTATATACTATATCTATACTATTAATAAATGAAATACCATTTTTTTTGTCCACTTTTCAAAATACATGTTATGAACTTCTCGCTATTAATATATGCTTACATTTCATGATAAATATTTTTAATAAACATGCAAATTCACATTGCGACAATATTTTGAGTTCTATTCCAATTCTTTTCTTTTCATTTTTTCATATTCATTGCACATTTGACATATCTATTGATGATCTGACATGTTTTTATCATGTTATCATAAACAAAAAATATAAAATTAACAAATTATATTTCAAAACATGTCACATAACAATTTATATTTATAATATAAAATTTTACAAAAGATGTCACACTTGAGTTTTCGCTAGTAAGAATAAAAAAACAAAGTTATTTCATGCAATTTGATAAAATTTTACAAAAATGAATGAAAAAAAGATGTATTGAAATTTATTATTTTCTCATCATAGCACACATTTTTTATAAGCTGTCATCATATAGCACACATTTATTATAAGGTCTAATAATGATATATAGCACACATATACATTATTAAAGACAATCTTTATTCTGATATCTTGACCAACGACAATTAATCTATGGCTTCCCACAACCTGGCCATTTAACAGTGCGAGGAGAAAGGGTCTTGAGGACTGGATTTCTCTCAAAGAAATTTGTGGGCCTCAATTCAAATCCAGTGTTCAATAAGGGCATTATTGGAAAATCCTCTTGGCATGGAACATGATGAATTCCCACTACGTACCACAACACAATATCCCTGTTCTCAATACTCCTATTTCTGCAATTTTTCCAATTTCAAAACAAATCTTAATCACAGAAAATAAATAAAATTTTAACTCATACCAAGAAAGTTAACGACTGAAATCACTACTTGTTAAGGATTTCAATTAAATCAAAATGGCTAAAATATATCTATTTTCTCTTATATTTTTTCTCCTTTACTGTTAAAAAGTTTTTTATCGTGTTAAAGAAATGAGTTTAATTGGTATATACTGTTAGTGTAAAAGATAGATTTTTACACTGACATTCAATCATGATTTTTTTATTTATGTGACTTTTAAAGTAATAATGAGGAAAGCTAATAAAATTTACGAAGAGTTGTGGTTGAATGATGTCAGTGTAAAAATCTTTATACTGACAATATATACCAATTAAACTATAAAGAAATATGATTATAAAAATTTTTATATTGATAGATTAAATTAAACTTGTCATCTTTAATATAGATACTACAATTTTAAACGAATATAACTATAAGGCTTAAATGAATTAGTAATTTAAGATAGTAAATAATTCCCAATTAAAATATTTTATTTTTAAATATTTTTAATATAAAAAATAAAAATCACTATAAAGACTATAGATAAATAATTTAACTAATGAAAATGATATCCAATTAAATATTTTTCTAAAAATGCTACTTTCAAGAGTTTTAATTTTTATATCAATTGGTTATAGTTTCTATTGAATTAACAAAAAATACAGCTTATAAAAAAACAAAAAAAAAACTAAAGAAATATAATTTAACGAGTAAACTACATAATTTTTTCTTATTACATCTAAAATTTTTCCATTTTTTAATCCTATAATTTTTTTTTACTTTTATTATACTAATTTTTCCTAAAGTTTTACTTTCATTGATCTCTCTTAAGCCAAAATATACTACACTAAACCCCTTAGGGCTAAAAGTAATGTAAAACATGACCATAGGTGTAAGAAAGATAAACCTTAAAGGAATATGTGTAATTTACTAAAATTAACTAAGAAATGTATGGAATGTTGTTGTAAATCCTTTCTATTTTCATTAATTCATTCTTACAAACAAAATATAAAAAAAAAAGAGAAACATCTTAGGTTGATTATAAAGTTGAGTTACTTACTTTTGAGTCCAAACAGCCAATGTATCATCTCCATGACTCTGATCAACATAAAGTCCACCAGCCCATTTTTCAGTCTTATTGTAAGGAGTAACCCAAATATTGTAATTTATGAAAGCACCACGTATTTGAGGGTAATCATCTTTTGTTAGAAGTGGGTTAATTGCTGCATTTGGAATCAAACGGTACCCTACCTCATTACCAATTGAAGTCTTCTTATTAGGGTTCACAATTGCCAACTCAGATGGACTGAACCCTAATTTCATCTTTGCATCAGATTCAGTTTTAACAATTTCACTACTAGTAGTCCAATAGCTTTTTCTCTTGGAACTGTTGTCAGTTACTTTCACAGTCTTGAGATTGGTCTTCAAAAAAGAGTTATCCACACCATCAATATCAAAATCAAGATGATATATATAGTAATGGTCATGGTAAACACCAATGGTGTTATCTGAAACTAATGCGCCATGTTGGTCGTCCTTGATCTGATCATTGTTAGTAATATTCACTGCCTTGACTTCCAACATGCCTGAAAGTGATATCTGTTGAAAGATACTGAAAATTTTAGTTGACAAGGATTTATCCACCATTTTACTTATACATACATTTATAAATTAATAAATTCTCCTCAATCATTAAGATATCAACATTCTTAGAGCATATTTGAGAAATCAACATTTAAGTTGTTTTGGAAATATTTAAATTGTTTCTACAGTAAATGTAATATTTTATGAAAAAATAAGTTGTTTTATAATGTTAAAAAATTTTAATTATAATTATTTTTTATATTTTTTTATTCAGTTACATTTATACTATTTTTTCTTGTAAAATATGAGTTTTTATTAGGGTTTCCAACACTAGAGCAAAGAATTGGCCTAGAACTAGTTAGACCCTTAAAAAACTAAAGGAAACAAACAATTTCTATTAGCACCTCTTCATTTATTATTCACACCCCTCCAAAATATAAAACACTAAGAATATTTTATTTTTAAACCTTGATTATCTTTTCTTTTAATGTGTTATTGTGTCTCTGCATGATCTTGCTTGGTTACTCCCCTTATGTGCTAAATATCGACTTCTACATCATGTCCTATTGTGTATCTAAAATTATTGGATGTTCTTCCAAGTCTTTAAAGTATTGTTCTTTGATTTAAGTGTTATTTAGAATGGAAAACACAATTTTATTCATATATGACTTTCTTGACTTTGTTTTTTGTTGATTAAGATTTGTTTGAAGTATCTTGGATCAATAAATCCGGAATACAAAATAATTAATGTTTCGAATCAGTTTATCTAAAACATGAATATGATATTACACTTCCAGATGAGCCAATCTGAAATGCTAATTGTGTACAATTCCGAATCAAATGATCCAAAATGTTACATTATGTATTCCATAACAGTCGATCCAAATTACATTATGTAAATTTTGGATCTGCTTGTCTAAAATAAAATTAGCCATGTTATTACATTCTAAATCACCTTATCCAAAATTAACATAATATATTCCAGAAGGGTACCACCCCATTACCATGCCTAACTCATATGGGATCCAACTATGATTGATTTATTACTTTAAGCTAGTAGTGACACACATAAAGAACTAGAACTTACTGCAGGTTTGATTGAACCACTAGGCTTGAACTCCCAATCTATTATATTGTCATAATTGCCAATTGTAACCACTGATCTAACAATTAGACTAACATCAGATCTAACTTCTCTTATCTGAAAATAAACAAATAAACCATGTTTAGTTTAAATTCCAAAAAAATTACATAAATAAATTAAACTCATAAAATCAATTACTTTGAACTTTTTTGTATATATATATATATATACTTTTAAAATAGTATTGTCAAACGTATACTTTTCCTTACCTTCATTTGTTTTACTATGAACCTATAAAATTGTATACACTGAAAAACTATCATGGTATTTTTCATTGTGATGCAAAATAGACTTACCAAATTAAAGGGAACACCTGTTTCAGTGTGACGCCAACTGATGCCACCATATTGTTCAAACACACAAATTGCATTCCTCAAGAGTTGAGGGCTACCATCTTGGCTAACATGATACGCATCTAAGAATTGTGCGTGTGGAGGACAATCATGGAAAGGCTCCAAAGAAACCATATTTTGACCAAATCCATATTCACCAGAATCAAAGAAAGTCTTATAATACCAATCCTCAGTTGGATCTTGGTATGGAACGAATAGTTCTGAAATATACCCTCTATATAACACTGAACGGGATTTATGCATCTCAGGATCGTAAATTGATGCAGTTGAAATTATTGCTCCAGCGCGCACATCATAGCCTATATGGAATTTCCAATTGACCCAACTAAACGAATCATGTAATACAAAAGTCAAAACACAAACCATGAACAAGTAGTATAGAATTCTGCAGTACTCGACTCGTGTCTTGTTTCTTGTCCCACCAATTAGTAAATATCATGTCATTTTATGTAACTCATTAAATAACATATCATTTCTTGATTGGTAGAATAGCAAACAAGATACGATTTGGGAACAAAGAATTTCCGTTTGAACAAGTAAGGGGATCATAACGTGGTTTTGTGTGATTTTGAATCTAAAACTAACCAAACTAAAAAAATTCTATTGTTAAATATTAAATAATACATTGAAAAATTTTATTTCTAAAATTGTATAAAATTTTAATTGTTCTCAACAAAATTATATAAATCTGGTAGCTATTAAAATTAGAGTTTAATTGGTATACACTGTCAGTGTAAAGATTTTTACACTGACAGTCAATCACAACCCTTCATTAATGGTAGATTTGTTGACTTTACTCATTACTACTTTAAAAGTCATATAAATGAAAAGTCATGATTGAATGTCAGTGTAAAAATTCTTTACACTGACAGTGTCTACCAATTAAACTCTTAAAATTAAAGTATAAACAATCAATTCATTTAAATATTACATTTAAAATAATTATTACAAAATTATCATACAAATCTTATATACAAAGAATTTTTGTTTGATTTCAATCCATATCTCTAATTTTATTTATTTTCTAATTACATTATTATCCTATTAAGAAGAACAAGTAATCAGTCTATCTTAGTTATGGTTACTTAAGTTAGCATTTAATTAAATAAATTTCTAATAAACACTTATAAATAGGGTTGGGTATACGAACTGGTATGATTCGTCTAAGCCTGACCCGTGAAGTCTGCATTTTAAACGTGTCAGATAAGTCCGGTTTGCTAAACTAAATGGAATTTTTAAGAGTCCCTATTCATCTTGCAAAGTCTGCAGGCTTAACGGACCGGTCTGTGGACCCATACACACATATGTATTTCTTAAAAATAATGTCTAATATTTTTTAAAGTAACTAAATTTAAATATATCATACTAAAAATTGTATCATTATTTATAATAATCTAAAACATTAAATATTTTTAATATTTAAAGTGTAAAATATCACAACTTACAACAAAAAAATCATAACATTAATACAAACTAATAGTTTAATGACAATTTTGTCAATTTAAATGGGCTACAGGCAAAGCCTTGAGCCCGCAGTCTTAGTTCTCCAAATCTAGGGGGTTTCATGGACCGGTTGTACTCAAATTTCCCTATAATTATGATTCTTTAAAAAAAAAGTTCAAAATCTACACAAACTTAGAGATCTATGGACTCGGGTCCGTATATTCACCCTTACTTATAAATAATAAAATGTTTTATAAAATAAAATTAACTTTTATATATATATATATATATATATATATATATTATCTTAAAAATTTACTTTTCAAGAAGTTAATATTGTGAGAGACTTATAAACTACATTTTGTCTATGAAAAAAATTAATTATTTTTTCTTCTCAAATAATTACTTTAAAAGAAAATAACTCCAAAATATATTCTAGTGGTTTATAATTTTGATAGTTTTTCTAAGGTTGTAAATACCTCACGTTGTGTCCTTGGATAGTAAAACCGGGTCCTTCGGGTTGATATGAAGCAAAAGAATGAAGTCTAGGACCAAATGGTGGCTTCATATGTGAAGCTCGATATTCAGTGTTTTCTGCCTTAGGAACAACCTCAACAACCTTATCATGATAGTCAACTATCTTCATTATGTCAAGATCAACCAAAATTTGTATTCCATTAATGGGCCTAACATAAATGTTTTGAGTCCCGTTCAGCAAGAAACACTCCAATCTTGAAGCCCTTTTGCTCTTAGTTTCTCCGAACCACCCAATAGGGAAGCCAGAGCAGACAACCTCAGACAAATTCAAGCCCCTTTTTTTAATAGAGTCGATAAAGGGACCATACTTGAGAGGCAATTCCCCAGCATCATCTAGCTCATCCGAGGTTAAAGGCGGAAATCCGTTTCCAGTATGTATTGTATCTGTGATGATCGTGGAAGATACGAGGTTGATGATGAGTTCATGAATTTTGGAATTGATAATGATCACGGCAAAGGCGTTGCGTGGGATTTTAGCTTTGGTTAATTGCCATTTGAGGACTTCATCTTTATTGGGGTCTTCAAGGCCAACATAGTGGAAGAATACACGGTTGGTTGGGGTTGGGTACTTTTTAAACACTGTGGTTTGGACAAGAGTAATTTCTTGCTTTGTTAAAGGGTCTAATGGGTGTATCAATTGTAATGGGTCAATTGGAACTCCATCTTCCACTTGGAAGAAGGAGAAGAATAAGAGGGTTAAAAAGGAAAATAGGCAGAAGCGTTTCATATATAATGAAAAGTGTGATATTCACTTGGTAAGTATGGCAATGAATTACTCACACTCTCTTTATATAGAGATGAAAGTTATATCATTATAAAAGTGGGGCTAGTATAAAATGCATAACATATAGAATGAAATGAGATTTATCAACATGATATTATTAAAAACATATATACGAATAAGTTATTGGTAGGAGTAGCAGTGAACTCAATTCCCTTAAGTAATTATTGAATTAACTTAAGCATAAATGCTTGTTTGACAATAGTTTTATAATACTATTTCAGTATTTTAGTATTTAAAAACTAAAAAACTCGTTTGATTAATGTTTTCTTAAAACAATTTCTAAAAACAATATTAGTTTTATAGTTTTTAAAAACTAAACAACAGAAATAACTATAAGTAGTTTTGTTTTCAATTTTTTATTTTCATTTTGAAAACTCAAAATATCATAAGAATATGTTATTTTTTATTTTTCATTAATGAAATTTTAGTAAATATGAACAAGTTTTTTATTTTCACATCTTCAAAACAGTTTTCAAATAACACTTACCAAGTAAGTCTTTTTTTTCTCTTCTTCCCAAAAATAATTTTTGAAAACTCTTTTCAAAAACTAAAACACAAAATCAAATCAATCAAATCCTAAGTATTTTTCTCTTAAAAGTAACAAATAAAACTTTTAGATAAACATTAGTTAACCGATAGATTTCATGATTAAAAAAATGTTATTGTCAAATATTTGAAGACAACGTTTTGTTCGTCAAAGTAAAGTAACGTGCTATTGTAATCTGCCTACGTTATCTTGGAATCCTATCACAACCAAAATGTCAACATTTTGTCGTGTGCAGTGATTCTCCAACTCAGTTTTGTGTCTATAATAATTTAATATAGAGCATTGTCGATCATAATACTTGTTGAACTCTTTATAAATAATAAAATATTGAGTGGTGTTAAAGAAAAGGATAGAATTATTTTTTTTCGGTAGCAAGACATTATTTTTACGTATGAAGATGATTTTAATCGGAAAGGTAGAAGCTATAAATAGTTTAGACTTAAAAATAAGAATAAATAAATATGCTCCGAAGTAAAAATATTTGAATTTTGTAGGCTAAAATCCAAAGTATATATTAATTTGATAGTCAAGGTAATATAACTGAGAATTTGGATCCATAATAACCTTGTTTGGAATTATTAGCAGTATAAAAATAGCACAATAATCTTGTTTAGAATTTGGATCCATAAACCTTCTTAATAACCCTGATATATAATAACTATAGTTTTTTAAAATAGACCTGATAATGTATTCAGTTAAGTTATTGGATTGGATTACAGAGTCATTGGTGTTACCGTCGGATCATTAATGGATTGCATGATTTATATTAAAAATTGTATAAATTTTTTATATTTATATTAAAATAAACAAAAGAAATCACTATTTAAAGTAATTAAGTATATATACCTTCTTAATTTCTAAACAAAAAAGTATATATCTTCTCAAACAGAAAAACAAATAAACACATAATATCAAAATAAATGAACAATTGTATAGTAACAACAAAACAAAATTTGCACCAAGAAGAGATAACATACAATAATGAGAAAAAAAAGAGTTGACAACACATTAATAAAAAATTATAATTAATTAATAAAAGTTAAATAGCTTTTTGTTTAATTTTAAAAAAGAAGAGAAATTAAATCACTTTATTTAGGTTATTGGATTATTAGTTCAGCCTGATCAGATCCATTCATGTTAGATCAATTTTTCATATCACACTCATGAATAACATAACTAGTTGATAATCAATCTGACCCAATTAGATCATTGATTTGCGGTCCAATTGTTGGCCCAGATTTTAGTTATGATTAGTTTTTAAATCTTTACTTACAAATTTAGTTATTAGTAGTCTATTATAGTTAGATAAAACTATTTTTTCTAACATGACAAAAGATACTTTAAGAAAAGTTTATTTTTGGATAGTGGTGTATCTTGGCTAAAAATGTTGGGAAGGCAAAAAATAAAATAGTTATACTCTAGTAAAATTATATTTTTTTAATAAAAATTCTATATTTGTTAAAAAGGAAGAAAAAAATGGGGGAGGCAAAAAAAGATAAAATAGATATACTAAAAAAATTATAATTTATTTATAAAAAAATCTATATTTAGTAAAATGGAGGAAATATCCAAATTTAGGTGATGCTTGATCAAACATTTAGTTATTTTTTATTTGTTAAATATTTATTTAAATATTAAAATGCTATTTTAAATAAATTTTTTTGATAATTTTTAACATTTTAATTTGAAACGCTGTTTTAAATAACATATTTTTTAAATATTAGTTTGAGTTTGAGCTTTTATGCTTACTTATATCTTATATTAGATTTATTGTTTGATCTTTCTAAAATTAATTTTGTTCTTTCTTTTTATATTTTTAATTATTAATTTTATCATACATTTTTTTCTCAATTTAATAACTTTCACCGGTCTATCTATCTCTTATTCATTTTAGGTGACTTTTGTTTTGAGTATTTTATGTTTTTATTTTAAAAATAAAAATAGAAATATGTTTGATTATAATTTAAGAAATATTTTCTAAAATATTTTTAAAAAAACAACTGAAAATAGAAAACAAGAAAAAATTGTTTTCGGTATTTTCAAAAGTTAAAACTATGTAAAAGCTTAATAACAATATTGTAATTATAAAAAAAATTATATACAAATGTATTTTAAATTATATATATAAATATTTTATATATTTTAATAAAATTGATTAAATTTATCAATATTATTTTTTAAAAATAGAAAATATAAGTAAAAACAAACATATTTTCTTAATATTAAAATCTAAAATAAAAATAATTTCATAAAATAATAAAAAAAAAAATCTCAGATCAAATTACAACATTAACTTCGAATTGACTTTTGACCTAATTTTGTGAAAATAACTCGATCAAAATTAAATTTACAAATGTTGTTGCAGTTATACGCATGTTTGTGTGTCGACAAATTTGTACTATAATTAGCAAGCATTTTCCCTTAATAAAAAAACAAAAAGGCCAACCGTTTGATAATTATTCTTTTGGTAATTGTGCAGACTCTCTCATGTTATATATATATATAGTTTAAGCTTTTGTGTTTACTATTATAGAAAATAAATTCATTAACATATTATATTACTTCTTTTTTTTTTTAAGGTATGGCCGTTCGTTCATCCAAGACAAATTTATTAAAAAACAAAACATTACATACAACTCAAGTCTTTATAAAAGATACCAAATAGGGATACAAGAATAACATTAAACATAGAAGTTTCTTGGCTAGCCTCCAATCCTAATTTTGCAAATATATCAGCCAACAAATTAGTCTCACGGGGAGCGTAAAATAGGGAGCGTAAAATAATTCATACTGTTGGGTTTTCCAGCTGCTCTTGCAGATACGATTGTTGAGCGAATCAGATTCAATCGTGATAGATCGAAACCCCTGTTCGTATGCCACTGTTAGAGCTTGGAGGATGGCCAACAACTCTGTTTTATCCACATGACAGTAGGTTATCTTCTGATAGAACCCAAGATAAAATTTCCTCTGTGATCTCGCATTACTCCTCCAATAGCATTTGTCTGTGGGTGGTAAGAACTGTTGCATCACAATTTATGTTGAGAGATCCCTGAGTTGGAGGCCTCCATCCTGCACGGTGGCCAAACTTAACATACTGCACCCCTTATCCTTCATAATTACTTGCATGTTGTGAATATCTTTAAGCTCTCTAACAAGACTCTCAGTAGATGCCACCACCTGATCAACAGAGACAAATTTGCCTTTGAACACAAATTCATCTCATCTTCGCCACAAGCGGTTAAGCATAATTCCAAAAATTTGACTCCACCCGTGAACAATATGATAATGGGCCTTCGTTAAATTTGATAATAGCCACCCATCAAAATCCTGATTTGCAAAAAAGGTTGGGATGCAAGCTGCTCAAAATCTCCTCTAAACACCAATAGTATGAACACAATTTCTCAAGCATGCATCGTGGTTTCCCTCAAATGGTTACAAAGGGGATTACACGAATCATCAACCAGATGCCTAATATATCTCAGGTCATTGGTCAGAAGGATATAGGAAGCTAATTTCCAAAATAAGACACGGATGCGCTCCGATCCTTTCCACTTCCATAGTCGCTCAAAAACAAGGTTACATTGTGAGTTTCTATGGGGTAGAAGAGATTCATACATCGTTTGTAAAGCAGTCTCCATCGACTGTTGTTGCCCATCGCGAAGTATCAACATCTTGATCTCCTCTAAGGGGTCCAATTGCGCATACATTGATTAGCACATCATTAGGCAACAACAATGCTAATTTTTGGATATCCCATGACCCGTATAAGGAAACAAAGAAACATGCTTTATTATCAAAATGAGTAGATTCATTTGCAGTACACCAAGTTAAAAGAGGTCTTCTGCAAGGCACCCAATTATCATACCAAAATTCAATCTCTCTGTCATTGTGTGCTAGCCACAAGATGTTGTTTGTCACATTGCTTCAGGAAGCGGTGATACCTCTCTAAAAATTTGAACATTTCTGAGCTGGGTCGATACGAGGTTTGGTAGCTCCACCATATCTATACTTTGAACGAACAAGTTGGACCCACTTATCATTCTGTCTATTAAGCAGCTTCCATCCCGACTTTGTGAGGAGAGCTAGGTTGGCGTGTCTAGTCTATCGGAGTCCTAGGCCCCCAACCTTTTTTGGTTGGAAAATATTACTCTAGCTCATCCATTGAATCTTCTTCGTTGTTTTAGAGTCATCCCATACAAAGTCCCTGCATTTTCTATCAATTAAATTACAAATAGACACATGCAAAAGGTTAGTTTGCATTACATAAGTAGGCAAGGCCTGCGCAACTGATTTGGCTAAAGTCATCCTCCTTGCAAAAGACAGGGTATCTCTCTTTCAATTGCTCAGTCTGTTTTGGACCTTATCCAAGAGACATTGAAAAGTGTTTTTAGACATAGGACCATGTTGAAGCGAAATGCCTAGATATTTGCCTAAATTACAAGTCCTTTGAAAACCCAAAGCATGAGAAATTTGTTCTTGACATTGCCTATGGACATTAATTGAAAAGAACACTCTAGTTTTGTCCTAGTTAATCTTCTACCCCTAGCTGCTACAAAACAAGTGTAAGATTTTTTATGATTACCTCCACTTGATCGAGAGAGGCTTTCAAAAATAAAAGAAAGTCATCTGCAAACACAAGATAGGCTAGCTCAATTCCACCTCTAGAAATTTGGATGGGCTTCCAAAGATGGTGATTTACAGCCAGCTAAATCAAGTGAAAAAGGCGCTTGAGGCATAGGACAAATAAGTATGGGGAGATGGGGTCACCCTAACGGACACATCTTGATGGTTTGAATTTCTCCAAAACCTCTCCATTTCACATCATGTGCATGATTGGAGAGGACACACACAACCACACGAAAGTAGCAAATGCTTCAAGAAGTCTTATATCATGCAAGGTATCTTTAATGAAATTCTAGTTAAGCCTATCATAAGCTTTCTCCATATCTACTTTGATGACCATCCACCCCTTATTGTCTTTCTTGTGTTTCATAGAGTGTATGACTTTCTGTGTGATAATAATATTATCATGGCTACTGCGGTTGGAATGAAACTAGACTGGCAAGGGGTTAACAAGTTTCTCCATCACAGTTCGCAGCCGTGTAGCAAGGATTTTAGTAATTGTTTTGTAGGAGACATTGCAAAGACTAATAAGCCTCAATTTTTTCATGGACGTGACCGTCTCTACCTTTGGAATAAGAGTGATAAGGGTGGAATTAATAGAAGCTACCTGTTGCGATCCACAAAGATATCTTCTACCATCTTAGAGAAGAATTCCCCCATAATATCTCAGTTGCTTTTATAGAATACAGTTTTTAATCCATCTTTACCTAGCGCTTTGAAGTTGCCCATGGTGAAGATTGCATGTCTAATCTCTATGCAAGAGATAGGATTGCTTAGTAACTTGAAGTCTCCTATCAATAAGGGTGGAAAGCTTTTGACGGTGGGCGGGGTACACTGGGAGTCATCTGCGTACAACTTCATGTAAAAGTGATTAATGAGCCTTTCTAATTCTGTGGGATCCACAATCCAATTGTCTTTATTGTCTTGAATTCTTGATAAGTGACAAATTATTTGTGACATGTATATTTTTGTCATTGTTAATGGAATTATACTAACAAATTATAATTTGGTCACTATTATAATTGAGTTTAATTAGTATGTATTGTTAATATAAAAAAAAATTCTACACTAACATGCAATCACAATCCTTTATTTATGGTAATTTTATTGATTATACACATTAATACTTTAAAAGTTATATAAACAAAGAGTTGTAGTTAAACGTCTATGTAAAACTCTTTTACACTGTAAGTACATACGGATTAAATTCATTATAATTTTGGTCACAACTTATATATAATTGGTGAATATTTTATATCATTAGCAACATTTTGTCACTAAAACCCAATTTCCTTGTCCCTTAAAAAAATAAAAAGCTAAATTTCATCTAGAATTGACCTAATGCCGGAATTGAGAGGAGAATAAAAAGAGTCATAATCTATATCAGTGTTAGTCATATAGGATTTGAAATTTATTAATTTTCATCCTAAAATGTTTCTCAGATATGTATAACTTTCATTCTCACTCGGAATCCCATGTTCCAGAAGTAGCTACGTATTTAGATATGATATATAGCTTTCACGGATGTGATAAATTGATTTATGTCCACATTAGATATAACTTGCAGGTGTTATTAGTAATTTTTACTAAAATATAGTTTTGCTTCGATTATTTTTATATCTCTGATGCATTTCTTTGTTAATCTTGCGTCTCAAATATGGGAGACATGGGAGTGTAATTTTGAACGTAGAATATTATACATTATTTGATTCAACAAATTATGGTATCCACACTTTGGCACAAATTAGAATGTGAAAATATTCTGTTGAGGTTTGTGTCTCTCTAGTGTCTTAATACGTAATGTTGAGGTTTGTGCCTCTCTGTGTCTTTGTAATATTCCCAAAATTTTTAATAACATATATAATTTTAAATTTTATATATTTAGTAAATTTAAATAATATTTAATTATATTATCATAATATCATAGAATTTTCAGTTACAATATTTTATATTTTAAATTTTTAGGATAATATTATATTATTATTATTAAATAAAAAATTTAATATGTAATTTTAAATTTTTAAAATATATTGTAAAAATAAAATAATAGAAATAAATTTATAATAAATTTGAATCTTTAAAGTTATATAAAGTAAAAACGGTTAACCTTAAGAACTACTATATAATTTATATATATATATATATATATATATATATATATAAAAAGAAAAAAAAGGGTAAATCTTCAGACTGATATATAACAAATTAACATTGATCTATAACCAAGTAAAAGAGAAAACTAGATACTTGAAATGTAACTATGTAATGATGGAAAAATTTTGTACTTGACCATCTCAAATTTATAAATAGAGGTTGGTAATGTTAAAAAGGGTGAGGGAAGAACTTGAGAAAGAAAACTAAAAACTACAGTGATATTAAGTGTGTATTTGGAGAAAAAAAATTTAAAATTTTGTATTATTGCAATTATTAATATAAGAAGGAGATATTTATTATTTTTTTATACTTACTTATTTTTTTATTTTATATTATTTTTAATTATAATTATTTAGTCAAGTGTCTTTAACCTCATTTTATTTTATTTTATGTTACTTTTAATTATACTTATTTAGCGAGATGTTTCTAGTTTCGTTTTATTTATTATTTTGTGTTACTTTTAACCATAATTGTTTGGTTTGATGTTCGTAATCTTATTTGGGTTATTAAATTAGTTATTTTTTTTTAAAAAAAATATTAGTTAACCATTTTATTTTAAAGGTAATGGTTTTTTATATTAATTCTTATATATTAAAAAATTTAAATTAATAATAATAAAAGTTTTAATGTGTAACTAAAGATTTGAATGAATTTGTAGTTGAAAGATTGTTTTTGAATATTTAAATAAGTAAATATTTACGATGAAATATTCTTGTATTTTTTAAAAACTATGGTAAAAAAAACTCTTTTATTCTGACTAATCACTATAAAAATAATTCAAATTTCTCTAAATAAGAAATAAAAAAAATAAATGAATTATTATAAACAAATATGTATATATATATATATATATTTAAATTATTATTATTTAAATTATTTACATGATATATGTTCTCAAACCTTTATTTTTCTTGTCTCTTATATATATAAAAAAAAATATAGTAATACAAATTTAAAATATGGACGTGCTTAATTACCTAAACCCTTTTAAAAATAAATATTCAATCATGGTTATCAAAAAAGAAAACAAGAAATTAATAGTTATTTTAAAAACACAATTTATTATTTATTTTGATTTATTATGTTGTAAAAATGTTTATTTGTATGTTATTTATAGATTTTTTATAGGTCAAATATTAATATTATTAGTAATGTTAGTTTTTGTTAGTAATGAGGATAGAACTCACAATCTTTTCTCATTTTCCTCCTTCCTTAACCAACCAAGTCACCTTATATCTCTTGTTATTTACACATATTATTTTATTATATATTTTTTTAATAAACAAAATATTTATTTGATGGCACAAGAAGTGTGCATAACATAGTCAATACAAATAAGCTGGCATTTGAAACCAACGTCATTTACGTAGCCTTAGAAAAAAAAATAGTATTCGTTTCCTTTGACCTATGTTACCTTGGTTTTTACAGAATGTTACTACCCTTAACTCAATTAACTGCATCCTTCCCATCAATTGATTATTGATTTTTAAGTTGTGTTTATGCTTTGATACATAGTCTTGGCTCTAAGATAGATTCAATTGAAGTTCTCACACTAACAAATAACAAATTCCAACTCTAGGAATGTTTATACACCAATTCCATGATGTCATCTATGCCCAAATTTTTTTTCTTGAAACACAAAATTCGTGCCCAACATATAGCCTAAATACCAGAACACCAAACGCTAACCAGTGCATTCTTTAACTTGCCATAAACTAAACCCAAAAATTGAATATAGTGATCTTTCATTCTGCGATGAGGTGTTATAACCAACTCTCACCGTTTAAGAATTGCATGCCATATAGCTTTGCTACACTGAAAGGAAATATGATCATCTGATTCCACTACTTTCCCACATTTAGCGCACATTTGTTGTTCTGCATTGAACACATCCCTTCATGTTAGATTTTTCTTTTATGGTAATATTTTTTTTGCAAGTTGCCAAGCAAGAGTTATGACCTTAAGAGGTGTCTTTTGTTTCCAAATATCCTTATAGAATTGTTGTGTTGGTTGATTATTTTTATATGAAGTAATAGACTCTTATATATGGAAGTTTAGTGATAGATATCTAATTACCTATTCTTACATATGTAAACTAGATCAATTATCCTAATTCTTTCTCATTTAAGACCTTGTTTTTCTTTATTTTCTTAATATTAGATTTATTTAGAAAATTAGTTTTAGGTTTACATTTATGCATATTTTACTTTTTTTTTTCTAAGAAAGGTTTTGAGAAGGACCAAGTGAATGTGAGATGATTTGGGTTTTTTTGGTGTTGTAGCAGCATCTTGGCGACCAGTAGCCAGGCTTGCATCGCCTAATGTTGTTTGAAAGAGAGTTATTATTTTTTGCATCTTCATGCCCACTGCTCATGAAGCCAGTGCCAACACTCAAATTAATTGACCACCCAAGTTTGTCTTGACATCCAACGGTCACTTTATCACCACTGGGTGGCAATGTTGTTGCTTAATGGCTTTTTAAAGGCGCATCTTTTGTTCTGAATAAAGATTACACACCCTAGTTAACCTAGAGCATGCTCCAGAGTTCGTTTCTTCCATTCATTCTTCGTATTTACTTCCTTTTTTTGTATCTCCCATCAATTGATCGTGTTTTCCATCCCTATGGTCAGCTTGGATCATCATTGGTTGGGGTTTGATGTAACTATACCTAATAGTGTATATTTTGTTCTTTTAATCAAACTTTATTATTCATTGTTTGTATTCTTCTTTATCCTATGCTTTATTTCTTTATTTTTTGTGAATTTTACTTGTTAAATGAGTTTGAGAAAGAATTTTAGCTTGTAAAATAAGAAGAGCTTCCGATAGGGCTTATTTATTGTTTGAGAGAGAGTAAAATCTATTGGTCATGTTATACTCTTTTTCTTAATGCAAATTATTTGACTTTAAGTTATGTAAGAGATTGATAACTTAAATCCCAAATAGCTTAGTCTCTTGCTTGCGAGAGATTGAGGTTATGTGTATTTTTATGGGTGATGGAAACATGAGTAGTAAACAATGAAAGGGTTAATGGTTCTCACAAGAAAAAATTCTTTTTTTCTTTAGATTTTACAAAACTAAAAAAAGGCAATTGTGTTTACATTATCATCTTAGTCAAAGATGAAATTTATGTCGACTTTTGTCCGTCGTGGCAGTTATGGAAGGTGTTTTTATTCATTTTATTGCATTGTAAAGTCATATATATTATGTTTGCTAATAAGAAGTTTGATATGTTAGGGCAAAAAACACGTATCCAACAAACTTTATTTTAATTATATTCATAAGAAAAATATATCATAAATAAACAATAACACTAAAGCAAAAAAAAAACATAATAACTTTATTTTTTGTTGACGTGATTCACACTTCATATCTACATTAACTACAAGTTTTTAGTTAAGGACTATTGGAAAACCACAAACTTTTCTCATCTATTTTTTGTTTACATAGTTTACACTCATGCTTACATTCATCTCAAGTTTTTGAAATTATTAAAAAACTTGCAAACTCTTTTTTCACATCGTAACCTCTTCTCTAACTTAGGGTGGTGACTCCCTCTTCGAGTTGAGTGGTTTTTCTTATCTCAGAAACTTTATTTATAAACCTAACATCCTAATTTTAAATGAGAAAACAAATCTCTATTTTACAAATAATATTTTTAAAATCTAAACAAATCCTAAAAATAAAACAATATCTAGAGATTTGAAATTAAAACAATTTGAATTGTTTTCCCAATATGACATTGGTGTGTGCAATTTGAATGGATTTGCTCAGAATTGACATTGGTGTCTCAATTCATGTCCTAATCAATTAATAAACATCATATTATTTAATAAGTTATATAAAATATAAAAAACTTATAAAAAATCATTAAATAACATGACATTTATTAATTAGTGGAAATACGGAATGAGATGAATTTGGAACAGAAGATTTTCATCCCATGAATTAAGTAATGAATTAGGTTTTTCTCATAATCTGGATGGGAGAAGGATTGGACTTACAGGATAGAAATTCTTTGTCTCCAAATCATATTTTGTTTCATGTCCTCACCAATCATAAAATGTATATAATTTAATAATTTCTTTATTATAAATATTGTTATATTTTATGTAGCTTAGCAAATTACAAGTGGATTGGAATAATGCAACAATTCGAGTTTTGTAATTTTGACATCGATGGTCATATATATCTTATGGTCCTCTTAATTTTTTTTATCGTGCTTTCTAATAAGAGTTTAAGATAATGTTAGAGGTTTATAATAACTCAAGTATCTTGTTCAATCAATTGAGTTAGATCCCTTGACTCTTAATGTTTATTAATAAATTTTGTTTTTGTCTTTTTTTTTAAAAATGATATCAAGATTAATTGGTTAAAATGAAATAAAATACAAAATATTTAAATTAAATTTTTTTGGTAAATAAAAAACATATTGAATAAAATATATTATTATTTTTAATTAGTATTGTTATTGTTGTTAGTGTTGTGGTCTGTATTGTTGTTGTTGCTCAAGGGAGACCAATTGGCAAAAGTTGCAAAATATGTGTTGTATGCAGGTAATTAGTACCTTCTTTCGACTCTATATATCAAACACTTTGTTTTTTTCTCAAGAAACTCTAGCTAACACTTAAATTCCCCATTTGTATTATTTTCTATCTATCTTGTTGCCCGACCCAATTAGGGATGAAAATAATAATTGTACAGTATCAACCCGAATGCATTTCAATTTTACAGATATTATCTCTTTTTACCAAATATGGGTATGAGTATTTTATTATCTTCTTTTATTTATCTCTCTATTCATAAGTTATAATTATAATAATTATATAATAGATTTAAATTTATACATTTAATTATTTTTTTTATTATTTATTATTCTTTATAACTATTTTAATTAAAAATATAATAAATAACTTAATATATAATTTATTTAATAATAAAAATTAAATTAAAATTATAAAAATAATATAAAAAGGATAGTTTCATTTAACACCCCTCATTTGCTATTCACACCCCATAGTGTTTACAATTTTGTATAAAATCCCAATATGTCCCCATCCTCCTTTATCCTAATTTTTTTATAGAGTAGTCACCTAGGTTTCATGGCTGCATGTAAACATTTGCTTACCTTTTTGAAAGAGCATGTTAGTTTCTCCATTTTTGTTTAAGGTTTAGGGTAAATGAAGACACTAATGTATTTTTTCAAAAAGGTGAACAGAGGTACGCACACAGTCATTATGTCTGGGTTAGTGCTCTATAAAAAAATTAAGGTATAAGAAGGTGAGAGTATGTTGGAGTTTTGTACAAAATTATAAACACTTGGAAGTGCTAATAGCAAATAATGGAGTGCTAAATATTACCTTAAAATATATATGATCTAAATTAGATAAAAAATTGGGGTTTTAGTTTTAAAATTTCATATTCATTCTATTTAAATTTAAACTAAAAGCGGTTCTAAGTTGTCATCCCTATACCCAATGTATTTATGTGAGTATAAGTAGCAATTATTGTCAAAATATACATAATTAGAAAACTCACACATTTTTATCATTTTACTCTAAACAATATAATATTTTTTTAAACATTAAGGGCACTATAATACTAAAAAGAACTGTGAGCATAATATTTTTTTAAAAGTAAGGATGTCATGTATATTTATACTATTAATAAAGGAAATACCTCTTTTTATGTCTATTTTTCAATATACATATACTTTACCACTAGATCAACCTTATAACTTTAAGTAAAAAATTACTTTAAAATATTGATATCCAACATATATAATTGTCCAATTATATCTATTATGTATAATATATGATATTATATTATATACTATAAATAAAGGGAATTTTGATGTCTATTTTTCAAACTACATATTCTACCCTTACACTTATTTTAAAATTAAAAAAATAAAATCATAAGAGGGACTTGAATTCATAACCTCTTTTTCCCAAAGATATACTTTACCACTATGTCAACCTTATAACTTTAAGCAAAAAATTACTTTAAAATATTGATATCCAACATACATAATTTTTCAATTATATCTATGATGTATAATATATAATATTATATTATATATTATATCTATACTATTAATAAATTTATACTATTAATAAAGGGAATACCCCTTTTTTATGTTTACTTTTTAGAATACGTATTCTATCCCTACACCTATTTTAAAATTAAAAAAAAAATAAATTAATTTGTCATAAGAGGGACTTGAACACAAAGCCTCTTATTTCCTAAAGATATACTTTGCCACAAGACCAACCTTATAACTTTAAGTAAAAAATTACTTTAAAATATTGATATCCAACATATGTAATTGTCCAATTATATCTATAATGTACAATATATGATATTATATTATATACTATATCTATACTATTAATAAATGAAATACCATTTTTTTATGTCCACTTTTCAAAATACATGTTATGAACTTCTCGCTATTAATATATGCTTACATTTCATGATAAATATTTTTAATAAACATGCAAATTCACATTACGACAATATTTTGAGTTCTATTCCAATTCTTTTCTTTTTATTTTTTCATATTCATTGCACATTTGACATATCTATTGATGATCTGACATGTTTTTATCATGTTATCATAAACAAAAAATATAAAATTAACAAATTATATTTCAAAACATGTCACATAACAATTTATATTTATAATATAAAATTTTACAAAAGATGTCACACTTGAGTTTTCGCTAGTAAGAATAAAAAAACAAAGTTATTTCATGCAATTTGATAAAATTTTACAAAAATGAATGAAAAAAAGATGTATTGAAATTTATTATTTTCTCATCATAGCACACATTTTTTATAAGCTGTCATCATATAGCACACATTTATTATAAGGTCTAATAATGATATATAGCACACATATACATTATTAAAGACAATCTTTATTCTGATATCTTGACCAACGACAATTAATCTATGGCTTCCCACAACCTGGCCATTTAACAGTGCGAGGAGAAAGGGTCTTGAGGACTGGATTTCTCTCAAAGAAATTTGTGGGCCTCAATTCAAATCCAGTGTTCAATAAGGGCATTATTGGAAAATCCTCTTGGCATGGAACATGATGAATTCCCACTACGTACCACAACACAATATCCCTGTTCTCAATACTCCTATTTCTGCAATTTTTCCAATTTCAAAACAAATCTTAATCACAGAAAATAAATAAAATTTTAACTCATACCAAGAAAGTTAACGACTGAAATCACTACTTGTTAAGGATTTCAATTAAATCAAAATGGCTAAAATATATCTATTTTCTCTTATATTTTTTCTCCTTTACTGTTAAAAAGTTTTTTATCGTGTTAAAGAAATGAGTTTAATTGGTATATATTGTTAGTGTAAAAGATAGATTTTTACACTGACATTCAATCATGATTTTTTTATTTATGTGACTTTTAAAGTAATAATGAGGAAAGCTAATAAAATTTACGAAGAGTTGTGGTTGAATGATGTTAGTGTAAAAATCTTTATACCGACAATATATACCAATTAAACTATAAAGAAATATGATTATAAAAATTTTTATATTGATAGATTAAATTAAAACTTGTCATCTTTAATATAGATACTACAATTTTAAATGAATATAACTATAAGGATTAAATGAATTAATAATTAAGATATTAAATAATTCCCAATTAAAATATTTTATTTTTAAATATTTTTAATATAAAAAATCACTATAAAGACTATAGATAAATAATTTAACTAATGAAAATGATATCCAATTAAATATTTTTCTAAAAAATGCTACTTTCAAGATTTTTAATTTTTATATCAATTGCTTATAGTTTCTATTGAATTAACAAAAAAAATACAGCTTATAAAAAAACAAAAAAAAACTAAAGAAATACAATTTAACGAGTAAACTACATAATTTTTTCTTATTACATCTAAAATTTTTCCATTTTTTTAATCATATAATTTTTATTTTTTTTTTTTACTTTTATGATACTGATTTTTCCTAAAGTTTTATTTTCATTATATTGAGCTCTCTTAAGCCAAAAAATACTACACTAAATCCCTTAGGGCTAAAAGTAATGTAAAAAAGGATTATAGCTGTACGAAAGAAAGGTAAACCTTAAAGGAATATGTGTAATTTACTAAAATTGACTAACAAGTGTGTGGAATGTTGTTGTAAATCCTTTCTATTTTTATTAATTCATTCTCACAAATAAAATATAAAAGAAAATATAAACATCTTTGGTTGATTATGAAGTTCAGTGACTTACTGTTGAGTCCAAACGGCCAATGTATCATCTCCATGACTCTGATCAACAAAAAGTCCACCAGCCCATTTTTCAGTCTTATTGTAAGGAGTAACCCAAATATTATAATTTGTGAAAGCACCACGTATTTGAGGGTAATCATCTTTTGTTAGAAGAGGGTGAATGGCTGCATTTGGAATCAAACGGTACCCCACCTCATTACCAATTGAAGTCTTTTTATTAGGATTCACAATTGCCAACTCAGATGGACTGAACCCTAATTTCATCTTTGCATCAGATTCAGTTTTAACAATTTCACCACTAGTAGTCCAATAGCTTTTCCTTTTCGAACTGTTGTCAATTACTTTCACAGTCTTGAGATTGGTCTTAAAAAAAGAGTTATCCACACCATCAATATCAAAATCAAGATGATATATATAGTAATGGTCATGGTAAACACCAATGGTGTTTTCTGAAACTAATGCACCATGTTGGTCTTCCTTGATCTGATCATTGTTAGTAATATTCACTGCCTTGACTCCCAACATGCCTGAAAGTGATATCTGTTGGAACATGCTTAAATTTTAGTTGACAAGGATTTATCCATCATTTTACTTATACACATTTATGAATTAATAATTTCTCATCAATCATTAAGATATCAACATTCTTAGAGCATGTTTGAGAAATCAACATTCTTAGAGCATATTTGAGAAATCAACATTTAAGTTATTTTGGAAATATTTACACTGTTTGTACAATAAATGTAATATTTTGTGAAAAAATATGTTTCTTTTATAATGTTAAAGATTTTTAATTCATAATTATTTTTTATTTTAAGTTACTTTTATCCTATTTTATCTTGTAAAATATGAGTTTTTATTAGGGTTTCCAACACTAGAGTAAAGAATTGGCCTAGGACTAGTTAGACCCTTAGAAAACTAGGGTAACCAAACAATTTCTCTTAACACTCCTTCCTTTTTTTATTCACACCCCCCAAAACATAAAACACTAAGAATATTTTATTTTTAAACCTTGATTATCTTTTCTATTAATGTGTTTTTGTGTCTCTGCATGATCTTGCTTGGTTACTCCCCTTGTGTGCTAAATATCGACTTCTACATTGTGTCCTGTTGTATCTAAAATTATTGGATGTTTTTCCAAGTCTTTAAAGTATTGTTCGATGATTTAAGCATTATTTAGAAAGGGGAAACAAAATTTTGTTCAAATATGACTTTCTTGACTTTGTTTTTGGTTGATTAAGATTTGTTTGAAGTGTCTTGCATCAACAAATCCGGAACACAAAATAATTAATGTTTTTTGTGAATCAGTTTATCTAAAACATGAATATGATATTACAAATCCAGATGAGCCAATCTGAAATGCTAAATCACATGATCCTTACATGATGTATTCTAGATCAGTTGATCCAAATTGCGTTATGTAAATTTTGGATCTGGTTGTCTAAAATAAAATTAGCCATGTTTTGTTGTTAAATTCTAAATCACATTAACCAGAATTAACATAATATATTTCGAAAGGGTACCACCCCATTACCATGCCTAACTCATATGGGATCCAACTATGATTGACTTATTACTTTAAGCTAGTAGTGACACACATAAAAAAGAATCAGAACTTACCGCAGGTTTGATTGAACCACTTAACTTGAACTCCCAATCTATTACATTGTCATAATTGCCAACAGTAACCACTGATCTAACAATTAGACTCACATCAGATCTAACTTCTCTTATCTGAAAATAAATAAATAAACCATGTTTAATTTAAATTCCAAAAAAATTACATAAATATATAAAAAATAATAAGAATTCACATACATGTGGAAAAAGCTTTATTAAAAGCTTTGACTATTACACATATATAAGATTGAGGCAGTAGTAGAAGGCCATACTACTACATGCACATGTACAGAAATGATAAAAATTATAAAAGTAGTTATTAAAAATTATCATAATTAAGTTAAATTAAAATCATAATAAATAATACTTTAAAATTATGGCAATTATAAAAGTAGACATACCTAAAATGAAATTCTATAATAAAACGAAGGTATGAAAGAGTTTTACGTTGTCAATTAATTTTTTTAAAAATATTATAAAATCAATGATTTTATTGTCATAATAATTTATGATGAAGTTACAATATGATTTTTTACTTTACTAGATTGTTTTAACTTTTAATTAAACTTTTTTATATATATGAAAATGTTAGTTGTTAACATGTTAGTTAAAATTGGAAACCTCAATATATTTTTCTCCACAAGTAGACTTTGCAAGTAGATCAACCTTATAACTCCTATTTTTAATTAAATTCTTAAGTTTATATTGATTATACTTTATTATATAAATAATTTAGAGTTTAAGACATTGATAGTGTAACAGTGTAAAAGAGTTTTACAGTGAAATTCATTCATAACTGTTTATTTATATGACTTTTAAAATATTAATTAGTAAAGTCAACAAACTTATTATAAATTAATTATTGTGATTTAATGACAGTGTAAGGGCATATTAATTATACTCATAAAATAAATTATTTTGAACTTATATATATACTTTTTAAAATAGTATTGTCAAACATATTTTCTCCTTTACCTTCATTTGTTTTACTATGAACCTATAAAATTATATACAGTGAAAAATCTCATGGTATTTTTCATTGTGATGTCAAAATAAACTTACCAAATTATAGGGAACACCTGTTTCAGTGTGACGCCAACTGATGCCACCATATTGTTCAAACACACAAATTGCATTCCTCAAGAGTTGAGGGCTACCATCTTGGCTAACATGATACGCATCTAAGAATTGTGCGTGTGGAGGACAATCATGGAAAGGCTCCAAAGAAACCATATTTTCACCAAATCCATATTCACCAGAATCAAAGAAAGTCTTATAATACCAATCCTCAGTTGGATCTTGGTATGGAACGAATAGTTCTGAAATATATCCTCTATACAACACTGAACGTGATTTATGTATCTCAGAATCGTAAACTGATGCAGTTGAAATTATTACTCCAGCACGCATGTCATAGCCTATATGAAATTTCCAATTGGCCCAACTAAACAAATCATGTAATACAAAAGTCAAAACACAAACCATGAACAAATATGAATGAATATAGGAATTAATGTGGAACTTAATAACATAAGAATGTGAAACTTATTGAAACTTAAACACAACATCTGTCAACACAAAGCCCATCATGATAAAACTTATAACAATAATGGTGGTGAGTAGCTCATGCTAGCAATACCAATGTTAGTCAAGATAATCATAATAGTAGCAATCACACTTACGGTAGGTGGAATTAGTCATCATGAAAGTGAATGCGATAATAATGATAAAGATAGTCATAAAAAGTGGTGGTAATGTGAGTAATATTTTATTAGAAACAATATATTTACTCAGAAACCTAAATATAGTATTATAGACAAATTATAAATTATTTTTTTTTATAAACCAACAAGTATTATTAATAAGAGAAATGTGAGTGTGATAAAATTTACATTAACATTAAATCACGATATATTATTTATTATAAGTTTGTTGACTTTATTATTTTAAAAGTTATATAAATTAAGAATTACTATTGAACGTTATTATAAAATTCTTTTACACGTTAAGTGCATACTAATTAAACTCTATTAATAATAAAAAACATAAGGAATGTATTTTGTTCTGCATTGACCTTAAACAATTATAAATAATTCACTTTTTAAAGAGTTTACAGAATTGGCCTAAAATTTTATTAAAGTATAGCTAATTAATTAGAAATTTTTTGAAATATAATTTTAAAATAATTATTACAAAAATTATCATAGAAATCATATATACAAAGAATTTTTGGTTAGTTTCAACCCATATCTCTAATTTTATTTATATTCTAAATTAAATTATTATCCAATTAAAAAAACAAGTAATTAATCGGTCTATCTTGGTTATGTTTACGTATGTTAAATGAATAAATTTCTAAAAAAGACTTATAAATAATAAAATATGTTTTATAAAATAAAATTAACTTATATATATCTTAAAATTTTACTTTTCAAGAAGTTAATGCGGGAGACATATATTATAAACTATTTTTTTGTGTGAAAAAATTAATTATTTTTTTCTTTTCAAATAGTTATTTTAAGGGGAAATAATTCAAAACATATTCTAGTGGTTTATAATTTTGATAATTTTCTAAGCATGTAAATACCTGACACTGTGTTCTTTGATAGTGAACCCTGGTCCTTCTGGTTGATATGAAGTGAAAGGATGAAGTCTAGGACCAAATGGTGGCTTCATATGTGAAGCTCGATATTCGGTGTTTTCTACCTTAGGAACAACCTCAACAACATTATCACGATACTCAACAATCTTCATTAGGTCAAGATCAACCAAAATTTTCATTCCATTAAGGGGTCGAACGTAACCATTTAGAGTTCCGTTCAACAAGAAACACTCTAATCTCGAAACTCTTTTGCTCTTCGTTTCTCCAAACCAACCAATGGGGAAACCAGAGCATACAACCTCAGACAAGTCCAAACCCCTTTTTTTTATGGACTCAATAAAGGGACCATACTTGAGAGGCAATTGTCCGACCTTGTCTAGTTCGTCCGAGGTTAAAGGTGGAAAACCGTTTTCATTGTGTATTTTATCTGTGATGATCACAAAAGATACAAGGTTGATGGTAAGTTCATGAAGTTCGGAATTGATAATGATTATCACGAAGGCGTTGCGCGGGATTTTGACCTTGGTTAAGTGCCATTTGAGGACTTCAGCCTTGTCAGGGTCCTCAAGGCCAACATAGTGAAAAAAGACACAGTTAGTTGGTGTTAGGTACTTTTTTAAGACTATGGTTTGGATAAGAGTGATTTCTTGTTTTGTTAAAGGGTCTAATGGATGTGTCAATTGTAATGGGTCAATGGGAACTCCACCTTCCACTTGGAAGAAGGAGGACAAGAATAAGAGTGTGAATAGGAAAAATAAATGGAAAGGTTTCATAATGAAAAATGTGGCATTCACTTGGTGAGTATGACAATGAGTTACTCACACTCTCTTTATATAGAGATGAAAGTGATAACTTTATAAAAGTAGGATAACATGAAATGCAAAGTGTGTAGAATGAAATGAGATTTATCAACATGATATTATTAAAAAATATATACCGACAAGTTATTAATATGAGTGGTATCGTAGTCGATCTCCTTAAGTAAAATCTCGGGTTTGAATCTTATGTACTTAAAAATGTGGTTAGAAAGAAAAATTTCACTAAAGGTGATCAAACAAATTCCTTAATATAGATTAGTCATCAATGATAAAACTAGTAAATAGTTTATACTAATAACATGGTTATATATATAAAAGAGTTTAAGATTTGTTACCTCCAAATAATGATATATGAAAAAGAAGGTCATATTAAAAAATAGAATTTAAACTTATGAACGGATAGAGTAAAAGAGTTTTACACTAATATCTAATTATAACTTTTCATTTATATAACTTAAAAATAATTAATTAATAAAGTTAATAAACTTATTATATATATAAAAGATTATAATTAAATATTATTATAAAACTTTTTACACTAGTTTTGCATGACTCTTTAATTTTCTCCTAAAAGTAACATGTCAAAATGCCAACTTTACTTGTTAAATCATGATGGTAAAAAAAATGTAATTGCCAAATATTTGAAGCCAACGTTTTTTCATCTACAATGATTCTCTCGAATTCAGTGATGTGTCTATGATGATTTAATTGTATTGTCGACCAGATATAAACTATATAAATAATAAAATATTGAGTGGTGCTAAAGTAAAGGATAGAAAATATCTTCTATATTGTAGCAAGACATCTAAGTGATGGATATATTATTTTTACGTATGAAAGATGATTTTAGTTGGAAAGGTAGACGCTATAAATAGTTTAGACTTAAAAATAAGAATAAAATATGCTACGTAGTAAAGATATTTGAATATTTTAGGCTAATATATAATGTTATATATTAATTTAATAGTGAAGGTAATTTAACTGAGAATTTGCATCCATGATAATTAACCTTGATTATATTTAATTTATTAGTAGTATAAAAAGTAGTTGTGTATTTTTTTTAGATAATCGTCATCTATAATAATCTTACCTTTTAAAATTCAACTGATGATCGATTTGGTTAATAGATTGTGTTACCAAGTCATTGGTCAAATAACTAAGTTATTAATTGACTCGTATGACATAACTTATATTTATTAGTATATAAATTTTTTTATATTTATATTAAAATAAAAAAAACTTTACTTATAAATAAAATATCAAATATTTAAAATAATTAACTATGTGTGCTTCTCTTTGTAAATAAAAGAAAATATATAGACTGGTCAAGCACAATAAAATAAACACACAATATCAAAATCAAATCAACAATTTCATAATAATAACGAAACAAAACTTGCAAGATAAAAAGAGAACATACAATAACAAAGAAAATATAGTTGACAGCATATTAATTGAAAAAATAATAATTAATTAATAAAATAAATTTATTTTGTGATTAATTTAAAAAAAGAAGAGAAATTAAATGAATCAATACTGGGTTTTTGGTTCAATCTTATCGGGTCAACGATTTATATTGAGTCATATTAAATCAAACTAGATTAATAACATGAATGATTGGATAATTAATTCAACTTAATTAAATCATTAATCTGCAACCAAATGTTGCAACATGCCAGACCCGCCCATATTTTTAATTTTGATAATAACCATATTTAGTTTTTAAACCCTTACTACATTATTTAGTTACCAGTAGTCATCTAACTAGTTAGTTAGATAAAACTTTTTTTTCCTAGCATCAGAAAAAATACTTTAATTTTAGTTTTTTTTTATTTTTTTATCTTTAAAAAAATTATCTGACTATTTAATAATTTTTAGTAATTTATAGCATTTTTAATTTGAATCGCTATTTTAAGTAATATTTTTTAAAATATTAGTTTCTGACTTGAGTTTTTTATGTTATTTATGTCTTATATTAGATTTATTGTTTGATATTTTTTTAAGAAAGTAAAAATTTATTATTTCTTTGTTTCTTTTTTTTTACATTTTAATTATTGATAATTTTGTAAAATATTTATTATTGAATAAGTTATTTTAATAACTTTCACTGGCTTATCTACTATTCTTTTTAACTTCTAACTAACATTTTACCTAATTTTGTAAAACATATATAAGTCGATCAAAGTTAAATTTACGAATGTTGTTGCAGTTATATATGCATGTTTGTCTGTTGTCGACAAATTTGTACTAACAAGGTTTTTCCCATAGTTATTTTCATGGTAATTGTGCAGACTCTTCATGCTATATATACTTTAATTTTCATCCTAAAATGTTTGTCATACTAAGTAGGTATGTGTAACTTCTCACTCGGAATCCCATGTTCCAGAAAGAACTAGCCACGTATCAGAATGTGCACCATTCATGCATGTGATAAATTCATTTATGTCGGCAATTTTAAAAAGATGACATTAGATATAGCTTTTCAGATGTTATTTGTATTTTTTAATCAAAAATAGTTTTACTTCGACTACTTTTATATCTCTTTAACACATTTATTTATTCATCTTGTGTGTCAAGTACGGCTTAAGTTTCATTTTTTTTTCTTCACCCGTCAGAAAATTATATGTTATTTAGTGAATTTTTTTAATTTTTTATATAATTTATTAAATATGTTATTAACGAGAACAAAAATTGAAATCCAATTTTGAAATAGAGAATTTTCATCCACCGTATATAAATTGTGCAAACTCGGATATACACGTCTTGGACTATAAAAACCATCTATCTCATTTTGTATTTTTTTTTATTAAAATCTGATGTTATTTAATAAGTCATACTTAATTTTTTATAATTTTCTTTTTATTTTTTAATTGCTCATCATCTTGTGCAGGTTTGTACTTTTTTTTCAGTCATTAATTATGGAAACATTTAAGAGTATGAAAGTGATTTTAAGTTGTATGTTACTAAGAATAAATTATGGTTATTATTAGCAATTTTGGTTGAAATTTGATTAAATGAAAATCTAAGTTTCTTAAAAATGAAAATAAAAAATTGACTATATTAAATTTTAATTTTAATTGATATATATTATTTGTAAAGTTAAAAATATTATTATAATCGGAATGCATTAAAAATGAGAATTAAAGAAAATTAATTTAAATTAATATTTTAGGCCGGTTTAAAATGATTTAACATTTTAAATCAAAAATATTTTTTTATTTTAATTTAGAAATAATATTAATGGCTTATTAAAGATTTATAATAAAGAATTCAAATTATATATGCATATACTTAATTTAACTTGTTATTAATTAAATCTTAATAAGACAATTTAAAATATTTGTAGCCATTATGAGACTAGTCATAATGAATCTAGCCATTAAAAAATAGTCATTAAAAAATTAGCTTATAAAATAATTGTTTTTAATGAAAAATACCTCAGTATAAATCGCTATAAACCTTCTAAAATTTTTTTTATGAACTTTGTTGAGTATTCTAGCAGCTTCTGGAACAGGGAAAGAAGGAAGACTTGCAAGAGAGGACTCTAACGCTCAAGTTAGTAAATGAGCAAGATAGAGAAGGTGAAAAGAGGTTGAAGTGTAATAAATTTTCCTGAATGAGTAAATGACACATACCTCTTACCTTGTATTTATAGTAAAAAAATGTAGTTGTTACCTAACGATCATTACCTACTCTCCTTGGTGTATCCCTTTTACCCAGTGTGTTTGACTTTTATCTAGCAAGTACTTTGTAGATTCTACTCATCTTTATTGAGAATAACGCTAATTAGTGATTATGTTAATTTATCTTCTTGGTTAATTTAGCTAATTGATTGATTATTTGTAAGAGCTCGGATTTCGGCAAAGCCGAAATCCTTCCTCGCTTTGGGAGGGGTTATGCTATATTTCAGATTTCGGTTGTACTGAAGTCTCTTTATTTGGCGCTTTTATTCTTATTTGAAATCTTTCTGTTCTTCTATTTATGTGCTTTTTGATTTTTGACAATGCCGAAATCCGAAGTCCTTTGATGGATTTTTAGGTCCTACTCCTCTTGGTGATTATACACTTGCCCCCAGGCTTCAGCCGAAGTGTGAAGCATAAAGGTAGAGTCTTCCATAAAGGGAGACACCTAATACTTTGGATTTTTTACCCTAGGCCGAAATACCGAGGGTGGGAAAACAAATTCTCTTCCCTCAGGTACTGATGCAACCCTCCTTGGTTGCTTGGCTCCCCAAGATCCATTCCTTGGAAAGTCATAAAGAAGATGGCGTGATGGATGAGACTTGAGAGGTAGATGGAGGCACCGCAAAATAATTTGATAAGCCTAGAAGGGAGGTGTTTTCCCCAACGGAAGGAACCTTTGATAAAAACACTAAAGGATGCTCTCAAAAGTGAGAAGAAAGGGACACTCAAGAAGAAGCAACAACTCTCAAATTTTATGAACTCAGGTGTAAAAATTACAAGAGGTGAAAAGGTCTATTTATAGGATGGGAGGCTAGCCTTGGCAGTGTAAAATGGAGGGAGAATTCAAGTAGGATTCAAATTCAAACAATTAGTACATGCTCCCAAATTCATGGATCGTAGAACTAACTAAGTACCATGTAGGATGCCATGTGGCCAATGTGGAATTCGGCGCCTATTAGGGGGAACAAGGGCCCCACCTTGTCTCCTCCATGTTTCATGTGCTAACTAATTGGGGTTTAATTAGAAAAGAGGGGTGTGGTTAATAAAACAACCCACCAATACCCCTAAATGGCCCAATTAGTTAATACACTCCACATTAAGACTAAGCACACCTCCTATCCTAATCCTATGAAAATAAATGCCTAAATACAAGACCAAAAGGAAAGGATAGACTACTCCACTTAGGGAAAGAAAAAAACTAAATACAAGATACAAAACAAGAGGAATAAGGTATAATTCCAATGCACATGAGGAGGTGAGGTCTTCCTCCATCCACTCTAACCATGTCCTCCTCTATCCTCCTAACCATGGCCCTAGTAATAGGTCCCTTGCTAGGGAGGATCACATCATCTCCTCCCCCTTAAGAAGGATTTGACCTCAAATCCTAAGGGTCTTCTTCATCGTCAGCACCTGCAAAAGGAGATATATCACATACATTAAAAGTAGGGCTGAGACCATATTCCAAAGGGAGATTTAAGATGTATGTATTATTGTTCACCCGCTCCAGGATCTGAAAAGGCCCATCTCTTTGAGGGTTAAGTTTGGGTTTCCTTTGAGCAGCAAAGCGATCTTTCCTCAGATGAAGCCAAACCCAATCCCCTTATTGAAGATAACTTCCTTTCTCCCCCTATTAGCTGAGGCAATATACCCTTTAGATTTTTGTTCAATGTTAGCTTTGACCCTCTCATGTAACTTTTTAACAAAATCTGGTCTTGCCTCCCATATTTATGAAAAGAGTGAGAAATGGGGAGAGGTAAGAGATCCAAAGGAGTGAGAAGGTTGAAGTCATAGACAACTTCAACAGGGGAATGCTTGGTGGTCCGTTGGACCACTTGGTTATATGCCAACTCTATATGGGAAAGGTATTCATGCCAAGACTTATGTTTGCCTCGAAGAAATGCCCTCAGCATAGTGGATAATGACTTGTTTACCACTTTTGTTTGCCCATCTGCTTGGGGGTGAAAAGTAGTGGAAAACAGCAGTTTAGTTCCTAGCTTAGCCCATAAGGTTTTCCAAAAATGCCTAAGAAACTTCACATCCCTATTAGAGACTATGGTAAAGGGTATGTCATGCAAACAAACAACCTTTCTAAAGAAAAGTCTTACGATGTTGCTTGCATCATCTACCTTGTGGCAGGGTATAAAATGGGCCATTTTAGAAAATTTGTCCACAACCACAAAGATAGAGTCTGCACCTCGTTGGGTACAAGGAAGGCTAAGGACAAAGTTCATGCTGATGTCCAGCCAAGGTGCAGAAGGAGCAGACAAAGGTGTGTATAATCCATGGGACATTGCCTTAGACTTAGCCTGAAGACAAGATATGCATCTAGTACAATGCCTATGGACATCTCTCTTCATATGGGGCCAAAAGAACTTCTCCTGTAAAAGCAAAAGGGTTTTAGAAATCCCAAAATGTCCCATAAGCCCACCTTCATGGCTCTCTTTTGTAAGCAAGTTTCTAATAGATCTTTAGGGTATACAAAACTTGCTCCTTTTGTAAAGATACCCCTCACTGATTAAGAACCCATCATGGGTCTTAGATGTAGATGCAGAGGCTACAAAAATAGGGCCAAAATCCTTGTCAGAGGGATACATGGCAGATATGTCATCAAATCCCAAAATGTTAGCACTAAGGATGGTATAAAGAGAGAGTCTTCTAGAAAAAGCATTAGCCACCACATTATGTTTTCCTTTTTTGTATTTGATGACATAGGGAAAGGATTCAAGGTATTCCACCCATTTTGCATGCCTTTTATTTTATTTTCACTGTCCCTCAGATATTTAAGTGACTTATGGTCATTATGAATGATAAACTCCTTAAGAGAAAGGTAATGCTCCTAAGTCTGAAGGGCTCTTATTAGGACATAAAACTCCTTAGCATAGAGGGGGGGTAGTTGAGAGAGGCACCGTTAAGTTTTTCACTAAAATAGGCGATAGGGTGCCCACCCTACAACAAAACAGCTTTCACACTACACTCAAGTTCAAAAGTTTTTGTGAAATTCGGTAATGCCAAAACTGGTGCATTAGTGAGTTTTTGCTTAATAAGAGAAAAGGCTTTTTCTTGCTTGTCACCCCAAAGGAAAGGGACTTTCTTCTTCACTAACTCATTTATTGGTGAGAAAAGTGTGGAGAAGTTAGGCACAAAGTGCCTATAAAAACCAGTGAGATCATAAAAGCTTTTGATTTCTGTCTCACTTTTTTGGGGTGGACCATTCTTGGATGACTTTGACTTTTTCGGGATCCACATGGCCCCTTGTTTACTTACTACAAAACCTAAAAAGATCACACTCTCTACACAAAAATGTGCATTTTTCAAGATTTCCAAAGAGGTGGTTTGTCCTAAGAATGCAAAAAATTTGACTAAGATGTCCTAAATGATCATCTAGACTCCTATTGTAAACTAAAATATCATTAAAATAAACTACACAAAACTACCTAAGCAATCCCTCAAAACATGGTTCATAAGTCGCATAAAGGTGCTAAGGGCATTGGTGAGGCCGAAGGGCATCACCAACCATTCATAAAGACCAAATTTAGTCTTAAAAGTGATTTTCCACTGATCATGCTCTTTAATCCTAATTTGGTGATAACCACTTCTAAGATCTATTTTTAAAAATATTTGTCCCCATGCAGTTCATCCAACATATCATCTAGTCTAGGAATTGGGTGCTTGTACTTAATGATGATGTTATTAATTGCCTGGTAATCCATACACATCCTCCATTGGTCATTATTCTTAGGCACCAGCAAGATAGACACAACACAAGGGCTAAGGCTTTTTTGAACCCATCCCTTCTCCAATAGCTCTTAGACTTGAGATTCTATCTCCTTAGTCTCAAGAGGGTTGGTCCTATAGGCAGACCTACTGGGTAGGCTGGCCCCAAGAACCAAGTCTATTTGGTGTTCTATACCCTTAATAGGAGGAAGCCCTTTGGGTAATTCATTAGGGAATACATCACCAAATTCTTTTAAAAGTTCTTTTACCCCTTCAGGTAGAATCTTTTGCCCAATATCTATGATAGTGCTATCACATGCAGATGTTTCTACATAAGATGTCTCTTTACATGGGAGGAGATAAAAAGGTCTATTAGTTAAGGGAGCCTCCTTTAAATCCTATTTTGTAGCAAATAGGCTCTCCTTACTTACATCCTTCTTGGAAGGGGCATCACCTTCCTCATCTCTCTCCTTACCCCTTTCAAGCTTTACGGGTAAAGCTTTTTTTTTATGATTTTTTTTCTTATGCTCATCCTCTCTTTTTTTTTCATGCATAAATAATCCTTAGCTACCTGAGATGGTGTTAGAGGATATAACTTGATTTTTCTATCTAAGTGAGCGAGGACTATATGGTTGGTATGACCATTATGAATTGCTTTTTTATCAAATTTCCATGGCTTACCTAGCAAGATATGACCAGCCTCCATAGGGACTATATCACACAGGATCTCATAAGAATAAGTCCCTATGGTGATTGGAACCTTAACTTGCTCATTGACCACCATTTTCCCTTTCTCATTGAGCCATTGAAATTTGTAAGGTTTTGGATGGAGAAGTGGGATCAACGCTAGCTTTTCCACCAATCGGGAGTTACAGCAGTTACAGCAGGACCCACTATCTACAATGAGAGAACATATTTTTTCATTTGCTTTACATCTGGTATGAAATATGTTCTCCCTTTGAGACTGGGATAGCTCCAAGGGTTAGCTTCCAAGAAGCCTTCTCACCATTAAGAGGTCTCCTTCATATGCATAGACATCCTCACAATCTAATGATGCATGACCCCCTTCTTCCTCACTCTCACTTGATGAGGAAGGTGAGTTTCTTATTGCTATAAATATCTAGGCCCCTTATGATCATTGTCTTTTTGTTGGTGTACTGAGAGGAAATGTGGCCTCTCCCTAGATATTTAAAGCACTTAATACTGCTTTGGCTCTCTTGAGGATTAACTGTAGGGGATTTCCTTTCTACATGAGATGTCTTTTGATCTTTATGGTACTTGGGTTACTCTTTAAGGAAACTCTTGGAAGAATTTCCCTTGAGTGGGTCCCTTTTGGTGTAGGGTTAAGAATCTATTTTCACTCCTTTTCTCTTAATTTGATTCTCAGCCCTAACACAAAGTTGGACTAACTAATCTAGGCTTAAGTATGGGAAGCGTTCCACTTTATCTCTTATTTATGGACTTAACCCGAACAGAAACCTAGCTATAGTGGCAGTGGGCTCTTCTTTTGTATTCACTTTTAATAAGAGGAGTTCCATCCTTTGTCTATACTCCTCAATACTTAGGTTTGTTGTCTAAGCCTTTGGAGTTTATCCAAAAGGTTTTTCTCATAATAAGAGGGAATATGTCTTCTCCTCATAGCACTAATTAAATCATTCCAATATCTTATTTCAAGCATATGAGTTCAAGCTCTTTGTTTAGTCAAACGATGCCACCAATGGAGGGCATGCCCTTGGAAGCTAATGGCTGCCAAAGGAACCTTGCATTTTTCTCTTATTTCAAAACACTTAAAAAGTTGTTCAACCTTGACTTCCTAGTCAAGGAAGACTTCCACATCTTCCCATCCATGGAAGAGGGGAAGATAAACTTTTTGCTTCCTTGGAGGGGGAATTTGATCATGCATAGATGTGTGGGAATGATGACTCCTTCTAGGGTTCTCCTCATAATAGTGTTCTTGCTCACTTTTCCCTTTAGAAGGAGATCCTATCACTACTTCTTTCATTTTTCTATCCCACACTCCTTTTTCTTGTTCTTCTCTCCTTCTCCTCTTTTTTTCTTCTCTTCTCTTTCTTCTCTCTTCCTCTGTTTCTTTCTTTCTTTCTTTTATTTCTTCCTCTTTTCTCCCTTTCTTCTTTCTTCTTTTTCTCTCTCTCTTTTCTCCTCTCTTTCTATTTTTTCTCTTTTTATCTCTTCTCTTCTTATTTCCTCGCCCTCATCCACTCTTTAAACTCCATGGTTAGGTTCTCAAGAGAGTTATCCTTAGAATTCCTTCTTTGGTTAACACTATTGTTTGAAGACATGCTAGTGTGTGAGTGTTGAGACATAGTGAAAGGGTCCTAAATTCCTAGGGACAATCGAGATAGCAAAAAACACTCTCCTCTGTTTAGTTTTCTCCATAGGTGGCTTATTGAAGTCTTTGGAACTCAAGCTAAGTCTACACGTTATTGAAAGAAATTTAAAAGACAAGAAGGTAAAGAAGTATAGATCTAAAACGTGCTCCTAGAAGGTGTGGAAGGTAGGGTACCAATTCCTCCTTCACACCTTATTTTTGAGAGACTAAGGAAAAATAAAAACTATTACAAACAAATGGAGTGATCCATGAAAGGATGCCAACACTCCTAAAAGAAATAAATAAAAAAATTAACAATTGATTTTGTTTTTCAAGTCCATTTGTGCCAAGTCCTCTCACACCCTTGCTTCTCCTCCTTGATCCTATCCTTTGTGTTTTTGCTCAACTCTTCCTAAGATACCACCCTTATAGAAAACGTCCATTTCTAGCCTTTGTCCTTAAGTGGCACCTTTGTGATAAGAAAAACTCCAAGAGAGGGTGCGGATAGAAACACAAGCAAAATCAAGAAAAGATGATGACAATCAAAGGACACTTATCCAAGTGGATAAAGAGTACTTTATGACAAGATTACAAATCAAGAGAAGCTAAAATTAAAGTATAAAAGGAAGTAAGCACACAAAAGAGTTCTTAGAAGGGCTCTAGAAAATAGTACATTACTAAAACTCAAAACAACACATGGTTTGCATTTTCACTCAAATTGACGCAAGTTGCATACACACACATTCCTTACTAGTTCCTTGTTTGTTTTTCTTCTCTTTTTTTTTTAATGGTTCAAGTTAAGCACTCTAATTTCAAACATGTTGAATTCTCTTTTGAATATTTTTTTAATGAATTTTTTTATATATTGTTTTTAATTTTGGAAATTTCTTCTTGATCAACTTTTTAAAATGTGCTTAACCACTAATAGGCAATGCTAGTAAACGTGTATTAAAGCTTTTAGGAGCACCAAAACAACTTGAAGAAAATGCACACCAAAAAAGTTTTAATAGCCTTTCCAAATGCCCTAATAATTATAAATATACAAAAGGTATTTGGAATAAATTTGAGGTAAAAAATTGATTCAACAAGTAACCCAACTTATGGGCCCAAATCAGCCTACAATTGCACACATTCTGCTTACTAAACTTTCACCAAAAGGCTACTAAAATTGAGACATAGACAAAAGGAAATAGAAGATGAAATTGAGCTGAAATTTACGAAAATATTTTGGATTATGCTTGAACTAAAAACACAATACTCTTAAGAGACTTAGACTAGAGGTATACCTCTAAGAAGCTCAATTTCAAGAGTATTTTAGGAGCTTTTGTGAAAAATTAAAGAGGCTAAACCTAAGGGAAATTAAACATGACATTATAAGGAATGAACATGACTTAATTTGACAAAAACACAGGATCATAAACCATAAAATTTTACTTAAAAATGGAGAAAAAAATATAGTGAGAATTGCATTTTTGGATTAGCCAAGATTGATCACCACTAGGTTGTGGTTTTGTACACAACTGTGTGGCCATGGTCTCTCAATCTCTTAGGCACCAAACCAAGAAAAAAATACACAAAACAAAGGCTACAAACAATAGTAGAAAATGATCCTAAGCACACAAAACTTGATGCAAGAAAAGAACAAGCAATTGCACCAATGTAAAAGGAAATGGAAGCGCAAGACATTAGAACAACAAACTACTAAACAATATACTACTAGACAAGTAAAGAAAAGGCTTAAACAACTCAAATGAACTGAATAAAAGAAGGAATAGTATGACTAAAAGATGTTAAACAACAAATTAGACTAAGAACAGATAAGAAGCATGACCTCGGAGGAACTTTGCTTTGATCACCATATGATGCAACCCTCCCTGGTTGCTTTGCTCCCCAAGATCCATTCCTTAGAAGGTCACAAAGAAGATGGCATGATGGATGAGACTTAAGAGGGAGATGGAGGCGCCACAAAATAATTTGATAAGCCTAGAAGGGAGGTGTTTGCCCCAAGGGAAGGAACCTTTGATAAAAACACTAAAGGATGATTTCAAAAGTAAGAAGAAAGGGACACTCAATAAGAAACAACAACTCTCAAATTTTATGAACTCAGGTGTAAAAATTACAAGAGGTGAAGAGGTCTATTTATAGGGTGGGAGGCTAGCTTTGGCCATGTAAAATGGAGGGAGAATTCAAATAGGATTCAAATTCAAACAATTAGCACATGCTCCTAAATTCATGGATCTTAGAACTAACTAAGTGCCATGTAGGATGCCATGTGGCTGATGGTGGAATTCAGCACCTATTAGGGGGAACAAGGGTTTCACCTTGTCTCCTCCATGCTTCATGTGCTAACTAATTGAGGTTTAATTATAAAAGAGAGGTGTGGCTAATAAAACAACCTACCAACACCCCTAAATGACCCAATTAGTTAATACACTTCACATTAAGACTAAACATACCTCCTATCCTAATCCTACAAAAATAAATGCCCAAATACAAGGCCAAAAGGAAAGGATAGACTACTCCACTTAGGGAAAGGAAAAAGCTAAATACAAGATACAAAACAAGAGGACTAAGGTATAATTTCGATGCACATGAGGAGGTGAGGTCTTCCTCAATTCACTCTAGCCATATCCTTTTCTATCCTCCTAGTCATGGCCCTAGTAATAGGCCCCTTGCTATGGAGGATCACATAAGGTTGTGTAGCGAAAGGGGAAACGAATAGTCGCGTATAATGGAGTGTTGATCTAGATTAGATCAATGGTGGAGATAAATGTGGGGAGTTTTAAAGTCGTACTGCTATTTAAGGGAAGGGGTGACAAGTTCAGTTACACTTTTCCATTTGTGTTGTCTTCTTGTGCTGAAATCTCTCTCAAGCCTTCCTTCATCAGTCCTCCTTCTTCCAAGTCAGGTACACCTCAACTCCTTGATATTTCAGTAAAAAATTTCTTCTCCTTCTGGTTTCGAAATTCCTTCCATGAAAGGGGTTCCGTTTGAGTTTGCTAAAGTCTCTGCTTCTACCAAAGTATTTGCTTCTGCTTCAAGCAATAACTAGTCTGCAACGTACCCAGAAGTACAAGCAGATGACGCTGGGCCTTCGGGGTCGAAATTGTTGCCCCATTGGAAGGCTAGCGTTCTAGCCAAAATGGCTATGAAACTCAAGTTCAAGGGTAATCCGAAAAAGGAATACCCCTATTTTGATTCCTTCCTACCATTGGGTAGATGAGGAAGTAAAGGTGTTCTTATCTCGGTACTACAATAGGCAGATTCTGAGCGATTTTGTAAATGAAGTTCAAGTTTTCTATTTAAAAAATTGTGAAGAGTTTCCCTTTCTTGTTCGACGTTGTAAGGATTTTTCTGTGCTGAACCCAGATTTTGTCTTCTTGGGTCAGAATCTTGAGGATAAGAGTGATTTTTTTTATGTATATGATTGTATGTTTTCGGTATTTCATGTGAGACTCCCCTTTGATAACTATATTATAAGGATACTTAGAGTGTTGAACTGTGCCCCCAGTCAATTAGATCCAAATGCTTTGAGCTATATCCAAGCATTCCGAGCTCTGTGCTTGTTTACTCATACCCATACTACACCTAGCCTATTGCAAGGCTGATAACCCTTTATTTGTGTCATACACAACTTCTTTTAAGGGTTTTAAGTCTGGGTACTTCAAAGTTATGATAAATCCCAAGGCTGGCCGAAACCATTTTTATGATCAACAAGGAGGCCAACTATTTCCTTTCTACTGGGAGCCTGTGCCGAGAAGGTACACGAATTTCCCTAATGACCTCCTTACGGATGAGGAGAAGGCCGATGCTGAATTCCTTGATTCTCTCCTTTGTCTTCTCCTTGTGGCAGTGTTGTGCATTGTTGTAACTTTATGCATCAACCACTCCCTTCACTGATCTCGAGGGTAATTGTATTTTTTATGAACTGATTTTGATATTGTTTTTCCAAAACCGGTCTAACTTTTTTACTTGTTGCTTTTGCAGAGATCATGTTAAAAGCTAGTGGCAAAGCAGTGGGTTTCTGTAGGATCTGCAAAGGCTGAGATCCGAATGCCGAAGCCACAATCCTGACAATCCAAATTGAGGAGCATCCCCAGCCGAAGTCCCCCACAGCTGACACCCTTCCCCCTATGTCCGAGTTCAAAAAGAAAAAAGCAAAAACAAAAGGGGAAGGAGAAGGCTTCTGAGGGAAGGGGGAAAAGAAGAAGAGAAAAAGAGACAAAAAATATTTCTAAACTATCACAACTCATACATCCTAAAATTTAAAATTGACATGGATATACACCTAAGTCAATCCATTAGAACAATTTATTTCATAGGTTATTTTTATTTTTTAGAAATATAGTTTTGGCTAACAAATTTAATATATAGTTAATGATTAAGATTAGTTAAGGGAGAAATTTGCTTTGTGTATGAGTTCAAAATTATAAAGAGTAGAAAAAAAATATGAATGGTAATAGTTGTGCTAGTTTGCAAACTTCCTATTAGTTAAATTCTCTTTATAGCTTCTTTCTCTTCTTTAAAAATTTTATCCAAAAAGAAAAACCCTCTCATTGATTCAGAAACACCCTCTTATGAACTTAGCTTATGAAATTTCTAATCATCATAATTTAGGCCTTTGGTAACAAATCTTGGAGACCATGCTTTAAAGGACTTTGCTAGTGACTTCTTGATGAAAAGACTACCAAGAGGGTGGCTAAAGCCAAATAAATTTCTCTCTTTTACTTTTTTGCAGATGAATAAGATGCAGAAGAAGAGTAGCCAATGTGGCAATGCATAGCTCTTTTGTTCTTTTCTTCTTATCTGCTTTCTTTTTGTTTTTATTTACTTATTTTTATTTATTTATTTATTTTTTATCAGATTTTACTTGATAGTATATTCTGTTTGTTGATTGTATTTGTAATATGGAAATTTGGAATTAAAATAGCAAGAGTATATATTTTTTTAAATTTACTATTTACACCTCCTTTATACTAAGTACACCTCTACACTCAATAAGGTTGTGTTTAGTAAAAGTGCACGTTAATATCAAAATCTGTTTTTTTATTAGTAAATGAACTCTGTCATAACCAAAAAAGAATAACGAGTTAAAAACATGAATTGTAGCAAGTTGAATTCTACTTTTTGTCTCTGATAATGTAATTATTCCTTTTTTGTCCCATAGGTCATAGTCACATGTTTCAATTGAGTCTCTCAGGTATTGCATGTGTGTTATTGAAACAATTTTAATCTTTCTAATATCATAATTATGTGATTAAAACTATTGGTTTAGAGATTTTTTCTGCCGGAGACTGAAATATTTCTAATTTCATAATAGTGCAATTTCATAATTACACTGCCGAAGAGACTACAATGAAAATTGGTTTTTCGGGGGAACCTAATTGTTATGGACTAAAATTGCATGTTTTCTACAACTGAGGCACCAAACCAATTGACACATTTAAAACCTTGGAGGCAAGGTGCATGTTTGGTTTTAAGTTAGAAAAGTTGTGTGCGTTCTTTAACCCAAACCCAACCGATAAAAATAATGAAAGTAGAACTAGAAGTAAAAGGTTTCTGATACATTTGCAAAATTACTTTTACCTCATATGTGTTTGGTTTAGAATTTGAAAGTCACAACTTTCATTAACTTTTTTACAAACATCGTTTGACATTTTTTATACATTCAGTCGGAAATAAAATTTATTATAAACTTCAGGTGAGACGCACTAATGGTTAACATATTTCTTTGATACTTTCTTTCATACCTTAGCAAGAAAAATAATTTATTTATTCTGACTTCATTGCACCACTAACTTCTCAATTTCCATTTTTCACACTTTCCAGAATTTAGTTTTCGGTTCAGTAAAAAGAAAAAAAAGAATTTAGTTTTCGGTAATTTTGAGGGGAAAATACATAATGTAGTTGCATCTAGCAATTGCCTATCCTGAGGTACATTTAGTCATTGGAAAGGAGTAATTTTGAAAGGAAAAAAACAAAAAAAAAGAGTAGATAACATGTGCATTTAATATATAGAAGAAATGTATTTAAGGTTATCAAAATCTCCTGAGAGTTCAAAAACTTCTCCTAATAGTTTATTTTATATAAAAAATTTATAAATAATATACAATTAAACATTTCAATAATATAATTAATCAAAATAATAAATCATAAATTCTATAATACTTAAAAAATCAAGTGTTGCAATATATTATTATCAGATAATAAATTACAAATGTGATAATAATGATAAAATATTTTTATTGATGTTAGATATTAGTAAAAAATAAAAATTTATATTGATCTTTAAATATATACAAAATAATTTAATTTGTTGACTCGATAACTTAAAGTAAATTTGAAAGTTTACAAAATTTGTATAAATTCTATTGATGATTTACTAAAAAGAGAACTTATATGCAAGTTAGCTCATGCAAGGTAATATTTGTAACAGTTAAAGAGTTAATTCGTTGATAACCATGGTGCATTCCGACATTGCCAAAACGAAAAAGTATGCATAAGGAAAATGCATTTAGTAAATTGAGGACGTGGGTTTAGCAATTTTAATTTTTTAACCTATTCTCTCTTCTTCTTTTTTTTTTTTTTGTGAAGTTTTTAATCTATTCCTAGGCCATGGCCAACTGAAAATAAATCTGCTTAAATGAAAAATTGGTTTCCTATTTTTCAAAATTTATAATTTTAAAATAAATATGTTTAACCTCTAAATATTAAAAAAATAATTTTAATCATTCTATCCAACTAAAAGTATTGATAAGTATAATTAGATTGTACAAACAAATTCCCGTTACTAGATTTAAAAAATATGCTACTCTCAACAGATTTTTTGCTTTTTTACTTTTTGAAAAAGAGATGACAAAAATATATGTATTCATTGTTACCGTTATAAATCCGTCTTGAATTTTATGGGTATTGTCTGTTATGATCCGGTGTGGGTATAGTATAGATATGTGACTACCCATCCCATATCTAAATCCGTATTCATCCTGTTATAATTTTAATAATTATATAATAAGTTTAAAATTATATATTTAATTAAAAATTTTAATTCTTAAACCTTAATTTATATTTTTTTATTATTAATTATTCTTAAATTTTTTAAATTAAAATATAATTAATAACCTAATATATATAATTTTTTAATAATAAATAAGTAAATTTCAATAATAATAATAATGGATACCCACAGTATACCCGAACTAAAAGATATTCAATACAAATAAGATTAAAATTATATATCACTTCTTTATACTCAAACCCGTTCTGCACTTTTTTTAAACACAGGAGAGGAGGGTTAATTTCACACTCATCATGCCTTGTTGCAATCTCTACTTTGGAACAAATATTTTTTTATATTTAATGTTTAAATGACCAACAATTTTAATATTAAAAAAAACCCAAATCATAGATTTTTATAAAATTAAATACTAAATATTTTAATTTTAAATTATGATACCAGATTTTGAAAAATAAAATTATATTTAATAATCTATTACTATATATTTTTTGTTAGTTTGATTGTCTAATTTTTATTGGATCTCCGTTAATTTTTATTGTCTAATTTTTTGTTATCTTTGGCGTTACGGTAACCGCGTGACTTTTCCTCTGAAACAGAACGACACTACTGAAAACCTGGATTTGAGTTCTGAAAACCCTAACAATGGCGATGATGCAAGGGGTGCAGAAGAATACACTGTACGTGGGAGGCTTAGCAGAGGAGGTGAACGAATCGATCCTCCACGCGGCGTTTATCCCGTTTGGTGATATAAAAGATGTGAAAACGCCGTTGGATCAGGCCACACAGAAGCACCGTTCCTTTGGCTTCGTCACGTTTCTAGAGAGAGAAGATGCTTCTGCTGCAATGGACAATATGGACGGTGCTGAACTCTATGGCCGCGTTCTCACCGTCAATTACGCCCTCCCTGAACGCATTAAGGGTGGCGAACAGGGCTGGGCCGCACAGCCTAGTAAGCCCTAAACCCTAACCCTAACCCTAACACTCTCTCTTCTAGCTTCCCCCAATTTCGTTATTTGCTTTCTCATTCATTGTGTTGTGTGATTGTGTGTTTTAGTTTGGGCGGACGCGGATACCTGGTTTGAGCGGCAGCAGCAGGAGGAGGAGATGCGGCGGATTGAGGCGGAGAACCGTGCGGCGATGCAGGCGGCGGAGGACTTGCACCGGAAGCAAGCGGCCGAGCAGCGAGAGGGAGAGAAAGAAGAGGAAATTGAGATGAAGAATGATCCTATGGCCAATGCTGAAGCTGAGGTTCTACAACCCAATAATAACCAATGAATTTGTCAAAACGGCTCAACTTGGTGAGGGAAACGTTGTCTTCTCTTCTTTCTTTGCCCCATATGTAATGTGATTATTATTTTCTTTTTAATGCCGGCAACCAGGGTACAATCTAGAATGTGAACTATACAAATTCTGGACCAGTAGACTCACTATGTAATGTGAAATGACTCTTGTTAGATTCTGAAACAGGATAGCTAGTGAAATGAAATCACTATGTAATGTATACAGTTTTTTTCTAAGGCAAATCAATTCATGGGAAGAAAGAAATAACCATTGAGCGGAGTTATGTCATCAAAACCAAAGCATAAATGATTAAAACAGACTCTCAGATCATGTGCTATGATTTTCTTATCCGATTTTGGCTGCACTAAAACATCCTAGTATTTGAATTTCTGTTTGTCAGCGGCGCATATATTTTATATTGGCTAAGGGCTATTTGATATTTGTCCATATGGAAAATTTGAAAGTAGATGCTTTTAGTGGTACATGCAATTTTATCTAACCCTTCAAAAACTTTTTAAGTGGATTTTCAAGTGAAAACCATGAAATCTAAAAACCATTCATCATGAGCCAAATCCCAAAACAGCGAATTCCGTGCTCTCACAATTGCTCACATCTCAACTGGTAAAAACTCATAATTGTGTCTTTATTACAGTATTTGCAATCGTAAAATTTGGATGAATAATTCAGTGTTTCTTGAAGCTCTTTTCAGGTCATCCAAAAAATTTTCAGGTCTCATATCATAAGTTAAGTGTTATTTATTTGAGCTAATTATAGAAATACCCTCTCAACTTTTATCAAATTACACATAACTCCACTATTTACTATTTTTTTATAATAACCTTCCTTTAAGTTTAAAAATATTATACTAATATCTCTATATGTTTGCAAACATTACATTCACACTTCTCTCAAACCTTACACTAACATGTGCAAAAGTGTGAAAGTGATTAAAAAGTAGGTGTGAAAGTAATGATTAAAAAGGTAGCAAGTGCAAAAGTAATGATTAAAAAGTAAGAAATGCATGTGTAATTATACCAAACTTCAGGAATATTGCTGTAATTTACTCTATTTATTTCTATTCTATACTAAAGTCAAGTGACCTGTTTGCTCTACTAGCTTTCCATTGTTTCCAGCAGAAATCATAGCAGCAGCTGCTTCAGTTGCTTTTCTCCACTTGTCTGACTGCACTTTCAACCTCTTTACCTTATCCTCTAACTCAAAAGTTGCTGCTGTAAAGCATTTTCTATATGTGCATTTTCATTATCTAGACTTTGCATGCTGGTTTCAGCATTATCTAGACACAAGGCATTTACTCCAGGTAGGCATTTTCTAGAAGCCAGAAGAACCAGCAGTATGTATGTTTTAATCATTTACTATTTTGCTTAGACAACCGAAGGTAGAACACCATCAGTCTAGAGCTTTCTGAGCATCATCAGTCTAGACTCTGGGGCTTCCCTTCTGTTATCAGTCTATAAAATTTTAGATTGGCATATTATACTTCTATGTGATATTCAGATGTTTGCAAATTAGACTGTCACAATTGTGGATGTGAAATTTATTTAGGATTGTGATGCATTTGAGTGAATGTGTATTATTGTAGGTCATAGTTACTAGACATTTGTTTGAAAGAGTGCTTTTGTTCGACCTTTCCTTTAGTTATGTTTGATTAGCCTATGTTACAGATGTTGACATAAACTTTTCCAGGTTTAACCAGTTACTACAGTTGCTGTGCTTTACTTGTATGCCTAGTTAGATCATATTTAATGCGATAGATCTTAATTAGTCTCATCTCTCAACTGTTTTCTGGAGACACTTTCTTTCTAAAGGCCTGGTTTGATAGCATCCCATGTTAGTTGTAAATTAGATCATAGATTCATTGAGAAAGGCAGATTATGGATCTGAAACTTTCTTAGATTTTAGTTTAGTGTTGGATGGTAGATGTTTTCAGGCGTTAAATTCAGAAGCTGCACGATGATGCCAATTAGATATTTTATTATGTCCTGTGATAGTCTACATTTGTTGGATAGTGTCTGGGGAGCTGTGTTTACTTTTTTCTGTTATGTAATGTTACAATTCATGGTCTATTTTTCTACTACGATATTGACTGATACATGCTTTAGTATTATCTCATCAAATCCTTTGAGATTGTTTGAAAAATGTATTGTGTAAAAGATGTCAGCATCAGCAATTCAACAGCTGCAACTATTTTGGTTGATTCATGTCTTGGCGTTCTAATGAAAATTACTAACTTTTATTTGTATCTTGGGTGTTATTATACCTGAACAACATGAAAGTCCTTATACTTATACCTCAGCATGAGGGGTATATAACTTTACTTGTGTATCAAATTATATTAATTGTATTTTCATGTAATTGTAATAAGAATGAGTGAAAATAATTTGCACAGGGATGATTTTGAAGATGAAATAGGATGAAAAGTCATGTTATTTTGACGGTTTTTGTCTAACTGCCAGAGGTCTGGTTCCATAATTGTCTGTACTTTGAACAATTGTACAGAGTATGAATTGTGAAAAATTAGGGATTGTTATTTCTAAACCAATAATAAAAAAATTGTGAAATATATCTACAGATCTCAATAAATAGAAGACATGGATCCTCTCCATTTGGAGAGATCGGGATAGTATCCAGTTTAATAAATTTGAACCATGGTAATCTTGCAGGTATAACATTTTTTTCCCCCCTTTCTCTTCCTCCTTCTGCTCTTTTTCATCCTCAGGTACCTTCCCACACACTATAGATTAAAATGAAGAATTGTCTAACCTTCATAGTTGACACCCTTTGGAGAGAGAAGACTGTTAGTGCCTTCAATACACTCAAGTCCATAGAACAAAGGAAAATAAAACACGCAATCACTTTGACATCTTCCATAATACCAGAAGAACGATTTATAGTGGGAAGCAATAAAATTTGAAAATTTTCTATTGGGATCTTCCTTTTTTAACTTCTGGAAAAAGCATAAAAATAAGCGAACTTTTTTGGAAAATCTCTCCCGTGCTTGCTGCATCAAGAGAAACGAACTAAAAAATAACTGCGAAAGTTTTAACTTTTAAAAAATGAATTAAAGAAAAAAAAAAAAAGTGAAATGAGATGAATGAAGATGGTGAGAGGAGGGAAGACAATTCTAGATTTAGAAACATGACAGTGAAATGAGATGAATTAATGGTAAAGTTATGATCTTAAGCTAACAAAATCTTCTTGGTGGAGAGAGGACCTGAAAGCGTTAAAGAAGGATAGGAAGAAGTAAGAGAGAGAGAAAAAAAAAACGATCCATACCATTTTAATTTTAATCTATGGTTCAGATATATTAAACTAGATACTCTCCCATTTTCTCCAAATGGAGATGATACATGTTCACACACATATATGAAAATGACATTTTTATACTAAATTCATTTATTCTCGTCAATGATATTAAGTTAGTGTATAATTTTAAAAAATAAAATAAAGAGTATGTATTGCATTTTTCTATTATTATTCAAAACTGAAAAAAAAAAATGTAAGAATGCAATAAAATTGATTTAAAAAATGCAATAATATGAATAAGTATAATATAAGATAATTAATTTGAAAAAAGAAGAGTATAGTAAAAAATATGATAAAATTCTGCTATGTAAACAGTATATCTGTTATTATGTTAAGAAATTTGAAACAATTTTCTTACTCATCAACGGTCTAATGGCTGCATCCCACTTTATGAATTATGATTGACCATGTGTTTTCTAAACGGGATCCAATAAACGTATTGAAACACATATCTGTTATTATGTTAAGAAATTTGAAACAATTTTCTTACTTATCAACGACCTAATGATTGTATTCAACTTTATGAATTATGATTGATTATGTATTTTTCTAAATGGAATCAAATAAACATATTGAACCGGAGCCAAATTAACAAATCGAAGACTTAAAAAACTAATAAATAAACGAATATGCACATACAAAATCAATTTTATCTACTCTTCAATTTATATATTTTATTATTTTAATAAATGAATATGCGCATACATATATTGTTCTTAAAATATCATTTAAATAAAAATTTGTGGTGACTGCCCTAGTTCCAGGATTGAAAGGGTCTTAAAAATTTTAAAATTATATGTTATTTATATAATAAATTTTTACATGATTTTATATATTTATATAGATCATTAAAATTGTTATCATCTTTTTATATAAATTCAAGGGAAGGGGAGTATGTGGGCCCTAGAAAGAAATTTCTTAAAAGAAAGGATTTTCAAGAACCTTTACTATGAATGTGTTCAAATGAGACAATTTTTCATTCAATTCAAAGTAAGTACAGTGTGGGAATGGCAGGGGTATTCATATTTGGAGAGAGGGGAGTGAGTGGTTAAGATTAGGACGAATTAACCAAGGTTAATTCTCGTAATCTTGGACCTCTCGACAAGGCTCATTCCTAAGCTAGATTAAGCTAACTAACCAAGAAATATTTCCCCTAAGATGACGCCTAGAATCAAGGGAAGGAGGGGAGCATGTGGGCCCTTGTGTTTATCATGCTTTGTGTGTTACAAAGTGGGATGTACAAATGAGACAGGAGGTGTGGAAATGACCCACACTCTCAAATATGGGTTGCACCTCTTTCTGCTAACACTCCACATAATTTACTTAAGGTATCTCATGCTCTCTACAAGGAAAATGACAAAAATACAAGGCCTTATAACTAGGAAACCTCACGCCCTAATTTCTAACAATATTAGAAATATTTAAATAAACTAAGACAATGACATTAATTCTTCAATGAGCTCTTATTCGTGCCATGTCTTCCTTTAATCTTTCTAGCCATGGTTCATGCTAGGTGAGATTGCATCATCTCCTCTCCCTTGGAGAGGATTTGATGTCAAATCCTAAGGCCTTTCTTCCTCTTTTTCTAATTCTGCATGAGAATTAGTAAAACAATAAGTAAGCACAGGAGGACATTCATGGGAGGAGTAAGAGGTCTTTGGTGAGACCCCTTAGGATTGGGGTAGTAGGGGTTGACACTAAGATTTGAAAAAGTTTTTCTATGCCTCCACATAGCACTCCTCATCCTACTCCTAATACACTAAGTGCAAGTCTCGAAGGATTTGAAATGGGTGATGAGACTATTCTTGGTGCATTGGAGCACTAATCCAAGAAGGCTAGATAAGTCTTATCTTGTTATTCAACCCAAGAAAGAGTGATGGGCCTAGGGGTGGACCATTCTTGCATGATCTCTTGAATTTGAACTTAAGATTGGCTATGGTTTTGCAAAGGGTGGTGCTCAATCTCATGCCCAAATTTAACCTCATCATTAAGTAGAACTTGAGGTTGTAGTGCATTGTGCTCAAAGGGTATGGGAACAACCTCAATTTCCACTTGTTTAAGGGAAGAATTGTCTTCAACAACATCCTTCTTGGAGTCCAAGGGAAAATCCTCTTCAAGATCATCTTTCCTTTCTACTTCTTCCAAATCTTGAACTTGAGATGCATGATTGAGATCAATGGTTGATAAGTGTCCATTTTATGTAAAAATCTATATCCTTTTTTACACTTTGCTGACCAAAAATTATAGAAAATATTTTGTATGACCAACTTTATTGCAAAAATTCAAAAATATTTTATAAACAAGTTTGTTTTGAAAAAGTATTGAAATTGTGCATTTAACCCTTAATTTATTGTGTTTATGAAAAGATTGAATATCACTTTGAAACAAGCATGAAGCAATGAAAACAAAGGATAAAAAGTTGCTCGCTGCCAAGAATCCATTGAGCGAATTCAAAATTGCTGAGCGAAAATTACCCAGAGAAGAGCAATATTGAAGAGGAAAATTTGCTGAGTGAAAATAAATTCGCTCAATGAAATTCAAGATTACTTCATCATTAAGGATCCTTCTTCGCTAAGCGAAGGATTCTTTACTTAGCGAAGCATGGCGGTTCTAACTTCGCTTAGCAAAGGTAATTTCGTTTAGTGACAGGGCCAAATTTTGCCTACATAAGAAGAAGCAATTCAAGGAGAATAACATCCCATAGTTTCTACAATTCCATTCTTCTCTTCTCTTCTTCCGCCATTTCTTTTTTATCCTTGTAAATACTCCACGATGGTTTCTAGCTAAACAAGATTATCAAGGGTTTAGACATTGTTCAATACTCTATAATTTACTTTTACTTTTATATGAAGTTTCATTTATCTATTTTGAATCTTCCTTTTTCTTAATGTTCATTATCTATCTGATCAACTTATAATGTGATATGTTTAATTTCTAATCTTGGAAGATTTTCATCAAATTAAAGAACTAGGAAGTTCATCATATAGTGATTATGCTTAAAAATAAGGTAGGATCTGTATGTCTGATTTAATAATTATTTTGTGCTAATCAAATGATTGAAATCATTCTTGCTAAGGAATTAGGGGAAACTTCAATAATTTAGTTCTCTATTACCAAGGAGTTAGGATAGGGAAACCTTTAACAATTCTAGAACTAGATAATGAACTCAGATAATAGTTAGTAATTACAAGTATTGTAAAGTAAATCAAACTCATGATTGTTTTGCACTACTATCAATATGTATAAAAAATCACAAAAATATAATTTATTTTCAACTCAAATTAGTTTTCTTTGTGCAACATAAAATCTCGCAAAAGGTTTTTATGAAGGAATGATTGAAATTCTAACTAATCTTCCAAGTCTCTGAGGAGATAACCTGATCTAATAAACTCTATACCACAATAAGACTAGTGCACTTGCCAGAAGTAGAGTAGTTCATTAAAACTCTCAACATTGATTAATGGCTCAAGTTCAACACTTGGTGAAGTGTTCATTGGTGTCTCCATGAGTTGAAGGTAGAAAGATTGTTCAAGTAGAAGGCTTCTTTTGAAATCCACTTTTGTTGCAAAATGACTCTCCTTTTGTACAAACTTCTTGGAAGGGACATTTCCTTCCAACCCATCAACTATCAATGCATGTATATTTTTATTTTTCTTGTTTTTCTCTTCCTCATCCTTCTTCTTTGTCAAAAGAAGTTGATCATCCACCACTTGAGATGGTAAAAGAGGATGCAACTTAATTTTATTTTCTTTGTGGGTGACGATAATCTCATTAGAGTTGCCATCATGAATAACTTTTCTATCAAATTGTCATGACCTCCCTAACAAGATATGTGTCACTTCCATTGGTACTATGTCACAAAAGATTTCATCATCATAATTCCCAATGGATAAGGGCACATTAACTTGTCAGTTGACCACCAATTAAACCATTGAAGCTTGTAAGGTTTAGGGTGAGGAATTCGAGTCAAGAACAATTTTTCTACCAATCTTGTGCTACAACAATTACAGCACAAGCCATTATCTACAATTAGAGAACATGTTTTGTCAAAAACTTTACATCTTGTATCAAAGGTGTTCTCTCTTTGAGTGAGGTTAAAATCACAAGGTTGGCTTCCAAGAAGCCTTCTAACAATTAACAAGTCGTCATCACAAGGAAATAAATCCTTAATAAGATGCATGTTGCCCTCTTCTTCCTTACTCTCACTAGAAGAGGAAGATGATTCACTCTAAATATCTTGGCCCTTATGATCATGGTTTTTTTAGTAGGGAATTGGGAGGCAATATGGCCTTTCCTAAGACATTTAAAGCACTTAATACTACTAGTCTTGGATAAATAGCTAGTAGGGGGATATTCTCTGAGATGCAAAGGATTAGACTTGTCATACATGCTTGTGGTGGGTTCTTCTTTAAAGTGGCTCTTGGAAGAGCTCCCCTTGATTTGTTCCATATTTGGATTAAAGTGGGAAGAATGATTAAAGTAGTCCTTTTTTAAAGAAGTAATTCTTTAAAGAAGTCCTTCTCTTTAATTGTTGTTCCACTTTATACAAATTTGAACCAAATAATCTAGATCTCTAAATGGCAAGAGCTCAACTTTATCTCTTATTTCAATGTTCAAGCCACTTAGAAACCTAGCAAGGATGACCTAGGTCTTTGTTTATTCCCGCCTTCATCATGAAAAGCTCTATGTTTTGTCTATATTCTTCAACACTTAAATTGTGTTGTTTCAATCTTTAAAACTTATCAAGGAGTTCCCTTTCATAATAAGAGGGGGTATACCTTCGCTTCATAGCCCCTTTAGATCATTCCAAAAAGAAATTTGAGGGTTATGATGGTGATGCCTTTCATTAACTAGAGCAGTCTGATGCAATCCTACCTATCAAGGACCCTCTCACTAGGGCAATAGCTAGGAGGATTGAAGAGGACTTGGCCCGGAAAGACTCATCAAGACCCCAACTCATGATGGAGATAGATATTTTAGGCCATAGTCCTTAGTTTTCCTCTTGTAAATATTAATTAGCTTTTAATTCCCTTTTAGGCCTTGTATTTTGGCCATTTATTTTAGTTTCTAGAGTTTAGGGTGTAATTAGCTTAGGAAGGGAGGTGAGGGAAGTAAAGGGTCTAATAACACAAATAAGTGTGGATCTCTTTCCACACCCCCTTGATTAGGCCGTGACACTCCCTAGCTTAAGGCTAGGCACCACTTTTAGTGGGCCTAAGAGGGATTAGTGCTCCTAATACTAATTAGGCCCAAGTCCCACATTGCCTAGTTTTGAGTGCCTTGCTCCCTCTTTGGGTTATAAATACACCTAGTCTCTCTTGTACAAAGCACACTTGATTGAATGAAGTAAGAATCTTTTTGAGCAATTTATTCTTGAGTGTCATTGAGAATCCTCTCTCTTGAGGAATCTCTCCCTTAAAGCTTTTATCAAGGGACCTCTCCCTTGTGGCAAGCAACATAAAATTTTTTGACTCATCTTTCTCCTAGAAAGTGGCGTCAACCCTCTCCCATTTCTAACCTCTCCATCCTCCATTTTTTAGAGGAAGGAACCTTGGTTGAAGAGATCAAGGGAGTGCATCATTTGGTATCAGAGCCATCTTCATAAAGGTTCATTTCCTCCTCCTTCTCCTTAGTTTATGTGTTTTTCTTTAGTTTCTTTTTTCTGCAGTTTTTTATACTTTATTTCTTGCTTCCTTTATTGTCATTTAAATTCCTTATTGTCTTGAAGTTTATGTCTTAGTTCTTGCAATTTTTATTTCCATGTCTTTATTGCTTTCTAGATTCAATTTATTTTGTTCATTTCTATTGAATCTTTGTATGTTTCCTTTAGGTTTGTTTCTTTAAATTTCTGCCCATCTTTTTAATTTTTCCTTATTCTAGTGCTTACCCTAAGAGGATCATAGTAATGACTTCACAAACTTTGTGAAGGAAGCCACACAATCGTGGTTTTGATCCTTGGATGCACTTTTGCTTCTTTCATTTAGAGTTCTTGCATTTTAATTCTATTTTCCTGCACCTTTTTCTCAATTTTTTTCCTGCACCTATTTCTCTATTTTTTCCAGCCCCTATTTCTCTGTTTTTGTGTCACATTCTTGGTCATTTTGAGTAATTTATTTTCAGTTTTAATCCTCCTACGTTGTGTCTTATTTTGGTATTGTTTAGTCCTTTTAATTGTCACTTAAAATCCATTGTTTAGCTCTTTTATTTTACCATAAAAGTGTGTTATTTCTCTATTGGAAATTGAGCATCAAAGAGGCTTACTCTTGATCCCATGTCCTTAGAGTCTCACATGCTATTTAGATCTTAGCATGTTCTTAAAAAAAATCTTCAAAAAATTAATGCTCAATTTCTTCCAAATTTCATTCACTTGTTCAATAATTTTAGTATCTTAATTTTGTGCTCGTTTTTGTGGTGATTTTTGTTGATTGACTTTGAGAGGCATGTTGGGTATGTAATTGGGCTGATTATTGAGTAATCAAGTTGACCTCAACTTCCACAAAACTCTCCCTGTGCCATTTATTTTTTATCACCTAAAATTACTAGTTCATATTAGGTTGCTTTGTTTCTTAATTTTGCACTTTTGTATATCAATTATGGTGGGCATTTCCTATCCTTTGTTCAAGCATTTATGATTCTTTGACTCCTCACCGTATTTGCTTCAAAATTTTGTTAAGAGATGTAGCAAAATTGTATAAAAAATAGAAATTAAAAAGAAAACAAGTGAAAAAAAAACGTGTTAGTAAAAAAAAATTGTTAAAAAAAAAGAAGTGAAAAGAACAAAATATCTTTAGTGCACCTCATATTGTCCCACTGACTAAAAGGAGTGATTTAAAAAAAAAATTAATGAATCTTGCTTGAACATACTTGCATATAATTTGGCCATATTGATTTTAAATGATTCAAATGATTGAAACTTTTGAGTCATTTTTTTTTTGTTTTTGTAGTCCATTCTGTTCTAGGCCCATTCTAGGAATTTCTTTTGTGTACCATCTTTCTATTTAAACCATTTTTACTTGGTTGTATTCTTTGGTTATCTTTGTGTTTTTCTAAATAATTCTTTCCACTTGGATGTTTATCTCCCTTCCTTGAGTTTTCTTTTCATTTTTTTTATTGTATTGCACTCTCTTGGTTCCTCCTTGGGTGCGCCACTTTGTTGAAGGAAAAGAAAGGTCAAACCAAGCTTTCCACAAGGGAAGCATCTTGAGGTGTGTTGAAGCAAGCTAAGGAAGAGGTTCATTCAAGGGAGCAACACCACTTTGAGAGAGACAAACACCTGGAGTAGAGAGCAACTTCAAACATCAAGCCTTTTGTTTCTTTTTGTTTAATTGGGTGTAAATTTTATTAAGACCATTTTAATTAAGGTGTTGGATGCCCATAAGGGTCACCTCTTTGATTGTAATAATTTTTTAGTTGCTCGTTTAGGTGGGAGAAGGAATTGGTACCCCATCTCTCCACCTTAGGTGCACGCCTTTAGATCCTTACCTTTGCTTTAAATTTCTTTTATTTGCTTTGCATCTTAGTGTGAAAGGCTTTTGAGTTCCAAAGACTCTTAAGTAATTCACTTAGGGAGAAAACAAAACAAAAGAGTAAGGAGTGTTGTCCATAGGTTCTTCCCAATCACTTTCAAAATGAGCTCACACACATCTAGTAAAGGTTGTGTAAATCAACAAGGTTCTCAAAAAACCAACAACATGGATAAGTTTGTGAGTGAATTTAGGGAATGGAGGGTAGAAGAGAGAAAAGAAAGAAAAGAAAGGGATAAAAGAGAAGAAAAGAGGCGTGAAGAGAAAGAAAAAGAAAAGAGAGAAAAAGAGTTAAGAGAAGAAAGACGAAGAGAGGAAAAAGAGCGTAAGAAAAGAGAGAAAGAAAGCGAGGAGAAAAGAGAGAGACAAGAACGAGAAGAAAGAGAAGAAAGACGGAAGGAAGAGAAAGAAAGAGAACGAAGAGAAAGAGAAGAAAAAAAGGAAAGAGAAGAGAGAGAGAGGGAAGAGAGAAGAGAAGAGCGTGAAAGAGAAGAAAGAAGAGAAAGACGAGTTAGAGAAAGGCATAGGTATAGGTCTGCCTCTAGTGAAGTAAGTGAAAGTGAGGGATATGAAAGACCTAGGGTAAGGAGAGTACAACAAGATCATAACCAACCCCAAGCCCAACCTAGGGAACAAAAAGTTGACCTCCCTCATTTTCATGGCAAAGAGGATGTGGAAGCCTACCTTGATTGGGAAATAAAGCTAGAACAACTCTTTGTTTGTTATAACATAAGTGAAGAAAGAAAAGTTTCGCTGGTAACCCTTAGCTTCCAAGGGCATGTCATGTATTGGTGGACCTCCTTGGCCAATGAGAGGCGCCGCCTTCGTAACCCTCCGATGGATTATTGGAATGATCTCAAGGGGGCTATGAGGCAGAGACACGTCCCTTATTATTATGAAAGAGAGCTCTTGGATAAACTCCAAAGATTAAAACAGTACAACTCAAGTGTTGAGGAGTACAGACAAACCATGGAGCTTTTCATGATGAGAGCGGGCATCACCGAAGAACCAAGGGCCACCGAAGCTAGATTTTTAAGTGGTTTGAACTCTGACATAAGAGACAAAGTTGAGCTCTTACCATATAATAATCTAGATGACCTAGTCCAACTTTGCATAAGAGTGAAAAATCAATTAAAAAGAAAAGGTGGAGCAAAAAGAGAATTTCCATCCTACAATTATGCAAAGAGGGACCTAGGCAAGGGAAGCTCTTCCATGAGCTCTCCTAAAGAGGAACCATCCAAGCATGTGCATAAAGAACATAAACCCATGCATCATAGAGACAACCCCCCTACTAGTTCTAACAATAGGACTAGTAGTATTAAATGCTTTAAATGTCTTGGGAGAGGCCACATTGCCTCTCAGTGCCCCAATAAGAAAACCATGATCATGAGGGGCCAAGAGATTTTTAGTGAGAGTAGCTCATCTTCCTCCTCTAGTGAGAGTGAGGAAGAAGGGGGTCATGAGCATCGTGAGCATGACATTGTTGAAAATCCTTGTGATGGAGACCTCTTAATGGTTAGGCGCCTTCTTGGAAGCCAACCCCTTGAGCTTAACCACTCCCAAAGAGAGAACATTTTTCATACACATTGTAAAGTTTTAGACAAAACCTGTTCTCTCATTGTGGATAATGGATCCTGCTGCAATTGTTGTAGCTCAAGGTTGGTAGAGAAGTTAGCCTTACACCCAATTCCTCATCCTAGACCTTACAAGCTCCAATGGCTTAATGAGGAAGGGAAAATGGTTGTAAACCAACAAGTGAAGGTGCCGTTCTCCATTGGAAAGTATCAAGATGAGATCTTATGTGATATAGTTCCAATGGAGGCTGGCCATATCTTGTTAGGGAGGCCTTGACAGTTTGACAAACAAGTCATTCACCATGGCTACTCTAATGAGATAATCCTCACTCATAAGGGTAAAAGAATAAAGTTGACTCCTCTCACACCTTCACAAGTGGCTGAGGATCAACTCATCATGAAACATAAAAGAGATGAGGAAAAAGAAAGTTAAAAGTAAAAAAAAAAAAAAAGCTTTCATCCCTAAAGCTTGAAAAGGGTAAAGAGGGAGAGTTGGAAGGAGGTACCCCTTCCAAAGAGGTAATTAAGAAAGAGTCATTTTTCAACAAAAATGGATATTAAAGAAGCTCTCTTGCTTGATCGACCTTTTTATCTCCTTCTTTGTAAAAAGGTACCTTCTGGCACTGCCACAAGTCATGAAATTGAGTCTCTTCCAAAAGGGGTTCAAAATCTTTTAAAAGAATTTGATGATCTTTTCCCTCAAGAGGTTCCGAGGGGATTACCACCTCTAAGGGGAATAGAACACCAAATTGATTTTGTTCCTGGCGCAAGTCTGCCCAATAGACCTGTGTATAGGACAAACCCCGTTGAGACCAAAGAGATTGAGTCTCAAGTTCAAGACTTGTTGGAGAAGGGTTGGATTCAAAAGAGCCTTAGCCCTTGTGGGGTTCCTGTTTTGTTGATGCCCAAAAGGATGGAAAATGGTGGATGTGTATGGACTGTCGTGCCATTAATAACATCACCATTAAGTATAGGCACCCAATCCCTAGGCTAGATGATATGCTTGATGAATTACATGGAGCCAAAATATTTTCAAAAATTGATCTTAGAAGTGGTTACCATCAAACAAGAATCAAAGAAGGAGATGAATGGAAAACCGCTTTTAAGACCAAATTTGGTCTTTATGAATGGTTGGTGATGCCTTTTGGGCTCACCAATGCTCCAAGCACTTTCATGCATCTCATGAATCATGTACTTAGGGATTGCATTGGTAGGTTTGTAGTTTTTTATTTTGATGATATTTTAGTCTATAGTAGGTCTTTAGAAGAACATATAGGACACCTTAGGAAAGTCTTATCTGTCCTTAGAATGAATAAACTATTTGCAAACTTAGAAAAATGCACTTTTTGTGTTCCTAGTGTGGTTTTCTTGGGCTTTGTCATTAGTGCCCAAGGGGTCCAAGTGGACCCCCAAAAAATCAAGGCCATTCAAGAATGGCCCACCCCTACTAGTGTGACTGAGATCAAGAGCTTTCATGGTCTCGCAGGATTTTATAGGGGCTTTGTGCCTAACTTCTCCACACTAGCTTCACCACTCAATGACTTGGTGAAGAAGGAAGTTCCTTTCTTGTGGGGTGGAAAACAAAAAGAAGCTTTTCAACTGCTTAAGGATAAACTCACTAATACACCCGTTCTAGCCCTCCCCGACTTTTCAAAAACTTTTGAACTAGAATGTGATACATCGGGAGTAGGTGTAGAAGCTGTGCTGTTGCAAGGGGGGCACCCCATTGCTTATTTTAGTGAAAAACTCAATGGTGCCCACCTCAACTACCCCACCTACGACAAGGAGTTTTATGCTTTGATCCGTGCCCTCCAAACTTGGGAACATTATCTTGTTTCCAATGAATTTGTCATTCATAGTGACCATGAGTCACTTAAGTATTTGAGGGGGCAAGGAAAGTTGAACAAGAGGCATGCTAAATGGGTTGAATGTCTTGAAACTTTTCCTTATGTCATCAAATATAAAAAGGGAAAAACAAATGTGGTGGCCGGTGCTCTTTCAAGGAGGCATTCTCTCCTTGCCACCTTCAGTGCTCAAATTTTGGGATTTGATGACATAAAAGAAATGTATCCTTCTGACCAAGACTTTGGAACCATTTATACTGCCTCATCTTCCAAAGCCAAAGATGGCTTTTACATGTGTGAGGGGTACTTATTCAAAGAGGGCAAACTTTGTGTACCCCAAGGATCCCTTAGGAAATTGCTGACAAAAGAGAGCCATGAAGGTGGGCTCATGGGGCATTTTGGAATTGATAAAACCTTAATGCTTTTAAAAGAAAAATTCTTTTGGCCCCATATGAAAAAAGATGTCCAAAGACATTGCTTGTGATGCATAGCTTGTTTACAAGCTAAGTCCCGAGTAATGCCTCATGGACTTTACACACCTTTACCCACGCCTTCTACACCTTGGGTAGATATTAGCATGGATTTTATCCTTGGGCTCCCAAGAACCCAACGAGGTGTACTCTCCATCTTTGTTGTAGTGGACCGTTTTAGTAAAATGGCACATTTCATTCCCTGCCACAAAGTGGATGACGCGAGTCACATCGCAAGGCTTTTCTTTCGTGAGGTTGTCTGCTTGCACGACATACCCTCAACCATAGTCTCTGATAGGGATGCTAAGTTCCTTAGCCATTTTTGGAAAACTCTTTGGGCAAGGCTAGGAACTAAGCTCTTATTTTCTACCACTTGTCATCCTCAAACAGATAGACAAACTGAGGTAGTAAATAGATCCCTATCCACTATGTTGAGGGCACTCTTGAAAGGCAACCACAAGTCTTGGGATGAATATCTCCCCCACATTGAATTTGCATATAATACGGTGGTTCATCGAACCACTAAGCACTCCCCTTTTGAGGTTGTATATAGTTTTAATCCTCTCACCCCTCTGGACTTGCTACCACTCCCTAACACCCGAATTTTTCATAAAGAAGGGAAAACTAGGGCTGGTTTTGTCAAAAAATTACATGAGAGGGTCAAAACTAATATTGAAACCCAATCTAAGGGGTATGCTTCATCTAGCAACAAAGGGAGGAAGGAAGTCATCTTCGAAAAGGGCGATTGGGTTTGGCTTCACCTAAGAAAGGATCGTTTCCCTTCTAAGAAGAAGTCCAAACTTAGCCCTCGAGGAGATAGTCCCTTCCAAATCCTTGAGAAGGTAAATAATAATGCATATAAGTTAGACCTTCCCGAGGATTATGGAGCTAGCACCACCTTTAATGTTTGTGATCTTACCCCCTTTTTAGGTGCTGACATGGAAGAGGACGACCCTTCAGATTTGAGGACAAATCCTTCCGATGGGGGAGGAGATGATGCAATCCTACATATCAAGGGTCATCTCACTAGGGCAATGGCTAGGAGGATTGAAGAGGACTTGGCTCGGAAAGACTCATCAAGACCCCAACTCATGATGGAGATAGATATTTTAGGCCATAGTCCTTAGTTTTCCTCTTGTAAATATTAATTAGCTTTTAATTCCCTTTTAGGCCTTGTATTTTGGCCATTTATTTTAGTTTCTAGAGTTTAGGGTGTAATTAGCTTAGGAAGGGAGGTGAGGGGAGTAAAGGGTCTAATAACACAAATGAGTGTGGATCTCTTTCCACACCCCCTTGATTAGGCCGTGACACTCCCTAGCTTAAGGCTAGGCACTACTTTTAGTGGGCCTAAGAGGGATTAGTGCTCCTAATACTAATTAGGCCCAAGTCCCACATTGCCTAGTTTTGAGTGCCTTGCTCCCTCTTTGGGCTATAAATACACTTAGTCTCTCTTGTACAAAGTACACTTGATTGAATGAAGTAAGACACTTTTTGAGCAATTTATTCTTGAGTGTCATTGAGAATCCTCTCTCTTGAGGAATCTCTCCCTTAAAGCTTTTATCAAGGGACCCCTCCCTTGTGGCAAGCAACATAAAATTTTTTGACTCATCTTTTTTGTAGAAAGTGGCGTCAACCCTCTCCCATTTCTAACCTCTCCATCCTCTATTTTTTAGAGGAAGGAACCTTGGTTGAAGAGATCAAGGGAGTGCATCACAGTCCACCAATACATAACATACCCTTGGAAGCTTAAGGTTGCTAAGGGCATTTTTCTCTCTTCACTCACTTGGAAGCAAGTGAAAAGAGTTACTCTACCTTCATTTTCCAATCAAGGTAGGCTTCCACATCATCTTTTCCTAGGAAAGGTGAGAGGTCTATTTTTTGTTCTTTAGAATTTCGGTCTTTCCTCCCTCTAGGTCTCTCCCTTCTAGATTGATTCTCAAAGTAATTACTCTCACTACTTATCCTAGAATTTGTGGGACTAGACCTATACCCTCTGCTTCTTCTTTCTCTTTCTCTTCTCTTATTTTCCTCTCTTTCTTTTTCTTCTCATCTCTTCTCTCTCGACCCTCTCTTCTTTCTCTCTTTTTCTTTCTTCTCTCTCTTGCTTCCTCTTTTCTTTTTCTTTCCTCTCTTTCATCAATTTCTTTTCTTTCTCTTTGTTTCTCTTCATGCCTTCTTTCTTCTCTAAGCTCTCTCTCTTTTCTTTCTTTTTCTTATTCATCTCTTCTTTTCTCCCCTTCTGCATCTGTCTCTTTTCTTATTTTACTCTCTTCAACTTTCCACTCTCTAAATTCATTCACAAATTTATCTAGAGTGCCTACCTTAGATTATCCCTCTTGGTTAACACTCTTATTGCTTAAAGTCTGTGAAGTCATTTTAGAAGTGAAAGGTTGAAACTAAGATGATTTAGATGCAAAGAAACAAGGCAACACTCCTCTTTTTTTTAAGTTTAAAATGTTGTAAAAAAATAAAACAATTACGCAAAGTTTACTTTTATTTATTTGTTTATTTTTTAAAAGCATGACTTTTTTATAAACTAAACTTTTATTTTTAAATGATATTTTATATTATTTTTTAACAGAACATTTTTAAAAATATTGTTTAATAGAATAAATTTTTATTTTTAGTAGGAATTGAAATATTTTATCTAAACAAGAAAATTAAAATCAATAAATTTGAATTACCTTATCCAAACAAAATATTTTAAAACTGAAGTATTTGAATTGAAAGAATTTAAAAGTTTATGTTAATAAAAGCATAGCAAACCAACACTTGAACCAAGGTATGAGATCTTATTACTTGGAAGGAAATTGTAATTACATGAACAAGCCCAAAATGAGGTTTGAATGGTAAGCTCAAAAGGACTGTTACAAAGAGAAAGTTGTCGATAACAATACCAATATCTCATGATCCACAATTTTGAAAAGTCATAAGTTAACCTCAAAGGATGAGAAATCAATCAAAACATTCCCTTAGCTCTATTTTTCTTATCCCTATTTAGTCATAATTTCCATCTTCAAAAGTTTTATAACCCATCCAGATGCTTTGTCTTTCAAAAATTTGTAACAAACTTTTTATTTTTTCTTTTTTTTTATTTACCATAGCTTTTTCCTAGACTACCTTTTTTAGGTTTTCAATCTAGCGAGCTGCTCTCAACTTTTGTCAAGGCTACTTTAAAGTTTTTTAGCTAAGCGAGCTTTTTCTTCTTCTTTTTCCCTCCCTCCCCCACCCCTTTTTACCTTAATTTTTGCCTAGACTTACTTCTCAGGTTTTCAATCTAGGATGCTTTTAACTTTTTCCTAGGCTACCTATAAATATTTTCAGCCTAAAGAACTTTCTTTTTTTAAAGAACAATATTTTTAACAATATCAGAGTTCACTAATGGTGGTAAATCATTGTCTTCCATATTCAAAAGGATCAAAGCCCTTCCTGAGAAAGTTGTCTTCACCACATAAGATCCTTCATAATTTGGTGTCTATTTTCCACAACATCAAGTTGTCCTCTTGAAATTCCCGAGGGTGAAATTTTTTATCATGAGCCTTTTTCATTCTTTTTTTGTATAAATGACCATGACATATGGAGATTAGCTTTTTTTTCATCTATGAGATTAATTCAATTAGTTAACTCGAGTTTGAATCCATTCAGATTCATCTAGTTTAATTTCCATCAACACCTTTAGTAAAGGAATCTCTACCTTAATAGGAAGCATAACTTCCATCCCATACACAAAAAAATATGGGGTTGTCCTAGTTGAGGTACAAATTGAAGTGTAGTAACCATGCAAGGTAAAAGGGAGCATTTCATGCCAATGTATGTCACAACCATTTTTTGAACAATTTTCTTTATATTTTTATTTATTGCTTCAATCACACCAGTCATCTTTGGCTGGTAGAGGGAAGAATTGTGATGTTGAATCTTGAAATTATCACACAATTCTTTCATCATCTTATTGTTCAAGTTGGTTGCATTATCAGTAATGATACGACTAGGTAGTCCATAACAAAAAATTAAGTCCCTTTGATAAACCTAATCACAATATTTCTGATCACGCTAGCATGTAAGGTAGCTTCCAACTATTTGGAGAAATAATCAATGAAAGTGAGTATGAAATGGTGCCCATTTGATGCTTTAGGTTTGATTGGGCCTATCACATTAATCCCCACATAGAAAAGGACCATGGAGAACTTAAGACATTTAAGGATGTTGGAGGCACATGAATATTATCAACATATGGTTGACACTTATGGAACTTCTTCACATGGTTAAAGCAATTAGACTCCATAATCTTAAAATTTGTTTTTTACCATTTCATGCCATTTGCATGAGTTCTAGATAGACCTCCATGAACTTCTTCTATTATCACTTTAGCTCCAATTGCATCAATACACTTGAGTAACACCATGTCATATTTTCTTTTATAAAGCCCATCACCATTCGAAAAGAAACCCATTACTAACCTTCTCAGGGTCTTTTTCTCATTTTCTAAAGCATCTAAAGGATATTCATTATTTGCGATATAACACTTGATATCATGATGCAATCCTATCTACCAAGAGCCCTCTCACTAAGGTCATGGCTAGGAGGATAAAGGAAGACTTGCCTCGGAAAGATTCATCAAGACCTTAGCTCATGATGAAGATAGACATATTAAGCCATAGTCTATAGATTTCCCTTTGTAAATATTAATTAGCTTTTAATTTCCTTTTGGAGCCTTTATTTTAGCCATTTAATTTTTTAATTAGGAAGAAGATGTGTTATTCGTTAGTGAGAGGAGGTAAGCTTAGTTAGGGGTCTCTTGTCCAAGACGTGTTGGGCTTCCTTCCCACACCTTTGGATTAGTTTTTGCACCCCTCCTAGGTTTAGAGCAGGCACTAGATTAATGGGCTTAAGTGAGGGTTAGAGTCTCTAATCCTAATTAGGCCCAAAGTCCCACATTGCCTAGTTTTGAGTGCCTAACTCTCTCATTGGGCTATATATACACCTAGCCTCTCTTGTAATCATTACACTTGAATTAATGAACATTATTCTCTTTGAATTATTTATTCTTAGTTGAGTGTCATTGAGAATCCTCTCTCTTGAGGAATCTCTTCCTAAAAGCTTTTATTAAGGGACCTCCCCTTTATGGCAAGCCTCATAAAATTTTTGACTCATCTTTCTCCTTAGAGAAAGTGGTATCACCATCCCCCATGTCCTAGCCTTTCCATCCTCCATCTTCTTAGAGGAAGGAACTTTGGTTGAAGAAATCAAGGGAATGTATCATATCATGAAACCAAGGTTTCCCATCTTGCTCTTCTTTTATTGCTTAACATGCAGGTTTATCCAAACTTCATAGCTTGATTACCGACACCTCATTTTCTTAACTAATATTGAACATTAATGACAAATTAGCCAAACAATCAACTAGCTAATTATCCTCACGAGGAATGTGGTGGAAGGTTATTTTATCAAATTATTCTATCAATTCCTTTATCTGAAAGTGGTATGGAATTAATTTCACATCTTAAGTTTCTCATTCATCTTTAAGTTGATGAATAACTAATGCTAAATATCCAAATACCTTTAAAACTTTGACTTTTGACTTAATAGCAGTGTGAATCCCCATTGTGCATGTCTAATATTATAAAAACTTAACCTTATAGTGAATGGTATGTATTGTTTTTCTGGAGAAATGAACATTGCTACAATTCCATTCCTTAGTGAATTTGAAGCCCAATCAAATAAGAGTCTATTTTTCCTTACTTGAATGTTCTTCTTCATCCAACAAAACCATGATTTCTTCATTAGGAAACTCATAATGCATTGATTGATAATACTCTATGGGCTAGTGAGCTAAGTATTCTACCAATGCACTACCCTTGATGGCCTTTTGGGTGACATAAATGATATCATATTTAGATAGCAATACTTGTCAACAAGCAATTCTTCCAATCATAGCAGGTTTCTCAAAGATATATTTAATTGAGTCAATTTTGGAGACCAACTCGGTAGTGTGACTAAGCACGTGTTGCCTAAGTCATCGATTTGCCCAAGCTAGATGATGCATTCTCCCCAAGCAAGGGCCCTATCACTAGGGCCATGGCTAGGAGAATAGAAGAAGACATGGATAGAGTAGAGGGAGGAAGATCTCACCTCCATATGACCATCAAGTTATGCAAGCCATGACTTATTTACTTGTAATTTTTATTTTAGGAACCTAGGAATTTAAAAACCCATTTAAGAAGGTGTCTTAGTAATAAGAAGGGGTAAGATTCGCTTTTGGGCCTTTATTTAGGAAATAAGGGGGTAGTTTGATAAATACACCCTCTTTTGCTAAATAAAACCCAAAACTAATAAAGGAGTAATCTTGACCTTTGGATGAGGTAGCTTGGGCACCAATTCTCATCTAAAGGAGGGTATTGATTGGACTTTGGGCTTCAATCCTCCTCCCTTGGATGACTCCATTTAATCCTAGCCCTTCATTTCCTTCATGACTTGTCCAAGAGGTTAGCTCCCTCTATAAAAAGGTGCTCCTTCACACTCTTGTATTTTTTACACTTGATTGAATAGAAAAACCTTGAGTTGGCCAAAATTCTCTTAGTGTCCACCTTTCTCTCTTTGAGAATTCCTTAGGTTTTTATCAAGGGTTCCATCCCTTGTGGCAAACTTTCCTTCTTAGGCTTATCTTACCTTAAGTGGCGCCTAAAACCACCTCACTTCTTACCTCTCCACAAACCATTTCACCAAAGAAGAAAACCTCTAGAAAAAAATCAAGGGAGGCATGCATCATTTGGTATCTAGAGCATTGGTTCTAGAGGTCTAAACTCTCTTCCTATCTCATTTATTTTTTCTTTCCGTTTTCCTATTTTATTTTATCTTTAATTTCCGCAATTTTTTCTAGCTTTCCATTGTTGTTTATCATTTCCATTTATGTTTTGAGTTTATTGTTTTGAGTTATAGTTTATTTGCACCATTTATTTTTTGCTTGATGCAATTTATATTGTTCTTTTCTTTGCATCTACGTCTCTCCCATATTCATTAATTTCCGCTTAAGCTTTGAGTTGGGTGCTTTCTTGCTTGAATTTTGGTTTTGAGAATTTCTTGCTAAAAATCCATGCCGTTGTGGTGAATTCCACAACCTTGTGGTCAAGAAATTTAGACCAAATTCTTGTGTTTCCTTGCACCTAGTTGCCTTGTTTTTGCTTTATTTTTAGCTTTTATTTTTCACTTTTATACTCTTGTGTAGTTGTCTATAAGTCATGTTTATAGTTTTCCATTTTGTCTATTAATTCCTTTTAAGTTTAGCCTCTTTTGTTTTTACAAAAAAAAATTTGAAACTTCTTAAATTAAGCAACATAGAGGGTCATACCTCATGTCTAAGTCTCTTTAGAAGTTCATGTGTTTTTAGTTTTAAGCATATTCTTAAAAAAAAAATTCAAAAATAGTTGCTCAATTTCCTTTGTCTTTATTTTCCTTATACGTATAATTTGTAGCTCATTTGTGTGGTAAAGGTAGTTCTTGTTTGTGGGTGCTTTCACTTAAGCTATAAGTTTGGTATTTGTGTTCAACAAATTACTAAAAACTTAACAAAGCTTGAGTCCAGTGGCACACCAAACTACTAAACCATTAACACATCTATAGCTACTTTGCATTTTGAAGTCATTTCTAGTAGTACCTAAATTGTTGCTTTTAATTTTCTTTATTGTTCCAAGCGCATAACTCTTTTTTATCAAGCACTAAATTCACAATCAATTTAGGTGCATCTATTAAATATTCAAAAAAAAAACAAGAAAACAAAGTCTAAAATAAAATACAAAAAAAAACAACGAAGGATTCAAAAAAAAAAAAAGAGAACAAACAAAAGAAAAGAAAGTTTGAAAAAAATTCATTTGATGTACCTAACCTAAAATTAGCAAGTGCTTCAACTTTGAACTTGGAACCTTAAAAGAAATTTTATTACTTTTGGTACACTAGAACTTGATATTTGTGTTCTTCTACTCTTTAATCTAGTGTCATTCTTAGGTATTCCATTGTGTGCTCTCTTTCTTTTGTTTACCTTTTAGTTGTTGCTTGTCTTTTAAATCATCTTTCTAGTTTGTCTTATATACTCTTACCATTTGGTTAAGTGTCCTTTTGATTTGTTATCTTTTATTGCTTTTTGAGTTTCTATTTGCACCTCCCCTTGCTACTTTTGGTTTCTTTGGTTTGTGTGTTAGTGTCACTTTTGGGAGAAAGCTTGAAAAAGGAGTTTACCACAAGGGTAGCATATTTTGGAAGGTTGGACTAAGAGCCTAAGGGATCACCTCAAAAGGAAATACACCTAGCTGTGAGGACTTTGATTTGAGGGAGCATTTGGAGAATCATTTTTTGAAGACTTTACTTTTTCTTTAATTTGGGTGTATTAATTTTGTAGTTGGGAGTTTGAGTTCCCTTAACGCCCTCTCTTTGGTTGTAATAAAATTTAATCAATTTTTTTAGTTTCTCGAAAATTAGGTGAAGAAGGAAGAAGTGGTACACTTCCTTCAACACCTTAGGAGCTCGCTTTAGATCCCTTCTCTTTTGAATTTTTTCTTTAAAATTCTTGCTTTATTTTTCTTATTCAAAGCGCTTAGAAGGCTAAAGAGTTCCAAAGACTCATCAAGCCATTTTAGGCAAGAAAACACAAAAAGAGAGGAGTGTTTGTTTGTGAAAATTTTTTAGCCACCTTTTTCCTCTTAGAAATTCAAGCACAATGACATCACACACCCACTCTAGTGCTCATAGTTATTCATCAAACAAGAGTGTAAACCAAAGAAATATTTCTAAAGATTACACTCTAGAAAACTTAAACATGGACTTTAGGGAGTGGATAGCAAAAGAACAAGAGAGAAGAGAAGAAAAAAGGAGAGAAAAAGAGTCCAAGGAGAAAAGAAAAATAAAAGAAAGAGAGGAAGAAAAGAGAGAAAAAAGAGAGAAAGAAGAGAGAAGAATAAGAGAAAGGAGAGAAGATGAAGAAATGAGAGAAAGAAAAGAAAGAGAAAGAAGAAAAGAGAAAGAAGAAGAAAAAAGAAAGCATGGGAATGGTGAGAATTACAAAATGCAAGGGATAGTCTTAGGTTCCCCATCTAGACATACCCATAGGAGTGAAAGTGAAGAAGAATACTACAATCATCCTAGGAGAAACTCCCATTCATCCATGCATAATAATGGGGCCCCTCCAAGGGAGCCCAAAATTGATCTCCCCCCATTTCATGGGAGGAAAGATGTGGAAGCCTACCTTGATTGGGAAATCAAGGTAGAACAACTCTTCACTTGCCATGAGGTAAGAGAAGAAAGAAAGGTTCCAATGGCAACCCTTAGCTTCCAAGGGCATGCCATGCATTGGTGGGTTGGGTTAACCAATGAGAGAATCCGCACCAATATGCCTTCCATAAGATATTGGAATGATCTTAGAAGTGCTCTAAGAAGAAGGCATATTCCCTCTTGGTATGAAAGAGATCTTTTGGATAGACTCCAAAGGCTAAGGCAAACCAACCTTAGTATAGAAGAGTATAGACAAAAAGATGGAACTTCTTATCTTGAGGGCGGGTATCCTTGAGGAACCCAAGGCCACTATGGCAAGGTTTTTGTGTGGGTTAAGCCCCGAAATTCGTGATAAGGTAGAGCTCTTCTCATACAATTCCCTTGATGAGTTAGTTCAACTTTGCATCAAAGTGGAAAATCAACTTAGAAGGAAAACTTTTAAAAAGGATAACCCACCTTATGTAAAGAGGGACCAACCTACGGGGAACTCTTTCAAGAGTTACCCCAAAGAGGAACATCCCAAGCACTTCAAAGAGCATAAAACATCACATATAGAGAGAAAAACCCCTACTACTAACTCACGAGAAAGTTAGTAGTATCAAATGCTTTAAATGTCTTGGGAGAGGCCACATTGCATCTCAATGTCCTACTAAGAGAAACATCATCATGAGGGCCCAAGATGTTTATAGTAGTGAGTCTAGCTCACACTCCTCTAGTGAGAGCGAAGGAGAAGGGGTTCATGCATACCAATCTGATTGTGATGAAACGGCTTATGCATGTGAGGGAGACCTATTAATGATAAGAAGACTTCTTGGAAGCCAACCTTTGAAAGTGTCATCATCTCAAAGGGAGAACATATTCCACACTCGCTGTAAGGTGAATGACAAAATATGTTCTCTCATTGTGGATAGTGGGTCATGCTGCAATTGTTGTAGCTCAAGGTTGGTGGAAAAGCTAGCCTTGACCCCACTTCCTCACCCTAAGCCTTACAAGCTTCAATGGCTCAATGAGCAAGGGGAAATGGAGGTCAATGAGCAAGTCAAGGTTCCAATTTCCATTGGGTCTTATAAAGATGAGATCCTGCGTGACATAGTCCCAATGGAAGCTGGCCATATCTTGCTAGGAAGACCATGGCAATTTGATAAGAAAGCCATACACCATGGTCATTCTAATAACATCATCCTCACTCATAAGGATAAGCGCATTAAGTTGTGTCCTCTAACACCTTCACAAGTGGCGGAGGACCAACTCATCATGAAACATAAGAGAGATGAGGAGAAAAAAAAAAGCAAAGCTTTACCCCTAAAGCTTGAAAGGGGTAAAGAGGTTGAGTTGGAAGTTGGTGCCCCTTCCAAGAAAGTCATTAGTAAAGGGAGTTTATTTGCGACAAAATTGGATTTAAAGGAAGCCCCCTTAACTAACAGACCTTTCTATCTCCTCCTTTGCAAAGAGGCATCCCCCATTTCTTCCCCCTCCACTTTTTTCCCTTCTAGTTCTAGCACTGCCATAGAACTTGGACCCAAGAACCTACCTCAAGAGGTTCAAGAGCTTTTAAAGGAGTTTGGTGATATATTCCCTAATGAAGTTCCCAAAGGACTTCCTCCAATTAGGGGTATAGAACACCAAATAGACTTGGTACCTGGGGCTAGCCTGCCTAATAGGCCTGCTTATAGGACTAATCCCATGGAGACCAAGGAGATTGAATCTCAAGTCCAAGAACTATTGGAGAAGGGTTGGGTTCAAGAGAGCCTAAGCCCTTGTGCTGTGCCAGTTTTGTTGGTGCCTAAGAAGAATGACCAATGAAGGATGTGCATTGATTGTCGAGCAATCAATAACATCACCATCAAATATAGGCACCCTATCCCTAGGCTTGATGACATGCTTGATGAATTGCATGGGGCCCAATTATTTTCAAAAATTGATCTTAAGAGTGGTTTTCACCAAATCCGCATCAAGGAAGGTGATGAGTGGAAAACGGCTTTTAAGACCAAGTTTGGGCTGTATGAGTGGTTGGTAATGCCCTTTGGGCTTACCAATGCCCCAAGCACCTTCATGAGGCTTATGAATCATGTCCTTAGGGATTGCTTAGGAAAATTTTGTGTTGTTTATTTTGATGACATCTTAGTGTATAGCAAGAGCCTAGATGAACATGTAGGCCATCTTAGGCGCGTCTTTTGCATTCTTAGGTCACACCAACTCTATGAAAATCTTGAAAAATGTAATTTTTGTGTGGAGAGTGTGGTGTTCTTAGGTTTTATAGTTAATAAAAATGGGGTTCAAGTAGACCCCGACAAAATCAAAGCCATCCAAGAATGGCCCACCCCAAAAAGTGTGACTGAGATCAAGAGTTTTCATGGTCTCGCGAGCTTTTATAGGCGCTTTGTGCCTAACTTCTCCACACTTTTCTCACCAATCAATGATTTGGTGAAGAAGGATACTCCTTTCCTTTGGGGTGAAAAACAACAAAAAGCCTTTGAACTTATCAAAGAGAAACTGACCCATGCACCAGTTTTAGCTCTTCCTGACTTTTCTAAAACTTTTGAGCTAGAGTGTAATGCATCGAGAGTGGGTGTGGGAGCTGTGTTGTTACAAGGTGGTCATCCTATGGCTTATTTTAGTGAAAAACTAAATGGAGCCACCTTAAACTACCCCACATATGATAAAGAGTTTTACTCTTTGATAAGGGCCCTTCAAACTTGGGAACATTATCTTGTACCCAAGGAGTTCATCATTCATAGTGACCATGAGTCACTTAAGTATTTGAAGGGTCAAGGCAAGCTTAATAAAAGGCATGCTAAATGGGTAGAATTTCTTGAGACTTTCCCTTATATCATCAAATACAAGAAAGGAAAACATAATGTGGTGGCTGATGCTTTGTCTCGTAGACATACCCTTTACACCACCTTAAGTGCAAAGATTCTTGGATTTGATAATATTAGAGAAATGTATCTTTCTAATAAGGATTTTGGATCCATTTATGCTGCCTCTACATTTGCATGTAAAACCCAAAATGGGTTCTTTGTGAGTGAGGGGTACCTTTTCAAAGGTAGCAGACTTTGTGTACCCCAAGGATCTATGAGAAATCTATTGACAAAAGAGAGCCATGAGGGTGGGCTCATGGGGCATTTTGGAATTAACAAAACTCTTCTGCTTTTACAAGAAAAATTCTTTTGGCCCCATATGAAGAAAGACGTCTATAGACATTGTCGTAGATGCATTGCTTGCTTGCAAGCTAAGTCTAAGACAATGACTCATGGATTGTACACACCCTTACCTGTTCTTTCTGCACCTTGGCTGGATATTAGTATGGATTTCATCCTTGGCCTGCCTCGAACCCAACGAGGTGCAGACTCTATCTTTGTAGTGGTAGATAGATTTTCAAAAATGGCTCACTTTATACCATGCCACAAGATAGATGATGCGAGCAACATTGCGAGACTTTTCTTTAAAGAAGTTGTCCGTTTACATGGAATTCCCCAATCCATAGTCTCTGATAGAGATGTGAAGTTCCTTAGCCACTTTTGGAAAACATTGTGGGCAAGGCTAGGAACTAAACTCTTATTTTCTACCACATGTCACCCCCAAACTGATGGGCAGACTGAGGTAGTAAATAGATCTATATCTACTATGCTTAGGACACTTCTTCGAGGAAATCACAAGTCTTGGGATGAATACCTACCCCATATTGAGTTTGCATACAACCGGGTGGTTCAAAGGACCACCAAACATTCTTCCTTTGAAGTTGTTTATGGCTTCAACCCCCTTACTCCTCTTTATATCTTGCCCTTACCCTTCCCTTCTTCTGTTCACAATGAAGGAATAGTAAGAGCGGATTTTGTTAAAAAATTACATGAAAGGGTAAAGGCCAACATTGAACATCATTCAAAGGAGTATGCTAGTAAAGCCAATAGGGGCAGGAAAGAAATTATCTTCAATGAAGGGGATTGGGTATGGCTTCATTTGAGGAAGGATCGCTTCCCTACTCAAAGGAAGTCCAAGCTTAGCCTCCAAGGAGATGGTCCCTTTCAAGTCCTCAAGAGAGTGAACAACAATGCATACATATTAGATCTCCCTGAGGACTATGGTGTCAGTACTGCCTTTAATGTTTGTGATTTGATCCCTTTTGTAGGTACTGATGAAGAAGATGAGGACCTATCAGATTTGAGGACAAATCCTTCCCAAGGGGGAGGGGATGATGCATTCTCCCCAAGCAAGGGCCCTATCACTAGGGCCATGGCTAGGAGAATAGAAGAAGACATGGCTAGAGTAGAGGGAGGAAGATCTCACCTCCATATGACCATCAAGTTATGCAAGCCATGACTTATTTACTTGTAATTTTTATTTTAGGAACCTAGGATTTTATTTTGGACATGTATTCTCCCCAAGGGGGAGGGGATGATGCATTCTCCCCAAGCAAGGGCCCTATCACTAGGGCCATGGCTAGGAGAATAGAAGAAGACATGGCTAGAGTAGAGGGAGGAAGATCTCACCTCCATATGACCATCAAGTTATGCAAGCCATGACTTATTTACTTGTAATTTTTATTTTAGGAACCTAGGATTTTATTTTGGACATGTATTAGTCCATTTAATTTTCTAGGAGGTGTCTTAGTAATAAGAAGGGGTAAGATTAGCTTTTGGGCCTTTATTTAGGAAATAAGGGGGTAGTTTGATAAATACACCCTCTTTTGCTAAATAAAACCAAAAACTAATAAAGGAGTAATCTTGGCCCTTGGATGAGGTAGCTTGGGCACCAATTCTCATCTAAAGGAGGGTATTGATTGGACTTTGGGCTTCAATCCTCCTCCCTTGGATGACTCCTTTTAATCCTAACCCTTCATTTCCTTCATGACTTGTCCAAGAGGTTAGCTCCCTCTATAAAAAAGTGCTCCTTCACACTTTTGTATTTTTTACACTTGATTGAATAGAAAAACCTTGAGTTGGCCAAAATTCTCTTAGTGTCCACCCTTCTCTCTTTGAGAATTCCTTAGGTTTTTATCAAGGGTTCCATCCCTTGTGGCAAACTTTCCCTCTTAGGCTTATCTTACCTTAAGTGGCGCCTAAAACCACCTCACTTCTTACCTCTCCACAAACCATTTCACCAAAGAAGAAAACCTCTAGAAAAAAATCAAGGGAGGCATGCATCACTAGAGCACAACATGTTCGTTACAACAAAGAGTATCTGGATTCAAAGTCAGTGAACTGCTTACTTAAGAAATAAATGACATACTCTTTCTGTCCAGATTCATCGTGTTGTCCTAACACACACCACATGGATTTGTCAAGTATGGTTAGGTACATGATGAGAGGTCTGTCAAGTACTAAAGGTATAAAGATGGGAGGTTCTTGCAAATACTGTTTGATCTTTTCAAATGCCTTTTGACAATCTTAATTCCATTCCAATACCTGGTTTTTGCGCAATAATTTGAAAACTGGCTCACATATGGAAGTTAAATGTGATATGAACCTGACAATGTGATTCAACCTCCCTAGAAAACCAAAACTTCTTTTTCTGTTTGAGGGGCTGACATTTCCATGATTGCCTTTACCTTATTAGGGTTGACGTCTATACCTTTTTTACTAGCAATAAATCCCAACAACTTCTTGAATCTCACATCGAATGTGCATTTAGCAGGATTTAATCTAAGCTTATACTTCCTCAAACACTCAAACAATTTTTGAAAATGAGATATACGTTTCCTTTCCAATCTTGATTTGAGTATCATGTCATTCGTATACACTCAATCTATTTATGCATCATATCATGGAATAAAGTTACCATTGCTCATTGATATGTTGCCACAACATTTTTTAATATGATTAGCATTACCTTGTAACAAAGATTCTCCACAAAGTGATGTGCATGATTTTTTCCATGTCTTCTGTTGCCATTTAAATTTGATTGTACCCTGGGTAGCCATCCATAAAGGAAAAGAATGTGTGTTAGGCAGTATTGTTTATCAACATATCACTATGAGGCAATGAAAATTCATCTTTAGGGCTCGCTCTATTTAAGTCTCGATAGTCGACACACATCATTAATTTCCCATATTTCTTCGAGACTAGCACATTGTTAGCAACCCATTTATGGTATCTAGCTACAACAAGAAAACTAGCATCAAAGAGCTTTTTTACTTCTTCTTCAATCTTTAGTGATTCCTCAGCTTTCATCAGTCTCAACTTTTATTTTATTGGGGGATATTCAGGTTTTAAGTATAGTTTGTGTTCAACTATACTAGAGTCCAATCCTGGCATGTCCTAATATGTCCATGCAAAGACATCAACATATTCAAACAAAAGTTTTACCAACTTTTTTCGCTACCCACCCTTTATAGATGTGTCAATTCTAATCGCTCTCATAGCATTTTTTGTTCTTAAATTAATTATTTCAATTTCTTCCTCATGGGGTTGTATTATTTTGAACTCTTGTTCTATCAACCTTTTTAATTCATGTGAAGTTTCCAAGTCTTTTTCCTTATCCTCATCTGTTTGATTAATGGGACAATCAAAATTGTAGGATGAAATATTGGTATTATCATTTTCAAAAGGATTATTTTTGGGTCTACTACAATTTAAGGGAGAAAAAAACAAAAAGGAAAGGTAAAGGATAGGGACAAAAAATGATGATTGGAAAGTTCAAATAGGCATTTTATTAATAACAAACATCAAAAGAGAAACATGCAAGCCAGTTTAAACATAGAGATATCTTAAAGCCTAGGGCAGAGCAATAGGAATTGTATTACAATTACTTTGAATTGGAAGGCTCAATCTTGGGGAATTCAATGATTTCCCAATTCCAAATCTCTTCAAAAGGGGCACAAGGATACAGCTAATTAAAATTTTCGTCAATAACTTTATCTTCCTTAGCCATAATCACATGGTCTGCATACGCTAGTCTTGCACTATGAAAACTTTGATAAAGGTTGCAAATGAGAATTTTCTTGGTCATTGGTTCTCAATTATCCAAGTGAGCCAACTTTATTTCTTTTTTTTATGCATGCTCCCCAAGTAAGGGCCCTATCACTAGGGCTATGGCTAGGAGAATAGAAGAAGACATGACTAGAGTAGAGGGAGGAAGATCTCACCTCCATATGACCATCAAGTTATGCAAGCCATGACTTATTTACTTGTAATTTTTCTTTTAGGAACCTAGGATTTTATTTTCGACATGTATTAGTCCATTTAATTTTCTAGGAGGTATCTTAGTAATAAAAAGGGGTAAGATTAGCTTTTGGGCCTTTATTTAGGAAATAAGGGGGTAATTTGATAACTACACCCTCTTTTCCTAAATAAAACTCAAAACTAATAAAGGAGTAATCTTGGCCCTTGGATGAGGTAGCTTGAGCACCAATTATCATCTAAAGGAGGGGATTGATTGGACTTTGGGCTTCAATCCTCCTCCCTTGGATGACTCCTTTTAATCCTAGCCCTTCCTTTCCTTCTTGACTTGTCCAAGAGGTTAGCTCCCTCTATAAAAAGGTGTTTTTTCACACTCTTGTTTTTTTTACACTTTATTGAATGGAAAAACCTTGAGTTTGTCAAAATTCTCTTAGTGTCGACCCTTCTCTCTTTGAGAATTCCTTAGGTTTTTATCAAGGGTTTCATCCCTTGTGGCAAACTTTCCCTCTTAGGCTTATCTTACCTTAAGTGACGCCTAAAACACCTCACTTCTTACCTTTCCATAAACCATTTCACCAAAGAAGAAAACCTCTAGAAAAAGATCAAGGGAGGAATCCATCATTTTTTCTCCTCCATTATTCTCTTCTTATCAACTTTAGAAGGTTTATATCCCAACCCATATCTACCTTTATTCTTGGGTATTTCCAATAGCTTTGTAATACCTTTTTTATCCTTTCCCAATCCTTGCCCCAGTTGATACCCTCCATTAATTATAACCTTTGCTACTATTATGATTGCATTAGAAAACATGGGCTCCTTTGGAAATGTTTCCATAAAAGTCGTGCTTACAATCTCCAATGACTGAAAAGAAGTTTCAAAGACTTCTTTAGTGACTTTAATGTAGCATGTAATGGATGACTTGCTTACTAGAAAATCTTTCTCTCCTAAGACAATGAAAAGTTTATCATCCATCACAAACTTCAACTTTTGATGCAAAGTTTATAGTACTACTCTAGTAAAGTGGATCTAGGGACGTCCCAACAAACAATTATAAGCCAGAGTGATGTCCATGACTTGAAAAGTTATTTGAAAAATGCAAGGACCAATTCAGATTAAAAGTTATATTTCCCTCAATTACTTCTCTTCAACTACCATCAAAAGCCCTCACCACCAAGGAGTTAGTTTTCATATATGTTTCATCACAAGGCAACCTCTCTAATGTTGATTTTGGCAAAGCATTCAACAAGGAATAATTATCTACAAGCACTTAAGCCACAATATGATATAAACATTTGATTGAAATATGCAAAGCCTTATTGTGTCCTTATCCTTTACTTGACACTTCATCATCAATAAAAGTAAGATAGTTATTGGCAGTAATGTTACCAACAATACCCTCAAATTTGTCTAAAAATATGTAATATGCCACAAGTGCTTGGCTCAAAATATTCATTAATAACTTTCGATGTGCCTCTAAGTTCATTAGCAAACCCAACAAATATATTCTGCTAGCAAACAGTTCAACTAATCTATCACCTTATATTCACTCCGTTGGATAAACTTAAGGAACTTTCAAGCTTCCTCATCAAAGACTTTCTTTTTACTTTTTCCTAATTCTTCTTCAACCTCCTTTTTCTCAACTTCTTTTCTTTGCCTCCCTCTTTGTAGTTTTCTTTTTTATTCACCAATCTTTCTCTTCTTAACTCTTGAGGAGAATAAATACGACCACTTCAAGTAATTCCACCAATCCCCAAGATATTAGTGACTTCTGAAGCCCTAACACTAAAAGTATCATGTGGTATCTCCTTTTGAATATACACATGCCATTTAACATCATATTTCCATGAAACAACATATTATATTTATAAGAAAAGGTGCTGGAAATTGTACAAGGATGGGCTTTGGGTTTCCAGGCATTGATGTAGTTGCATTTCTAGTAAAATGAATCACCAGTGGTCTTGGAATTGAAATTCCTTACTCTTCACTTGATTGCACCATTGCTACTTCTTCATCAATTCTCTAAAAACCAATCTAGATTACAATTTGGTCCATTATACTTTGTAAAAGCCTTTTGAACTCCTCACAATCATCAATGGAATGTTGAGCTTTGAGGTGATAACCACACACTTTCATCCCATCATTTTCACTTGAAATAATGTCATCCTTACATAATTCTGCAAAAAGGAAATGCAAAGAGGTTTTCACTCTTTCCACATCCCTTATCGAATTTTGACTTGACCATTCATTGATAGCATTCACTGATGAATTTCCATGAACTAGGAGAGGGTTATTCCCTACATTAGGATTATGGCAACTTGGCCTTTAAGGGTTATTCCATAAATAATGTCAACCATTCACGATCAATCAATTTTTGCACTTGGCCTTTAAGGGTAAAACACTTCTCTATAGAATGCCCTAGGGCTCCTGCATGAAAAATACATTTTCACTTGAGTCATATGCTTTTAGGTATAAAGGTTCCACTGGTTTTGCAGGGGTAATGGCAACTAAAGCATTGCAGAGAAGGTATGTAAGTAGCTCAATATAAGTCATAGGGATGAGGGTATAGGTTATGTTTTTCTTCTCTTGGTATTTTTTTTTGTTTGTGTTTTGTAACGTTTGTCGTTACAGTGACAATCCAAAGTATATCAATTAAATAATTCATAAAAATAAGAACTTTCGAAATAATAAATAAATAAATAAAATTCACCTTACAAGATAAAATTCTCAAATGTAGACGTCTCTAAATGAATATAAACAATAGCAACAAAATATTCATAAAAAAAAACCTAAACTACAAGCTAAGTCTTCATACCTTCTTAGCCTTCACAGTTTCCTTCTCTTCTGATTCTAAAAGCAACACTTTTAATGAGATGAGAATCTTAATGAAAAAAACAAGTTTTAAAAAAGTTTCACAAATTGCGTTGTTCTCAATCGATGCAGAAACTGGAAAAACAACCATGGTACCCGCAAATAAAAGATATTTTCTTTAATCACAAATTATAATTTATTTCGAATAGTTTCTAATATGGATAATTAATAGAAACGATAAAAGAATGGTGTTTTTAATTAACACCCTCATAATGCACACAATCACAAAATATAGTGATACTCATGATGACTCGCTCCCACTCTATGATTCCTAGAACCAAGGTTTTTAATAGATTTATCAAAAGAGTTTATGAGCTCATATTACATACAATGACGTCTCATTGCCTTCCCTATGCTATTGTGGAGGTATCCCGAATCTCTTCTCTATCCCAATTAGAGGTATCTAAAACATTTTTCCCATATTAAATGCAGGTATCTTATACATCCACCCAGATGGATGTATCATCCCTATCCTGGATGGAGGTATCACAAATTTCATCTCCATTTTAATTTAAGATATCTCCAACAATTATCAATTAAATATTTTATATTTTCACACACCCAACATGATTGTCACATAAATACCACCTATAGCATGATAACAAATGGCTTAGCTTATTTCCATAATATAATATAGTAATAACAATAGAAAAATACACTAATCTGGATACGCGAAAAGAATGCCTAATCGAATAACATTCTGAGATAGTACACGATTTTAACGGTAAACTTTCTTTCGATGCATTTATATATGTGTATATAAATTGAAGGCATCCGATGAATTATGGCTATAAAATATGCGTAACAACAACATGAATTATATTCATTCTTAAGAGTCAAAACAAAATACCTAAATCCTATAGTTTACATAAATTGTATAGTTTACGCAACAAAAATATATTAAAATTTGCGAATGATCCAAAACAATATAATTATTCTATTTGTATTTCTAAATTATTTCATTTTATGAAGACTCTAAAATTAAAATTGTGTTTTCTTAAAACATACCACGGATGGATTTAAAGAAAAAATTTTACTCACCTCTTGAAGCGGGATCCTACTACTTTAATATGTTTTCTTCAGGTTCTATGTCCCTCTTTCTCAACCCTAGAATAATAAACTAATTTATGATATTCTGAGGGAACTAATTAGCCCTATATATAACAGTGTAGGGTTGATTTTTCCTTCTATATATTTTTTTTATAAAAGATTAGTTTTTGCAGATTAAATTCAAAATAGTATCAAATCTTTAATTATTTTATCTTATTTCTATTTTAACAGAAATATTACCTAAATCTTGGTTATTCAAAGTGATATCAAATCTTTTATTTATTTTATTTTATTTCTATTTTAAAGGAAACATTAATATATTTTTTGACAATTTATCAAATCTTAATTTGGTTATTCAAAATTTCTGACAATTTAAATCTTTTAATATATTTTTTTTTGTAACCTAATATTTTTTTTCTTAACTAAGGGATTATTCAAATGTTTGAATTTTGAATTTTGGGATGTTACACTCTTCTCTCCTCAAAGAATTTCGTCCTCGAAATTAAGGTCACTAATAAAATTAATATATAACGCATTAATATACTTTTAAAGACAATATGCCTCAGTCGACAAGATATGAAAAAATGTGTTGCTCCTAAATCAATCAATATAATTATTTCTTTCTTTAATAAAACCCACACCTTGAATCAAGCCATCAGACTCCTTCACCTTTTCTCCTTGGATGGTATAGACTCTCCCTTGGTTTTGGGGCGTTGTTAGGATTGTTCGTCATTTCTACAATTTCTAGGATAGTGTCTTGTTCTCCCACAGTTGTAACAAGTAGTGTTTAGTGCGGGACACGATTGATCTCCATGAATTAAGTCACACTTATGACATCTACTACTTTTATCAATCTTAACTCCTTGTGCATGTTTACCTTTTGTTGATGATGGGCATCAGTCAAAGATGCTTTTGAAATTGGTCCTCCTTGTGATTATTCTTCTCCCCTTCATGATTAGCCTTCTCCTTAGGTTGTAGTTCCATTACTGCTTGCATATTTTGCTCTGCCAGCTGACACTTATTTACCAATGTAGGATAGTCTCTAATCTCTAAGATGCCAATACTACTCTGTAACTCTGGCTTTAGGCCTTGCTCAAACTTGATAGCTTTCCATTAATCTTGAGGATGATCTTTCAAAAAACAAGAAAACCTAGCCAAGCTCTCAAACCTAACCACATACTCTACTACAGCGATCTCTCCTTGGTAAAGGTTAAGGAACTCAACCTCCTTTTGAATGCGAACATTGTGAGGAAAGTATTTTTCTAGGAATACCGCCTTGAATCTATCCCAAGTGATATTAGCTCCTTGAGTTACCAAGCAACCTCGGGCGCTGTTCCACCAATGTTCAACATCAGATTCTAACAAGTAAGTAGCGAAGTCCACTTTTCTTGCATCATCACATCTCATAACTCTAAAAATTTTCTCTAACTTCTAGATCCATTCTTTTGCCTCGACAGGGCTTGACCTACCTCGGAAGGTCGGTGGGTCATGGTTACGAAATTTAGATAACCCCGTGTATTGGGCATTTTGGGGTGTAACTGTCCTACGGTTGCTCCACCTCTGGTTTGCTTCATCTGACGGATAGCATCCATCTACGCTTGCATAAATGTGGTCATTTGGTCCAAGGCTGCTACAAGTGCATCATTCGTGTATGCCCCACGCCTATCAGTTGCCATAAATCTGCATACCATCAATCAAATACTGGATTGATCAAGTCCAATACCTAAAAGAATAGCATGCAATTTTATGACTCTAACAAGTAGTCCTATGCATCCACATTTGATTTTTGTTTTTTTTTTTAAAAAAAAAAACCACTACCACAGTCCGATTTGGGATCAAACTACTTTGATACCATAATGTAATGTTCATCGTTACAATGATAATCCAAAATATATCAATTAAATAATTCATAAAAATAAAAAATTTCAAAATAATAAATAATCCACTTTACAAGATAAAATTCTCAAATTTAGACGTCTCTAAATGAATATAAACAACAGCAACAAAATATTCATAAAAAAAACCTAAACTACAAGCTAATTCTTCATACCTTCTTAGCCTCCACAACTTTCTCCTCTTTTGATTTCTGAAAGCAACACTTTTTAATGAGATGAGAATCTCAGTGAATAAAACAAGTTTTGAAAAAGGTTCACAAATAGCGTTGTTCTCAGCCAGTGCGGAATCCAGAAAAACAACCATGGTACCCACAAATAAAAGATATTTTAGTCACAAATCATAGTTTATTTCGAATAGTTCCTAATATGGATAATTAATAGAAACGATAAAAGAATGATGTTTTTAATTAACACCCTCATAATGTACACGATCACAAAATATAGTGATACTCATGATCACTCGCTCCCACTCTACGGTTCCCAGAACCAAGGTTTTTAATAGATTCATCAAAAGGTTTATGAGCTTATATTCCATACAATGACGTTCCATTGCCTTCCCCATACTATTGTGGAAGTATCCAGAATCTCTTCTCCATCCCGAATGGAGGTATCTAAATCCTTTTTACCGTATTAAATGGAGGTATCTTATACATCCATCCCAGATAGATGTATATCAAATTTCACCCCATCCTAGATGGAGGTATCACAAATTTCATCTCCATTTTAGATAGAGATATCTCAAACAATTATCAATTAAATCTTTTAAATTTTCACACACCAACATAATTGTCACATAAATACCAAATATAGCATGATAACAAATGGCTTAACTTATTTACATAATATAGTAATAACAATAGAAAAATACACTAATCTAGAAAGTTAATCTAGATAAACGAAAAGAATGCCTAATCGAATAACATTCTCAGACAGTACACGGTTTTAACGGTAAAACTTTCTTTCAATGCATTTATATATGTGTATTTTAATTGAAGGAATCCAATGAATTATGGCTATAAAATATGCGTAACCGCAACATGAATTATATTCATTCTTAAGAGTCAAAACAAAATACCTAAATCCTATAGTTTACATAAATTGTATAGTTTACGCAACAAAAATATATTTAAATTTGCGAATGATCCAAAACAATATAATTATTCTATTGGTATTTCTAAATTATTTCATTTTATGAAGGACTCTAAAATTAAAAGTGTATTTTCTTAAAACATATCCTGGATGGATTTAAAAAAAAAAGTTTTACTCACCTCTTAAAGTGGGAACCTACCACTTTAATTTGTTTTCTTCAGCTCCGATGTCTCTCTTTCTCAACATTGGAATAATCAACTAATTATGATATTTTAAGGGAACTAGTTAGCCTTATATATAATAGTTTAAGGTTGATTTTCTCCTCTCTATATTTTTTTTATAAAATATTAGTTTTTCTAGATTAAATCTGAAATAGTATCAAATCTTTAATTATTTTATCTTATTTCTATTTTAAAGGAAATATTATTTAAATCTTGGTTATTCAAAGTGATATAAAATCTTTTATTTGTTTTATCTTATTTCTATTTTAAAGGAAAGATTATCTTAATTTGATTATTCAAAATTTGTGACAGTTTTAATCTTTTAATATATTATTGTTTTTGCAACCTAATCTTTTTTTCTTAACTAAGGGATTATTCGAATGTTTGAATTTTAAATTTTGGGATGTTACATGTTTTGGCTACGATTTTAGGTAGTTTTTTGGTAAAAGTTTTGGGTAGTGTTTTGGTTAGAGTTTTGGTGTCACGACTAGTTTGTTTAGGGTGTTGATTGGTGAAATGCTTGTAAAGGTGGAGGGGCATAGGCCCCTCTTATCTGAGGATAGGGATTTAGTGATGTCACATGAGGGTTATGCATAGGTGTAGATTGAAAATTGGGCAAATAATTTGGTTGAAAATAAGTGGAGATATAATTGGGTGTAGTTGCCATCATTACATCAGTTTCTCACTTCTTCTTGTCTACAATCGCTGGTAATTTCTTTGTACTTGTTACCCTTGCATGAGTTATCTTTCCATTTCTCATTCCTATCTCTATACATTCCCTAATGATGATAAAATCTAAAAAATTTGATGACACATTCCCATTCATCTTATTATAGAAAGGTGATTGCAATGTATCAACAAACATTATCACCATCTATTTTTCTACTAGCGAAGGTTGCACTTGAGCAACTATTCCTCTCCAAAGCATCAGCCAAATCTTTCCAGGTACGTACCCGACTCCTCTCTAGACTTGATGCATGTCTCCCTTGATCTTTTTCTAGAGGTTTTCTTCTTTGGTGAAATGGTTTGTGTAGAGGTAAGAAGTGAGGTAGTTTTAGGCGCCACTTAAGGTAAGATAAGTCTAAGAGGGAAAGTTTGCCACAAGGGATGAAACCCTTGATAAAAACCTGAGGAATTCTTAAAGAGAAAAGGGTGGACACTAAGAGAATTTTGGCCAACTCAAGGTTTTTCCATTCAATAAAGTCTAAAAAATACAAAAGTGTGAAAGAGTACCTTTTTATAAAGGGAGCTAACCTCTTGGACAAGTCATGAAGGAAAGGAAGAGCTAGGATTAAAAGGAGTCATCCAAGGGAGGAGGATTCAAGCCCAAAGTGCAATCAATCCCCTCCTTTAGATGAGAATTGGGGCCCAAGCTACCTCATCCAAGGGCCAAGATTACTCCTTATTAGTTTGGGGTTTTATTTAACAAAAGAGGGTGTAGTTATCAAACTACCCCCTTATTTCCTAAATAAAGGCCCAAAAGCTAATTTTACCGCTTCTTATTACTAAGACACCTCCTAGAAAAATAAATGGACTAATACATGTCCAAAATAAAATCCTAGGTTCCTAAAAGAAAAAATTACAAGTCAATAAGTCATGGCTTGCACGACTTGATGGTCATATGGAGGTGACATCTTCCTCCATCTACTCTAGCCATGTCTTCTTCTATTCTCCTAGCCATGACCCTAGTGATAGGGTCCTTGCTTGGGGAGCATGCATCAAGACTCATATACCAATTTAAAGCTGCCCCAATAAGACTTTTTTTTCTTTTTATAAGCCAAGAAATTTTATAAATAAAAAAATTGGCTAGCAAAAGAAATTCCTACCAATTAAAATACAAAGAACGATCCCTTCAAAAGGAATAAAAAGATGTGAACTAAATGAAAAAAAAAACATAGCTCATTTCAATTCTAAAGTATACAAAAGATGAATTCATCACTCACTCTACAAAACTGTGTGAAGTTAAACTTATTGCCCTGCTCCATTCTCAAGAACTTAGTTGAATAGGTAATACAAGAGCATGAAAATTAGTAGTCGTACTATGAAAGATTGAGTTATTACAAGCCTTACAAAGTTGCCAGTGCTGCAAACCACACATACAACCAGGTTGCTCGTGTTGACTTGTTTCCCTAGACCAATCCTAGGAATTGAGGACCAAGACTTCGAATGTCCACTTTTAATGTCGTAGAGAGTCCCCACCAAGCACATAATTCAACCCAAACTTTAGCAGCCACTAAACAACCCCATCGAGACTTTCTAAAAAGAAATGAATAATTAGTTTATCATCATAAGCATATGCTACCATTTTTCTATAATACATGGTGAGATGACTTCTTGAACAAGTAATTCCATTATACTTGTCAAAATCTAGGACTTTGAATTTTAATGGAATCATAAAATCAGGGACCAAGCAAAGATTGGTAGCATTAAAACCATAGAAGTCTAATCCATTAATAGCCCTTAGTATTCCTTCAAAGAATTCTAATTTGTCCCTAGAGTTTTGGTCCTCATATTGGTGACGAGGTATGGTATTGGTGAAAGTCGAGTTGACCAACTTACAAATTAATGGAATTCCAGTGGGATTTGTATTACCTGTGGAGTGTTGTGCAGGTAAGAAAGGTGTGTATGCATTTTGTGGTGGAGGAACTTCTGTGTTGGCAATTCAAAGGTTTGGGTTTCAAGTTTGCACTTGGCTTAAAGGGATAACAATGAATAGTTAGATGTTGTTTGAAACATTTGTAATTAATGGTGGTGTGTAATCCAAAGGTAAGTCATATAAAGGAAATTGAACTTGAGCATTGGGATTGGATAATGGGATGGTGTAAATCCTGAGGGATGAATAGGCATAGCTTGAGGCTCCTTGAGTGAACTACCATTTGCACCTTTCATTAACTTAAGCATTTCCAAGATCTCATTCATTTGTACCTTCATCTAGTTCACCTCTTTCTTGAGCCTTTATGTTGTTGTTCTAGATCATCTACAACACCGTCCATGATCCTTGTCTTGGCACGCATCCCATAAGGGTGTTGCAAAAATGCTTTCTTTACTCCCAATATTGTTATTGTTTACTCCTACTATGTGAGCAATATGCCATGACTATGTGATTTACACGAATGAAATGTGAATGCTATTTTTTTTTAGTTTTGCAACATTATTAGAGAATCATGAATCTTATGAACATATCTTGCTTAATTATTCCCTAGAACCTCACATTCCAAGTATTAAGCTTTATGAACATGGACTTAAGAAGACACATTTGATTAGACTTTTCCTTTAATACAAGCATTGATATATCATTGGACGTAGCAATACATATACTTCCATTAAAATGTCACATTCTAAGTACTAAGCCTTAAGAAGTGAGTAGAGTAATGGAAATAGCTATCATAAGAGTAAAACACAAGTAGCATCTTCATTGATAACGGAAGCCAAAAATACAATAAAATGGGATAGATGAAACAACACAAAATACCACCCACATCTTAACTTTATTAAAACAAACTACCACTTAAACTATAAATTCCAAACATTAATCATGATTAGCCTTTTCTTTCGTTTGGCTTATCATGTTTTTACAATAATCAAGAAACTCATAAATTTCTCCTTGGCTCTTTGCAATAGATAGGAAGCATCATTAATTTTTGCTTGATTTGTAAAGCTTAATTCATTAAGTTATCCGCCCAACGCTTTTGATTTTCTTCATGTCCTTCAATAATCTTTCTCAACCATTTAACTTGACCATCCAACTCCTCTATACATCAATTTTTTCCTTCCAAGATGGTTTGATGATGCTTTGAAATCAATTCTTCATCCAATTCTCTCTCAACTTGAATCCTATTCTGATATTCAATAACCACCCCTTCCAATTGTTTTAAATGTTGAAGTTGTGTTTTTGCGTCTTTTTCAGCCACCCTAGACTTTGTCTACATTTTCACTCGTTTTCCAAATATTAGCCCTAGCTTTATCCCATTCTTGTCTTCTTAACTTTAGCTCCTTGTTAGCTGCTCTCAGACAACTTTGAGTTTTAAGCTTGCAAGATTTTTCCCCTTTTACTTTTGTTAGCTATTTTAGTAGATTACTTCCTTTTCATGATTTCCTTTTGTGCCTCCCTACATTCTTGGAGGGCCTTTATGAGTTCTCTTTTCAATTTTCTCCTTTTCTCATTTGGATTCTCCAACTGCTTCCTTGAGCTTTTCAATCTACTTTTGGCTTAAAGGGCTTGCACTGATACTTCTTTAATAATTGAAATTGAACTGCAAAAAGGTAACTTAACCTCCTAAACTCTTTCTTGGAGCCATTGACGATAGTTTCTTCTCGTAACATAAACACCTTTTCTCAGTTATTTTCCTTTTTTTATCACTTGATCCCAAACACTCCTAATCCTCTTAAGTATTTCTAGATTTTGATTCCATTTATAAATAATGAAAAGAGCAATTGACTCTTTTATAGGGGGTCTTTCATAGGGTAACCAAATTAACATATAACTAAAATTAGGTTTTAATTGATACACCCTTTATTTCCCACTAGTGGTACATCAAATAAGTCTCCACATTGGCAAATGATTTCATTTATCTCTTGCTTATATGAGTTCCAAAAGAATGTCTTTTCACTAAGGTTTGTAATGTTGTTGGCCTAATCAACCTTGTTTTTAATCTCTTCTCGACCTCCACATTTGAACATATTAGTGGTGAACCAAATGTACAAGCAGGTAAGCAACATAAGATCACTCTAGCTTTCCACTTGTGACACAAACTAAGAGTATGATATATATCAGCAAGAATGGTTAAGACTGGGTCTTCCTTTCATACTTGTATGCTAAGAATACATCGATAGTTGCAAAGTCTACAAAATCATCCACACTTGGGAATAGAAAAATCCCATAAATGATGAGGGCTAACATATCCATGAAATCATCCCACTCGCCATCTTCCACAAATGTTGTGCACATTTTTCCAAATACCCCTTTGAGAAAACTTTAACTTTGCCCTTCACTTTTTTCTTATTTGCTAATCTCTCACACTAATCTTCAAAGAAGTAGCAATTTTTTCAAGTGAAGGATAAAATTCCATGTATAAATAAGGTTTTCTACTTTCCAATGAGTACCCAAGTATTCGCTTATATTGCTTAAGTGTTGGTACTAATTTAAAATCTCGAAAAGTGAGACATCTCAAAAGGAGGATCATAAAATTGGGCTAATGCGGTGAGAGCTCCCTCTTGCACATCTGTTTCTAGCAAATTAAGGATAATTCCATATCTGTCGGTGAATGTTTGACATTGAATACTCTTCAACTTGCTACTAAGGTTTCTTAAAGTCTTTACATTTGGTTGCTTGACCTTTAGCTTCAATGTTCTCCTTAAGTTTGATTCTATGTTTCTCTGAAAAATTTGTTCATAATGACCTTAAACCTTTGTGACTCTCTAACAATCCTAAAAATGAATGTATCATGCTATGAATGAAATGACAACACTAATTTTTTCTCTTCCTTTTTTTTAACATATGATGCATATTATAACATGATGAATAAAATAAAAATGATACCTATTATGAACTAATATGTGAGGAATAAAAGAGAAGTTTTAAACATATTTGAATACAAAAGTAAGGTAGTAAGTTATTGCTCCTATTGTATCCTAAATGGGTTTTCCTAATGGTTAATGGTTCTATGAGCCATTATAATACGTGTTTCTCCTAAATAGGTGATTCTAATGGTTCTAAAAATTGGTCCTAGAGTCAAGATCCTATCTTGGAATATTAATCAAAATCATAGGTAAACTATTAGAAGTGATAATACCTGTAAGAGAATCAGACTCTACGTGAGGTCTTCTTCATGTTAACCAAGTAAGATGTACATCCTGAAGGCTACAACTACTCAACATCTTACTTATCCTAAGTTGTGCTCAAGTATGGGCATAGGACCCCTACTCATAAGTGTGTGAAAAAGTGTATGTGATGTGTTAGAAGAGAGCAAAATCTAGAATAAAATACTAATATATAGGATAAAATGTCTTCTAACTTATGGTTCAAATAGAACAACTAATAATTACAACAAAGAAAATCACATAAAGAAGAGTAAATAAATACCACAAATAAATTAGGGGTAAAATAAACAAAAGAAAAATATATCAATTTTGCATATTTAATTATTTTAGACTTGACTCTCGAGTTGTCCCGGGTGGAGTCGCCATCTCTCCATGCATAGGTTTTGATGGGACGATGAAAAATATTTAAAAATCAAAAGAGTCACCATCAATATTTATTTTGGAAAACATTGAAAAAAACTTTAAAGAAAGTGGTCTACAAAACCAAATTTTGAGTTCATGAGTCAATCATGTGTAAGGTATTTAGAAGAACATTGAAAAAAACCCTTTAAATTAGTCATTATTCAGTTTTTGACAATTGAGACTACTAACAAGTTATTTGCATGTTAAAATTATCTTTTTTGCAATAATATATTCATTACCTACCTTTTCTTTGTTATGTACTCAAAGAATATATATTTTTTCTTAAAAGATTTATAAATATTCTTCCTAATTGTCATTGGTCTAATAATCTATATCTGGTTTAATGAAGAATCATTACTTTATAGATTTATCAGAGATTATATAATGGAATACCTTGCATATGTGAGAGCTTAGTGGAAGAAAATGTGCTGATAAAATGTTCAATATAGTGTGTTTATCTAATAACCTATATCTAGTTTAATGAAGGATCATTACTTTATAGATTTATCAGAGATTATGTAATGAAATACCTTGCATATGTGAGAGCTTAGTGGAAGAAAAGGTGCTAATGAAATGTTCAACATAGTGTGATTATCTTTCTTGTGTTTATCTAATTTACTTGATGTATTTCCTTTTATAGTTGTAATTAAACATATTCTACTCATGCCGTATGATTAAGATGTGTTTAACATATTTTACCTTTTAAAAAAACAAGTTTAAGCTTAATAAAAATGTCCCACTATCCATATCTCTTGATTTTTTTCAACCGTGTATTTCTAATTTATTAACTTTGATTAAATAATCTATTCTCACTAAAAGTAATATATATATATATATATATATATATATATATATTTATTTTTAAATTTTAGACCATTTAAAAGAAAATGTAATGAAATCTATTAAAACAGCATAGCGTTTCAAATGTGACCCTACCTCTTTTAAAAACCCTTGTCGTATTGGGTGGTTTCTCTTAAACCCTTCTCTCTCTCTGGAGCCATAATCTTCTTGTGCTGCTAACTAAACTAAACCTTAGCTGCTAGCTGGTGCAGGGTGTCATGCCTGAAGAAAAAATTGCCCTGTGTTTGTAACCTGTGCTCTTTCCAATGGCGTGTCTTTCTTTTCCCCACTTTCTCTCACTTCCTAGGTTATCTCTCTTCTCTATCTCCACTTATACTCTGTGCTTGTAGTTCCCCAAAAAATATAAACACCCCCCTCGGGAAATTGTTCATTTTTCAAGAGTTTTTCTTCAATTTTAATTTTTGTGGTATAATCATGAAATGGGTCGCAAGGAAAACTTTGGAATTTAGCAAATTAGTTGATACCATCTACAGCCTTGCTCATGATTGGATAAGAATATAATTTTTTTAACAAAAAAAAAGATAAATGTTTCTTCAATTTCTTCTTTTTTAACTAGGTTTGTGGTGTGTGTTTGAGTTGTTAATCATCTAATGAAGTTCAGGAAAAGTTTTGGAATTTACTGTTTGCTTTGCATTAGAGGCTCAAGTTTTGCTGAATTTTAGTCTATGGTGGTTGAATGTGAGTGTGTAAATGTTTTGTAATTGTGCAGGAACCGCTTCACTTGGTCCTATTGTTGTACTTCTTTTAACACAGTGCAGCTTGGGAAACTTGGGTCTGGGTGTAAATGGGGTCATGTGGCAATGGCTAGGAAAAAGGCTTCTCTAGACTCTGCCGTTGAAGAAGAACCTGACAATGAATCTATGGTGGAAAAGAAGACAACTAGGTCATCTAAAACTAAGAAGGTGACGACCAAAAGTCGGAGGAAAACAAAAGGTGAGTCTCCTAAAGCAAAATCTGATTCGTTGGTAGATAAAGATGATGCCTCCATCAAAGGAAGCTCGTCTATCTCTAGTGACGATACCAAGAAAACTCGAAGGACTCGGAAAAAAGGTAATCTCATGATCTTTGTCTCTAGTCTCAATGCTGAGAATTTTATGCATTATGTATGTGTTTTGATTGTAAGTGAGTGCTAAGTCTTGCTATTATTTATAGATGGTGGCTTGGATGAAAAGAAGGAAGTGAAAAAGGTTAGAAGAAGAAGAAAAACTGAAGAGGAAAATTTAGTTGTAGAGGATAAAGGTAGTGAAGCTGAAATCAGTGACCAAGATGAGCCTTCATTTCTTGAAAATGTGGAGGATGATAGTGACAGTGGATTGGAACTGATAAAAGATGATGGAGAAGATATTAGTTTTACTTATGGATGGCCTCCTCTTGTTTGTTGCTTTGGAGCTGCGCAACATGCTTTTGTGCCTTCAGGGAGACCTGCCAATAGGCTTATAAATCATGAAATCCATGAAAGCATGAAGGATACCCTATGGAGCCCTGATAAATTTGTTAGGGCTCCAGGGGGATCTGCTGGTAGTGTTGCCATTGCTCTTGCTACTTTGGGTGGCAAGGTTGCTTTCATGGGAAAACTTGCAGATGATGATTATGGTCAAGCAATGCTGTACTATATGAATGCAAATAATGTCCAAACCCGGTCGGTATGTATTGACAGTAAAAGGGCTACAGCTGCATCACTGATGAAGATTGGTAAAAGGAGTCAACTTAAAATGAGTTGTGTAAAACCTTGTGCTGAAGATAGTTTGACGAAGTCGGAGATAAATATTGATGTTCTTAAAGAGGTACGGAACTTGAAATCCATTAAAGAAGAAGATTTAAAATAAGTAAATAGAAGGCTCTGGAGATTGTAGGTTCTCGCCTAATCATTGTTAACATGGTAATATTATTGAGCTTGAATCGGTGTTTGTTTCTCTTCATAGATGGAACCAGTATTTATTAGTAGCAAAATTGAAAGATCTAATATTCGGTAGAAATATTGAGTGTTAACATGGTTGTGAGTACCACATTAGCATTTTTGTTAAATATTAGATGTCAAGATAATAGATAGACTATAGTTGCACAATATAAAATAGTAGGGGACTAAATTTCAACAATGTAAAATAAAATGGGGTAGATCAAATTTGCAAATAATAATAGAAAGAGGACTAAAAGTGCAATTAATCCTCCATTATTGTTTTCCTGTTTTTGTTGGTTACAACAGTTGAAATGGTGCATTGTCAGTTTCTATATTGTTATTGCCATGTGTGCATTTGAAACAAAAAGAATAAGCATGATTACAAAAAGAATAATATAGTTCTAGGCATTTAGGCATGATTACATGCCAAGGGTTATGTTAGGTGCTCTGTATAGTTTATGCTTCTATTTACTTTTTAGGTTTTAGCTGCTTGGGAGGCTACCAGTTTGGTAATTTAAAAGTATAAATGCATGTCATGCAGGCAAAAATGTTCTACTTTAATACACATTCCCTGCTTGATCGTAACATGAGGTCAACTACATTACAAGCCGTCAAGATTTCAAAGCATTTTGGAGCGGCTGTTTTCTATGATCTAAACCTTCCTATGCCACTATGGAACTCTAGGGAAGAAACTATGATGTTCATTCAGCGAGTGTGGAATCTTGCAAACATTATTGAGGTCACTAAGCAAGAACTAGAGTTCTTATGTGGGATCACACCATCTGAAGAATTTGACACAAAAAATAATGACAGGTCGAAGTTTGTCCATTATGAACCTGAACTGGTCGCCCGACTTTGGCATGAAAATCTTAAGGTTTTATTTGTGACTAATGGAACATCCAAAATACATTACTACACAAAAGAGTTCGATGGTGCTGTACTTGGAATGGAGGATGCCCCTATTACCCCCTACACTTGTGACATGTCAGCAACTGGAGATGGCATTGTTGCAGGTATATTATAGTAAATTTACATTTTAATCATAGCCCTGCATCTATTTTTTTTGTTCCAAAGGAAGTACTATCAGTTCATTTGAAAAATAAAAACGGACACCTCTTAAATGTCAGACACTATCATGAAAAGAATCATTTGAGAGGTGATGCCTGTTGAAGCAATAGTGCAACTATCTTATTATTTCGTATATTTTAGACAAATCTGCTGTTTTATTATTCTGAAAATCCAGTAAGAGTACTCCGTTCTTGAGGAATTAATTGACTTTGAAAATCTCATTTCTTCAAACTGTATTACAGTAGGTGACTAAATGCATATTATGGTTAGCACTAAACCACACATATATAAAGGTAAAACTCAATTGCCTTCTCCTTGATCATGATTTTAGAAGGCAAAACCATGTTTGAGTTTGTTTAATGAATACCATAACAAGTATATGCTAAATGGTGGCAGCACTTAGGGCTTATATTGCTTGTGTGATTGTATCTTTGGCACATTTAAGATTTCTAGGAAAAACTTCCAAGCATTAATTTTATAGACATTTTCCCCACATCTGAGTCATCTTATGATCTCTGCAGCTCTGATGCGAAAGCTGACAGTTCAACCTGATTTGTTAACCGATAAAGGATACTTGGAACATTCCATCAAGTATGCAATCGATTGCGGTGTTATAGATCAATGGATTCTCGGTCGGGTGCGTGGCTTTCCGCCACGTGATGATATGGAGGACATAATTCCTGATCTAAATGGAATTAGGTCAATTTCAGAAACACAATACCGCACAGTAGTAGGGTCTGCTAGTGAGTAATATCAGTTTTGTAGCCTCTTTCTCACACTAAAAGCATTCATTCATTGTATAGAAAACTCACTGTTTTATTTGTTTCTTTCTGTGTTTTCTACTTCTAGAGGTTATATTACCTTTGGTTCTTGTATTTCCCATTCCTTTTTTTTGTTGTTGTTGCATCAATGGCATTATAATCAAAGTTCAATTCCACTTGACTACATTTCTTTGCCAGTTATGTATTTTATTTTTTTCTCTTCTTGATTTGAGAGTTAATAGGTTGCTCTTCTGATTCAGGGAAGCACAAAAATGTTTTCATGTTTGCAATTTTTCTTAAGTATCTTTTTTATTCTCCTTAATAATTTTGTCCAACTTTGTTCAAATTATTATTATAAAACTAGAAATCATATCAAAGGCTGAAACTCATGAGTTTTTGTACCATTCATGTAAGCAAAAGCCAAGACTTCTACCAATAATTGTTATTCATATAAATAATTGCTTCATTTATATAAAGTAATAAATACATTATCTAATTGAACTATGCGCCTAAAATAATCTAATTATGTTAATTTAAAATATTCTTTTGTACATTAATTAAAGTATTTTTCAGTATCTTAATTAGCTTAAATGATTTTTTTGCAAAATGTCAATTTTAAAAGTAGCAAAAAATTTGCAAAGACTAAAATAAGATAGAGCCATATAAAATCTTGGATATCTATAATTTTATTATCATTCAAACTACTACAATCACACACCAGAGTTCAAATATAAAATCTTGTACATACTACCTTAAACCAATTCCACTAAGTTAACCCTAGTTGGTTATAGGCTAAGAGTCATATTTGCAATTACTTCAAATATATTTGAATCTTTTACATTTTATTTAATTTTAAAATATTATTTTTCTCAAAGATCAAATGTTTTTAAGAGGTTGAAATAAAGAGTAAATAGTACAATAATTAAAATCAATAATATAATATTCAAAATAAAGTAATTAAATTAGTAAAATCATATAATGACTAAAATAAGTACTTAATATTTTTTTAATTATATCTTATTAACTTATTTTCCAAAAGTAATAAGAAAATAGGTAATATGATGATTTTTATTGTATTGAGGATCAAAACGAAAAGGAAGTTTTAGTTATAAGTTCAAATGGTATTTCAAGCATGTTTAAAAAAATATAAATTTGATAAATAAATTATTAATTTTTTTTATCAAACATCTTTGTTTTTGAAAAGGAAAAAAAATAGTTTTTTTAGTAAAATTTTATAGTTTGATAGAGTTAAAGGTTATTTAAAGGCCTGTTGCACTTTTTCTCTCCCTATATACCAAATCGGCAAATTTTTTCCCAATATTTTAACATTTATTTTGTATTTTTAAAAATTAGCAGTTAAATTAGAAGCATTAGCATGTGTCATGTACTTTTTTATGAACTTCAATAACAATATGATACATGCATATTGAGTTAAAAATTGGACGCATTAGTCATTACAAATTGAAAACATTAATCATTAAAAACTGGCATTAACCATTAAAAATTAACATTAATTATTAGGTTATTATACTTTTATTAGCATTTGATCCCCAGTCACTACTAATACGACACATGACAGTCAACATCAATTCTTAACGGATAATACTTCTAATCTAATGAGACGTAAAATTGTTGATTTTTAGAAATAGAACATAAAATATTTCAATTTAAAAATAAAAAAACAAATTTTGAAGATTTAATAAAATAGGGAATAAAAAATACAATTGAGCTCAATTTAAACTATTCAAATTGAAAAGGTTTCTAAAATAATATGAGAATTTGAGATATTTAAGTGTATGTTTGAAGTTTGAACATGCATTATTGGTTCCTTGTCTAATTTTTCCGCTAGATTTGACTGAAAAACCAGAGGCAGGAACCAAAATCAAATAAAAGATTTTTTACATCACTAAATTAAAGAAAACATACAGATAAATCCAAAAGACCTATAATGAAGAAAAAAAAGTTAACTAAATCTAAGATATATTCAACTGTCTTTTCCACCATCTCTACAAGAACAATTCCACTCCGACATAATCAAGTGAATGATATGTGAGTCCTTGATGGTGCATGTTGCATCGATCAATAACCACAAGCGCCAAAAGAAGAATAAATAAATTGATACTTGATGCTACATACTATCCTCTCCCAATGGTCAGTGGATTGGTCAAATTTAATTATCAACCCAAAAGAAGATTTAGGACATTCAATTTTTCCATCATCAAGTAGAGACTATACTGAAATTGAAACAAAATCGATAAACAATAAACTGAGTGTGGGAAATTGAACAAAAAAAAAAGGTGTTTCCATCATCAAGCAGAGACATATATATTGAAATTGAATCAAACTAGATAACAGAGACTAGGAGGGTGTGGGAAAGTGAACTATTCGAATTACATAAACCTGATTTTTCTGTCTAAATTGAAAACAATTGAGACCATCATCATAGCCAATAACCTAATGAGGAAATAGAAGGGAGTGTTGTTGGAACTTGAAATGATGCTCTCCACAACTTTTATTGACCGCTTACAACAACTATACCACACTTTCTCCAAACAACCTCCCAGGAGAAAGCAAGAAAAGGAGAAAAAAAAAAAAAGAAACAAAAACTTTTTTCTATCCAAAGGGAAAAGAAATAGGCAGGATCTAAGGATGATCAACACTTGTCAAATCCCTTGACACTACATACAAACTTACACCTCATCAAGTCCTAATTGTTCAAATTGAAGTCTTCAAGTTTTGAGGCAGCCAGCTTATCCAAAAACCACACCAACTTCCGCATTGTTGGTTGGACCAGTCTTGCGGTATTAATGGGAAGTCAGGTCTAACATCATCGATTGCCAAGTGTACTGATTCTGCTTTGCTTTCACCTGTGACAACTACTGCAAAGTTGGATGCAGAATTGATGACAAGCAAAGTGAATGTGATTCTCTCAGGTGGGGGTTTAGGGGAGTCAGTATTGAAAGTTACCCATTCTTCACTTTCATTGAGTGCTGGGTGGCTAGGAAACAAAGAGGCAACATGGCCATCCGGTCGCAATCCGAGCAGAACGGGATCAAACTTTGGACAGTCACTGATCTCAGAGACTTTGACAACACGGCTTTTCACTAACTGTCGAATGACAAACTCATAATCATCAGCAGCCTCTTCTGCTGACACAGAATCGTTAATTGAATGCACATGACTGGGGATAATAGGCACCTGCTAATATAACAAGCATATTGGCAGAAGAATATAAATGAATACTAAGTATTCTCATGGAATATTAAAAGACAGACATGAAGAGACAGAAAAGAGACTTATTTTTACACATCAAAGCAAAACATTTATATCAGAGGCTCCCATGTTACATATGTTTAACTCAATATTTAAATAGACAGCAGGCATATCCAGAATCATCTCTTTTTTTCCTGGTGAGGAATTGATCCACAAACATATCATTTGTTTCATAGAAGATCATAAAATGCAATTCAGGGTTTACAACATGATGCCTGACATGAAAAAATACACCTCGAACAACTAGAGCAACACTGACAAAACTACTTTCTTGATCACGAATGTGCTTTCTTAATTAACACAGGCATTATAGATACCATAGCTCAGGAAAACATCACACACAAGTTGAATGGTATGGACCTCAGAACAGAATCAGCTAAGAAATGAAATGAACAGAAGATAATGGTAAAGACAAAAACCTAAAGCTTGAGTATTGAATGATATAGATCTTACTATAAAAAATTATTCTAATTGTCCAGCTACAAAGTAAATTAATCCTTCAATCAACAACCCTCCATATCAAGCATAAGGAACAACCCAAAAATCTAGCTAAACCAAATAAAAAAGAAGTTGCTTTTTATAACATGCCAGGGCTGAGCGTACAGAAGAGCTGCTTCTTTTTTCTGTATCTTTTCTAGCTGCTCTTTATGCCTACATGCAGAAAGATCTGTCACACAACTGCTATCTCACAAAGATCCATCTAATTTCTTGCACAGCCATTCAACATTGAAGCATGACCTGTTAACCATGCAACAAGCCAAAATGCCCAAGAGTCATCTCAATGAGATTATCCTTTTCGCTTTACAAAGCTAACAAACTATTGGATAATTTTAGTGCTAATGATACAAACTTCAAGCATAATTGTCATCTAATGATACAACCCTTCAAGTATAATTGTCAACCTTAATTCTAAAAGCAAACCTGACAACCAACTTGCCATGCATGGAAGAAAATTGGACAAATTGGAGGAACATGACATTGACAAGCTATGTACTCCCTCTGTTTGTGGCAAGAAAATAAATTTCTAGATGCAAAATGCTTCCAATTTGAAAACTTTCTTATGTGTGTTGCTCGTATTCCTCTTTCTTATACTGCCATCATCAATCCTGTTAGGACTGTAAGAATCCCCAACGTCATAATTGGTAATAGTATAGATTATAGTGTAATAATCAAGCACCGGAAACATAAAACACCCTCCAAGAAAGATCTATTTGGTTCCATCCACCAGACTAGATTATAAAAGATGCCCCAAGCATTACTAGATGAGTTCTGCTGTTTCTCTAGTTCAAATGTTACAAAATCATGTGATGGTTCAGTAATGTAAAGAAAAAGTTCATTTGCTGCCAAAAGCTCTCTTCCAAATTATTCTGAGAATAAACCGTTGTTTATAGAAACAGGATAAAGCAATGAGGAACATAAGATGTTTGAATTGAAGGCTCAACCTTAGACAAAGGACATCTTTAGCAAGCTTATAATTGCTATCAGTATGGTTTTCGGCTACAACCCGCTCATCAGCCCAGAAGATATACCACTTGGACAGACCAGTCCACTGTCTTGTTATAAGGAGCTTCAGAGTTTTCTGTTTGCAATCATAAGTTTTAAACAAACACTAAATCATAAAATCAAAGAAACAACATTACATGGGAAAGATAAGATACAGATACCCCATTAGGCCAATTAGACAACCACCAGATAAAGCAATGGCCAAGACTCCTTGCTCTTTTACAGATGCCTCTGATAGCTCAGCAACATAGTCAGCCAAATCAGTCCTTAGCTCATCCAAACTCTCATGGATCCTTATATCTCCTTTATTGTTCTGACCACCAGAGAGAGCCATGGTTCGAGAGAGTCCAAAAGCTCTATTTTGTAAACCAAAAAAGAAAAAAGAAATACAAAAAAAAGCATCAAAACAAATTCAGATAGAAATAGTAAAGTCAATGAAACTTCAAACACAATTTGCTTCGACATTTAGCCTTCCTAAACCTAAAACACAAAGGGAATTCCAAAGTAGTTCAAGATCCAGCTTCATAGCTAAAAACAAAGTTCTAAAAGGGAAACAGGAAATAAGGATATAGATATATAATAATTTTCATTTTTACTTTTCATTTGACTACAAGACTTGAGTCATATAACACTATAAAGTATTGAAAAAAAAAAAACTATAACTACAGATGATATCGTTCACCCCATAAATTCAATTTGCATGTGGACTCTCAAATTGTGAAAAAGAAAGCAATTCAACAAAAGGGTATCATCTCCACAGCCCAAATTTCTAGAGATCGATGCCAATAAGTGAAAAAAGATTGAAACAACTGCACACTAGACAATTGCAGAAAAATTTTACAAAACAAGAAACACATGTCCCAGATCATAAAACATGTTAAATTGACACCATCCAACTGCAGCACAAACTTAAAGAAAAACAAAAACATGAAGGTCAATCATAGTCTCATGCAGTTTAACATAACTGGAAACTGCATCATACCAAGAATCGACAGGTTTCACTCCAAGAAAGGAAAAAATGCTTACAAGAAAAAAATTAAAGAGAGGTGGCAAAAAAAAATACTTAAAGGGCTAAATAAAATTCAATTATTTCTTTATTACACTAAAATTATGCCAGATAATGTTATTCTGATAAGGTAAGTCCACTACCTGCATAATAATAATATATTTCTAGCAAATTTGTAGCACAAAAAACTTCAACAATATTTAAGGAAAAAATGTCCAGGAAAAGGTTATACAAATAAGTCATTATGGAACAAAAAGAAAATGAAAGCATAAATTTTTGGTCCCATATAACAAAAACATGATAAAATTAGGAAAATAAACTGTACATCACAACAATAGGGAGATGTTGAGTAATTCTAAAAGTTAGTTAAAAGAGAGTCACTAAGCAAATTACAATGCACTATAACTTATATAGATAAAATTCTAATATGATAGGATATAAAAAAATCATTAACATAAGCACTTTAATATGTTATTTTAACAATAACAAATAGCATTAACCCTCATCTTTTTTTTGTGCAAATATAATAGTGAATTATATAATAAAATTTCACTAGAAACACAAAAAAAGAAACTTCAATTCAAATTTAATTCTCAAATAAGAAACAACCATAACTTGTGTCTAACCTGACTTTTGTACGAATTGATGGAAATAAAATAAACCCTTAAATCAATAAATACAAAATTATGGTATGTATAGAAAATAAAGATAAAGAAATAAGAGAAAGAAATTATATACACCTTGTATATATTGAATTGGAGTTCTTGCTCAATGTCTCTCTGTATGATTATTGAAGATATATAAGTTCAATAAGAACTTTTGAGGGTTTTTCTACTTACCTTCTAGAGGATTATTATAGAAAATGTGTGTCAATTTGTTTAATAAGATGACAAATTTATAATCCTTTAGGGTAGACAGAGACTCTTCAAATGAGGAGTTTATGATTGACCTAACCCATTACAAAATCAATTTTACTATAATCTCATTCAAATAATCATAAATATATAATGAGATATAATTATCACTATATTTTAAATTGTCAGATAATTAATCAATACCAATTCAGAATTATATTCAATATAATAAAATGTTATGATTGAACGCAAATGTAAAGCTTCTTAATATGATAATATATAATAATCAAACTCTAATAAAAACATTTTGCACTCCAACAAATATTATATTAGAGCACTTAACATCACTTTTGGGTTTAAGTGTCTGAAACGTAAAATACTGTACTTTTTATTTTACAAGTATTTGTATGTGAACCTACAATCTTAGGTTATAATCTTATGTAATACACTCAACATTTTTTATACTACTTTCTTATTAGCTTAAAGGGAAATGCCATCCATATATTTAGTACGATTCACAAATTTCAACCAATAAAAGCGTGTGAAAAAAGTTAGTGAAAGAAGATGTTAGTATTTTCTATAAAAAAAACTACTTCCTAGACAATAATAAGCTATGAATAATCAATTAAAGCATATGACAAAATCTTGGAATCAACAAGTGAAACGTTGAAAAAATCTATCATCAAATACACGTTAAGGAACGAAATAAATACAAGATAGACATAACATTCAAAATGGAACAATATTATGCTGCTTGTTGAATGCTACATTGTACTTGGTGCCTCTTGCGTTCCAGCTTTGACAGCTTTGTGGTGTTCTACCTATGACCTTGGAGCAGGAGTCAGATGGCAAAGAAAAAGACTAAGAGTTCTTGCAGCATAAATCCAAATACTAAGGTAGTCAGACAATAAACATCAGCAACAGATATGCTTGTAAAGAGACAAATTCAATATTTAGACTTCATGTGAGAACTTTTCTGTCTTAGAATTGCATCACAAAGCTTCACAGCATCTAGATTATATTTGACATTATGCACCCTAACAATGTTAGCCCCTCCCAAAACACCAGCTGTGACAGAAGCAATGGTAGCAGGATCCCTTTGAGTCGCATCTGAACGAGAGCAAATTTCACCTAAAAAACTCTTTCTTGATGGCCCAATAAGCATGGGAGCATGAGAAATGGCCAAACTTCTTGTGGCAATCTCTTCTCTGATATCAGGTAATCCCTTGAGAATGTCTAAATTGTGTTCAGTTTTCTTTGAGAATCCAATGCCAGGGTCAATCATAATCCTCCATGCGGGGATTCCTGATATCTCTGCTTCTCTAACCCGTGAATATAACTCTGATGATAGCTCCTTACAAACATTATCATATTTCAGGTTTTCGCTATTCAACATTGTAGATGGGTCTCCCCTCATGTGCATTGCAACATAAGGAACATCAAGATCTGCAATAACCTTAAACATAGTACTATCTAACTGCCCAGCAGATATATCATTTATAAGATGAGCCCCTTTACTTACCGCTTCTGAAGCAACTTCAGAAGAGAAAGTATCTACAGAAATGAACTTTCCTTCTATCTCGGGCATTGACACTACAGCTTCCAGGACAGGGATTAACCTACCTAATTCTTCTTCAACTGAGATCCTAGACGCTGTCGGTCGAGTAGACTGAGCCCCGATATCAATCATATCTGCTCCTTCTGAAATCATTAACCGAACCTGAGAAACAGCAGAGTCCACAGACAGGAAATTTCCCCCATCACTAAAACTATCTGGAGTCACATTAAGGATTCCCATGACAGAAGTTCTCCTCGACCAATCAAGTAAGCCATTTGCAACAGGCATTACCCTATACATACCTTCCTCTCCAATAAGGGATTCACTGCCTAAATCTTCCCATAATCCAGAGAGTCCACCAGAATGGCCTGAAAATGAATGCCAGGTAGCAACTGTGTCACTGTCAATAGTTGTTCCCAATAAATCCATCAAGGGGGCCATAACAAATGGCCTTTCCCAAATTCTTTCATGAGGTATAGTAAGGATATCAGATCTCACTTTATATTTACCATAGAATAAAATGTCTAAGTCAATTGGCCTTGGACCATACCTTATACCACCTGTTCGGCCCAAGTCCTTCTCAATTCTTTTGAGTGTAGACAATAGTTCATGTGGACCGAGTTTAGTTAAAGCTCTAACTGCAGAGTTGATAAAACGAGGTTGATCAGTAACATATGCCGGTGCTGTCTCATACAAACAAGCATGCCTTGTGATTTTAATGCCCGAGCTCCTCATCAATTTCAAGGCTTCCTTGAAGTTCTGCAACCTATCACCTACATTACTTCCCAAAGCAATCACTACTTCCTCTTCTTGTGAGTGAAGTTCCACAGAGAAATTTGTAGTAGTGTGAAAAGAGGAAAAACCCAATGCTGCAATGAAAATTAAAACATGGTGATTATTTGATTGATTATCCAAAAATCATGAGCTCTAATTATTTGCCTTCCTTCACATGCAAACAGTGATACATGGATAATTCAAAATTTTGTATTAAAGCTTGATTCTATTTTTCCTTTAGAAAACTAAGGGATTATCATTATCATAACTTGAATACAACTTCTGTTTTTAAATTTTATTACAAGCTTAGTATTTTTTTCAAGAGATTATAAGCCACGAATAATAATAAAGTTGTTGAATAGTTTAGCTTGTAGCATTGGTTAACTTGTTAGAATAAACTTTTTAAGTGTAAAAAATTGTTTTCTATTTGACACTTAGGAATAGCATTTTTCAATTTTACTCTTTGTATTGACAAGTCTTATTTATAAATAGATAACACGGCTGATAAAAAATTAAGCTCCCAAATAGTCTTCATATATTTCTAGTCTTAAATTGGTATCGAAGTGAGGCGATCCCGCTCTGCCTGTTCCTTTTTTGGAGAGAATATCTCTGTTCGGCATCACCATACTCTCCGAAAACCCCCGAATTTGGAGCGTCTCTTCAAGCGACACAAAACAGTACCTATCACGGGGCCAGACTCAACCTCACATGCCTCCACGCTCAACTTCTTTGCACGGTGCTCTTTGGCACGTGCCATCCACGCGCCGCCTTCCGATCATCGGAGCATCCTCACACCACCGCCGTTTGACTCGCCGTCCTTCCTAGTTCCGGTTTCAACCTTCGTTTGGGCCTTCCACCATAGTTAAGGCATAGATATTTAAAATATTCCATTTCTGCCCCAATTTGGCACCTATTTCCGATAAAAAATGGCTTCTAGAACTACTCACTCATTTTCTAGGACTCCCACCATTACTTCAGAGAAGTTGAATGGCAAAAATTATCTCTCTTGGTCAGCATTTGTTGAACTTTGGTTCCTTGGCCAAGATTTTCATGACCACTTGGAAGAAGATGACAGTAATATACCATCAGACAAAGCTGAACAATGGAAGAGGATGGACTTTCAACTTTGTACTTTACTATGGCAATCTGTGAAACCCCACCTATTGGGAACTCTCAGAACATTCAAAACCTGTAACTCTTTTTGGAAGAAGGCTAAGAGTATTTTTGCAAACGATATTCAATGCCCTTATGATTCAGCCCATAAATTGGCATCACTTCAACAAACAGATCATGATATGAACCTAAACCCCTCCTTGCTGGAGCTCAATTAGCTGTAGAGGAATTAAAAGTATTTTTAGAAGCTGACTCCTTAGAAGAAATTAAGAAATTGGATAAGTTTTATGTGCCATGAATCCGAATTTTCATCATGTTCGGGATCAAAATAGTCAAGAAGTTCCATCTATGGAGGATCTCACAATGCGACTGTTTTGTGTTCTCACCTTTAAAATTAGAAATCTTCATGATACTACTGAATCCTCTACCATGGTATCTAATCGTGCACGAGGAAGTCGTGGCAATCGAGGAGGAAGGTGTGGTCGTAGACATCTCCAATACTTATATTGCAAGAGAATGGATCATGCTCAAGAGAATTGTGTCTCTTTACATGGTTTCCTTGATAAGACAGCCAATGTACTCAAATCTAAGAAGGTTGAACCGAAGTTCTCTGAGGAAGCATATCAAGATTATTTGAGGTTAAAATACAGCATCCAAGCACAATCTTCTGACCAATCTAGTTTGTCAACAACTTGCATTTCTCAAACCATGAAAAGTTTAAGTTCATAGATACTTGATTCAAGTGCTTCTGATCATATTTCTGGTAATGCTTCGCTATTTTCTTCCATTTTTCCTCCTAGAGTGCCTCATTTTATTACTTTAGTCAATGGGTCCAAAGTTGTCTCTCAGAGAGTTAGTCAAATCTCTCTTTATTTCTCTTTAAACCTAAAATATGTCTTTCTTGTTCTCAATGTAACAACTACATTGAGTGTTTGTTTCTGCCCCCAACATTTTGTTAAACTGAAAAAAAATGGAAAATATGATTTTTATAAAAAATAATTAAAAAAAAAGGAAAATATCTCTTTTATAAAAATAAAAAAGAGATGAGAAGACCAAGAAGAAGTGTAGACCTCACGGAGACGAGAAGAGAAGCTCGCATATGCAAAGAGGAGAAGAGAAGAGAAGCTTGTGTATGCAGAGAAGAGAAGCTTGCCACCTTACAGAGACGAGAAGAAAAAGAAGAGTCGTCATCGACGTTTGCAGAGCTTATCATCGGTGGTGGCGGTGTTCGCGAAGGCCATCGTTGGAAGCGGCGACGGCACAGGTCGTCGTTGGAAGCGACGACAATGCACAAGAGCTTGTCGCAAGGCGAGACGGGAAGGAGAGAGTTCAAAGAGATTGTGCAAGTAGGGTTCACGAGGCAAAAGCTATGTTTGGCTTCCACCAAGTCGGGTTAACCCGAGCTCAGATAAGGAAAACAAAGAAAAAGGTCTAAACAGACAGCAGGACCTCCTTGCCCATCGTAACCCGCCATGACGTTATGGTCATAGCGGCCACCATACTGTAAATGGCGAAACCCCGCCACACAAGACCAAAACGCTCAAAACGTATTGCGGCGGCAGGTGCCACAACATTATGGTGCCACCATTTAACACCACTGCTTCTAGATATTGTGTTTCCATTGGAGGCAACATTATTTTTTGGAAAAATAAGAAACAGGATGTGGTTGCTCAGTCTAGAGCTAAAGCTGAGTATAGGACAATGATATATCTCATTTGTGAACTTATATGGATAAAACAATTCCTCCAAGAGCTGAAATTTTGTAAAATTCAGCAAATGAAGATGTACTGTGATAACCAGGAAGCTATGCACATTGATTCTAATCTTGTATTCCATGAGAGAACCAAACACATTGAAGTTGATTGTCCTTTTATTCGAGAGAAGGTGGTGTCCAAGGAAATCTGCACAAAATTTGCCAACTCCTATGACCAGCTTGCAGATATTTTGACTAAATCTGTGAGGGGACCTCGAATTCAATTTATATGTTTCAAGTTTGGCATATACAATTTATATGCTCCAGCTTGAGAAGGAGTGTTGAATAGTTTAGCTTGTTAGCATTGGTTAACTTGTTAGAATAGGCTTTCTAAGTGTAAAAAATTGTTTTCTATCTGGCACCTAGGAATAACCTTTTTAAATTTCACTCTTTGTATGGATAAGTCTTATTTATAAATAGATAACACTGCTGAGAGTAAATTAAGTTCTCAAGTAGTCTTCATATATTTCTAGTCTTATGTAAAGTAATGATAGTAAAATAATATGAAGCCAACTATATTAAGAAAAATAAATTAATAAAACATAAAAAATAAATATCATCATACTTGATATATATTGTCATACCTGTATCTTAATTTTTAAAAATATTTTGTATTTACATATTGTATAATACCCAGTATACATACTTGTACCATGCAACATAGCATGCAAACCTCAGGAAAAGAATGCCCAAGTTAGGAACCATACATGGCCTAGAAAGCTGTAAGAATTTATCTCTATATCACTAAAATATACAATACATTCTAGGTAGGATTTGGATTTATTAGGATAAACTTTTCCATAAGCACTTTTAAGGGAAGAAAAAATAAAATAAGCTTTATAGACTAAAAGTAGATTATGCATAAGCTAATTTAAATATATATAGAAGCTTATTTCATTTTTCTTCTTATTTCATTCTTCTACAAGTGCCTTATGTAAAAGTTTATCCAAATAGACCCAAAATCCATTAACTTTCTACATTTCCATCCAAGTATAGTAATGACAATCTCTGGATTTAAGAACCTTCAAACCACAAAATCCTACAAGCACGGTTATCATAGGGTTGTGGGTTTCACCAGAGACCTTTGACCTGCGTCCTGCACTCTGTTACCTCGATCATAGATTGTGGGTTACAACACAGACCTGTGAGTCTGTGACCCATGTCCTACATTGTTGTTTCTTCATTTCCTATCAGCACATCGATCACAGAATTGTGGGTTTCACCACAGACCAGTGACCCAAGTGCTGCACTGTTGTGTCTACGAATCCTATTAGCACGTCAATCACAGCGTTGTGGGTTTTACCACATGCATGTGATCCTCGTCCTGCACTGCTGTTTCCTCGATCACAACATTATGGTTACACCACAGACTTGTGACCCACGTCCTGCATCGTGTATCCTGACACAATGTGGTTACAGCGATGTGGAATCTGACACAATCCTGTGGTCTATAATGACTCTAGCTATTGGACACTTCAGGATGCAGAATTCAACTACTACTTTTTAGGATAATATAGGTTGACGATTCATTAGGTGAGCTTGTTTTTTCTTTTCTTTGTTGTTATTCATTGGTTATAATTCATTTATGCTTAAATGTGAATAAATAATGTCTATCCATAAATTGTTTTGTATTGGGGTGTTTTACATCTTGTACTTTACCCATGTTTCCTTTTTATACTTATATATAAGTATAATTTATCTTTTCCGATGAAGAAAAAAACAAAATCTAATTGACTGACATAAGCATAAAACTATCCACTACTACAATAGCCAAAGGCTCACAAACTTCAATCTGAGTTGCTTTTAAGTAATCAGATAATAGAAAGTTCAGTATTATACTCAAAAGAGCAGCTTGAACAAGTTCAACGAATTTACATTTTTACCTTTAAGATACTTTCGGCCAGCAAAAAGCTTATGCCTTGACGCCCCCGGATATTTCAAAATACTCATCTGACGACAGACAAAATATATCCCATTAGTCACATTCCTCTAGGAAATCAAATATCTACCTAAATTTCATCAAACGGCAATATAAAATAACAATTCATTATTTCAATCTACTGAATCATTAAATGCATTCGAGAAATATTGCAGCAAATGACCCTGGCTTATTTACATGAATATGTTACACTGAAAAACAAGACCTAAAAGTCACTGAGAGATATCATCAAACACCTGCCATAAATTAAGCATTGAGTAATAACGATTCTTACCTAGTAACTACCCTTATCAAGGTCTTAAATTGAGGTTGCTGTCACTGTTGAAAAGACCTCCAAAAACCTTAAATATGAAAAAAAAAGAAGAAGAAAAAGCAAATAAATATGTGAAGCAGTCACAATCCCAAAACTTTAAATTACTGCTGCTGACTGTAATATAAAACTGGTACCCTTAAATTATATATATTATTTCTTCAAGAGACCAATTAGAGGGTTATTTTGTGACTCTTACTTAATCTCTCTGAATTGGGTTGGAAGAGCTAGAACCACACTCCAAGACACAAAGGGATAGGCTTTAAGAGAAAATAAGACCGACAACGACACTTTTGATAGGTTTGAAATAGTAGTAGGGGCATAGGAAAAAGGCCAAAGCTTTACCAAAAAATTCCATCAAGTATGCAATCGATTGCGGTGTTATAGATCAATGGATTCTCGGTCACGTGACGATATTGAGGACATAATTCCTGATCTAAATGGAATTAGGTCAATTTCAGAAACACAACGCCGCACAGTAGTAGGGTCTGCTAGCGAGTAATATCAGTTTTGTAGCCTCTTTCTCACAGTAAAAGCATTCTTTCATTGTATAGAAAACTCTGTTTTATTTGTTTTCTACTTCTAGAGGTTATATTATATTACCAGGTTCTTGCATTTCCCATTCTTTCTTCCTCTTTTTTTTTGTTGCATCCATGGCATTATAATCAAAGTTCAATTCCACTTGACTACATTTCTTTGCCAGTTATGTATTTTATTTTTTCTCTTCTTGATTTGAGAGTTAATAGGTTGCTCTTCTGATTCAGGGAAGCACAAAACTGTTTTCATGTTTGCAATTTTTCTTCAGTATCTATTTTTTTTATCATCGTTAATAAAGTTGTTCAACTTTGTTCAAATTATTATTATAAAAATAAAAATCATATCAACGGCTGAAACTCATGAGTTTTTGTACCATTCATGTAACCAAAAGCTAAGACAACTACTAATAAAAATTATTATTCTTAATATGTTAAAAATAAATTATAAAGTACATTATAAATAATTGCTTCATTTATGTTAATTGAACTATGCACCTAAAATAATCTAATTCTGTTAATTTAAAATATTCCTTTTTACATTAATTTAAAGTATTTTTTATTATCTTAATTGGCTTAAATGATTTTTTTGTTAGTCAATTCAACAATAATCTAATTAGAATTAATGAAAGAACACCAACAAAATGTCAAAATTTTAAAAGTAGCAAAAAATTTGCAAAGACTAAAATAAGCCATGTATCTACAATTTTGTTATCATTCAAACTGCAATCACATACCAAAGTTCAAAGTTTAAATATTAAATTTTGTACATACTACTTAAACCTATTCCGCTTGGTGGATTATAGGCTAAGAGTCATATTTGCAATTACTTAAAATATATTTAAATCTTTTGCATTTTATTTAATTTTAAAATATTATTTTTCTTAAAGATCAAATGTGTTTAAAAGATTGAAATAAATAGAGTAAATAGTACAATACTTAAAATGAATAATATAATATTCAAAATAAAATAACTAACAATTAGTAAAATCATATAATGACTAAAATAAGTATTTAAGACTTTTTCAATTATATCTTATCAACTTATTTCCCAAAAATAATAAGAAAATAGGTAATATATGATAGTTTTTTTATCGTATCGAGGATAAAGACGAAAGGGAAGTTTTAGTTATAAGTTCAAATGGTATTTCAAGCAATGTTTAAAAATATATAAATTAGATAAATAAATTATTAAATTTGTTTATCAAACATCTTTGTTTTTGTCAGACAAGCTTGTAAATTCTGTACCAAAAAACGAAGCTTATAAAGTAATAAGATAATTAAAAGTTAGGTTAAATAGCTTTTTAAATGCATCACTTGCACATGATGTAAACTTGGAAAGTTGATTTTTAAAACGAAAAAAGTTATCCTAAAATATAAGTTTGGTGTTGATGGCTCTCAACATTATCTTTATCTTGGTTGTTGTTGGATTACCATTCTTAAAGTGTCCTAGAATTCAATTCGTAATTATGGATATTTTTTGTGATTTTTTATGTATAATAATATGAAAAGGGTGGTTTAAACCTTTAGGTGGGAATTCATCTCACTATACATGAATTTTGTATTTATGTTTTCTTTTTAATTGAAATATTGTCATGATTCATTAAAGAGTTTTTCTCTTTGTATTTTCATGTTTTTTCTCTACACTTACATAATCTTTGAAAATGTCAAAAATACCTTTAGGTAAAAAAAATTAAAATCTTCATTCTCTCATGTTTCTTGGTCATTCATCCTTCTCCTCACTTCTTCAAATTTAGATGCACCTTCATTGCTGATCCTTATCGACCTCCGTACACAACCTCCATTGGTGCTCCTTGTCGACCTCCATTGTTGTTCGTTGTCGTGACTCCATCTTTGTTCATTTTTGCGACCTCCATTGGTGCTCCTTGCGACCTCCATTGCACATCCATTGTCTTGTGCACCTCTATTTGTTGCAGTGCACCTTCATCCACCGCTTACATTTGCACTTATTTGTCCACATCCATTTGCAAATTGTTTTACAAGTCCGGATTGACCAATCCGGATTCACACAATTTATACCTGTAAAAAAATTTGTGAGTTCAGATTCAGCAATTTAGACTTGCAAAAACAAATTGTTTTGCAAGTTCGAATTAATCAATCCAGACCTCTTAAAAACTTGCAGACTCCAGATTCATTGCAAATGCAAAAGGGAGCAAGATGAAAGGCACCACTTACCAACTGAGAGATTAAATTGCAGACTTCTTTGCAATTATAAAACCGAGCAAGACGAAAGTACACACTTTGAAAGAAAGGAAGAAGGATGATAAATGATTCATTGCATCATCACTCACTAGAACACAAAGTCTACAACAGGACGATGAAGGAGTGGGAGAGGATAAAAAAGACGAGATGAGAGGCGCAAGAGAGATTAAAATTTTAAATTTTTTTACCTAAGAGTATTTTTTATATTTTTAAAGATTATGGAAGTGTAGAAAGAAACCATGGAGGAACAAAAGAAAAACTCTCCATTAAATCTTATGTTCGTTATATCAGTGATGATGGATGTGGGTGGATTAGCTTTCATCTCTTCTTCAATTACTAGCCTTTTTAGTAATATGTTCAAAATTGTTATCAAATATTTATTTAATGAATTAATTTCACTATCAATTCTTTTAGTTTCAATTATATGTGATTTAGGATTTAAAGTCTTTTTTAGTAATTAATTAAATTTATCTATTTTATAAGTAAGTAAATCTATAACTTTCACAATCTTTTTTATTTAAAATAATTAATTTTTCATTTTCTATCTATATATTGAGATTTTTATCATGGTTATAATATCTATATCTATTAATAAGATGATTATACCTAATGGTATATACATTTTTTTATTCTTAAATTATCTTTTAATATGATAGCTTTTTTATCTTTTTTATGAACTTTCAATATGTCTCTCTTTCACCTAATATGCAATAACTTTAACATATTAAATGTTAGGTATTTAGTGAAAAATTAGTAAAATTTGAAATATGGTATAGATGTGATATATTGATGTTTGAAAAGGAAAAAAATTTATTTTTTTTAGTAAAATTTGATAGTTTGATATTTTGATAGGGTTAAAAGTTATTTGAAGGCCTATTGAACTTTTTGTCTCCCTATATATCAAATCCGCAAATTTTTCCCCTCTATTTTAAATCAAGACATTTATTTTTGTATTTTTAAAAATCAGCTGTTAAATTAGAAGCATTAGCATGTGTGATGTACTTATTGGTGAACCTCACTAATAATATAATACATGGAAATTGATAGTTAAAAATTGGAAGCATTAAATATTAAAAATTGAAAACATTAATCATTAAAAACTAGCATTAATTGTTATGTCATTACAATTGCTATATGATAATGCTTCTGATCTAATGAGACGTAAAATTCTTGATTTTTAAAAATTGAAGATAAAATATTTCAATTTAAAAATAAAAAAATAAAAATTTAATAAAAGAGTTTAATTGATATACACGGTTAGTGTAAGAAATTTTTACAATGATATTCAATCAGTATTGATTTAATAAAAGACATAAAATTATGTGATTTTTAAAGTAGTAAGGAGTAAAGTCAACATATTTACCGTGTATATGAATTAAATTCTTAATAAAATAGGGAATAAAAAATATAAGTGAGCTCAATTTAAACTAATCAAATTGGAGAAGTTTCTAATATAAAATGAGAATTTGAGATATTTAAGTGTATGCTTGAATTTTGAACATGCATAATTGGTTCCTGTAATTTCTCCATTAGATTTAACTGACAAATCTAAGGCAGGAACCAAAATCAAATAAAAGATATTTACATCACTAAATTAAAGAAAACATACAGAACTAAATTCAAAAGACCTATAACGAAGACAAAAATATTATATAAATCTAAGATATATTCAACTGTCTTTTCCATCATCTCTACAAGAACTATTCTACTCCGGCATAATCAAGTGATATTATATGCGAGTCCTTGATGGTGCATGTTGCATCAATCAATAACCACAAACGCCAAAAGAAGAATAAATAAATTGATACTTGATGCTACATACTATCCTCTCCCAGTGGCCAGAGGACTGGTCAAAGTTAATTATTAACCGAAATGAAGATTTGGGACATTCAACTTTTCCATCATCAAGTAGAGACTATATGTATTGAAACTGAAACAAAATAGATAAAAAAATAAACTGAGTGTGGGAAATTGAACCAAAAAAAAGGTGTTTCCATCGTCAAGCAGAGATATATATATTGAAATTGAATAACAGAGACTAGGAGGGTGTGGGAAAGTTAACTATTAGAATTACATAAACCTGATTTTTCTTTCTAAATTGCAAACAATTGAGACCATCATTATAGCCAGTAACCCAATGAGGAATTAGAAGGGAGTTGTTGGAACTTGAAATGATGCTCTCCACAACTTTTATTGGCCGCTTACAAAAACTATACCACACTTTCTCCAAACAACCTCCCAGGAGAAAGCAAGAAAAGGAGAAAAAAAAAGAAGAAACAAAGACTTTTTTCTATCCAAAGGGAAAAGAAATAGGCAGGATCTAAGGATGATCAACACTTGCCAAATCCCTTGACACTACATACAAACTTACACCTCACCAAGTCCTAATTGTTCAAATTGGAGTCTTCAAGTTTTGAGGCAGCCAGCTTATCCAAAAACCACACCAACTTCCCCATTGTTGGTTGGACCAGTCTTGCTGGTATTAACGGGAAGTCAGGTCTAACATCATCGATTGCTAAGTGTACTGGTTCTGCTTTGCTTTCACCTGTGACAACTACTGCAACATTGGATGCAGAATTGATGACAGGCAAAGTGAATGTGATTCTCTCAGGTGGGGGTCTGGGGGAGTCAGTAATGAAAGTTACCCATTCTTCACTTTCATTGAGTGCTGGGTGGCTAGGAAACAAAGAGGCAACATGGCCATCCGGACCCAATCCGAGCAGAACGAGATCAAACTTTGGACAGTCACTTATCTCAGAGACGTTGACAACGCGGCTTTTCACTAACTGTCGAATGACAAACTCATAATCATCAGCAGCCTCTTCTGCTGACACGGAATCGTTAATCGAATGCACGTGACTGGGGACAATAGGCACCTGCTAATATAACAAACATATTAGCAGAAGAATATAAAAGAATAGTAAGTAATCTCATGGAATATTAAAAGGACAAACATGAAGAGACAGAAAAGGAGACTTATTTTTACACGTCAAAGCAAAACATTTATATCGGAGGCTCCCATGTACATTTGTTGAACTCAATATTTATATAGACAGCAAGCAAATCCATAATCATCTCTTTTTGCCCTGGTAAGGAATTTATCCACAAACATATCATTTGTTTCACAGAAGATCATAAAAAATGCAATTCAGGGTTTACAGCATGGTGCCTGACATGATAAAATACACCTCGAACTAGAGAAACACTAACAAATCTACTTTTTTTATGCCGAATGTGCTTTCTTAATTAACACAGGCATTATAGATGCCACAGCTCAGGAAACACCACACGCAAGTTGAATGGTGGACCTCAGAACAGAATCAGCTAAGAAATGAAATTAACAGAAGATAATAGTAAAGACTAAAACCTGAAGCCTGAGTATTGAATGATATAGATCTTACTATGAAAAATTATTCTAATTGTCAAGCTACAGAGTATATTATTCATTCAACCAACAACCCTCCATATCAAGCATAAGGAACAACCCAAAAATCTATCCAAACAAAATAAAAAAAGAAGTTGCTTTTTATATCATGCCAAGGCTGAGCGTATACAAGAGCTGCTTCTTTTTTCTGTATCTTTTCTAGCTGCTCTTTATGCCTACATGCAGAAAAATCTTCTAATTGGTTTCAGAGTGTACAGTCATACAACTGCGATCTCACAAAGATCCATCTAATTTCTTGCAAAGCCATTCAACATTGAAACATGACCTGTTCACCATGCTTCATAACTATGGTTTCTTTGAGGTTGTATATGAGGGGTGACTGATTCCTTTCACATATTTGGCATTAGCAAGTTCTATGAAACTGCAACTCCACTTATGCCACTTAACTTCTACACATTTTCTCCATGTGTCCAAACTGACTGAATAAGAGAATGAGTGTAGATTTTGATTCAGAATCCACTCGAGAGTCTCACAGCGTCCAGAGTTTCATTTGCAGCAACCTACTAGGGACCCAAAGTTCTCTGTACAGGATAGTCATCCCTACAAATTTAGCATGGTCATTGGCTCCCATTTTTTCAAGGGGGTGAAAAACATATAAGTCCATTGAAGCAACTTGCACAAAATTCCAAAACAAATGAATAAAATAGAAGAAGGACCAAATCTGCACAGGATACAGATGTCAGGAAGGGGAAGGCTTTGACTTTACAAACTCGAGGAGATCAAATTGCACTTCAAGAAGTTATGCTCAAATATGAGAATTGGGAAGCAATAGAAAAAATACTACAGTTATGTCCCAGTTAAAACCATTCACTTTTATGTTGTTAAAAGAGACCAGTGATCTTCTGCCTTTCCAAGAATATACGGGGTAAAACAGTACATTATTATACCCTGAAGTTAACCAAAGAAACTAGAGAAAAGCTGGATCGAAGATAAAAGCTCACGGAACTAGATACAGAAGTGTGAAATTAAACCAGGAAATAATAGCCAGTGCATTTATGAACAGATACATGTTAATATATCAGCTGATAGTTTTGATGAAGTGAAAATGGGGGTGCAATCATAGAACTACTAATTAGCTGGAAATATTATTTTCTATTCAAAAGTCAAAAGTCATGACAAACCCCTTCTCATGTGTTTCTACAGCTATAGTGCAAATAGTAGCTGTTACTCAAATGCAATAAGATTATTTTTTATACTCTGGTCGATGATTTTCTGCAGATATTTGAGCCTTGTCGCAATATGCCCCAATAAATCCATCAGGTATTGCTAAAGCTCCCGATATTTCCTCACAAATAATGTATCCTTCAAACATGGATTCAACTTTTGAAGCTCAACCAGGAAAATTTGCTTTCCATCCTACTATTTCAGATCAACATGTTTTTCTGCAAGCACAACCATCAAGACAGATTATTCAGCTTCTCACCCTTGTTTTGCAGTCAACCAATACCAATAGAACTGTTCCAGTCAAGTCTTTCTTGCTTCAACCGGAGGTTGTCCAGAAGAAATCCCCAGATGGTATAGGTGTGTTTGAATTCTTGAACTTCTTGCATTAAATTAAAGCAATTTAAAATTAAGTGTAGATCTGCTTAGCAATTGATAATTCAACAATAAATTATAGGATACCCAAGAATGCCAAAGGATTAAAAGGGAAAACCAACGACTGTCAAATCAGATTATCAATATGATATCCTAAGCTTTATGTTTTCTCAGAATAGGTGGAAATGTAACAAGAAAAGAGGCTTGTTGGAATTTTCTCCGAAAAAACTAAAGACAGTCACAAACTACAAAGCTATGTTGAATACCAAAAATATAAAACAAAGTTGGGGATCTAAACCAGTCAATTTGAAACCAGATACCCTAAGATATGGAACGTAGTTAAATTGCATTTTATGAAACAGCTAATGCACCCATATTTTCAGGACCAACAAATATCAGTGTAGCAAATGGACCTACCTCTTTGCTATCTGGATTTGCCAAGGCTGGCTCAAACTCTCAAGCTCTCAAGTCTCACATCTAGGTAGCACACCTAACATTTTGCTGATGTAATAATGGTTGATATTAACTAGTCCTTTATGCTGCCACAGTGTCAACAGGCATCTAGTTGCCATAACTATGGTTTATCTCAATCCAAAACCAAACCAAGTTAGTTACAGTTAAAATAAATCCCATGAACTTTTGGAAATTGACTACAATTTATCTCAATCCCTTGAACACGTCAGATCGACTCAAGTACAGTATAGCTGTTAGGAATCTTCTTTTGCAAAGAAGAATTCAAGCAGTAATATCCAAAGAAAGCCAAGAAGAAAGCAGAATGAAAAATAACTATTGATTACTGTATAAAATGTCAGAATGTACAATTGTACCCAAAGAAGCACTCTCCTTTCACACTAAATATTAATCCAGTCAGAATGCTACTAATCTCTCTTTCCCTTCCTTCAACCGCACAATGCCTATTTATAGGCCTCTCCTAGCTAACTAACTCCCTAGCTCCTAAAATGCACAAGTTTGTCCCTGTTCTAGCCAGGCCTTCTTTTCTTTCTATAATAGACCTGTAGAGGTCTCTTATTAATATTCTCATCAATACTCCCTCCCACTGGAACAACCTTGTCCTCAAGGTTAAATTCTGGAAACTAGTTTCGAATGGAGGACGTATCTTCCCATGTAGTTTCCTCTGGTAACCTTCCCTGCCAATGTACCAGAACTTGAGAAACTTCTTAATTGGATCAGACAATTGTCCTGGTGCCCAAAACCTGAAACGGTTGATAAGTCTGTGTAGTGTTCAACAATTTTGCTAGCAGGTTAGCTTCAACTAGATGGTGGCCTGCAGCTTTCTTAAGTTCCAATACATGGAAAACTGAGTGAATGTGTGCTTGTTCTGGTAATTGTAGTCTGAATGCCACGGATCCGACTTGCTTTACAACCAAATAGGGTCCATAATATCGGGCAGAAAGTTTTGGGTGAATCCTGGCAGGCATAGAAGTTTGTTTGTGGGGTCTGATCTTGAGGTAAACCCAATCTCCTGGTTGAATTTGAGATTCTTTTCTATGCGCATTTTCGTAATAGGTCATGTGGTTTTGTGCCTGTTGCAGATGAAATTTCAATTGTTTCAAGATCTCATCTCTGTCCATTAAATCTTGTGCCACAACCTCCACTAAGGTTTCTCCAAGTACGAATTTTGCCAATGAGGGCGGAGGCCTTCCATAGCTACCTCAAAAGGGGTATAGTGGGCTGCACTCTGAAAACAAGTGTTATACTAATATTCTGCCCAAGGAATAAAATCTGCCCAAGATTTGGGTTGTTCCGAACTAAAGCACCTCAAATAAGTCTCCAATGTTTGGTTAAGAACCTCTGTTTGCCCATCCAATTCAGGGTGATAGGTCGAGCTCATATTTAGCTTAGTTCCTTGCAGCCTGAAAAGTTCCTGCCATAAGTGACTCATGAAGGTAGGGTGCCTATTGCTAACAATGGAGATGGGCACCCCATGCAATCAAATTATTTCCTTGACAAATATTTCAGCAATAGACCTAGCCGATATAGGTGTTACAATTGTCAAAATGTGCTACAATTGATCTTCTTCCTCTCTTGATAACTTTACCTACTCCAACCCTTCCTCTATTGTGCTTTCCTTCTCCATTACTCATAACATAGCCATGGTGTCCACCTCAGACAATTTCATGAGTGCCCAGGCTGATATCAGAGCTCTAGTGAGACTCGGTCCCCCTTTGATCTGCACTTCTTGTTCCTGCTGTTTGAAGGACATTGTGAGTGTCCTCCAATTCACCTTTACCTCTCCTAGGGACTGCAACCAAGCCACTCCCAGGATTGTATTCACTCTTCCCAACTCAAACACAAATTCTCCCACCAAGTCATAGTCTCCCAAGGTTAGTTTTAGCTTCCTACAGATTCCCTGAGTTTTCTTGCGTTGTCCATCTCCCAGTGTCACCTTGTATGGGGTTGTAGATTCCACCATTAGTCCCAACCTCTACACCAATTTGGTAGATATGAAGTTGTAACTTGCCCCACTATCGATTAATACCAGTATTTTGTGTCCCTGTATCATCCCTTGCAATTTCATGGTCTGGGGTTGAGTTGTTCCCCCCGCTGAACATATGGATAACTCCATCCATTGACAGGTCAGTCCTGGTTCCTCCCCTTCTTCCTCAACCTTCTCCTCCCCGATATTAGTTTGGACAATTTCACCTTCTTCATTGATTCCCCTGTCCTCGGCCAAGATCATTATCCTCAGGCTCTTCTCTGGGCGCCTATGACCTTGGTTGTACATTTTCCCGCAATGGTAGCATAGCCCTCTGTCCCTCCTTTTTATATATTCTTGATAAGGTAGAATGCAGGCCGCCCTACTTCTTTAAACCCCACCCCATTCTCTCTTGGTCTGAAAACAGACGAAGTCGTGGTGGTCCTTTCACTTCTCAATCCTGTGTGACTTGACCCTTCAGAGGTCTAGTTATTGTTGGATTCGACGTGGCTGTATGGTTGAGACGTCAGTACCCCTCCTTGGTCGAAAAGAAGTCCCTGCATTGCAGCCCTAGGTTGTGCATGTGTCCTGTGTCTCCTTCATCGCTTCCTCCACATCCCGTGCTATGGAAATAGCACACAACAGTTCTTTCAGGTTATGGGGTCGCACCTACCCGCATATGTTGTGGCATTACCTGGCCATGAAATACCCCAATAATTGGTCATTCACCATCGTCGTTGCTTGTGCCACCAATAGCTAAAATTCTTGAACGTATTCATCCACTTCCCCAACTTGCCTCAAAGAGGCCAACCTCTCGTAGACTATCACACGTCCGTTCTTTCCATATTGTCGTGTTAGTGCTTGTGCAAATTCCCCCCAAGAAGGGTTATTGGACTTCTTTTTCCAAAACTGGAACCAATGAACCGCATTCCCTTCCATGTTAATAAAAGCCAAATGTAGTTGCTCCAATGATCGAATCTACTGAACCTCAAAAAAATTTTCTGCCCTTGTCAGCCACCCCAAGGGGTCGTGTCCCGCGAACAAGGGTAAGTCCACCCTTTTTGTCAACATGCGGGTCCATACGGTTTCCCCTTCGTCGTTGTTGTCGCCTCCCGTTTCCTCTTCTGACAATTTGCCATCCTTGTTAACGGAATTGCTCTCTTCGGCTGCTGGTTTTGGGTTGGTCTTCATTGCTAGAAGCATTTCTTTGATGCTCTCTAAGTCAGTCTTCATTTCTATGATTTTATGCTCCACAATGTTCATTCAGTTTTCCATTGTGTCACTGATCCGGCAGGTCGGACCAAACTGTTAGGAATCTTCTTTTGGAAAGAAGAATTCAAGCCGTAATATCCAAAGAAAGCCAAGAAGAAAGCAGAATGAAAAAAGATAACTATTGATTACTGTATAGAATTTAAGAATACTAACTCCCTAGTTCCTAAAATGCACAAGTTTGCCCCTGTTCTGGCCAGGCCTTCTTTTCTTTCTATAATAGACCTGCAAAGGTCTCTTATTAATATTCTCATCAATATCTCAACCCCAATGGTTTTTTGAGCCAGCTAACTGGTGAACTTTAATCCCATAACTCCACTAATTTCACCAGAACAGTGAAATTTGGAACCTAGCTATCAGATATCCATACACCATAACTCAACTGACCTTTACCAAATACTTAGTTGTGCTACAAGTAATCTCCTGAATCCATTTGGAGGCCCGGCCCAATAAGGTTTGCCAGCTATCTTCGCAAATCAGCACCAGCTCTTATCATGGTTAATTCCTATCAGGAAAAAAAACCTCACTCATAACATATCTCTATGTGTGGAAAGAAGAGAGAGAGTAAAACCATGGCACTTTTTCCTAGCCATAATAGGGTCTTGGCCTCTCCAGGTAGGGTTCTTTGGCAGATTCAACCACGGGCATGACTCAAGCAATCACTGGAGAAGTCAACCTTTGATTAGGGCTATCTCAGAATGGAACACGTACTGTTATAAAGATTTAAAAAAAAAGGTACACAAGCCATTATAGAAAGATCAGATCAAGAATTTAAGGCTTAAAATAAATTCAGAAAACAATAACATTCACCTATACAGAGTATATTCAGGAAAGAATGATCATTATACTAACTGCCTGAGTGTATAAATATTGAATATCCACCATCACAATCTTGCAGAGCAAGTACCATAAGCTTTCAAGTTTCAGCACAATCCTTCTACATCCGAATAAATTAAATCTCAATAAAGCAAATAGTAAAAACATAACCCAAACTACTAATTTTGCTAAGCTCCTCGTTTTTTTTATTCAAAAATGTTAGTTATTAATTTATTAATTTTGTTAATGAAGGGATTCGAACCCACAACTTCTCTTCTCCATTTGTCCACATATAGACTTTGCCATCAAACCAATCTTATAACTCCAAACTCCTCCTTCAAAGTAATCAGTATAGACTATATAAGCAACTCATTCAAAATTGGGCACCTTGAAGAAAACATCATGTTAACAAGAGAATTTTAAGAAACTTCTTTATTATATATTCTCAAAATTAAAAATGCTATTAAATTTTATCAGCAAACTGATAAGACTCTGGAAGAAACCAAAGCCGTCCATTTAGTTAAAAGATGATATCCTTGTTCCACTTTGTCTAGGTTTCCCTTTTAAGAAGCAATCTACAGAAGAAAATAAATTAGAAAAGAACAGTTTAAAGCTAAAAAACTACAAGTATAATAGTGCTCTCTTCCAAATTATTCTGAGAATAAACCATTGTTTATAGAAACAGGATAAAGCAATGAGGAACATGAGATATTTGAATTGAAGGCTCAACCTTTGACAAAAGGCCATCTTTAGCAAGCTTATAATTGCTATCAGTATGGTTTTTCGCTACAACACGCTCATCAGCCCAGAAGATATACCACTTGGACCAGTCCACTGTCTTGTTATAAGGAGCTTCACAGAGTTTTCTGTTTGCAATCATAAGTTTTAAACCAACACTAAATCATAAAATCAAAGAAATATTATATGGGAAAGATAAGATACAGATACCCCATTAAGCCAATGAGAGAACCACCAGATAAAGCAATGGCAAAGACTCCTCGCTCTTTTACAGATGCCTCTGATAGCTCAGCAACATAGTCTGCCAAATCAGTCCTTAGCTCATCCAAACTCTCATGGATCCTCAACTCTCCTCTATTGTTCTGACCACCAGAGAGAGCCATGGTCCAGAGAGTCCAAAAGCTCTATTTTGTAAAACAAAAAAGAAAAAAGAAATACAGAAAGAAAGCACCAAAACAAATTCAGATAGAAATAGTAAAGTCAATGAAATTCAAAACAAACTGCTTTGACATTTAGCCTTCCTAAACCTAAAACACAAAGGGAATTCTAAAGTAGTCCAAGATCCAGCTTCATAGCTAAAAACGAAGTTCTAAAAGGGAAACAGGAAATATGGATATAGATATATAATAATTTTAATTTTTACTTTTAATTTGACTACAAGACTTGAGTCATATAACACTATAAAGTATTGAAAAAAAAAATCTATAACTACAGATGATATGGTTCACCCCATAAATTCAATTTGCACGTGGACTCTCAAATTGTGAAAAAGAAAGCAATTCAACAAAAGGGTATCATCTCCACAGCCCAAATTTCAAGAGATCGATGCCAATAAGTGAACAGGGCTTGAAACAAGTGCACACTAGACGATTGCAGAAAAATTTCACAGAACAAGAAACACATGCCCCAGATCATAAAACATGTTAAATTGACACCATCCAACTGCAGCAGAAACTTAAAGAAAAACAAAAACATGAAGGTCAATCATAGTCTCATGCAGTTAAACATAACTGGAAAATGCATCACACCAAGAATCGACACGTTTCACTACAACAGAAAGGAAACAATGCTTACAAAGAAAAAAAATTAAAGAGGGGTGGCACACAGAAGAAGCTGACGAATGTGGAAGATGGGTTTGGGTGTGTGTATATATATATATATATATTTCGTGTATGAGGAATTGGATTGTATAAGGTTCTAAAGGAATTCAACCATAAAAATTTTCTTATTGTTATTATTATAAAATACAAATTGTAAAAATATCCACCACCAATGAGAATTGATAGATGCATAAGCAAACTCACCTTGTACAGTTAATTTTTTTCAGCTGCACTGCACTTGATCATTTTCAACGTCTCGGATATTTAATAAGAGATCATATTTATTTATTTTTTAAATGGGTATCCTCAATGAGAAGGAATCAAATTAAAAAGGTTTAAATGTTAAGACTTTTATTAATGAAAATTTAAATATTTATCTAGTTACTAAATTTTTTTGCTACATTGAAGATATGGATATGTTTATTTTCACCTTCTATTGTGTTATGCAAAGCTTTAATTTTGAACATTTTCAAAAGTGAAAATTGTTTTATAAAATTGTGCAATGATAAATGCATGAAATTTCTAAGCATTCGCATGTTTGGATTGTGCTAGAAAAATATTTTTAGATAAGATAGTTTCATAAGAAAACCTAACATGTACTTAATCTTTGTGATAATAATAAAAAAAACATATTTAAATTAGACTTACTTTAGTGTTAAAGAAAAATGTCCCATGCACAAATAGTATAAAGATTTTACATATTATTTAATTACAACTTATGGTAAATATTTTAATTTTAATAATATTATCTAAAAATTATTTCTGTAAAATTATTTTATTATATCAGCATATAATCTTTAAACTCATGATATTAATATCATTTAGATAATATTTTGATATTTAATGTTTTGTCACCAAGCTTATTTATTTCTACTTAAAATGTATGCTTGGCTTTATGAAAGGATAAGGTGTGAAGATAAAAAAAGAAATGAGTTTAATTTGTATATATTCTCAATTAAAGATTTTACTGTGAGAGTCAATTATGACTTTTCGCGTGATTTTTAAAGTAGTAACAAGTAAAGTCAACAAATTTACCATAAATAAAGAATTGTGATTGAATGTCAATGTAACAGTGTATATCATTTAAACTCAAAAGAAATTCAACAGCTTTTGTTTTCCAAAAACGTATTAATACTAATAATAAATATTTTTTATGTAAAAAAAAAATTTGCAAAGGTAATAATTAAGTTGGTTATTAATATTAGAGTTTAATTAATATACACTCTCAGTGTAAAATTTTACATTAACATTTAATCAAAATTCTTCCTTTAAAATGAGTTTATTAACTTTATCGATTACTATTTTAAAAGTTATATAAATAAAAAATTTTAAGAGTATTCACGGATTAGATTTTAGGTAGTTAAAATGGAATCTGACTTGATGAAAATACTGGATCAGATTTATAAAAAAAATAAAAATTAGTGTATGATCTGATTCGATTAAGAATGAATTGGATTAGATCCACTAATTACAAAGAAATTTTTTTAGATTTTTTTTTATATGAAACATAAAAAATAAAATTAAAAACATAAAAAATTGTAAAAAAATATTAAAACATACTTTTTTTTCAAAATAAAATATTAATAAAATTATATATAAAAGTAATTTATAAATGATAAAATGTAAATTCTAAAAATTAAAAATAATAAAATTTAATAATTCACAATTACCTCAGTGTTTAATATTTTTCTTTTTCAACTTTAAGTCCATAAATCATATTTAAAGTTTAAAATTTAACCATTTAAAATTGTGAAAAAAAGTGTGATGCTTACCTCTAGCATTGTAATTAATTAACAATATGTTAGCAAGCATTGAAAGGATAATGGTATTTATGAAGAATTTATACCTTGTTGGGTACTACGAGCAACCAATGATCGCGACAGAACACACACAAAACTGTTTCTCTGTCTAACGTAAATGGATAAAAACGAAGATAGTGGCAGAACTTTCGTTTGCGAGTGAAACAAACAAGCTACTGTTTAAACTATATTTTTTATAATGATATTTTTAAAATATTATTATCGAAAATTTTATTTCAATTTATAATATTAGTATATATTTATTATTTTTAATTAGAATATTTATAAAATTATTTTAATTTAAAATAAAATAAAATATATGAAATTAAAAATAATTTTCATAATTTTTATAAAAATACATAATTTTTATCTTTTTCATGAAAATGTTATATTTTTATATTCACATTTTTGAAAATATGAGATAAATATGGAGAACGTGACATTTTTATATTTAAATTTAACGAAATCATTTAACATAACCTGAATTATTTACGATGTAGAAACATATATAAAGCCAAAAAATAAGAAAACTATATAAAACGCTAAGTAAATTTGATTTGGATAGTTTTAAGTTGATGATATTATTAGAAATATTTAATTTAAAAAAAATATTTGTTAGCAAATAGTTTCTTTGAATTATTTCTCTCCTTGAAATAAATTAAAGATAGTTATTAAATAAAGTAGAATTATTTTTCGGGTTAAAAAATAAGATATAATTATAAAAGCTATTAATTTATTTCAATGCCAATAAATAAATTAAAATTTTAATAAATAATTTTAAAATTTAAGAAGAACCTTTCTTAAATAAAATATAAAATTATGAAATAATTTTTCCTCTTACATATTCCCAAATAATCCTAAACGAAATACAACCAAATAGTATGTTAAATGTACACTGCTAGACCTAAACTTTTGAAAGTGTACCGAATAAAAAAAAACACTTTGAGAAGGTAATCTGATATTTTTATTTTCTTGCCTACTCAAACAAAAAAAAAATCCATCTTAATTACTGAAAAAGAAAAGAAAGAAGAAACTATGACCCATCCACCCTTTTATCCAATAAAAAAGCTATCCATATTTTTTTTTTTACATGAAAAACCTATCTTGCATGCACATTATGAAGCATATTTTTTTGTCAAATAAAAAAAATTAAAATAATTACTTTGACATTTTTAACTAACGATTTTTATGAAAACACTCCTTTTCTTAAAAAAAAGTTCAATTTTTTTTCTATTTATATAAAAAATGTGATATTCGTCCATTAAAAAATATATGCATATATTTTTAAAACAAAAAATTTAAAATAATGAACAAATAAGTAAATAAAATATACAAATATCATTTTCCAAAGGAGGAATTTTTAATGTTGTAAAATACTAAGATCTAACCTATTGGGTAAAATTAATGCATATTTTCTGTATATAATAATGAGTTTAATTGTTATATATTATCGGTGTAAATATTACACTAATATTCAATCACAATCTTTTATTCATGGTAAGTTTGTTAACTTTATTAATTGATACTTTAAAAGTGACATAAATGAAAAGTTATGATTGAGCGTTAATGTAAAAATCTTTTATGCTGACAGTATATATCAATTAAATTCTATAATAATATTAAGTTTATTTTACAACTCCACATATAAAAAAAGTCTCAGTCATTAAAGACAAATCAAACACCCGTCCAAGTCACGTACTTACATATATATAAATGAGTACTTGTGTGTGTTGTGTCTTGCAAGAATTAGACATAATATTTTACTTTACTTCACATAACAAAGCAATGAATGAATGAACACGACTAAAGTTTACTACCTGTGCATATCCACTAACGGATTGATTAGTAGCATTTGAATAATAAATAAAAATATTAAATAACTTATTTTTTACATACTAAAGTTTTTATATGTGTTTTTTTTTTCTTTAGTGTTAATATTTATCTTCATTATTTAACTATAGGTGAGCTAGTTAAAAGTTAATTTTGAATGACAGTTTTGTTTTATGTTTTAAATTTAAATATAGAAATTATACATGAATATTCTTTCAAGTAAATAATTGAAATAATATGTCAAAAAAATAGTAAACACAATAAAATTATTGGGCCATTTATGGAAATAAAATAAAATTTTGGATTCATAGTTACAAGATTATAGTATGTATATCAAGATGACCCTTAGACAAGGTTAGTCTCATCCCAGTATCAACATCGAGACGACCCTATGGATTGAGGCCGAACCACTTGCCAACATCTCGGCTGCCAGTGTGCAACAATTCCTCTAGAGGAACATTATCACACGTTTCAGCATACCAGTGGTGCTTATATCGAATAATGGTCTTCAATAACAAATAAAAAATTAAATAAGTTCCTCACTAAACTTGAGATTCAGCACTGATTCACCTCTGTGAAGCATCCTCAGACAAATGGATAAGGTGAAGTCTCCAACAAGGTGATTTTGGGGAACTCAAGAAGCGACTTAGGGAAGCAAAAGGGTCTTAGGCAGGTGAAGTCCTTGAAATCTTATAGGCATATCGATGCACACCTCAGTCAAAAATGCAAGAGACTCCATACCAACTCACCTATGAAACCAACACTATGCTACCAGCAGAGGTAAGGGCCCTCTTTCAGAGACACCTTGTTTAATGAAGAAACAAACAAAGAAGTGCTCATGGCTGAGCTAGAAACAATCGAAGAGCTATACCAAATGGTTGTCGTCGCGTCTGAAGTGTACAAAAGTTGAATAAGAAAAAGGCACGAGACTAAAGTGCATATGAGAGGTTTCGTCAAAGGAGACCTAGTATAGCATGTTACAGAGGAAGCTCGGTAGGACAACAATCATGAAAAGTTAACATCAAATTGGAAAGGCTTTTTACGAGTTGTCCAAAGCTTGGAGAATGGTGCTTACAAGTTGATAGAGTTAGGCGACAACATGCTCCCCCGAATATGGAATACAACACACTTGAATCATTGTTTCAGTTGATTTAGATTGCATGTACTAGTGTACAATGATGTACTCTTATCTGACCTAGTCTTTTTCCCTTACAAGAAAGTGCAAGGGTTTTGGTGCATGTTTTTAACGAGACACCCTTATAATAATAAAATTGTCCATGCATTCCATCCATCACTGCTACTTTTTATCTTCATTTAATCGTTAATATGTCCTCTGACTAGAGCTTCCTTGTGCAACACGCTTGTATGCAAGGTTTCTCTCCTAGACAACTGGGCAGGGTAAGGATGTACTTTAAACAATGCCAAGGATTCTCTCTTGAGCAACTAGCCTATGCAAGGACGTACCTTAAACAACAACAATTTTTCCTTCCTGAACAACCAATCTTGGTAAGGACATACCTTAAACAACACCAAGGTTCCCCTATGTGGTGCTCGAAAATGATAGCTTCATTGCCCTTCTTCATAAACTTCATGAACTGGGACTTAGCAGCACCCTTGTCCTTTATGTCCTTCTCAATAAATTGCTTGGCCATGTCAACATCTCCTTGTAGTTTGATGATGGTCGCACCCAACTCTTATTTTTTAGGGCAAGGAGAGGTTTGTTATCTTCAACCTTTTGAAGCTTCCCCGCATCTTGGTCCCTTTACTTCTTTAAATCTCCAACACGCTGCTTGGACTTCTCCAAGGCGACAACTAAAGTGTTTTGGGATTCGCCAACTGTCGCCTTAGATCTTTTGCCTCAGATTAGGAGTGCAAAATCATATGCTAAATAACAACCTGGGTTCGAGACATAAATTGATAATAATGACTCTAATTAGTCATCTCATCAACCTGCAGCAAAAAGTATCACCTCGGGGTAACAGTGCGTTCAACCGAGAAGTTCCAAAAGAGGTTAAGAAGAAATCTTTGGAGCACAAGGGGACGAGGAGGGATAATACAAGGGTGTAGGTAAGGATCTAATTCCCTTTCTTTGAGGCGTCGCCTTCGGGGAATTGATGTTTCCTTTTCTTGGACTTCTTACTGCCCTCATCCTTTGATTTTCCCTTACTCCCCTCATCCTTAGACTTGCAAGGCTTCGACGATGGTGGATGAGGTGGAATAACATCATCAAAATCTCTTTCTCCTAAGGATTTGAGTCAACATGCACCAAAGGAGAAACTCGAAAGTTCATCCCCTCCAGAGACCTCTCCTAAATGGCACTGCAGAAATCCAAGAACACAGTCTCGTCATCTTCGGCCATGTTCTATATAATGCCTACAAAACAATAAAATATAAGCATGTTAGAATAAAAAAAGTTACACTACACACCAAAATATATCCTAAATTCCAGATCCTACACAAGTTGGGGCAACCTCAAGAGACACATCAACTTGGACATCGAGATGTTGCGTGGCAGGGTGTCCATTAAGGCCACATTTGTCAACTCTTGTGTAGATAGCATGTCCATCCACATTGCAGCTAACACTACAAGAAATTAGGTATATAGCAACTGATCCTTTAGTCGCTATAATTAAGAAATTAGTCACTATAGTCTCCTGTGACCGATTAAGTGACTAACAGTCTGTGATTGAGTTAGTGACTGATAAATAAATATATTTTTTTAACTAAAAATGCTAGTGAGTGATTGTTTCAGTGTGATTGAAAATTAGCGATTGTTTGAGTGATTGATATTGGCGAGTGATTCAGCGACTGATATTAGAGACTAATTAAGTGACTCATATTCAATGACCGTTTTAGTGGTTGAATTATGGATTGGTGATACTTTTTTCACATTGTTAGTGACTATTTTTGTGTTTGATTAAAATTATCGGTCTCTAAATTAGTCACTATTTCAAGACTTTTTTTTCCTAAATATGTTTAGAAAGAAATTATTTGATAATTATATACACACACATAAACTAATAATGAACAAGTATCAATAATAGTAACTATCTTAATACATAAATATAATGCACTACAATTTTTTTTTATATCAAAACAAGTATATATCATGAATGTTCAATAAAACAAAGTTTCTAAATGTTTTCATAGGTAGTAGATAACTATACAAAAGATATAAAAAATTAATTAATCCAACCTAAGAACTCAAACATTTACAAAAGTGGTAACTAACTAGTTATCTAGATTACATAAAAGTCTATCTTATGGTACTTTAAGTTAAATTCTAATCTAACTCTCATCCATGGCATCGTTATGTCTTGCAATAGAAGAAAGTTGCACTCTAGAAAGTTGAAAGTTTATCTTTTCCATCAATTGTTTCAACAAGTTTTTTTGAATTTTCCTCTCATTGTTCAACATTCTATCACGAAGCTCATCCCTCTCAATTTCAACAACTTCTAATTTACTTTTCAATTCTTCAATCTCCCCTTTTTTAACCCAATCAAATGATGAGCAATTAGATCCAAAATAGGAGTGTCTCCTAGTTACTTTGCTTGACTCTGATTCACGCCTATATACCTTGTTTTTTTTCGTTCCAGCAACTTCTCACCAAACTTGTAATTCATCTGGTAGAGATACTCCTATAGTAGATGTTGATTGGGAAGCTTTTTCCCATGCACATGTAAATTCTTACTATAAACGTAAACATAAAAGACTAGTTAATAGTAACAACATAAAAATACACCATCGTTGGATAATTTAACACATCAATTTTGTAACTTACATTTATATGTGTTGAATTCTTATCCACCCATGCCTTATCTTTCCTCCATTGTTGTGTATGGAGAAACAACTCTGATGGGGTAGGATGTTTTTCATTTAATTTTGTCTAAAATCATTTTAAAAAGATACAAATTTTAGAATAACAATATCCACCATAAAATTGACAAGATTCAATGATATTATATTTCTATTTGACAATATCAGTACACTAAAACAATTATAAGGTAAATGCCATGATAAATATTAATTAATCTATCTTTATTGAAAAATGCACAAAATAGAAATAGAAAATAAAATATAAGATTATCACTCACAAAATTTACTCCGACAAATGAAATAAAAAAATAACAAAAGAGATAATTTTTAACTCCATAAATAACTAGTAAAGTAGTTTACTCTACATTTGAACCTTCTAAAAACAATTAGACAACCAATAAAACAATAGATATTGGACTTGATAAAATACTTTTGGGTCATACAATAAAATTTATAAATCAAATTTATTTATATCTTTGTTGTACATCTTACTTAAAAATACTAAATAAAAGTGTTCAATTCATAGATTAATTCAAAGAAACATGCAACATAATGTACCATTTACTGTGTATCTTTTTATTCATCTATAGGAGATACAAACCATATTAAAGATATAAATCAAGTTAGTTTAGTTTCATAAAATTTGCTTCTTTTTTGTTTATAAATGAACTATAGTTTAGTTTTCAAATGGTCACTATTGAACCATTTTCTAGCAGTGCAAACGCCTCAAGTTTGGTTGGTAGGCAAAAGGAAACAAAGGATTCCTGACTTTTTCATAGAACAAGTTGCACCCATGTTTCGGTTTCACAACTATCTTGAAATAATTCTGCTTGAAGTCCTTATACGAAGATGTATAAACTTGAAGCAAGAGGTTCTCCAGGACCCAACTTATAGAAAACCATCGCAACGTGATGACTGAAGAGGAGCGAAAGTGATGGAAAAAGAGACTCGGGGTGGCAGTGGTGTATGTAAAGTGACAAACTGCTTGAAATGCCTGGATAGCATGCCACACATTTAGATGAATTTGTGTCAAGCACAATTCATTACCCTCAATGCACCCATTGTAAAATCTTCAAAAGGGATCTCCACACCAAGATCTTTCAACACATAAGTGTAGATGTAAAAGTAATCCTAGCCATTGGGAAGTGTGTGTTCGAAACATGTAAGGATCAGGTTAATCAATAGGTTATTAGTGGAAGGAAAATAAATAATAAGGTAATTAAATGTTTAGTTATATTTATATTAATATAATAATGAGAAAATAATTGAGTTTATTAATAATATTGATATTAGTTAATTAATTTTAAGAGAATAATAGGAAGATGGGAAATGGAATGTAATTATCATTCTTTGGTTTTATAGAGTTTTGATTGAGTTTGAAGAGTTTTCGGAAATCTGTTCAGGAACAAGTGTAAATAGCAAGTTGGCAATCACTAAACTCAACCCCACTTCCTTTCTTCTTCTTCTTTTTCACGTTTTCTTTTCTTTCTTCTTCAATTCTTCTTTTCCTCACTGCCAATCCATTTTCCCCCTAATCGAGTTTTTTCGCTCCCTTGCATGCAAAGCTTTTGGTTGATGCATTTCGACACGGTTCTATTCATTTTCAATCTTGTCGTTTTTGTTAAAAATGGAATTTCTTTAAAAATCCTGATTTCTAAGGTCCCTATTTAATCTGGAATTTGTGTCAAGTTCATATGAAATTTCTTCGAATGAATTTCTCTATTTTCTTTGAGTTAGCTTTTGAAAGGAGAAATAGGTAAGGAAAGCTCATTCTTGGTTTTAACTTTGAAAAGTTATAATTTTAAGAGTATTAAGATTGTTAGTTGTAACTGATTTAGCTTTTAAATTGATTTTGGATGTCATGTGAAATTGGTTGTTATGTTCATTAATGAGTAGTGTTGGCTGAATCAACTCTTTGTGATTGAAATGAAATTTGTTGGAATGATAATGTAATATTTGGAATTGTGATGTAATGCATATTTTTGAATGCATAATGAAGAACTATTTATTGATGTTGTTGATTGCAAACAGTTAAAGTCAGGTAACTTAGCCTTGGATGAAATATTTGGTGAGGTACATTGATGTTAGGGATACTACTAAGGTTAATGTAATCAAGAATATCAATTATAAAAGGTGATATTTGTGTGATGTACATTATGGTCCTAGTACCAAATATGTAAAGGGGTGCCTATAAGGACATACTCAATAGTTGTATGTCATAGGGTGTCTGGTAGAGACTAGACAACTGTCAATGGTTGTCGGATGAGTATTACTTAGACTAAAATTAGTGGTAACACACTGCAGATTGGATGTCTGTCACCATCTAAACCCAAGGTAAATATTTGAAATGTGTTGAGCTTGAACATATTGTGTGAAATGCTTATATTTAGGGGAATATAAATGTGTTTGGCTTGATTTATGTTGTTGCAATATTTAAGTTATCTATATTGTGAATTTTATGTGTTATTATCTTACCTTTACAATGTACTTATATTTTGTATGATTGTGATGATCGTGCTTTGCAAGAGCATATGTCAATGATGAGGGCGACAGTCAGAACTAGCATGGTGGGTGAAGGATCAAAGGTTGTAGTAGAAATCACTTGTTTTGTAATATAACTAGTTTAAGTTTAATGTATGTATAGGAATAAACAACTAGATTACTTTAAGAAGATCGAGAGTATGGATTGACTTAGATTGTGAACTATGTTTTAAGTATGTTATAATGACTAAAGTTATGAAAGTGTTAGTTATGTTAAGTTTTAAATAAGAAATAACATGTTATGCATCTATGTAGTGTGAATAATGTGTTGGTTATGCTTTAACTATGAAAGAGCATGTGATGTATCTAAGTAGAGAATATGTTAGGAATATGTTAAGTGAAAAAGAATATGTTTATGTATGATTGAATTGCAGGGAATAAGTTTGAGTAATTATGCAGTAGGTGTTTTTTTATCTATAGAGTCTCGTTAGGCAGCAGGTCTTGCCCAACGAGTTTTAGCCTCTGTCTAGATTAAATTGTAGCTTTATGCCTAGCAAGAGGTCTCCCCTAATGCAAAGTTGTCTCGGGTTGGATTTTTTAGGCATTTGCGCTTAGTTAGAGGTCTTGTCTAGTGCAAATTATACTTTATTAGAATTAAATAAGGTTTTCACCAAGCAACATGTGTCACTGAGCGAAGTTGATGTGATCTTTGATGATCACGTGCCCAAAGGATCTTTTCTAAGGTCACTTGGAAGGGAAATGGATTTATGGAGAGGAAAGGAATGGGGTGAGGCGCCACAAATACTAGGTTTGATAAGCCAAAGGGGAGAGGCCACAAGGGAGGGGTCCCTTGATAACTCTTAGAAGCTCTCACAAAGGAGAAGAGGGGACACTCAAAGGTCAGACCTCACAACCAATATGGTCTCTAGGATTAAATTCAAGTGTAAAAAATACAAGTGAGGGGAGAAGCTCCTACTTATAGAGGTAGCTAACCTCTTAAACAAGATAACCTAAAAAAGAAGGGCTATGATTAAAAGAGAGATCTAAGGGAAGAGGATTGAGAAACAATTCCCGCCTTAGATCATCAAACTTATGCCCAAGTTTCTCAAACCAAGGACCAAGATTCCTTCTTATTAGCTTATGGGGTTTATATAGGAAAAGAGGGGTGTAGATATCAAGGCTAGCCCTTATTTCCTTCATAAAGACCCAAAAAGCTAAATCCACCCTCTAAATTCCTAAGACACCTCCTAAAATAAAAAATGGACTAAATACATGTCCCAAATTAAATTCCTAATGCTCCTAAAAATTAAAATAAAGGAAAATTACATTTTATTAAATAAAGTCCCTAGCCTAATATCTTCACTCTCCACAGTAGGTGAAATCTTCCTTTGTCTGCAAGGGCTAGTTTTCTTCAATCCTTCTAGCCATGGCCCTAGTGATAGGTCCTTGGCTAGGCATGGTCACATCATCTTATCCCCCTCGGAGAGGATTTGACCTCAAATCCGTAGGGTCTTTATCATTTTTAGCACCTACAAATACAGACAAATCAGAAATATTAAAACTGGTGCTTACCCCATAATCCTCAAGCAGATCTAAAACATAGGCATTATTACCAATCCGCTCCAGGATTTGGAAAGGTCCATCTCTTCTAGGGCTAAGTTTGAACTTCCTTTGAGAAGGAAATCTATCCTTTCTGAAGTGAAGTCATACCCAGTCGCCCTTTTCAAAGATGACCTCTTTCTTCCCCCTATTGGCGAAAGTAGCATCTCTCAAGGATTGACGTTCTATGTTAGCTTTAACCCTCTCATGTAATTGTTTTACAAAAATGGCTTTTTCCTCTCCTTCTTTATGCACAACAACAGAAAGAGGAAGGGGCAAAAGATCTAGAGGAGTACGAGGATTAAAGCCATAAACCACCTCAAATGGAGAATGCTTGGTGGTTCTATGAACCACCCAGTTATAAGGAAATTCAATGCGGGGAAGGTACTCATCCCAAGACTTATGGTTGCCTTTAAGGAGAGCCCTCAGCATAGTGGATAAAGATCTATTTACCACTTATGTTTGCCCATCAGTTTAAGGGTGACAGGTAGTGGAAAAAAGAAGTTTAGTTCCCAGCTTAGCCCAAAGAGTTTTCCAAAAATGGCTAAGGAACTTCACATCCCTATCTGACACTATTGAAAAGGGTATGTCATGCAATCGGACAACCTCTTTAAAGAAAAGTCTTGCGATGTTACTCGCATCATCCACTTTGTGGTAGGAAATAAAATAGGCCATTTTTGAAAATCGGTCCACCACCACAAATATGGAGTCTGCACCTCGTTGGGTTCTTGGGAGCCCAAGGATGAAATCCATGCTAATATCCTCTCAAGGTGCAGAAGGAGCAAGTAAAGGTGTGTATAGTCCATGAGGCATTGCTTTAGACTTTGCTTGCAAGCAAGCTATACATCTAGAGCAATGTCTATGGACATCTCTATGCATATGGGGCCAAAAGAATTTCTCTTGTAAAAGCAAGAGGGTTTTTGAAATCCCAAAATGCCCCATGATCCCACCTTCATGGATTTCTTTTGTGAGTAAGTTTCTAATTGATCCTTGGGGTATACAAAGCTTACTCCCTTTATAGAGATATCCCTCACTAATGAAGTACCCATCATGGGCCTTTAATGTGAATACAGATGCAGAGGCAGCAAAGATGGGGCCGAAATCCTTGTCAGAAGGATGCATAGCCCGAATGCCATCGAATCCCAAGATTTTTGCACTCAAGGATGAATAAAGGGAATGACTCCTAGAAAGAGCATCAACCACCACATTTTGTTTTCCTTTCTTGTACTTGATGACATAAGGGAAGGATTCAAGATATTTCACCCACGTTGCATGTCTTTTGTTCAATTTACCTTGACCCCTTAAATATTTTAGTGACTCATGGTCACTATGAATGACAAACTCCTTGGGAGCAAGGTAATGCTCCCAAGTTTGAAGGGTCCTAATTAGAGCATAAAAATCCTTATCATAGGTGGGGTAGTTGAGGGGGGCACCATTGAGTTTTTCACTGAAATACGCAATGGGGTGCCCTCCTTGCAACAAGACAGCTCCCACACCTACACCAGAGACATCACATTCAAGTTCAAATGTTTTAGAAAAGTCAGGAAATGCCAAAACTGGTGCATGGGTCAGTTTATGCTTAATTAGCTGGAAGATTTTTCTTGTTTCTCACCCCAAAGGAAAGGAACTTCCTTTACACCAAATCATTTATTGGTTTGAAGAGCATGGAGAAATTAGGCACAAAGTGCCTATAAAATCCAGTGAGACCATGAAAGCTTTTGATCTCTGTCACACTCTTTGGGGTAGGTCATTCTGGAATAGCTTTTATCTTTTCGGGGTCAACATGGACCCCTTTTGTGCTTACTACAAAACCTAGGAAAACTACATTATCTACACAAAAGGTGCATTTTTCTAAGTTACCAAAAAGATGATTACTCCTAAGAAGAGAAAAAACATGTCTTAGATGTCCTAAATGATCATCTAGGTTCCTAGAGTAAACTAAAATGTTATCAAAGTAAACTACACAAAATTTACCAAAGCAATCCCTCAATACATGATTCATTAAGTGCATGAATGTGCTTGGGGCATTGGTTAGCCAAAGGGCATAACCAACCACTCATAAAAACCAAATTTAGTCTTAAAAGCAGTTTTCCACTCATCACCCTCTTTGATCCTTATTTGGTGGTAACCACTTCTAAGATCTATTTTTGAAAATATTTCTGCCTTATGCAATTCATCCAATATGTCATCAAGACGGGGGATTGGGTGCCTATATTTGATGGTGATATTGTTGATTGCACGACAATCAACGCACATCCTCTATTGGCCATTCTTTTTGGACACCAACAAGGCTGGTACAACACAAGGGCTTAGGCTTTTTTAAACCCAATCCTTCTCCAACATCTTATTCACTTGAGACTCAATCTCATGGGTCTCCATGGGGTTGGTCCTATAGGCAGGTCGATTAGGTAGACTTGCGCCAGACACCAAATCAATTTGATGTTCTATACCCCTAATGGGAGGAAGTCCTTTCGGAACCTCATTAGGGAATATATCATCAAATTCTTTTAAAATATCTTGAACCCCTTGAGGAAGGTGCTCATGTGCATGAGTTGTGGCAGTGCTCTGAGCAGAAGAATGTAGAATGGGAGAAGGATTTGATGCTTTTTTGCAAAAGAGGAGATAAAATGGCTTATTAGTCAAAGGAGTTTCTTTCAAATCACGTTTAGTAGCAAATAAGCTCCTTTTACTAATATTCTCTTTCGAAGGGGCATCACCTTCTGACTCTCTCTCTTTACCCTTTTCAAGCTTTAAGGGTGAAGCTTGTTGTGTTTTTTTTTTGGTTTTTGTTTTTCCTCAGCTTTTTTCTTTTTCATCGCAAATTGATCCTCAGCCACTTGAGAAGGTGACAAAGGATACAATTTGAAGCGCTTTTCATTATAGGTGAGAATTATTTGGTTGGAGTGACCATGGTGAATAACTTTCTTGTCAAATTGCTATGGTCTCCCCAACAGGATATGACCAACCTTCATAGGAATTATGTCACAAAGAATCTCATCAGTATAAGATCCTATGGAAATTGGAACCATAACTTGTTCATTGACTACCATCTCCCCTTGCTCATTGAGCCATTGCAATTTGTAAGGTTTGGGATGAGGCATGGTAGTCAAGGCTAGCTTTTCAACCAACCTAGAGCTACAACAGTTACAACAGGAGCCACTATCAACAAGGAGAGAACATACTTTATCATTTACTTTACATCTTGTATGGAAGATGTTCACTCTTTGTGACTGGCCAAGCTCTAGAGGTTGGCTTCCAAGAAGCCTTTGAACCATAAGGAGGTCCCCCTCATAAGGAAAAGCTTCCTCATACTCTTGTTCAAAAGTATGTCCCCCTTCTTCCTCACTCTCACTAGAGGAGAAAGATAAGCTATTCTCACTACAAATGTCTTGTCCCCTCATGATCATGGTTTTCTTGTTGGGGCATTCAGAGGTAATGTGGCCTCTCTCAAGACATTTGAAGCATTTGATACTACTTTGTCTCTCAGTAGGCTTAGTAGTAGGGGTTTTCTCTTTACATGAGGTGCTTTTGTATCTTGAAAATGCTTGGGTTCCTCTTTGGGAAAAACCTTGAAAGAGTTTCCCTTAAGTTGGTCTCTCTCTGAGTAAGAGGGAGAATATTTTTTAAAGCTTTTTCTCTTGAGTTGATTCTCAGCTCTTACACAAAGTTCTACCAACTCATCAAGGTTTGAGTATGAAAGAAGCTCTACCTTGTCTCTAATGTCAGAGCTTAATCCACACAAAAACCTAGCAAGGGTGACATTGGGTTCCTCAATGATATTGACCCTTAGTATGAGAAGCTTCATCTTTTGTCTATACTCTTCAATACTTAAGTTATGTTGCCTAAGTCTTTGGAGCCTATCCAAAAGATCCCTCTCATAATATAAAGGAATGTGCCTTCTTCGCAAACAAGTTTTTAAATCATTCCAGTAGCGAATGTCAGACATTTGTTTACGGGCCCTATCCTTGACTAACCCATCCCACCAATGCAAAGTAGAACCTTGAAAACTAAGGGAGGCTAGAGGTACTTTCCTTTCTTCCCTTATTTCATAGCATTGGAAGAGTTGTTCCACTTTGAGTTCTCAATCTAGGTAAGTCTCAACATCTTCCCAACCATGAAAATGGGGTAGGTCTACCTTTGGCTCCCTAGCATGATTTGTGTTCTCTTGAGGAGAATTATGATTGTATGATGAATGAGAGTGATGCTTATGTTGATTTCTATAGTATTCTTCTTCGCTAGAGCTAAAATGCCTAGATGGGAATCTTATGAGAATTCCTTTCTTTTTTCTATCACTCTCCCCTCCCATCTCTCCTCTTACTCTCTTCTCATCTCCCTCTTTTTTCTTCCTCTTTTTCTCTTTTTCTTTCTAGTTCTTTCCTTCTTCTCCTTTCTTCATCCTCTCTTCTCTCTCTTCTTGCTCTTTTTTCTCTTTTCTCATTTCCAACATCTCTTTTTTTAACTCTTCCTTCTCTTTTTGTTTTTCCTTTTCTTTTATTTCTTTTTTCTCTCTTTTTCTTCTTTCCTTTCTTGTTCTTTAGCCATCCATTCCCTAAATTCTAAGTTAAGGTTTTTAAGAGTGTCTCCCTTAGAAGGTTTTCTTTGGTTGACACTCTTACTTGATGAACAACTATGTGCACTAGAATTTGTGTGGGAAGTTATGGTGTTTGGATGCTAAAAACTAAAGGGTAAGCCAAATTTTTTTTTTCAAGCAACACTGCTCTCTTTTTTTTTTGTTTTCTCACCTAAAGTGGCTTGATGAGTCTTTAGAATTCTTAGCCTCTACACGTTTTTTCAAAATAACGTAAAATAAAATAAACGTGTAAGAATGTAAAAGAGAAAGGGCTCTAATCATGCTCCTAAGGTGTTGAAGGAAGTGTACCACTTCTCCCTTCTTCACCTAATTAACGAGGAACTATGCTAAAATTAACCAAAATTATTACAAACTAAGGGAGGGCCTTAAGGGCACTCAAACTCCCAATCTAACATTAAGTTTACAGAATACAAAGAATAAAAAAAATAAAACAAAGTCTTCACTCCAAGCTTGTTGGTGTTTGGCTCCTTTTGATCAAGCCCTTTGAGTTGCATCAACCCACCCCAAGAATGCTACCCTTGTTTCCTCTTGTTTTGACTTGCCAAAATCTTGTGTATGGCACCTTTCCCAAGCTTTACTTACCAAGGCCGAATACAATACAAGACAAAAAATAAAGGTGAATAACAAAACAAGGTTCACAAATCTAAGTGGATAGATTAAACAATGACAAACTCAAAGAAGTAAATAAGACAAGCAAGAAAACATAAGGCTCACAAAGGAAGGTAGCACACAAATAACTTTCCTAGATTAGCTCTAAGAGTGGAGATGAAAAAAACTCAAACAAAAAAAATGAAACCAATAGTTGCACACTTAATAAAATTTAAGTGACCAAAAGCTAAAAAGCTTACTTAAGTAATTTTTTTTTAATCACAAATGGTTCCTCATATCAAATGTTTCTACTATTAGGTACACAACTTCAAAATTGTCTTTCTTTTGAGTTCTTTATCTTTTTTTTTTTTTTAACTTGAGCTTTTTTCTAATATATATTTTTTTAACTTTTTCTAATCATTTTTTCTGCACCTAATAGCTTGTTGAATTGAAATTTTAATGAGGATGCTTGAAATAATAACGCTTGAGTGAATAAGCACAAAGTAAGGTCACACAATTTTGAAGCAATGCATGCAACTAAAGGCAAAACAACTTAGTAGTTCCAAATACCACTGAACTAATAGTGCTTACGGAATGATTTAGGTTGATTTTGAAGTAAATTGATTGCTCAAATTACTGATGTAATCCCACCTAGCATGCATTATTGCTAGGAGGACTCAAGGAAGGCATGACGTGGACGAAAGCTCATTGAAGATTCGAAACCATAGTCTTTGTTATTTTTAGCTTGTAAATATTTTATTTTAATTAGCTAAATAAGAGAGTATTTTTAATTCCCTTAAGGCCATGTATTTCTGGCCATCTTCTTAGTTTATAAGGTATAGGTGTCTTTAGTTAAAAAGGAGGAGTAAGCTTATACTGGTTGCATAAGTCAAGACATGATTTTGGGCTAGCCCATTCACATTAAGAGATGCTAATTGCACCCATAGAGGGTGAACTTAAGTGCCTCACTTAAGGCCTAAGACTTGGGTTAATTAGTTTTAATACTAATTAAGCCCAAGTCCCATATTGCCTAGAAAAGTGTGCCCAAGCTTTGGGCTATATATACTCATTCCCCCTCATTGTAAAATGGCACATTTGAAGTTGAATGAAAATAGTCTCTTTGTGAGCACATTCTTAGTAAAAGGTTTTGAGGATCCTCTCTCTTGAGGAATCTCTTCCTAGTTGGTTTTTATCAAGGGTTCCTTCCCTTGTGGCAAAACTAAACACTTTGGCTTATCACTCTTTGAGAGTGGCGCCCCACCTCCATTTTCTTTCCCCTCTATCATCCATTTCATGGTGCTTGGAACCTCAAGGAGAAAGATCAAGGGGAGTGTTGCATATATGCATAGATAGGAAACAAAAGTTCATATAATAGCAAGAATAAAAAGCTATACTACTAGACAATAAAGGAAATAAAGATGACAAAAAATGAAGGACTTTAAAATAAAAAGATTAAAGAGATAAACAGCAAAGCAAAAAAAATAATTGAGAAACAATGTGACCTTTAGAAAGTGGCTCTAGATACCACTTGATGTGATCTTTGATGATCACATGCCTAAATGATCCTTTCTAAAGTCACTTGGAAGGGAAATGGATTTATGGAGAGGAAAGGAATGGGGTGAGGCTCCACAAATACTAGGTTTGATAAGCCAAAGGGGAGAGGCCACAAGGGAGGGGTCCCTTGATAACTCTTAGAAGCTCTCACAAAGGAGAATGGGGGACACTCAAAGGTAAGAACCTCACAACCAATATGGTCTCTAGGATTAAATTCAAGTGTAAAAAATACAAGTGAGGGGAGGAGCTCCTATTTATAGAGGTAGCTAACCTTTTGAACAAGATAACCTAAAAAAGAAGGGCTAGGATTAAAAGGAGAGATCTAAGGGAGGAGGATTGAGAAACAATTCCCTCCTTAGATCATCAAATTTGGTGCCCAAGTTTCTCAAACAAAGGGCCAAGATTCCTTCTTATTAGCTTAAGGGGTTTATGTAGGAAAAGAGGGGTGTAGATATCAAGGCTAGCCCTTATTTCCTTCATAAAGACCCAAAAAGCTAAATCCACCTTCTAAATTCCTAAGACACCTCCTAAATACATGTCCCAAATTAAATTCCTAATGCTCCTCAAAATTAAAATAAAGGAAAATTACATTTTATTAACTAAAGTCCCTAGTCTAATATCTTCACTCTCCACAGGAGGTGAAGTCTTCCTTTGTCTGCAAGGTTAGGTCTTCTTCAATCCTTCTAGCCATGACCCTAGTGATAGGTCATTGGCTAGGCATGTCACATCAGAAGTCCTTATTACCAAGACAGTCTAATGCAATGTTGTCGTTGGGGACGATTGTCACTAGGCGAGCTACCTTGGGTTTGCAACGCGACATGGTTCGCTAGACGAGCTATTGCTGTATGTACAATTATATATATATTGCTTTGAACTTTGAAATTGTTGTCATATATGCTTTAATATTGAGTATAATGTAATGAAAATTTTATGTCTCAATATTTTGCAATAAAGATTGTAAGTAATTTGAATTATGTGAAGGGAATTAATGGCATAATAATATATATAATTTGGGATGTTACAAAACACAAAATCAGAGTTTAGCCCAACATCACTTTGACAAGCCCAAATCATAATGGTGCAACCTTTGGGTCATTGAAGGGCAGAAACGATAAACGTCACTGAAAAGGGCCTAATTTTCTTGACTATTATATGTGGAAGTGTACACAACATCCATTTGGCCACAAGAGGGTACTTCGGAATAATTGTTATAGAGGCCAAATCTTCCTCCGACTCGGCTTAACTCATTTCCCTCCAGTTGGGAACAACAATAAGACCGATCGACACCGAGGCAGATGAACTCACTTCCATCTCCACAAACATCCTTACCTATGCAATAGTATCAGGCCAAAGAGGGTATGACACACCTCCTTGACACGTGAGCTAGACTCTATTTCTAGGTCTGGCTACTACCCGGGAGCAATTGGGTTCTCAGGACTAAGGGGACATCCAACAAGTTATTGGAGGCCATTAGACAAAGAAAAAAGAGTTAAGGATTTAGAAGTACATGAGAGTGCTAGAAACGGGGAAGGCTTGAGAACAGATAAGAAAGCTGAAATGAAAGTATCCTCCCTTCCACAACGATTCCCCTTTTATAGACTTTAAGCCCATAAAGAGCCAAACCCTTGATGAACACATCTAACAACATAGTAACTTCGAAGAGAGTGAGAAACCAAGCCTAAAATATCAAGTACACCTAAAATACCAAGTACGCCTGAAATACCACACCCTCGCTTTTGAGACTTCACAACATGGGGCAACAAAAATCACACTTTGCACCCATTAACAAAGCATCTTCGTCTTCCTGAAGGCTTGATGCTAGTGGGAATGTATATCGAGACAACCCTTAGGCAAGGCTAGATACTTCCTAGTATGAACATCGAGATAACCCTTGGGTAAGACCAAACCTTCCCTAGTAGAATCAGGAACAAGTCAGCAATAGGATAAGGTATACCCAATGACCTCGGTCATGACCAAAGTACTCGCAAAAAAACGTTAGCCTCAGGCAAAATATCCAAATTGCCCTTGAAGGTTGAAACCCTACTTAGCCAGCCCAAACCCAAGCTAAATCAATATAAAAGGTAGCATTTACTCAGATTTGACTCACTCATTATTATATCAGTTTTATTGGACACCAGTACACACAGTATCCTAGGCCGAGATCATGCTAACTTGAACGTCAAAATGTCTTTGTAGGTACCTCATTTGTGCCAACAAGAATTGTCAGTTCACACTTTTAGAGGACACGAAAACTTCAACAAAGACACGATTACCTAGTTATAATATTTTTTGGGGAAAATTTGTTTGTAATAAATACGTAGATCTCAACATTGTAAATTGTCCCCAAATTCTTGACATATATACATAGGATGTTCAACTAAGTTTTTTTGTTCAAGGTGATGAGAGAAAAAAAAAAAGTGTTGCACTTTGTCTTTGTTGGAAAGTAAGTACATGCTCGGTTATAGGTTGAAATCAAATGATTATTGAATTAAAAGTTACGAAGGTTGAAATCAAATAATTATTGAATTAAAAGTTACGAATGTCTATTTCTATTAAAATGTGTATCGGTTTATTAAAACTTTAGACTAAACAAGCTTTAAATATACTCCTTCTACACTCTTTTTTCTTCTTTTCTTTTTTAGATGGGTATTTTTTGTATTATTTGAGGTTGCACCTATATCGTAGGAAAATTGCTTTTTTAATTAAATTCACTCATACTTAAGTATTAGATAGTGAAATAAACATAAGGAATATAATAGCACAAATAAGTATAAACAAACTTAAACAATCATGAGTTAGATAGAGGTTCATATATTTTTTAATGCTTTTAGAAAACATTAGCATATAATTAAAATAAGACCGTTGTTTTCATAATCAATCGAACTGTATTGGACACATATATAAGGCGTGTGCCACTTGTTGGACAATAGATCAACTCTAGAAGAAAGGTCTGTAGTTTTCACTTTGGATGCTATTGTTAGGAGAGAAAAAAACCAAATACGGTAAACGCACTGTAACATTTTACATAGAATAAAAACATAAACGGTTGGAACAAGTATGAAAAGTGAAGTTGCACATTTCTTTAGAAAAGAGTAAATAGAATAATCGATAATTTTAAGATTTTGGATTGAATGTGATGTTAAGTTTTTTTTTTTTAAGAGCAAAATACTGTATTTTATATATGAATTTTATGTAATAAAATGTTTCAATCTTTGTATTTCACAATGATAATCAGTTTATCACACCTACTTCAATAAACTAGAAACTCATATTTCATATTTTGTATACATAACCTAACATCTTCATACCAATAAAAAAAGACACCCTATTACATATCGTAACTATATTTTAAGATGTGTCGATATATGCTCCATACCAATCGAGTCCAACGAAGAATTCTTGACAAAAAAGTGTTCCAAAAATATTTTTATCAGAGTAATAGACTTTTATAATGTGATTCTCTTTTCTCCAATAACAAGATTCTATTTATAATAAATAAGCCACAAAGTTGCAGCCCTTAAAAAGATATATAACGTGAACCACAATCCATAAAATTGATAAAACAGTGTAGTTAACAAACAAACTAAAACATAACTTAACGTGGAGTTTTTAATTAATAATAAGAGTTTATTTATTATACATTATAACTTAACGTGAAGTTTTTAATTAATAATAAGAGTTTATTTGGTATACATTGTTAGTATAAAATCTTTTTCTACTAATATTTAATTACAACATTTTATTTATAGTAAATTTGTTAATTTTATTAATTAGTATTTTAAAATTAACTAAACTCTAATAATAAAGAAAAAAATTGATAACAGAATATAATATCGATGGTTACAAAAAAGTTTAAGGTTATTTTTTTATGTAAACAAAAGTTAAGATTATAAAAATTAATTTATAATAATATAAAAAACTAACTTTAATGTCAATATATAATAAATATAATAAAAAATTATATATATTATATTATATTATATTATATTGGCACCTCTTTATATTTTTTTTATTACACTGTTGTCTCATCTTCTTTAAAATATACTATAAATATCCTTTGTTTTAAAAATGCTATAAACATATTTTTTATATTACATATCCCTCGTACATTCTATGAACATTACATTTATACTCCCAACAAATGAGATCACTCTAAGGATAAAAATATGTAGGTGTAATTTGAGAAATTCTTATATATATTATGTCACTGTAATTTATTCTAATAGTAAATGATAATTATATTAGTTGTAACAAAAAATATTAATTATATTAGTGCTAAGTATGGACACTTTAATTTCTTAAAAGAATTAATATGCCTAATTTTGTAAAAACAATTTATATTAGGGCACTTATTCGTGTTTTGTGTTATTTTTTTTTTCTCTCTCCTTTTGTCTTTGCTGTATCTTTCATTTGTTGTCTATCTTATTGCTAGTATTTTTCCTTCTCATGATTGAAAGTTTATACCATTTCAATCTGATCAGATGTTTAGTTCTTTAATTATGATAACCAATTTTATGTCACATATATTACTCTATATCATGGCATTGGCACTAAAGATAATATATCATGTCATGTGTCAGACATCATTTTCATCAGTTTCTGTCCAAATGCCCTCCACCATAGCATCAAATGAGAATGAACATATGAAGAGGGGATTGGAATCTCTTGCATTCCAAATCAAACAACAGTAGAAAAAGATGGTGACATTCAACTCAATACTAAAATGAGAACTCTCAACAAATCAATGCCCCACAGTGTGACAAATTAGCATTTTGGGTACCCCAGTGCAAGGAATCTTGCAAATTAATTATTTAAAAAAATTGAAAAAATTAATTCATCCTTATAAGTTTTAGCTAAAATAAAAAGGTTAAAGTCATGAACTTCAAATTATAACTTCAAGTTGCCATCTTAAGCCCTTTCCACTTCGGTTGTGTCCACTTCAAGTCTTCAACCGTATAAATTGGACGTATTAATCTGAGTTCCAATCCTTTTCTTTTTGTTGGAATTAATGTTATATATGTAGCATTAATATAAGTTTTACTTTTCTTTTTTGGCTAATGTATATTTTTCTTCTGTTTCTCTTTTCCTTTCTCAATTTGTCTTATTTGCTTGTCATGAATGGAGCAAACAAACTCTTCTTGTACACTAAAAATTCAAAGAAACCCAACAAATGAATCACTTCAGGCGAATGAATATTGGGTATCAACTTATTTTGTAAAAAAATATTTTTTAATAAAATAAACAGGTTTTTTTTTCCCCATCGATTTGTCTAAATTTATTCTATTTAAAAAGAAATTAACTTTTTTTCGAGAAGCAAATCTTATCTTCTTTTTGTATAAAATATAAAAAGAAAGCTTTTTTACTTTTTCTATAAAATATAAAATTATATTATATAGTAATCTTAAATAATATTTATTACTCTTTTTTCTTTTCTTTTGAAAGTTGAATTCGATAAACAACAATTAAAAAAAACCTAAATATGATAAATAAAGTTATGACAAATTATTTTTACTAAAAAAATTGTTTTATTATAATAATTTTCAAAATTTAAACCAACATGTTCATTATCAATAATTATATAATAGTATAAGCAACTAATTTTAACTATTAAATTTAAAAAAATGAATAATAAAAATCAATACTATATTTACCTTTGGAGTGAGTAGATATTTTCTTCTATATGTGCTTTTATATATAGAGAGAGGGAAAAGTAACTTATATAAGAGTCAAAGAATTAAATATGAATTGTATAATCATATATAAACTATCAATATTTACTCTTATTTATCACTTAAAAAGTCGTGTAACTTTTTAAGAGCTGACATGTGATTAAAGTTTGATAGCTCATATATGATTATATGGTCTTGACTTATTCCTCTAACTCATATAAGTGTTTTTGGAATAGTTTCTTATATAAGTTACCCTCATTTCTTATGAATGTCCTCTCTCTCTCCCTACTCTCTCTATAAAAATAATTCTAACATTATGTTTGATTGCAAGAAAAGAAAAGTTGTGAAATTGAATGAAACGAGAATGGAAACTAGAAGGTAAGCTTTTTTATTGACTAATGTTTGTCATTATTTGGAGCAATTTGATCCATGATTCCTCGTTTCTCCTTCCTTTCGGTGAAAAATAAGTGTTTGTTTGACAACAATTTTATAAAACTATTTTTAGTGTTTTAGTATTTAAAAACTAAAAAATTCGTTTGGGTAGTGTTTTTTGAAAATAGTTTTCAAAAACAGTTTTGGTTATTTAGGCTTGATTGGTTTGGTTTTGGTTTTTAGTTTTTGAAAATAATTTTCAAGAATAGTTTTCAAAAACTGTTTTCGAGAAGAAAAAAAAAACTTGTTTGGCAAGTTTTATTTGAAAACTGTTTTGAAGATGTAAAAATGGAAAAATTTGTTCATATTTATTAGAGTTTCATTAATGAAAAGCAAAAAACAACATATTCTGATTGTATTTTAAGTTTTCAAAACAAAAATAGAAAACTGAAAAGCAAAACTACTTTTAGTTATTCTTGTTTTTTAGTTTTTAAAAACTAAAAAACTAGAACTGTTTTCGAAGACTGTTTTTAGAAAAACTAACCAAACAAGTTTTTTAGTTTTTAAAAACTAAAATATTGAAACAGTTTTATAAAACTATTACCAAACAAGAACTTAGGGCTTGATTGGTTTGGTTTTAGTTTTTAGTTTTTAAAAAGAGTTTTCAAGAATAGTTTTCAAAAACTGTTTTCGAGAAGAAAAGAAAAAAAAACTTGTTTGGCAAGTTTTATTTGAAAACTGTTTTAAGATGTAAAAATGGAAAAAACTTGTTCATATTTATTAGAATTTCATTAATGAAAAGTAAAAAACAACATATTTTGATTGTATTTTGAGTTTTTGAAACAAAAATAGAAAACTGAAAAGCAAAACTACTTTCAGCTGTTCCTATTTTTTAGTTTTTAAAAACTAAAAAACCAGAACTGTTTTCAAAAACTGTTTTCAGAAAATACTACCCAAATAAGTTTTTTAGTTTTTAAAAACTAAAATACTTGCTTGGGTAGTTTTTTCTAAAAACAGTTCTGGTTTTTAAGTTTTTAAAAACTAAAAACTGGAACAGTTGAAAGTAGTTTTGCCTTTCAGTTTTCTGTTTTTGTTTTGAAAACTTAAAATACAATCAGAATATGTTGTTTTTTGTTTTTCATTAATGAAATTCTAATAAACATGAACAAGTTTTTCCATTTTTACATCTTCAAAACGGTTTTCAAATATCACTTGCCAAACAAGTGTTTTTTTTCTTTTCTTCCCAAAAACAGTTTTTGAAAACTATTTTTGAAAACTCTTTTAAAAAAAAAACAAAACCAAACCAATCAAGCTCTTAGTTTTTAAAAACTAAAAAACAGGAACAACTAAAAATAGTTTTCCTTTTTAGTTTTCTTTTTTTTTTGGAAAACTCAAAATACAATCAAAATATGTTATTTTTTTCTTTTCATTAATGAAATTTTAATAAATACAAACAAGTTTTTCCATTTTTACATCTTCAAAACAATTTTCAAATAATACTTACCAAACAAGCTTTTTTTTCCTTTTCTTCCCAAAAGCAATTTTTGAAAACTATTTTTAAAAACTCTTTTCAAAAACTAAAAAAACATTAGTGTAAGTGAAAGAAAGTGAAATAAGGGAAGAAATGTTTGAATTAGATTAGTTTTCGTAAGTAAAAAAAAGAGAATAGAATATTACATAAAAATATAATAAGTGAAGTGATTTATCTTATGAAAATAACTAGTTACTGAAAGACATTTAATGCTTCAATGGATCTATCATTCTGAGTTTTCTTAAGATGCATAAAGAAGTCTTTGTAAGTCACAACGGTAAACTTTTATGGAAAAGTATATATATGAACTCTTGAAGTTTTAAAAAATAAGAATTATCATTGAGCACAAACTTGATGACTTTTCTTACATTCTTTATTTGTTGTAAAGCTTCTCTCTTTGTGAAAACCTCTCTATCATTTTTATATACTAAGAGTTAAGATTTTTTCTTTATTATATATTTGTATGTCTTAGATGTTCAAATGTCATTTGAGCCTTACAAATCTCTAAATCTAATCATTTAGAAAACAACCTAAATAGACTTGGTATGAAAGAATACTTGAGTGTTAGCTTGAAAAAGCTAGTATAAAGGTGGTGTAGGAATAAGCTAGAAGTAGCTTGTTATATTTTTGGATAAGATAGTGGAATCTCGGTGATTGCCAATGAACTAAACGTAGTCTCGAGATTTGAAAAGAATTAGTATAAAAATATTATCTTTATTTGTTCATTAACATTGAATTGTTTTATTTCATAAAAAAATTGTAAACATATTTTCAAATTGCTTCTTATTCCTTTTTCAAATTCTCCTGCATTAAGCAATTAATTCTTCTTGCAAAAATTTTTATAAAAATTTTAAAACACAATTTAAGCTCCTTTTTGTGTTTTTGTAGACTTACACCTTTTTTTAATGTATAGACCATGCCCTTAATTGATTGTTGATCGACTCGTAAGCACATCATTATCATTAGTAGTTTTAAAATGAGCAAGAGTATTGTACCCTTAGGGACTTAGGTAATACATGATACTAAGCTACTTTATACTACTAGATTTAACTAACCTATGAATTAACATAAAACAAACTTAACTAACAAAGTAAAGACAATATTTGTGTTGTTTATTGTATTGAAGAAAAGCAAAATGGATGGATTAAATGAATGCAAATGGATATTATTGGAGTTAGATTTCAACACTTCACTTTGTTGTTCATTTAAGCTCCGATAACATAGTTTCTCTCCCTTATTGCCATCGATGGTAATAGATGCATCCCAATTCCTTAGAGTTAAACCCTAAGTTAATAAGATAAAGGCATAATCTCTTGCTATCTCAAGAAGATAAACTTGCATGAAGCTTAAGGGTTAACAAGATGACCAATAACTCATTATTGTTCCTAAACAAATAGGCCATTGGTTGTCTTATCCTAGTTAAAAAACACACAAGCATTTTCCTATGCCTTATATATACAAGCAAATGATAGTCTATCAGGCCACAAAACATCAATGCAAAAAGGAATAGATAAATTCATTTATATATAGATAAATAAAAATATACAAGAGATTTTAGTGATTAGATTAGCTCTCATGATGATAAGAAGCAACAAAATGACATGAAAAGAGGAAAAAAGGAAGGTGAAACTCATGGGTGAAGTTTTTCTTCAATGACCCTTCACTTCTTATTTCAATAGGTGAAGAATACCCTTCTTTTTCATGAAGTCAAAAGCAAATTTCTGCTTGAAATTATTGTTGAGCAATAAATGAATCTTGTTGGGCACGAATTTGGGTCTGCTAAGCATAAAGAAAAGCTTGCTAGGCTCAAACCACTTCATTATACTTTGATTCTTTAGCTTTAATCCCAACTTTGGAACTTTTAACACCAAATATTCATCTTTCATAAAATCCTACAAATAAGGGTTAACAAAAGTTAAATGTATCAACAAAAAGTATACAAATTAACTTTCTTTTACTATGAGTGTATAACTAAACGAACAGCAAGAAAATTTAAATTAAAAAAGTGTTAAAGAGAGGAAAAATTGGTAATTATTGTGCTTCAAAATTAAGCACAATGAACACTTATCAATGATCATCCATTGATCATTAATCAATATTTGAGAAGTGATAGGGAGTTAGTATACCTCAATCGACTATTCAATGTCATACCCATATAACTCCTCAACCTACGTTATACCAAATATTATTCTTAAGCGTCAATATATCTCACAACTTATATATAATTAATAATTAGGAACTCTTCCCTATAAACAATCCATTGGCTCTTTAAAAGAGGTGTTGGAAATATTTTTATGCCACTTCTAGCAAGTACACTAATCGTATGTAATATCTTATTCAATTAGGTCGTCTCTTCAACAATTTAAGTGATATTGTAGAAACTCAGTATTCCAAATTAAACGTGATATGAGCAAAATTTATTTTGTATTAATGATTATAAAGTAAACAATGGAAATACGTGAGAATAGTAAAAATATCAACATAATATAATGGATGAAATTAGTATGAATAGACGTTGAGAGCTTAGTTTCTTGTTTAACTATTTGTAAACTACGAAATTGTTATCTTTAGTTAATGTCAAAACATTTTTTTCCCACAAAAGTGTTGAAACATTGATTCCTCAATGAGATAACTTTAACTATAATAACAAATCACTGATTCCTTAATTTAAAAATTAAAATAGTTAGATCATTAATCAAGGAAAAGACACAAAATGCATAAACACTGTTCTATTTCTAGATCCAATATTTATACGATGTTTTTGTCAAAATCATTTACTTGAAATCTTTTACAAATTCTTTCAAGCAGATTAAAACAATTTAAATGTTGATCAAACAAAAAACAAGCATTAAGAATAAAGAAAAACAGAAAATAAGGAATATACCTTTTGATTAAACGATTCAATAATTACACAATAGTTGACAATATATCAATCTCCCAACTAAGGAAGATTTAACTACTCATTGCCATGAGCAGCTCACAAAAGCAAGAAAATAGAAGAAGATTGAGAACCAAAATGAAGGATCAAGCTTCGTCTTCATTTTCGCTTCAATGTATTCTCTGTCGCATTATCACTTTCTTTCTCCTTTGTATCCAAATAATAAGTTTTCCCTCTTGCATTTTCTTTTAATTTCATTGGGCCACTTAAGATCTTCCTGTTTAGTGACGTCTCTCGCCTAATGAGAGTACTTAAATTCATGATTTCAAGGTGAAACTCATTGACAACACTATTTCACTCAATAACGACCTCAAAACTCTACTCCATACCTTGCACTACTTGTTGGGTGATGAGGATCACTTAACAACATTGAGATGCATGTCCTGTTTCCTCTCTAGGAAAAGTTTCTCGTTAGGCATAAATGACTTTCTACCAGGACTTCTCTTAGCTTTTCGTTGCACGACAAGGCTCGGCCAGTGCAATTAATTTTTTGCCATCAATTTCTTTGTTTTCACCCAGTGACAATGGCTCGTAGGGTGACCTTCTTTTTGTTGAGCTGGCCCTAGAGCTCGTCATTGGGCGACTAGCTTCACTGTGTGAGAAGGCTCTGAATGTTCTCTTAATTTCTTGACTTTCTTTTTCAAAATTCGGTATAAAACCAATTAAAATTCCAAAATTAGATATATTTTAACCCAAAATCAACTAAGTAAGATATATTTTTATATATTTTAGATAATAGATGGATTTTTATCACTAGAATAATCATAAATATGACAATTATCAAGAAGTAGACCTCTGTCAATCTTAGAAAAGCAAGTGATTATTGAGGTATGTAAGTTTGCATTATTCATCCTTAGCTAAGTTGTAAATCTACTCATTAGGACTCTCATACTTGAGTTGTAACCCCTTAGGCTTTGTCAAAGTCATGCTTACAATATTGAGTGTAACAAATCCTTATTTCTTCCTACACCAACTCCACTCAAGCCTTTTACTTAACTTGCTCACACCAAGTCATAAATGTTAAGTACACTCTTGGAAGATTTCCATAGTCTTACTCATGAATCAAGGGTCACATTTCATCTTTGTCCCTTCATAGAAACATCACATGAAGAAAAACCACACCTTAGTTTGATTGATCTCATGCCTCTACCCTTTACTAAGCTTCCTCTTCATCAACTAAACCTTAAGCTAAAAAATTATTTTTGGCTTCCTCTTTAGTGAATATTTTGTTAAGTTTCTTTACTAGAGTTACTTATTTTATAAAAAATATAAAACAAAAGAGAAAATTCTAATGTGAGTGATATAGGCATTTTAGTGGTAAAAGAAAATAGGTATTTGTAGGAAAGGATAAGTAGGCCGAAACATTATTTTATTAAGAAAAAATTGCATAATATTTGGTTATGTCATAAGGTTGTGGAATTAACCAATAAGAATAGAGTTTTCTTTTCATCTATGTGTGTAGTTTATAGGAAATAGATTATATGGCCTAGTTATATTCATTTGAGTGGACAAAGATGGATTTTCTTTCATTCCCTCACTATCTCTTTCTTGATGTCACTTTCTTTCACATACATATACACTTTCTTTTTTCTTCCATTATCTTTAGGATCACAAAATGGGTTAGTTGGCTAGAAGTGAATTAAATACACATCCCTTACAAATCTTATGCAATTGGGATGGTAGTGAAAGAAGAGGGAAAATAGATATATAGTGGATAAAAAAGTTGTTTTCTACAAACCTTTTCAAAAAAATAAGCGATGAGAAAATTAAACTAATGATCACTAAATGGTATAGGATATATATTGATGCAATCCCAAAAACTTGACCCATGATCTTCTCCATTGGCTTGGTTCCTCTAGCAATGGCTTGATGGAAGACACAAGTAATGGGGGTGTAAAACGTCACTTCCAAGGGAGGAAGATAAGTTTTAATGAAGTTTGTCACAAGGGAAATGACTATTGATGAAATCAAAGAAGACGACTTTACTAAGAGCCGGAACCTCAAGACATTCAAGAATGAAATCCTCTCAAAAGGAATATTGTATTCAAATGCTCAAGTTTAAAATGAATGAGCATGAAACTCCTATTTATAACAAAAGTGACTTGAATATTACAAGAGGATAACCAAGCTTAATTAGCACAAAACCCAACTAAACCAAGGTTAACCTTGACTATTACAAACACCCAAGATTAGCCTTCTAATCTTTTCTCTCTCTCTCTAAATTGGTGCTTAACATGGGGGACAAAGGGGGTCCACATGTTGGTCATGCTTTGTGAGTGCTAGAGGGGTGCAAAAACAAGGCAAAGGGGCATAGAAATAACCATATGTCCAAAAGATTCTAGCCCACCAACTACACACACTCCACATACTAAGTAATGACACCACATGCTTTACTAATTCTACTAAACATGACCAAAATACATGGCCTAAAAATATATAAGTAATACTAAATACTATTTACACCCAAAATAAAATACAAGACAAGCACTAAGACTTTATGATCTTCACTCCCATACTCCTCCTAGCCAAGTCTTCTTCAATTCTCATAGCCATGGTCCTAGTGGTCGAACCCTTGGCAAGTGAGATTACACCATGTACCTTAGGGTTTAACACAATTGGGGAATAGGAATGGGATTTGGGTATTTAGAAAAAATAAATTTTCCTCCCAAAAGGTTTTGATTGAAACAATTAAACAAATAAGTTTTTAAAAACAAAACAACCAACTTATGGAAGATGTAACACAATATGCAATATCTTGTTATTAGATGATACTAAGACAATATATATTTTACATAGTTATATACTTATAATTTGTAAACCTTCTGCTTTGCGTAAAATATCTAAAAGAAAATTTCATACTTAATGTGTATATTCATGTAATAAGATGATAAGATGATACATAGTTAAACTCATGCTTACCCAATTTCTCTTTTTATTTCTGTTGAATTGTGGAATAAATTTAGTGTAAAGATTCTGATGTGATCTTTGATGATCACGTGCCCAAAGGATCCTTTCTAAGGTCACTTGGAAGGCAAATGGATTTATGGAGAGGAAAGGAATGGGGTGAGACGCCACAAATACTAGGTTTGATAAGCCAAAGGGGAAAGGCCACAAGGGAAGGGTCCCTTGATAACTCTTAGAAGCTCTCACAAAGGAGAAAGGGGGACACTCAAAGGTAAGAACCTCACAACCAATATGGTCTCTAGGATTAAATTCAAGTGTAAAAAATACAAGTGAGGGAGGAGCTCCTATTTATAGAGATAGCTAACCTCTTGAACAAGATAACCTAAAAAAGAAGGGCTAGGATTAAAAGGAGAGATCTAAGGGAGGAGAATTGAGAAACAATTCCCTCCTTAGATCATCAAACTTGGTGCCCAAGTTTCTCAAACCAAGGGCCAAGATTCCTTCCTATTAGCTTAGGGGGTTTATGTAGGAAAAGAGGGGTGTAGATATCAAGGCTACCCCTTATTTCCTTCATAATGACCCAAAAGGCTAAATCCACCCTCTAAATTCTTAAGACACCTCCTAAAAATAAAAAGTTAAATTCTTAATGCTCCTCAAAATTAAAATAAAGGAAAATTACATTTTATTAACTAAAGTCCCTAGCCTAATATCTTCACTCTCCATAGGAGGTGAAGTCTTCCTTTGTCTGCAAGGGATAGGTCTTCTTCAATCCTTCTAGCCATGGCTCTAGTGATAGGTCCTTGGCTAGGCATGGTCACATCAGATTCTTTCCTATAAAGGCAAGTGCAAAACTACTTAGGTTGAGCCAAAAGAGACTTGCTAAAAAATACTCGGTGTTTTACAAAAAGTATGACATAGTCTTTGGGTGAAACAAAACAATATAAGGTATAAACCTTGCATATTTTATTTTTTTCTCTTATTGATTTTTAACTAACCATTGTGTTTCAATATCATATTTAAGTTTCTTTTCATAAAGATTTTGATAAAATTTTATGAAATCATCTTTCATAAATATTGTTTATCACCTTACAAATTAATGATGAATAGTATTTTAAAAATATTTGTAAAAAAAAATCAACCATAATTCGACTACCCTTCTTGGGTGTCCTTGTGACTCATAGTTTAATATTAGAGTTCACCAAATAAGGTTTAAATATCTAACCAAGTTGGAGGAAGAATATTTACAATGTTAAATACAATATAAAGACAATTTATTTTAGAGGGAGGTTCCTTCTTAGGCATTTAGCCTTCACAAAAGAAGATTATTCATACTTGAAGGATCTTATAGAGATATTAAGTCCACCTATTATCAACTATGATACATCATCTCATGTGGAGATATAATGTTAACAAATGCATAACTTTCACCAACATTACTATTCTCCAAATTTAATTGCTTAACGAAAACATACATATATTATATTTTCTTAAGGAACAAAATCATACAATGAACATTCATATATAATGTGATCAACATTAAATATAATAACTATTGTGTGTGACATATACTTAAAAAAATACTTTTCCCTAATTAAAAAATGCAAATAGTACATATATTATTGATTTAGAAGCCATTTTAAATAATGAGAAAAACACTTATTGATGTGATCTTTGATGATCACTTGCCCAAAGGATCCTTTCTAAGGTCACTTGGAAGGGAGATAGTTTTATGGAGAGGAAAGGAATGGGGTGAGGCACCACAAACACTAGGTTTGATAAGCCAAAGGGGAGAGGCCATAAGGGAAGGGTCCCTTGATAACTCTTAGAAGCTCTCACAAAGGAGAAGGGGGGGGGAAACTCAAAGGTAAGAACCTCATGACCAATATGGTCTCTAGGATTAAATTCAAGTGTAAAAAATACAAGTGAGGGGAGAAGCTCCTATTTATAGAGGTAGCTAACCTCTTGAACAAGATAACCTAAAAGGAAGGGTTAGGATTAAAAGGAGAGATCTACGGGAGGAGGATTGAGAAACAATCCCCTCCTTAGATCATCAAACTTGGTGCCCAAGTCTCTCAAACCAAGGGCCAAGATTTCTTCTTATTAGCTTAGGGGTTTATGTAGGAAAAAAAGGGTGTAGATATCAAGGCTACCCCTTATTTCCTTCATAAAGACCCAAAAAGCTAAATCCACCCTCTGAATTCTTAAGACACCTCCTAAAATAAAAAATGGACTAAATACATGTCCTAAATTAAATTCCTAATGCTTTCTCAGAATTAAAATAAAGGAAAATTACATTTTATTAACTAAATTCCCTAGCTTAATATCTTCACTCTCCACAGAAGGTGAAGTCTTCCTTTGTCTGCAAAGGCTAGGTCTTCTTCAATCCTTCTAGTCATGACCCTAGTGATAGGTCCTTGGCTAGGCATGGTCACATCATCTTCTCCTCTTTGGAGAGGATTTGACCTCAAATCCATGGGGTCTTCATCATTTTCAGCACCTACAAATGGAGACAAATTAGAAACATTAAAATTGGTGCTTACCCCATAATCCTCAGGGAGATCTAAAACATAGGCATTATTACTGATCCGCTTAAGGATTTGTAAAGGTCGATCTCCTCTAGGGCTAAGTTTGAACTTCCTTTGAGAAGGAAAGCTATCCTTTCTCAAGCGAAGCTATACCCAGTTTCCCTTTTCAAAGATGACCTCTTTCCTTCCCCTATTGGCGAAAGTAGCATCTCTCAAGGATTGGCGCTCTATGTTAGCTTTAACCCTCTCATGCAATTGTTTTACAAAAATGGATTTTGCCTCTCCTTCTTTATGCACAACAACAGAAAGAGGAAGATGTAAAAGATCTAGAAGAGTACGAGGGTTAAATCCATAGACCACCTCTAATGCAGAATGCTTGGTGGTTCTATGAACCACCCAATTATAAGCAAATTCAATGTGGGGAAGGTACTCATCCCAAGACTTATGGTTGCCTTTAAGGAAAGCCCTCAGTATAGTTGATAAAGATCTATTCACCACTTCTATTTGCCCATTAGTTTAAGGGTAAAAGGTAGTGGAAAAAAGAAGTTTAGTTCCCAGCTTAGCCTAAAGAGTTTTCAAAAAATGGCTAAGGAACTTCACATCCCTATCTGACACTATTGAAGAGGGTATACCATGCAATCGGACAACCTCTTTACAGAAAAGTCTTACGGTTTTGCTTGCATCATCCACTTTGTGCAGGGAATAAAATGGGTCATTTTTGAAAATCGGTCCACCACCACAAATATGGAGTCTACACCTCGTTGGGTTCTTGGGAGCCTAAGGATGAAATCCATGCTAATATCCTCCCAAGGTGCAGAAGGAACAGGTAAAGGTGTGTATAGTCTATGAGGCATTACTTTAGCCTTTGCTTGCAAGAAAGCTATACATATAAAGCAATGTCTATGGACATCTCTATGTATATGATCCCAAAAAAATTTCTCTTGTAAAAGCATGAGGGTTTTTGAAATCCCAAAATTCCTCATGAGCCCACCTTCATGGCTCTCTCTTGTGAGTAAGTTCCTAATTGATCCTTGGGGTATACAAAGCTTACTCCCTTTGTAGAGATACCCCTCACTGATGAAGTACCCATATGGGGCTTTAATGCGAATGCAGATGCAGAGGCAGCAAAGATGGGGCCAAAATCCTTGTCAGAAGGATACATAGCCCAAATGTCATCAAATCCCAAGATTTTTGCATTCAAGGATGAATAAAGGGCATGACGCCTAGAAAGAGCATCAGCCACCACATTTTTTTTCCTTTCTTGTACTTGATGACATAGGGGAAAGATTCAAGGTATTCCACCCACGTTGCATGCCTTTTGTTCAATTTACCTTGACCCCTCAAATATTTTAGTGACTTATGGTCACTATGAATGACAAACTCCTTGGGAGCAAGGTAATGCTCCCAAGTTTGAAGGGCTCTAATTAGAGCATAAAAAGTCCTTATTATAGATGGGGTAGTTGAGGAGGGCACCATTGAGTTTTTCACTGAAATACGCAATGGGTGCCCTCCTTGCTACAAGACAGCTCCCCCACCTACAACAGAGGCACCACATTCAAGTTCAAATGTTTTAGAAAAGTCAGGTAATGCCAAGACTGGTGCATGGGTCAGTTTATGCTTAATTAGCTGGAAGACTTTCTCTTGATTCTCACCCCAAAGGAAAGGAACTTCCTTTTTCACCAAATCATTTCTTGGTGCGAAGAGTGTGGAGAAGTTAGGTGGCATGAAAGCTTTTGATCTCTGTCACACATTTTAGGGTGGGCCATTCTTGAATAGCTTTTATCTTTTCGGGGTCAACATGGACCCCTTTTGTGCTAACTACAAAACCTAGGAAAACTACACTATCTACACAAAAGGTACATTTTTCTAAGTTACCAAAAAGATGATTACGCCTAAGAAGAGAAAAAACATGTCTTAGATGTCCTAAATGATCATCTAGGTTCCTAGAGTAAACTAAAATGTCATCAAAGTAAACTACATAAAATTTACCAAGGCAATCCCTTAGTACATGATTCATTAAGCACACGAATGTGCTTGGGGCATTGGTTAGCCCAAAGGGCATAACAACCACTCATAAAGACCAAATTTAGTCTTAAAAGTAGTTTTCCACTTATCACCATCTTTGATCCTTATTTGGTGGTAACCACTTCTAAGATCTATTTTTGAAAATATTTTTGCCCCATGCAATTTATCCAACATGTCATCAAGACGGGGGATTGGGTGCCCATATTTGATGGTCATGTTGTTAATTGCACAACAATCAACATACATCCTCTATTGGCCATTCTTCGTAGGCACCAACAACACTGGCACAACACAAGGGCATAGGCTCTTTTGAACCCAACCCTTCTCTAACAGCTCATTCACTTGAGACTCAATCTCTTGGGTCTCCATGGGTTTAGGCACCAAATCAATTTGATGTTCTATACCCCTAATGGGAGGAAGTTCTTTCGGAACCTTATTAGGGAATATATCATCAAATTCTTTTAAAATATCTTGAAACCCTTAAGGAAGGTGCTTATGTGCATGGGTTGTGGCAGTGCTCTCAGCAGAAAAATGCAAAATGGGAGAAGGATTTCATGCCTCTTTGCAAAAGAGGAGATAAAAGGGCTTGTTAGTCAAAGGAGCTTCTTTTAAGTCACGTTTAGTATCAAATAAGCTCTTTTTACTATCATTCCCTTTGGAAGGGGCATCACCTTCCGACTCTCTCTCTTTACCCCTTTCAAGCTTTAGGGGTTAAGCTTGTTGATGTGCACGTGCCCAAAGGATCCTTTCTAAGGTCACTTGGAAGGGAAATGGATTTATGGAGAGGAAAGGAATGGGGTGAGGCGCCACAAATACTAGGTTTGATAAGCCAAATGGGAGAGGCCACAAGGGAGGGGCCCCTTGATAACTCTTAGAAGCTCTCACAAAGGAGAAAGGGGGACACTCAAAGGTAAGAACCTCAACCAATATGGTCTATAGGATTAAATTCAAGTGTAAAAAATACAAGTGAGGGAGGAGCTCCTATTTATAGAGGTAGCTAACCTCTTGAACAAGATAACCTAAAAAAGAAGGGCTAGGATTAAAAGGAGAGATCTAAGGGAGGAGAATTGAGAAACAATTCCCTCCTTAGATCATCAAACTTGGTGCCCAAGTTTCTCCAACCAAGGGCCAAGATTCCTTCTTATTAGCTTAGGGGGTTTATGTAGAAAAGAGGGGTGTAAATATCAAGGCTACCCTTTATTTCCTTCATAAAGACCCAAAAAGCTAAATCCACCCTCTAAATTCCTAAGACACCTCCTAAAAATAAAAAAATGGACTAAATACATGTCCCAAATTAAATTCTTAATGCTCCTCAAAATTAAAATAAAGGAAAATTACATTTTATTAACTAAAGTCCCTAGCCTAATATCTTCACTCTCCATAGGAGGTGAAGTCTTCCTTTGTCTGCAAGGGCTAGGTCTTCTTCAATCCTTCTAGGCATGGCCCTAGTGATAGGTCCTTGGCTAGGCATGGTCACATCATCTCCTCCCCCTTGAAGAGGATTTGACCTCAAATCCATGGGGTCTTCGTCATTTTCAGCACATACAAATGGAGACAAATCAGAAACATTAAAACTGGTGCTTACCCCATAATCCTCTGGCAGATCTAAAACATAGGCATTATTACCGATCTGCTTAAGGATTTGGAAAGGTCCATCCCCTCTAGGGCTAAGTTTGGACTTCCTTTGAGAAGGAAATCTATCATTTCTCAAGTGAAGCCATACCCAGTCGCCCTTTTCAAAGATGACTTCTTTCCTCCCCCTATTGGCGAAAGTAGCATCTCTCAAGGATTGGCGCTCTATGTTACCTTTAACCCTCTCATGTAATTGTTTTACAAAAATGGCTTTTGCCTCTGCTTCTTTATGCACACCAACAGAAAGAGGAAGAGGTAAAAGATCTAGAGGAGTACGAGGATTAAAGCCATAGACCACCTCAAAAGGAGAATGCTTGGTGGTTCTATGAACCACCCGGTTATAAGCAAATTCAATGTGGGGAAGGTACTCATCCCAAGACTTATGGTTGCCTTTAAGGAGAGCCCTCAACATAGTGGATAAAGATCTATTCACCACTTCTGTTTGCCCATCAGTTTGAGGGTGACAGGTAATGGAAAAAAGAAGTTTAGTTCCCAGTTTAGCCCAAAGAGTTTTCCAAAAATGGCTAAGGAACTTCACATCCCTATCTGACACTATTGAAGAGGGTATACCATGCAATCGGACAACCTCTTTAAAGAAAAGTCTTGCGATGTTGCTCGCATCATCCACTTTGTGGCAGGGAATAAAATGGGCCATTTTTGAAAATCAATCGACCACCACAAATATGGAGTCTGCACCTCGTTAGGTTCTTGGGAGCCCAAGGATGAAATCGATGCTAATATCCTCCCAAGGTGCAGAAGGAGCAGGTAAATGTGTGTATAGTCCATGAGGCATTGCTTTAGACTTTGCTTGCAAGCAAGATATACATTTAGAGCAATGTCTATGACATCTCTACGCATATGGGGCCAAAAGATTTTCTCTTGTAAAAGCATGAGGGTTTTTGAAATCCCAAAATGCCCCATGAGCCCACCATCATGACTTTCTTTTGTAAGTAAGTTCCTAATTGATCTTTGGGGTATACAAAGCTTACTCCCTTTGTAAAGATACCCCTCACTGATGAAGTACCCATCATGGGCCTTTAATGCAAATGCAGATGCAGAGGTAGCAAATATGGGGCCGAAATCCTTATCAGACGAATACATAGCCCAAATGTCATCAAATCCCAAGATTTTTGCACTCAAGGATGAATAAAGGGCATGGCGCCTAGAAAGAGCATCAGCCACAACATTTTGTTTTCCTTTCTTGTACTTGATGACATAAGGGAAGGATTCAAGATATTCCACCCACGTTGCATGCCTTTTGTTCAATTTACCTTGACCCCTCAAATGTTTTAGTGACTCATGGTCACTATGAATGACAAACTCCTTGGGAGCAAGGTAATGCTCCCAAGTTTGAAGGGCCCTAATTAGAGCATAAAACTCCTTATTATAGGTGGGGTAGTTGAGGGGGGCACCATTGAGTTTTTCACTGAAATACGCAATGGGGTGCCCTCCTTGCAACAAGACAGCCCCCACACCTACACTAGAGGCATCACATTCAAGTTCAAATGTTTTAGAAAAGTCAGGTAATGCCAAGACTGGTGCATGGGTCAGTTTATGCTTAATTAGCTGGAAGACTTTCTCTTGTTTCTCACCCCAAAGGAAAGGAACTTCCTTTTTTACCAAATCATTTATTGGTGCGAAAAGCGTGGAGAAATTAGGCACAAAGTGCCTATAAAATCCAGCGAGACCATGAAAGCTTTTGATCTCTGTCACACTCTTTGGGGTAGGCTATTCTTGAATAGCTTTTATCTTTTCGGGGTCAACATGAACCCTTTTGTGCTAACTACAAAACCTAGGAAAACTACACTATCTACACAAAAAGTGCATTTTTCTAAGTTACCAAAAAGATGATTACTCTTAAGAAGAGAAAAAACATGCCTTAGATGTCCTAAATGATCATCTAGGTTCCTAGAGTAAATTAAAATGTCATCAAAGTAAACTACACAAAATTTACCAAGGCAATCCCTTAGTACATGATTCATTAAGCGCATGAATGTGCTTGGGGCATTAGTTAGCCCAAAACGCATAACCGACCACTCATAAAGACCAAATTTAGTCTTAAAAGCAGTTTTCCACTCATCACCCTCTTTGATCCTTATTTGGTGGTAGCCACTTCTAAGATCTATTTTTGAAAATATTTTTGCCCATTCAATTCATCCAACATGTCATCAAGACGGGGGATTGGGTGCCTATATTTGATGGTGATGTTGTTGATTGCACGATAATCAACACACATCCTCCATTGGCCATTCTTCTTGGGCACCAACAAGACTGGCACAGCACAAGGGCTTAGGCTCTTTTGAACCCAACCCTTCTCCAACAGCTCATTCACTTGAGACTCAATCTCTTGGGTCTCCATGGGGTTGGTCCTATAGGCAGGTCTATTAGGTAGACTTGCGCCAGGCACCAAATCAATTTGATGTTCTATACCCCTAATGGGAGGAAGTCCTTTCGGAACCTCATTAGGGAATATGTCATCAAATTCTTTTAAAATATCTTGAACCCCATGAGGAAGGTGCTCATGTGCATGGGCTGTGGTAGTGCTCTCAGCAGAAGAATGCAAAATGGGAGAAGGATTTGATGCTTCTTTGCAAAAGAGGAGATAAAAGGGCTTGTTAGTCAAAGGCGCTTCTTTTAAATCACGTTTAGTAGCAAATAGACTCCTTTTACTAATATTCCCTTTCGAAGGGGCATCGCCTTCTGACTCTCTCTCTTTACCCTTTTCAAGCTTTAAGGGTAAAGCTTGTTGTATTTTTTTTTGTTTTTGTTTTTCCTCAACTCTTTTCTTTTTCATCGCAAATTGATCTTCAGCCACTTGAGAAGGTGACAAAGGATACAATTTGAAGCGCTTTTCATTATGGGTGAGAATTATTTTCGTTGGAGTTACCATGGTGAATAGCTTTTTTGTCAAATTGTCATGGTCTTCCCAACAGGATATGACCAGCCTCCAAAGGAACTATGTCACAAAGAATCTCATCATTATAATATCCTATGGAAATTGGAACCATAACTTGTTCATTGACTACCATATCCCCTTGCTCATTGAGCCATTGCAATTTGTAAGGTTTGGGATGGGGCATGGTAGTCAAGGCTAACTTTTCAACCAACCTAGAGCGACAACAGTTACAACAGGAGCCACTATCAACAAGGAGAGAACATACTTTGTCGTTTACTTTACATCTTGTATGGAAGATGTTCTCTCTTTGTGACTGGCCAAGCTCAGGAGGTTGGCTTCCAAGAAGCCTTTGAACCATAAGGAGGTCCCCCTCATAAGGAAAAACTTCCTCACACTATTGTTCAAAAGTATGTCCCCCTTCTTCCTCACTCTCACTAGAGGAGGAAGATGAACTATTCTCACTACAAATGTCTTGTCCCCTTATGATCATGGTTTTCTTGTTAGGGCATTGAGAGGCAATATGGCCTCTCCCAAGACATTTGAAGCATTTGGTACTACTTTGCCTCTCAGTAGGCTTAGTAGTAGGGGGTTTTCTCTCTACATGAGGTGCTTTTGTATCTTGAAAATGCTTGGGTTCCTCTTTGGGAAAACCCTTGAAAGAGTTTCCCTTAAGTTGGTCTCTCTTTGAGTAAGAGGGAAAATCTTTTTTAAAGCTTTTTCTCTTGAGTTGATTCTCAGCTCTTACACAAAGTTCTACCAACTCATCAAGGTTTGAGTATGAAAGAAGCTCTACCTTATCTCTAATGTCAAAGCTTAATCCACACAAAAACCTAGCAAGGGTGGCATTGGGTTCCTCAATGATATTGGCCCTTAGTATGAGAAGCTCCATCTTTTGTCTATACTCCTCAATACTTAGGTTATGTTGCCTAAGTCTTTGGAGCCTATCCAAAAAATCCCTTTCATAATATAAAGGAATGTGCCTTCTTCGCAAACAAGTTTTTAAATCATTCCAGTAGCGAATGTCAGGCATTTGTTTACGGGCCCTATCCTTGACTAACCCATCCCACCAATGCAAAGCAGAAACTTGAAAACTAAGGGAGGCCAAAGGTACTTTTCTTTCTTCCCTAATTAATTTCATAGCATCGAAAGAGTTGTTCCACTTTGACTTCCCAATCTAGGTAAGTCTCAACATCTTCCCTACCATGAAAATGGGGTAGGTCTACCTTTGGTTCCCTAGCATGATTTATGTTCTCTTGAGGAGAATGATGATTGTATGATGAATGTGAGTGATGCTTATGTTGATTTCTATAGTATTCTTCTTCACTAGAGCTAAAATGCCTAGATGGGGATCTTATGAGAATTCCTTTATTTTTTCTATCACTCTCCCTCCCATATCTCCTCTTACTCTCTTCTCCTCTCCTTCTCTCTTCTTCCTCTTTTTCTCTTTTTCTTTCTAGTTCTTTCCTTCTTCTCCTTTCTTCATCCTCTCTTCTCTCTCTTTGCCTTCTCTCTTCTCGCTCTTTTTTCTCTTTTCTCATTTCCAACATCTCTTTTTTTAACTCTTCCTTCTCTTTTTGTTTTTCCTTTTATTTTATTTCTTTTTTTCTCTTTTTCTTCTCTCCTTTCTTGTTCTTTAGCCATCCATTCCCTAAATTCTATGTTAAGGTTTTCAAGAGTGTCTCCCTTGGAAGGTTTTCTTTGGTTGACACTCTTACTTGATGAACAACTATGTGTACTAGAATGTGTGTGGGAAGTCATGGTGCTTGGATGCTAAAAACTAAAGGGTAGGCCAAAAACTTTTTTTTTTCAAGCAACACTCCTCTCTTTTTTTTTTTTTGTTTTCTCACCTAAGGTGGCTTGATGAGTCTTTGGAACTCTTAGCCTCTACACGTTTTTTAAAAATAACATAAAATAAAATAAAAGTGCGAGAATGTAAAAGAGAAAGGGCTCTAATCGTGCTCCTAAGGTGTTGAAGGAAGTGTACCACTTCTCCCTTCTTCACCTACTTAACGAGGAACTACGCTAAAATTAACCGAAATTATTACAAACCAAGGGAAGGCCTTAAGGGCACTCAAACTCCCAATCTAAAATTAAGTATACACAATACAAAGAATAAAAAAAAAATAAAACAAAGTCTTCACTCCAAGCTTTTTGGTGTTTGTCTCCTTTTGATCAAGCTCCTTTGAGTTGCGTCAACTCACCCCAAGAATGCTACCCTTGTTTCCTCTTGTTTGGACTTACCAAAATTTTATATATGGAACCTTTCCCAACCTTTCCTTACCAAGACCGAATACAACACAAGACAACAAACAAAGGTGAATAACAAAACAAGGTTCACAAATCCAAGTGGATAGATTAAACAATGACAAACTCAAAGAAGTAAAGAAGACAAGCAAGAAAACATAAGGCTCACAAAGGAAGGTAGCACACAAATAACTTTCCTAGATTAGCTCTAAGAGTAGAGATGAAAAAAGACTCAAACAAAAAAATGAAACAAATAGTTGCACACTTAATAAAATTTAAGTGACCAAAAACTAAAAAGCTTACTCAAGTAATTTTTTTTTTTTTGAATCACAATTGGTTCCTCATATCAAATGTTTCTACTATTAGGTACACAACTTCAAATTTGTCTTTCTTTTGAGTTCTTTATCTTCTTTTTTTTTTTAACTTGAACTTTTTCTATTTTTTTTAAATTTTTATAATCATTTTGCTGCACCTAATAGCTTGTTGAATTGAAATTTTAATGAGGATGCTTGAAATAATAACGCTTGAGTGAATAAGCACAAAGTAAGGTCACATAATTTTCAAGCAATGCATGTAACTAAAGGCAAAACAACTTAGTAGTTCTAAATATCACTGAACTAATGGTGCTTAAGGAATGATTTAGGGCTGATTTTGAAGTAAATTGATTGCTCAAATTACTAACACAATTCACCCAAGCTAAAATTCCATAAAGAGGCACCAATAGTGAAGGTAAACCAAGTGGAAGGCTACTAATAATTCAACATAAAACAAGAAACATATAAAGATTGAATTGAGCAAATATTTAAGAACAACAAAGAGATTAATATGCTTGAACTAAAAGCATAAAAGGCTTAAGAGACTCAACAAGAGGTTCACCTCTTAGGAGCTCAATTCAAACTATTTTTGAAGGCTTTTTTGTAAAAAATTTAAGAGGCTAAAACCTATGGAATTTAAATGAGACAAAATAGGAAACTAACATGACTAGTATTTGACAAAACACAAGATTAAGAAAAAATAACACACCTAAAAATAGAGCAAAAATTTCAGCAAGAGTCTTAAAACAAAAGGCACGACAAAGTGGCCAAAGTTGATCACCACAATGGTGTGGAAAAATCCTCAACCATGTGGGTTTAATGGTCACAACTTCTTAGGCACACTTTAACATAAAAAACCAAGGGAAAATTAAGCAACTTGAACACAAACATAAGATGCAAAGAAAGGGACAAATAAAATCGCATCAAATTAAATGGAACATAGGCGCGTAGATAGAAAACAAAAGCGCATATAATAGCAAGAATAAAAAGCTATACTACTAGACAATAAAGCAAATAGAGATGACAAAAAATGAAAGACTTTAAAATAAAGAGATCAAAGAAATAAAAAACAAAGCAAAAAAAATTGAGAAAGAACGTGACCTTTAGAAAGTGGCTCTGATACCACTTGATGTGATCTTTGATGATCACGTGCCCAAAGGATCCTTTCTAAGGTCACTTGGAAGGGAAATGGATTTATGGAGAGGAAAGGAATGGGGTGAGGCACGACAAATACTAGGTTTGATAAGCCAAAAGGGAGAGGCCACAAGGGAGGGGTCCCTTGATAACTCTTAGAAGCTCTCACAAAGGCGAAAGGGGGACACTCAAAGGTAAGAACCTCAACCAATATGGTCTCTAGGATTAAATTCAACTGTAAAAAATACAAGTGAGGGAGGAGCTCCTATTTATAGAGGTAGCTAACCTCTTGAACAAGATAACCTAAAAAAGAAGGGCTAGAATTAAAAGGAGAGATCTAAGGGAGGAGAATTGAGAAACAATTCCCTTCTTAGATCATCAAACTTGGTGCCCAAGTTTCTCAAACCAAGGGCCAAGATTCCTTCCTATTAGCTTAGGGGGTTTATGTAGGAAAAGAGGGGTGTAGATATCAAGGCTACCCCTTATTTCCTTCATAAAGACCCAAAAAGCTAAATCCACCCTCTAAATTCCTAAGACACCTCCTAAAAATAAAAAAATGGACTAAATACATGTCCCAAATTAAATTCTTAATGCTCCTCAAAATTAAAATAAAGGAAAATTAAATTTTATTAACTAAAGTCCCTAGCCTAATATCTTCACTCTCCATAGGAGGTGAAGTCTTCCTTTGTCTGCAAGGGCTAGGTCTTCTTCAATCCTTCTAGCCATGGCCCTAGTGATAGGTCCTTGGCTAGGCATGGTGACATCACTTGTGGTGGTTATTTTTGTTTTTGCTTTTCCTCAACTCTTTTCTTTTTCATCGTAAATTGATCCTCGGCCACTTAAGAAGGTGACAAAGGATACAATTTAAAGTGCTTTTCATTATGGGTGAGGATTATTTGGTTGGAGTAACCATGGTGAATGGATTTTTTTTCAAATTTCCATGGTCTCTCCAACAGGATAGAACCAGCCTCCATAGGAACTATGTCACAAAAAATGTCATCATTATAAAATCCTATGGAAATTGGAATCATAACTTGTTCATTGAATACCATCTCCCCTTACTCATTAAGCCATTGCAATTTGTAAGTCCAGGTTAGGTTTTCAACCAACCTAGAGCTACAATAGTTACAACAAGAGCCACTATCAACAAGGAGAAAACATACTTTGTCATTTACTTAACATGTTGTATGGAAGATGTTCTCTCTTTGTGACTGACCAAGCTCTAGAGGTTGGCTTCCAAGAAGCCTTTGAATCATAAGGAGGTCCCCCTCATAAGGAAAAACTTCGTCACACTCTTGTTCAAATGTATGTCCCTCTTCTTCCTCACTCTCACTAGAGGAGGAAGATAAGTTATTCTCACTACAAATGTCTTGTCCCCTCATGATCATGGTTTTCTTGTTGGGGAATTAAGAGACAATATGGCCTCTCTTAAGACATTTGAAGCATTTGATACTACTTTGCAAATTTTTTTACAAGTCCGGATTTGTAAAAAAAAAATTGCAAATTGTTTTACAAGTACAGACAAGGGTTTTCGGACAAGGGTGTCCGGACTTGTAAAACAATTTGTAGATTTTTTTACAAGTTTGGATTTGTAACAAAAATTTGCAATTTTTTTTACAAGTCTGGACAGTGGTGTCATGTACCGAGAGAAAATAAAAGCAAAGCTGAACCATGAAGAACAAAGCAAACACAAACTTGAACCACGAAGAACAAAGAAAATGCAAAGGGGATGAACAACAACGCACGGAGAAGAAGAGAAAACCACTATGATTTAGTGAGAAGAAAAACAAAGTTGTGCAACAGATGTTAAAGAGAGATGCAAAACGAGAGACATGAGAAATGAGAGAGAGGTGTAGATGAAAGAAAAAAAGGAAAAGATGTGTGATAATTAAATTTTTACTGTTTTTATTAAGGGTTTTTTTGGCATTTTGAGAAATTATGGAGATGTAGGGAGAACTTATTGGAGTGCAGGGAGAAATTTTCATCCTCTTATGCTTTTAATACCAACCGACTGGTTTGATGAGTTATAATTAAATATTAAAAAATGATTTTCAAATAAAAGATCCTTATCTTAAAAACATAAATACTATCTTTTTTCTCTAAAAATTTTACTATGTCATTGTTTATCTTCTCAAACGTTATTTATCTCTTTATTTTTTCTCCTAAAAAATCTCATCCCTTTTCAAATTAGAAATGGGATATAAAAAATTTAATTTATTAATTTGAGGATATTAATTAAATTATTTTTAAATTTTAAGAATAAATTTGATGTTTGTATACTAAAACAATAACATATTATTTTTTTTAATTTTTGAATATAAAAATAAATTAATTATATTAATTTTAAAATTAAATTAAAACTTTACTCTTATATTATATATTTCATAACATTTTAATTATCTACCATTATACATTATATGTGAGTTTAATTAATATGCATCAGGGTAAAATGTTTTACACTAATATTCAATCACAACCATTCATTTATGGTAAGTTTGTTGACTTTACTAATTAATATTTTAAAAGTATATAAATGAAGAGTTGTGATTGAACGTCTTATATTGTCAGTGTATGCTAATTAAACTCATTATATATTTATTTTTTTTATAGGTCTCATTATATATTTAGTCATAAATCATATAGTCTTATTTTACTCAAAACCCCAATTGTGAAACTCATCTCTCTCACTTCACACCTCGAAATGCACCTTTTTTATAGAGAAAGACACTTTCACATCTTGTTAGTCCGCGAAGAGGAAATGTTCCCTTTTTTAGGATTCTCCGAGAAATTGATATCTAATGGAGACGATGGAGTAGGGCTAGCTCAAAGGATCAAAGCATGTGGCTATGAACAACACTGTTAGAGGTTTGGATCTCTCCTCACCCACAACCAGCCAAAAAAAGGGAAGAATTTTTCCCTTTGGAGTAGGAAAACCATTATTATGTATTTTCATTGTTTACAAAACTTGATCTGACCAGTTGATTCAATTAGCATACAAAATGGGAGGATTTTAGAAAACTGGTAGAAACAAGTGAAGAACCAGTCAAGCTAGTAAGGATGTTCATCGGTTTGGGTCAACCTAACGAAACTGGAAATTCGAACTAAATCAATTAACTTGGTTTAGGTTTTTCACTTGATTGAGTTTGGAACATGTTCAGTTTGTGGTTCTAGTACTCTAAAACCCTGACTCAACTCGAACCAAACCAAAAGTATATATTATTATATATTTATTTTATATTTTGCTTGTATTGAGTTGTTTTAAATATATAAAATTTGTTGTTTGTATTGTAAATAGTTTAATTTGACTAATTTGGTATATATATTAAGTACTTGATATTTTGTTATAAAACTATGAATTTAGTAAATTAATGAATTTGGTTAGTTTGAGGTATAAAATTATTTTTTATGATTTAATGAAAACAAATTTGATTTTTTAATTCTTTGATCGGTTTTTCCCGAATCCTAACAACAAACCCGATTATCATTGGTTCGATTTGGTTCAGATCAGGAAAATAAATTCTAGCAATCCGAATCAACCTAAACCAATTAAAATTAATTGGTTTGATTTTCTTTTTCCCTTAAAACCGAACAAATCCAGATTGTGAACACTCCTACAAACTAATCATGAACCGATAAAAGAGAATTGATTGAACTCGTTTGCATTAAAATATTATTTTTATTTTTATTTTAAGTTTTAATATAAAAATTAAAGATAAATATAAATAAATATTTATGAGAATTATAGATAGTATATATTATTTTATTAACTTTTTCTTATAAAATATATAATTTACTGGTGTACATTGTTTTATAAATTTCCATATCTTAATTTCTTATAACTTTATATTATAATAATTTATTATTTTTATTTTAAATATAATTTGTTATTGTTAATCAGTGTTTTATATTTTATTATTAATTATTAAAATTTAACTTAACTACCATGCTATCTTTTATTTAGACTTTTATGTGTATTTTGGCAATAAAAATAATATTTTGCTTTAATATTGGATATTATAAAATTATGATATTATATTTATTTAAGATCATTTTATCTATTATGTCACTATTATTGTTATTTATTAATATCAATTCAACCATGGTTCAATGTCGGTTGAACTAGCGAATGTTGGATTAGAGTCTTGATCGGTTCGATGACCAGCCGGTTTTTAAAACCATGGTATTTTTAGTATTTCATGTTAGTACCCAATTTTGTCTGACCATCCACAATCCTTTATTTTTCAATACAGTTTTTTTAGATATACTCCTTTTATTTGAATTTTAATTCCAAATTTTCACATTACAAATATAATTTATCACAAATAAAATTACCAACAGAAAAATAACAATGGAAAAAAATAAATAAAGCAAAAATAAAATAGAGGAAAAAAAAAGAAGACAGAGAAGAAGAAAATAAAAAGAAAAAGAATCTGTTGCTAGCTATTCCCTTTTCTACACCTCTATTGGCCGCATACAACAACCTTTGTCTAGCTCTACCCACCTCACAGTTAGCATTTTCAGCAGCCACCAACAAGTCCTCATGAATCCAAAGGAGGGTGTGCAAATGTAATGAATATGTGAAAACAAGGAGGATTTCTGTAATTTAAAAAAAAAAGGTGCATGTGTAATTACACTAAACCTGAATGGTGCATTCTGATTTAGGTGATATTGATATAACATTATTAATATTAATATGTACCAAAAATATTAATAAATTTAACTTATAAAATGTACATTTCTCTCTCCTTCATGCCCTATTATTCTCTTCCTTCATTAATTTTCCTGGGTTAACAATTAAAAAAGTATAAAATCTTAGAACGTTTATCCAATGGATGTAAACGAAAACTGTGGAAAATGAGTCTTAAGTGTGAAACAAATATTAAAAAAAGAAAACAGTATATAGCACATCTCAAGCCAGACTGTTGCTGGATTGACTAACGATTAATTATGCATGAAAAATACTAAAGTGTTTAAATTTTGTAAATGTCAATCCATATTAAAGTGCATTATGCCACCACTACAAATCTTTAACACATCATTAATCCATATTAAAGTCCTCCATGATACCAGATTTCAAAACAATGATTCTCAAAGTATTATTGGAATCTTAGAGGTTGACCTAAATCAGCCCATATCCTTAATATACCTTGGTCCAAACTTTACACTCACCCTTCCAGACTTTGTTAATCATATTAGTCTAGAAGTACAAACTATAGGTTTTGGAACAAATTGGATAGGAGATAACCTACACCTAGACATTACTTTCATAGGAAGAATAAGCAATTATATTTCTTCCATGTATAGAATAAACACTAGACCATTAGAGGAAGCAATAAGCTCTATTGGCACACAATTTTTGCCAGCTCAGGCATGCAGACGAAGAAATGAGGGCCATCTATGGCAAACTCATCTACAAAGGGATGAACGAAATCCAATCACAAATCCAAACTCAGCTATTATACACAATAGATCTAGAGACCTTAGTTTAAGCTTCACAGACTATAGAAATACTCCACTTATGGATTTAGAACAAAACAGACGGGATAGTACATCCGTTATTCCTGATAATGATTATATTGGTATGATGAACATCATAGATAGTGATGATGAAGAAGATGATGACATTACTGAAGAAGAATGGAATCATCATCAAGCAAACATAGTCATGCTTAGGCAAGGAACTCTAGAAGCTATGTCTAGACAAGATCCTCTAGACTTAGAACCCTGGGATAGATTCCTTAATGATCCTAACTGGGAATTATGGGATAATTTTCCCCTTGAACATAATGAAGTTAGAAGACTTCAAGAAAATGAAGAAAACGATGAAATAAATAATATCGTTAATACATTTTTACAAAAATTAAAAATTGAACAAGAAACTGAAGAAAAAGAATTTTCTTATCAATTTACAGAAAAATTACAAGACAAAGAAGATGATGAATTATCTACAACTTCTGAAAACACAAAAGTAGGATTATAAATGAATATGAAGAATCAACAGCTACAAATTATAGGTTAGATCCTGCTGGTACACAAAATTATTCTTAAGGATTTCTTCCCAGAGAAACTGTACAAAATATTATCCTCAGTAACAATAAATACATATCACATGGTAAAAGATTACCAGTTGAACCAAACTTTCAAATTCCAAACTTGCTTTTAAACATAGGAGGAATAGATCTCCAACTCCTTCCAACATACATAGAACAATGGACAGCAGCTGTAATCCGAGATTATGCATACATCATGAGAAAGATGTACTGTCTTCTCAAGAAATGATAGCTAAAGTTGAAACATACTTAGGCGACATCGCTAGATCTGGATGGGAATCCTTTAATAAAAATTTCCCTAATGATCTAAATACACTGATTATTGAACCAGGTCCAAATATTTACAATTTTTGTTCCCTTATACAAAGATTGTTTACCTCACAATCTGCCAATGATGGCAACACAATTATAAAAATTATGATTTAATAAATGAATTTACAAATAATGAATACAGCCATTTATATCCCAACGAAGATAATAATTTCCCCATGGGAGAAGAATATAAAGAAATGGGAAAAATATTAGATAATTTAGGATATTGTCTAATGAAAACTATAGATACAAATCTTTGTCCTCACAAAATACAGTTTTATTTAGGAACAAAATCAATCCCTTGCACATACTGTGAAAGTTATTTTCACATATAAAAAAGGGCACATTGCCCACTCTGTTATAAAAATTTTCGTATTAAATGTGTAGAAAAACATTTAAATATACAGGAACAAGAAATACCCTCTTTCGAAAAGAAAGAAAATATAAATAAATTGTGTAACAAAGATTTAACTGATACTAGAGTTTCAGTATTAGAAACTCACATAAAAATCATTTAGAAGAAAAGGTAATTCTTTTAGAAAAACTAATAAAAGGGAAAACTAAAATAAATCTCCCAGAGTCCAGTTACTTAGCTGAACAAAATAACATGATGGGAACAATGGAATGTATCCCATTAGTTTGCAACAAACAACAACTAATAACTCTAAAAGTATTAGTTAAACTAACTTTTCCAAAAATAAATAACAAACCATCGACAGAAAAAACGATACAAGCCTTATTAGATACAGGATGCTCAGAAATAGTTATATGTAAAACAATAACTCCACATCAAAACATAGTTAAAAGTAAACACATCCAAAAAACTAGAACAATGTCTGGTGAAATTATGATAAATGATGAAGAAGTTAACAATGTTATTCTTCAGTTTAGTACAAATTGTGATCTTTTTGGTCATAAAATTTTCATTAAAACAATGAGGATAGAAAATTTAGTTCCCTCAAAACAAAACATGATAATCGGTTTAGATTTTATTCTAGGACAAAATATACCAGTTACAATAAACAAAGATTATGTCATGATAAGTGATAAAACACAGATGACACCAATAGTTAGTGGTTATTCATTAAAACAAGAAATTAATACTAATAATTGTAATTGTAAAAATTCAACATTTCCAGGTACATACGAATGTACTACGGAATTCTTATACATATTAGACGAAACAAAAGAAGACTATAATATACTAGATAATACAGTTGAGGCTTTTTCCTCAATAAAAATTTCAAAATCAATAAGATTTGAAAATATTCAACAAATTCTTGACAGGTTGAATAAAACAAACATAACAGGAGAATATCCTACAAGATTTTGGGATAGAGATCCCGTAACCTGTAAATTAGAAATTATTAATCCAGATTTAATCATTAAAACAAAAGACATTCAATTTAATAATTGGGAACAAGAAGAATGTCAAAATCATATACAAAACTTACTAAAACTAAAGGTAATATCGCCTAGTGTCAGCCCACACAGAAGTCCGGCTTTTATAGTCAACAAATCTTCCAAACAAAAAAGAGGTAAATCAAGAATGGTTTACAATTATAAAAGACTAAACGACAACACAGTAGAGGATGGACATTCAATTCCGTCTAAAAATGTTTTAATAAACCGAATTCAAGATGCCAAATGGTTTTCTAAATTCGATTTAAAAAGTGGATTTCATCAAGTTAAAATGGATCCAGAATCAATAAAATGGACAACCTTCTCTTGTTCTGAAGGTTTATTTGAATGGAACGTCATGCCATTCGGTCTTAAAAATGCTCCTACTGTTTTCCAACGAAAAATGGATAACATTTTAAAAAATGATAAAACTTTTACATGTGTCTACATTGATGATATACTAGTATTTTCCAAAACAAAAGATGCCCACTTTCACCATCTAAAAAATTTTTTATACAAATTGGAACATTACGGATTAATAGTTTCAAAATAAAAAATGGAAATTAGCAAAAATTTCATTGAATTTCTTGGAACAGAAATAGGTAATGGAACTATAAAACTCCAACCTCATATTTCTAAGAAAATACAAGATTTTCCAGATAAAATGGAAGAAATTAAAACGCTTAGATCCTTTTTAGGACTTTCAAACTATGCAAGAAGTTTTATTCCTAATCTAGGAAAATACAAATCTCCTCTATATAATAAAACTTCATTGAAAGGAGAAAGAAAATTCAACTCTGAAGATTTGATGCACTCCCTTGATCTCTTCAACCAAGGTTCCTTCCTCTAAGAAAATGGAGGATGGAGAGGTTAGAAATGGGAGAGGGTTGATGCCACTTTCTAGGAGAAAGATGAGTCAAAAAATTTTATGTTGCTTGCCACAAGGGAGTGGTCCCTTGATAAAAGCTTTAAGGGAGAGATTCCTCAAGAGAGAGGATTCTCAATGACACTCAAGAATAAATTGCTCAAAAAGAGTCCTACTTCATTCAATCAATTGTGCTTTGTACAAGAGAGACTAGGTGTATTTATAGCCCAAAGAGGGAGCAAGGCACTCAAAACTAGGCAATGTGGGACTTGGGCCTAATTAGTATTAGGAGCACTAATCCCTCTTAGGCCCACTAAAAGTGGTGCCTAGCCTTAAGCTAGGGAGTGTCATGGCCTAATCAAGGGGGTGTGGAAAGACATCCACACTCCTTTGTGTTATTAGTCTCTTTACTCCCCTCACCTCCCTTCCTAAGCTAATTACACCCTAAACTCTAGAAACTAAAATAAATAGCCAAAATACAAGGCCTAAAAGGGAATTAAAAGCTAATTAATATTTACAAGAGGAAAACTAAGGACTATGGCCTAAAATATCTATCTCTATCATGAGCTGGGGTCTTGATGAGTCTTGCCGGGCCAAGTCCTCTTCAATCCTCCTAGCCATTGCCCTAGTGAGAGGGCCCTTGATAGGTAGGATTGCATCATCTCCTCCCCCATCGGAAGGATTTGTCCTCAAATCTGAAGGGTCGTCCTCTTCCATGTCAGCACCTAAAAAGGGGGTAAGATCACAAACATTAAAGGTGATGCTAGCTCCATAATCCTCGGTAAGGTCTAACTTATATGCATTATTATTTACCTTCTCAAGGATTTGGAAGGGACCATCTCCTCGAGGGCTAAGTTTGGACTTCCTCTTAGAAGGGAAATGATCCTTTCTTAGGTGAAGCCAAACCCAATCGCCCTTTTCGAAGATGACTTCCTTACTCCCCTTGTTGCTAGATGAAGCATACCCCTTAGATTGGGTTTCAATATTAGTTTTGACCCTCTCATGTAATTTTTTGACAAAATCAGCCCTAGTTTTCCCTTCTTTATGAAAAATTCGGGTGTTAGGGAGTGGTAACAAGTCCAGAGGGGTGAGAGGATTAAAACCATATACAACCTCAAAAGGGGAGTGCTTAGTGGTTCGATGAACCACCCTATTATATGCAAATTCAATGTAGGAGAGATATTCATCCCAAGACTTGTGGTTGCCTTTCAATAGTGCCCTCAACATAGTGGATAGGGATCTATTTACTACGTCAGTTTGTCCATCTATTTGAGGATGACAAGTGGTAGAAAATAAGAGCTTAGTTCCTAGCCTTGCTCAAAGAGTTTTCCAAAAATGGCTAAGGAACTTAGCATCCTTATCAGAGACTATGGTTGAGGGTATTCTGTGCAAGCGGACAACCTCATGAAAGAAAAGCCTTGCGATGTGACTCGCATCATCCACTTTGTGGCAGGGAATGAAATGTGCCATTTTACTAAAGTAGTCCACTACCACAAAGATGGAGTCTACACCTCGTTGGGTTCTTGGGAGCCCAAGGATAAAATTCATGCTAATATCTATCGAAGGTGTAGAAGAAGTGGGTAAAGTAGTGTAAAGTCCATGAGGCATTACTCGGGACTTAGCTTGTAAACAAGCGATGCATCGCAAGTAATGTCTTTGGACATCTTTTTTCATATGGGGCCAAAAGAATTTTTCTTTTAAAAGCATTAAGGTTTTATCAATTCCAAAATGCCCCATGAGCCCACCTTCATGGCTCTCTTTTGTCAGCAATTTCCTAATGGATCCTTGGGGTACACAAAGTTTGCCCTCTTTGAATAAGTACCCCTCACACATGTAGAAGCCATCTTTGGCTTTGGAAGATGAGGCAGTATAAATGGTTCCAAAGTCTTGGTCAGAAGGATACATTTCTTTTATGTCATCAAATCCCAAAATTTGAGCACTGAGGGTGGTAAGGAGAGAATGCCTCCTTGAAAGAGCATCGGCCACCACATTTGTTTTTCCCTTTTTATATTTGATGACATAAGGAAAAGTTTCAAGAAATTCAACCCATTTAGCATGCCTCTTGTTCAACTTTCCTTGCCCCCTCAAATACTTAAGTGACTCATGGTCACTATGAATGACAAATTCCTTGGAAACAAGATAATGTTCCCAAGTTTGGAGGGCACAGATCAAAGCATAAAACTCCTTGTCGTAGGTGGGGTAGTTGAGGTGGGCACCATTGAGTTTTTCACTAAAATAAGCAATAGGGTGCCCCCCTTGCAACAGCGCAACTCCTACACCTACTCCCGATGCATCACAATCTAGCTCAAAAGTTTTTGAAAAGTCGGGGAGGGCTAGAACGGGTGCATTAGTGAGTTTATCCTTGAGCAGTTGAAAAGCTTCTTTTTGTTTTTCACCCCACAAGAAAGGAACTTCCTTCTTCACCAAGTCATTGAGTGGTGAATCTAGTGTGGAAAGTTAGGCACAAAGCGCCTATAAAATCCTGCGAGACCATGAAAGCTCTTGATCTCAGTCACACTAGTAGGGGTGGGCCATTTTTGAATGGCCTTGATTTTTTGGGGGTCCACTTGGACCCCTTGGGCACTAATGACAAAGCCCAAGAAAACCACACTAGGAACACAAAAAGTGCATTTTTCTAAGTTTGCAAATAGTTTATTCATTCTAAGGACAGATAAGACTTCCCTAAGGTGTCCTATATGTTCTTCTAAAGACCTACTATAGACTAAAATATCATCAAAATAAACAACTACAAACCTACCAATGCAATCCCTAAGTACATGATTCATGAGACGCATGAAAGTGCTTGGAGCATTGGTGAGCCCAAAAGGCATAACCAACCATTCATAAAGACCGAATTTGGTCTTAAAAGCGGTTTTCCATTCATCTCCTTCTTTGATTCTTATTTGATGGTAACCACTTCTAAGATCAATTTTTGAAAATATTTTGGCTCCATGCAATTCATCAAGCATATCATCTAGCCTAGGGATTAGGTGCCTATACTTAATGGTGATGTTATTGATGGCATGACAGTCCATACACATCCGCCATTTTCCATCCTTTTTGGGCACCAACAAAACAGGAACCGCACAAGGGCTAAGGCTCTTTTGGACCCAACCCTTATCCAACAAGTCTTGAACTTGAGACTCAATCTCTTTGGTCTCAACTGGGTTTGTCCTATACGCGGGTCTATTGGGCAGACTTGCGCCAGGAACAAGGTCAATTTGGTGTTCTATTCCCCTTAGAGGTGGTAATCCCCTCGGAACCTCTTGAGGGAAAAGATCATCAAATTCTTTTAAAAGATTTTGAACCCCTTTTGGAAGAGACTCAATTTCATGACTTGTGGCAGTGCCAGAAGGTACCTCTTTACAAAGAAGGAGATAAAAAGGTTGATAAAGCAAGTGAGCTTCTTTAATATCCATTTTTTTTGCAAAATGACTCTCTTTCTTAATTACCTCTTTGGAAGGGGTACCTCCTTCCAACTCTCCCTCTTTACCCTTTTCAAGCTTTAGGGATGAAAGTTTTTTTTTTTGACTTTGAACTTTTTTTTTCCTCATCTCTTTTATGTTTCATGATGAGTTGATCCTCAGCCACTTGTGAAGGTGTGAGAGGAGTCAACTTTATTCTTTTACCCTTATGAGTGAGGATTATCTCATTAGAGTAGCCATGGTGAATGACTTGTTTGTCAAACTGCCAAGGCCTCCCTAACAAGATATGGCCAACCTCCATTGGAACTATATCACATAAGATCTCATCTTGATACTTTCCAATGGAGAACGGCACCTTCACTTATTGGTTTACAACCATTTCCCCTTCCCCATTAAGCCATTGGAGCTTGTAAGGTGTAGGATGAGGAATTGGATTTAAGGCTAGCTTCTCTACCAACCTTGAGCTACAACAATTGCAGCAGGATCCACTTTCCACAATGAGAGAACAGGTTTTGTCTAAAACTTTACAACGTGTATGAAAAATGTTCTCTCTTTGGGAGTGGTTAAGCTCAAGGGGTTGGCTTCCAAGAAGGCGCCTAACCATCAAGAGGTCTCCATCACAAGGATTTTCAACAATGTCATGCTCATGATGCTCATGACTCCCTTCTTCCTCACTCTCACTAGAGGAGGAAGATGAGCTACTCTCACTAAAAATCTCTTGGCCCCTCATGATCATGGTTTTCTTATTGAGGCACTGAGAGGCAATGTGGCCTCTCCCAAGACATTTAAAGCATTTAATACTACTAGTCCTATTGTTAGAACTAGTAGGGGGGTTGTCTCTATGATGCATGGGTTTATGTTCTTTATGCACATGCTTGGATGGTTCCTCTTTAGGAGAGCTCTTGGAAGAGCTTCCCTTGCCTAGGTCCCTTTTTGCATAATTGTAGGATGGAAATTCTCTTTTTGCTCCACCTTTTCTTTTTAATTGATTTTCCACTCTTATGCAAAGTTGGACTAGGTCATCCAGATTATTATATGATAAGAGCTCAACTTTGTCTCTTATGTCAGAGTTCAAACCACTTAAAAATCTAGCTTTGGTGGCCCTTGGTTCTTCGGTGACGCCCGCTCTCATCATGAAAAGCTCCATGGTTTGTCTGTACTCCTCAACACTTAAGTTGTGCTGTTTTAATCTTTGGAGTTTATCCAAGAGCTCTCTTTCATAATAAGAAGGGACGTGTCTCCGCCTCATAGCCCCCTTGAGATCATTCCAATAATCCACCGGAGGGTTACGAAGGCGGCGCCTCTCATTGACCAAGGAGGTCCACCAATACATGGCATGCCCTTGGAAGCTAAGGGTTGCTAGCAGAACTTTTCTTTCTTCACTTATGTTATAACAAATAAAGAGTTTCTCTACCTTCATTTCCCAATCAAGGTAGGCTTCCACATCCTCTTTGCCATGAAAATGAGGGAGGTCAACTTTTTGTTCCCTAGGTTGGGCTTGGGGTTGGTTATGATGTTGTTGTGCTCTCTTTACCCTAGGCCTTTCATATCCCTCACTTTCACTTACTTCACTAGAGGCAGACCTATACCTATGCCTTTCTCTAACTCGTCTTTCTCTTCTTTCTTCTCTGTCACACTCTTCTCTTCTCTCTTCCCTCTCTCTCTCTTCTCTTTCTCTTCGCTCTCTTTCTTTCTCTTCCCTCTGTCTTTCTTCTCTTTCTTCTCGTTCTTGTCTCTCTCTTTTCTCCTCGCTTTCTTTCTCTCTTTTCTCATGCTCTTTTTCCTTTCTTCGTTTTTCTTCTCTTAACTCTCTTTCTCTCTTTTCTTTTTCTTTCTCTTCACGCCTCTTTTCTTATCTTTTCTCCCTTTCTTTTCTTTCTTTTCTCTCTTCTACCCTCCATTCCCTAAATTCACTCACAAACTTATCCAAGTTGTTGGTTTTTTGAGAACCTTGTTGATTTACACTACCTTTACTAGATGTGTGTGAGCTCATTTTGAAAGTGATTGGGAAGAACCTATGGGCAACACTCCTTACTCTTTTCTTTTGTTTTCTCCCTAAGTGAATTACTTAAGAGTCTTTGGAACTCAAAAGCCTTTCACACTAAGATGGAAAGCAAATAAAAGAAATTTAAAGCAAAGGTAATGATCTAAAGGCGTGCACCTAAGGTGGAGAGATGGGGTACCAATTCCTTCTCCCACTTAAACGAGAAGCTAAAAAATTATTACAATCAAAGAGGTGACCCTTATGGGCATCCAACACCTCAATTAAAATGGTCTTAATAAAATTTACACCCAATTAAACAAAAAGAAACAAAAGGCTTGATGTTTGAAGTTGCTCTCTACTCCAAGTGTTTGCCTCTCTCAAAGTGGTGTTGCTCCCTTGAATGAACCTCTTCCTTAGCTTGCTTCAACACACCTCAAGATGCTTCCCTTGTGGAAAGCTTGGTTTGAACTTTCTTTTCCTTCAACAAAGTGGCACACCCAAGGAGGAACCAAGAGAGTGCAATACAATAAAAAAAACATGAAAAGAAAACTCAAGGAAGGGAGATAAACATCCAAGTGGAAAGAATTATTTAGACAAACACAAAGATAACCAAAGAAGACAAGCAAGTAAAAATGGTGTAGATAGAAAGATGGTACACCAAAGAAATTCCTAGAATGGGCCTAGAATAGAATGGACTATAAAAACAAAAAAAAATGACTCAAAAGTTTCAATCATTTGCATCATTTAAAATCAATATGGCCAAATTATATGCAAGTATGTTCAAGCAAGATTCATTAATTTTTTTTTTTAAATCACTCCTTTTAGTCATTGGGACAATATGAGGTGCACTAAAGATATTTTGTTCTTTTCACTTCTTTTTTTTTTTTTAACAAATTATTTTTTACTAACACGTTTTTTTTTTCACTTGTTTTCTTTTTAATTTCTATAATTTTGCTACACCTCTTAACAAAATTTTGAAGCAAATACGGTGAGGAGTCAAAGAATCATAAATGCTTGAATAAAGGATAGGAAATGGCCACCATAATTGATATACAAAAATGCAAAATTAAGAAACAAAGCAACCTAATATGAACTAGTAATTTTAGGTGATAAAAAATAAATGGCACAAGGAGAGTTTTATGGAAGTTGAGGCCAACTTGATTACTCAATAATCAGCCTAATTACATACCAAACATGCCTCTCAAAGCCAATCAACAAAAATCACCACAAAAACTAGCACAAAATTAAGATACTAAAATTATTGAACAAGTGAATGAAATTTGGAAGAAATTGAGCATTAATTTTTTGAAGATTTTTTTTTTTAAGAACATGCTAAGATCTAAATAGCATGTGAGACTCTAAGGACATGGGATCAAGAGTAAGCCTCTTTGATGCTCAATTTCCAATAGAGAAATAACACACTTTTATGGTAAAATAAAAGAGCTAAACAATGGATTTTAAGTGACAATTAAAAGAACTAAACAATACCAAAATAAGACACAACGTAAGAGGATTAAAACTGAAAATAAATGACTCAAAATGACCAAGAATGTGACACAAAAACAGAGAAATAGGGGCTGGAAAAAATAGAGAAATAGGTGCAAGAAAAAAATTAGAGAAAAAGGTGCAGGAAAATAGAATTAAAATGCAAGAACTCTAAATGAAAGAAGCAAAAGTGCATCCAAGGATCAAAACCACAATTGTGTGGCTTCCTTCACAAAGTTTGTGAAGTCATTACTATGATCCTCTTAGGGTAAGCACTAGAATAAGGAAAAATTAAAAAGATGGGCAGAAATTTAAAGAAACAAACCTAAAGGAAACACACAAAGATTCAATAGAAATGAACAAAATAAATTGAATCTAGAAAGCAATAAAGACATGGAAATAAAAATTGCAAGAACTAAAGCATAAACTTCAAGACAATAAGGAATTTAAATGACAATAAAGGAAGCAAGAAATAAAGTATAAAAACTGCAGAAAAAAAGAAAGTAAAGAAAGACACATAAACTAAGGAGAAGGAGGAGGAAATGAACCTTCATGAAGATGGCTCTGATACCAAGTGAGGCACTCCCTTGATCTCTTCAACCAAGGTTCCTTCCTCTAAGAAAATGGAGGATGGAGAGGTTAGAAATGGGAGAGGGTTGACGCCACTTTCTAGGAGAAAGATGAGTCAAAAACTTTTATGTTGCTTGCCACAAAGGAGAGATACCTTGATAAAAGCTTTAAGGGAGAGATTCCTCAAGAGAGAGGATTCTCAATCACACTCAAGAATAAATTGCTCAAAAAGAGTCTTACTTCATTCAATCAAGTGTGCTTTGTACAAGAGAGACTAGGTGTATTTATAGCCCAAAGAGGGAGCAAGGCACTCAAAACTAGGCAATGTGGGACTTGGGCCTAATTAGTATTAGGAGCACTAATCCCTCTTAGGCCCACTAAAAGTGGTGCCTAGCCTTAAGATAGGGAGTGTCACGACCTAATCAAGGGGGTGTGGAAAGAGATCCACACTCCTTTGTGTTATTAGGCCCTTTACTCCCCTCACCTCCCTTCCTAAGCTAATTACACCCTAAACTCTAGAAACTAAAATAAATGGCCAAAATAAAAGGGAATTAAAAGCTAATTAATATTTACAAGAGGAAAACTAAGGACTATGGCCTAAAATATCTATCTCCATCATGAGCTGGGGTCTTGATGAGTCTTTCCAGGCCAAGTCCTCTTCAATCCTACTAGCCATTGCCCTAGTGAGAGGGCCCTTGATAGGTAGATTGTATCAACTTTCACCATCTAAAACAAGTTTTATACAAATTGGAACATTATGGATTAATAGTTTCAAAGTCAAAAATGGAAATTAGCAAAAATTTCATTGAATTTCTTGGAACAGAAATAGGTAATGGAACTATAAAACTCCAACCTCATATTTCTAAGAAAATACAAGATTTTCCAGATAAAATGGAAGAAATTAAAATGCTTAGACCTTTTTAGGACTTTTAAACTACGCAAGAAGTTTTATTCCTAATCTAGGAAAATACAAATCTCCTTTATATAATAAAACTTCATTGAAAGGAGAAAGAAAATTCAACTCTGAAGATATAAAATTGGTACAGAAAATAAAACAAATGGTAACAAATCTACCAATTTTACAATAACCATTAGATTCAGATTACTTAATAATCGAATGTGATGGATGTGAACTTGGATGGGAGTCATCCTTAAATGTAAGAAAAATAAACACATACCCAAGGCAGAGGAACAAATTTGCAGATATGCCTCTGGAAAATATACTACAAATCCAAAAATTTACAAAACTAGTACAGACTATGAAGTAAATGCTATTATACACGCAATGGATGCATTCAAATTATTTTTGATAAATAAAAAATAAATAACAATCAGAACAGATTGTGAAGCCATAGTTTCTTATGGTAAAAACCAAATTAATAATGATAAAAAGCCACATAAAAGATGGTGCTTTTTAAAGATTACATAAATTTTTCAGGGAAAACTATTTGTTTTGAACATATAAAAGGTTCTGATAATACTTGTGTTGACATACTTTCTAGGTACATCAAGTAAAGACCTGATCTTCCACAAAGACCACATGATGGAAAATACAAAGAAGGGAGCCAGTGGCCCCAAACAAGTAAAGTCCCCTTTTCAGGCGGACCAATTTACAAAATATGGCAAACAAGAGTTGCTAATCCTCACAAATATTTTCCAGTACCCTGGAAGAGATAACACAAATGTCAAATTAAATGTTTTAATTGACAACATTTGGAATATTCCAAAATACACAACACAAAATGAACTCCAAGTCACTAAGGTGAAACAAAGCATCATAAGTGCATTATACAATTTCTGTTCTCATGACAATAAAGGAGTAGCATTGACTTTTCAGACCTCTTCTTCTGGGAAAGGTTTCACACATTTTGCTTTGATAATAGGAAAAAACAAGGGTGTTTATACATCCTTCAGAGACCTCAATGAGGCCAAACAGGACCAGTTTTGGTGCACATACAAAGGTTTCTACTCATTGGAAGAAGCCGAAATGGCAGTACGATTGGAAACAATTGATGAAGAAAAAATAAAAACTGCCTTGCAATTAGAGCCTCGTGCTCAAACACAAACATATGCTACTGCTGCTTGCAGTATCACACAACAAATAAATCCCAACATCCTTCTGGGTAAATTCGGGATAATACAGGACTTTCTGTTTGAAGTCCATTCTGAAACAATAAAATATGATGGTTTATTCGTAAAAGTACACACATATTTCAATAACAGAAATCCTTGTTTTGAATCTTCTGATTATTGTAAAACTGTGAACAAAGACTGCACGTGCCAGTTAAAATTCATAATAAGAAAGGCTCAGATAAATTTTAGTTCTTTCAAAGCACACTTATACAGGGATGTTTTGATAACTCCCATGCTACTACTGGAGGCAGGATGTCTCCATTCTTTGGTGATACCTCCCACAGACAGGTTTTCTGCCTTGTCCCCAACACTAAACTCCGTCATAAATGATATTCAGGCGGAACACATGCAGCAGGTGGCTCTACAAATCACTACTTCTCCTAGAAGTATTCACACTCATGATAGTTCACCTACTCATGTGATAAAGTTATTTACTGAGGTAAATCCTGAGATATATACTCTAACCCTGTTAGAGCATGATTCACTCAAAGGATTATCCCTAAATAAAGACAAAGCCTACCGGTATAATCTCTGGAAAGCATACACTGAAGGATACAATTGGAACTTCTCCAAACAAGACTCCGAGAGTTTTATACTGTTGAAGGAAACATCAAACACAAAATTATATTGGAAAAAGACAATGGGTAATAAATTTCACCCATTTCTAATAGAGGCTAACCTTTCTCTCATCACGCATTTTGAAAAGGAAAGGTTATATAAAGAAATATATGAAGAAACTGGTTGTTGTGGTCAGAACACTCCCGGACTGTCCTCCTTCCATCTGACTGTGACGACACTGAAGATCAGAGTCTCGCAGAACAAATGGAGGAAGAAATACAAGACCTGACTACACTTGCTCGAGTGAGAAGAGCAAGCTAAAATTTTACCTGTGACAAAGTAATTTTACTTCTTTCTTGAAGTAATAGACTGAAGGGTTTCTCTCTACACTTCTCTCTCTTGCCTCCAAATACTCTCCTCCTTCTCTCTACACTTCTCCTCTCTCCTCTTGTAAATCTCTTTTCTGTGCAATAAAATCAAAGGTTTCTGCAACCCCTCCCCTCTTTTTCCCCCATTTGTAAGTATTTTCTTTTAATCTTTATGTGTTTATATTTTTAAAACATGGAGTAGTTGACTCTTAAGGTATCTCTGGATGCCTAAAACAATAAATATTTAAAGATGCGATTATCATTTAAAGGCTTATCATATGTTAATTAAATTTACTTTTCATCAAGTTTATAAGCAGATGTCTAACCGGCTCTGCCAGATTCAGTAGCTTATAAACTTGGTTTAATCAATATTATACAAGGATGTCTAGCCGGCTCTGCCAGATTCAGTATCGTATAATGTTGATCTGTTAATATGAATGTTTTCTTTAAGTTTTCCTCATCTTCCTCTTCACCTTCTTTCTCATCTTCTTCTTCTTGTCTCTCTCTCTTTTTCTATAGGTTTCCTCATCTTCCTCTTCACCTTCTTTCTCATCTTCTTGTTGTTTGTCTCTCTCTCTCTCTCTCTTTTTCTGGCTTCCTCTTCACCTTCTTTCTCACTTCTTCTTCTCTTTCTCTCTCTCTCGTTTATAATCCAAATCAAAATATCTCTTAGATTCCAAGAAAGAAATTCTACCTGGAATGAGGTAATGTCCAAATACACGAGTTTACGTGCCTTTCATATCCTTCCAAATGCTCTATTTTCATACTACAGATTTCTTGAAAGAATATAAAATTCATTGGGTCATACTTATACTATTCACAACCATGCATTTGAGGAGACTGGAGAGTTTGTGTGGGTAAGGAAATTAAGCAACTTTTATACGTCAGATGTTTTGAAATCAATACTAAAATATATGAATAATATTTAATATACATGTATGCTCTCTTTCAAACAATTTCAGCCTCATTTTTTCCCAATATTTTTCTTCTTTCTTTCATCTCATCAATGATCATATATATATATATATATATATATATATATATATATTAGAACAATAGTATGAACTTTGAATTTAAGATTGCATATAAATTATCCTAGTATCTCTCACTATTAGATTAATGTCACGTTGAGATGATGAGCTTTTCTAGAAATACTTATAGGAGAAATAAGAAAATGGATCTCTTTATTTAAACTTAAAATAAAAGTGTTTTCAGTAAGTACATTTTAAATAAACGTTTTTTTAGAAGCAGAGAGTATTTATTTTAAAAATAAGTAGTTTATAAAAATACATAAAAAAACAAAAATTGTTTATTTTATACGTCACATGTTGTTGTTTTGAAATCAATACTAAAATACACTAAAAATATTTAATATACATTTAGTTTCCCTTTCATCCATTTTCGACATCATTTTCTTCTAATATCTCTCTTATTTTCATCTCATCATTTACATACATTTTATTTATTTATAATGGTTGTATCAAATTTGAATTTACATGCAAAAATATCTAAAACTCTCACTATTAGGTTAACTCTTTAAGTATCATTTATAATATCTATCATTTTCTCCTTTTTACTTTGTTTTCTTTTTTTCTCTTTCTTTTCTTTTCATTTCAATCCATCCAAAACGAGTTAGCATATATTATTAGACTTAAATACAATTTGTACTCCAAAATTTTATTAAATTGTGACATTTTACTCCTAAAGTAAAAAATAATGACATTTTGTTCCAATAATTTTAAAATCTGTCAATTGGTGCTCCCTCCATCAATTGAATTTGTTAACTTGCTTACGTGACACAATTAAGAAGGGAATGACATACATGACACACAAGTTACTAAGTGATGTGACAATTTAGTTTCAAACATAAACGTAAAAATATAATATTAGGGACCTTCCAAAAATCAAACTTGAGACTTTTTACAGCCAAAACGCAAATCATAGCACTACCAAATGTCCAGTTTATGTTAATTTTACCCATTTTTATGCTACATATACATGCAGTTTCAAACATAAATGTAAAAGTACAATGGTATAGACATTCCAAGAATCAAACTTGGAACCTCTCACATCCAAAGGAAGAATCATACCACTAGACCAAATACTGAATTTACATTAATTTACCATTTTATGCTACATATACGTATATATACATGCAATTTCCTTTTTAAATTTCTAGATGCATGCATTTTGTTATTTTTTTTATTATGAAACCTAGACACTAAAACATAATAACAATAATACATATGCATCTACTGTAGTTTCATAAATTTTGTAGCTTTTTAATTTTTTTAATAATAATAATAACAACAACAATAATAATAATAATAAATTTTGTAGCTTTTTCATTTTTTCATAATAATAATAATAATAAAATATATTATTATTGTTATTGTTGTTATTAAAAAATAAAGAAGTTACAAAATTTATGATTATTATTAAAAAATAAAAAAGCTACTAAATTTACGAAACTACAATAGTAGGTGCATGTGTATTATTATTATTATTATTATTATTATTATTATTATTACTATTATTATTATTATTATTTAGTGTCCAGTTTCATAATAATAATAATAATAATAATAATAAAATTTTATGAAACTAGACACTAAAAAATGAAAAAAAAATATACATGCACGTATATATAACATAAAAATGGGTAAAATTAACATAAAGTTGACATTTGGTCTAGTGATATAATTCTTGTTTTGGACGTGAAAGATCTCAAGTTTGATTTTGTTTGAAGTTACACATATATGTAGAATGGTTAAAATTAAACACAAATTGGACATTTAGTTTAGTAGTATGATTCTTGTTTTGGGTATAGGAGGTCCCAAGTTCGATTTTTGAAAAGTCTCTACTATTTAGTAACTTGCGTGTCACGTATGAGATCCCTTCTTAATTGCGATTTTTAAAAAGTTTCTTTATTGGATTTTAATATTATTGAGACAAATTGTTATAGTTTTACTTTGAAGCTATTCTTAGAAAGTTACTACTATTGGATTTTAATATTATTGAGACAAAATATTATAATTTTACTTTGAAGATAAAATTTGATAAAATTTGGATATGAATTTCATTTTAGCTATGTTATTATTTAAAAAGTACACATAGTGAGTTATGGCCCACTCATTCATAATGTGGGCTTGGTTAATCGGTCAATTGAAAAGGAATGGCTAAAAAAGTTTTGTACCTAATACTATTCTTGTCTTTACGTGTTAAATGTCCCTTGTTTATACATTCAAATACATATAACGTGACGTATTTGAGGAGTGAACCCATATTCCCATTATCAATTTTCCGCACTCCATCCATGATTGATTCCCATGGACTAATATATTAATAATATTCACTAGTTTATTCCTTTGATATAACCTATTGATGAAAAACTCTATTGTAAATAAATGTTTGTCCCTCTCCCCACTTCACTCACATGCAGATGTTTCTCTAAAGTGATTTTTTTCCCTTTTCAATTTGGATTATTCCTCAATCAAGCGGTAAGGATTAATTTCTCGAACGTTTGACAGCCGTTTAGGGGGTTGATATATCATATCATAATAGATATTTTTTTTATACATAGAGACCCATACAGCTTTTAGCATATGCTTCTGTCAACTATTTTACGATAAATTTAGTTAGAGTTTTGTAATAAATCAATGGCGTAACACACTATAAATAAAAAAAAAAGGTATAAAATAAAGTATTAGGCAAAAGAACAAACGACATAATTTGACCAGAACTTCTCAATATCATATGCTGTACATTCAATTGTCTTCCTCTTTGCCTTCACAATCCTGAAAAATTACTCAGAAAGTTTTGCTAGTGTCCTCACATTTTCGACATTGTTGGGCACATGAAGCTCGTCTTAGACCAATTATAGATATTCTGTTTTATTCTCACTGTTGACAACGTTTTGACCTCGCATTTGCGTGTTTGATAGTGCTTATTTTTTAGAAGTGAAGATTTATTTTTTAAAGAAAAATCTTGAAAAGTTGTTAAAAATGAATTAAACTAAACATGCATTTGGCCAATAGGGATACAAGAAGCTGTTGAAAATAATTGTGGATTAGTATCACTCAATATCTTTTATCATTAACTGATAATTTAAGATATAATTATTATTGTATTTTATCATATTAATATGGTTATTTGAACTGATATTACAATGAAATTAACTTTATAATGGATTAGGTCAGAGATCTTTCCAATTAAGATACATATTTATCCCTATTTTATTATTAAAATATTAATTATTGACATACCATCATTTGTGTTTAATATTAATATTGATTTAAATATATTAATATTTCTTCCAGAAATAGTTACGGAAATGAATAATGAGAAAGAAGGGTACAGGGACAACTGTGTTCTCACGAGGCCGAATTAGAGAAGAGTGAATACAAACCAAAAAACAAAAATCAATGTATGTTGATATATAATCCAAATATTTTTATCTTGCCAAAGATCAACTTCTCCCGAAGGCTATAAAAGGTTAAGGGATGGTTATAGTTTGCAAATTTAGCCGATGTTAGGAAGGCTGCAAAAATCATACAAATAATAATATAAAAGAATAATAAAAAAAAATACATTGATAATGCTAATGTGGTTAAACATATATGATAAATAGGTTATAATATAAGAGTTTAATTATAAAGATTTTTACTCTGTTAGTCAATTACAATTCTTCCTTTATGATAGATTTGTTGGCTTTATTTATTACTATTTTAAAATTCACATAAATGAAAAGTCATGATTAAATGTCAGTATAAAAATCCTTTACACCGATAGTGTATATCAATTAAACTCATCATATAAATAAATTTTATAGTTATTCGATCAGAAACTATCATGTAGGTAAAGTTAAAATAATTTACACTATTAACCAATGACAGATCGCCAATGGTATGATTTCAACTAATTATTACTAAAGCCAACAAATTCAGTTTTATCCTAAAGCTCTATATCATCTACATTGCCAATTGAATTTGAATTAAGCAGTCTTACTTGAAACAATGGAATTAGACTGCCCCATAACCTAAAACAACTATTTGGGTTGTCTGAAAAGATAAATTTAATTCATTTTAAAAGTTGAAATTGTACATGTAATGAAAAGTATAAACCCAGGCAAGAATCATAGTTCCAAGATGAATAAGAATTGAAAATAATGACATTATGAGAGTCTAAAGAAAATGACAGCAAGCACTAGGAATGTGGTCCTGCAGTTTGCACCCCATTACTTATAATCTATTCATTACTATCCAAAATGAAGGACCACTAGTCACTAATTATATGCCGAGGGAGATAGCACAATTAACAAACTCCGACATGGTTATGGTATCATGAAAGATGATATACGATTAAAATATGCACTCCATCATGCAAAAGATATAAAGCATGGTTTTGATTACTTAACAATCATCAACATGTAGTTCACAATCTTCTTTTTCGAGTGATGAGAGAGATAAGTAGATAACCATAAAATGGTGACAAATCTAGGAAAAAGAAAAGTTGCAAGTAATTATACTACTCATGTTCTGACATCACAAGCACTAATACTACTTATGTATCAGGCAGAATCTTTTTCTATTTTTTAGAAAAATGTCTCTTCCCCGTAATGCTAGGAGCTAGGACAATTAGTTGAGACAGTTATAATAGTTGGTAGAACGGGCGAGAACTACTTCTAACCATGTATAACTAACAAACCTCTTCAACTATCATAGCTGTCCCAACTAACCCCTTCTACTAGATACTCACTATTATAACTTTCCCAACTAATTGTCCAAACTCTTAACATATAAGTCGTGAGCTTTTTCACAAAAACAAAGAGAGGAATTTTAGTCAAGCCTAACAAGCCACAATAGTGAGTTTTATTAGAAATGCTTTAGAATTACCGAGGCATAAATAAGATGCACTATTGGTTTGAACTACACACGATCTTAGTCCCAGACTTCAAACCAAGCAATCAAAGGATGTTGAGAATAAAATGAAAATGTGATTCCATTTATGAACAATATAATGAAAAAGTAAACGCATAAACATCATCACAGTCTCAGTAAATTCTTGTAGCTATGCACTTAATCTTGAGGTAATATAGACTTCATTTTCTAAATATTACAAATTAACATTTATGAACAATATAATGAAAAAGTAAACGCATAAACATCATCACAGTCTCAGTAAATTCTTGTAGCTATGCACTTAATCTTGAGGTAATATAGACTTCATTTTCTAAATATTACAAATTAATAAATTTAGAGCTCCATCTTTGAACTTCTTTCTGAATCGCTTAGACTACAAACATTAAAAGAAACAGCTAATTACACTCAAATTGCGTCTAAAATTTTGAAAACTATCAAAAACCTGGTTTCAGAGCCCACTACTAAAACTAAAAAGAACTATCTTTTCTAAACTAATTCCACATATCATATCCAGTTAGGAAATTTGTCAATATGTTTTGGATGATCACATAATGTCTTTATTTATAATTAACAAATAGGGTCAAACAGGATCAATATTGATTATATAAATAAGAAGGATCAATCTAATAATAGGTAATAAGGAGTAAATCTTCAATTACTATCTAATCATAAATAACAGAATAATATTCAATCTTTAAAACTCTCCCTCAAGCTTAAGCATATATATGAACCAAACTTGTTATATATGTAGTAAAACTAATAAATCTAATATGATTAAAAATGAAAGAGAGTTTTATTCATGTGATTGTGCCAGATAACGAAGGATTGTAGAGGTAACGGGTACTTTTCAGTTGTGAATAAAGCATGCCGTGGAAGGAGAAGCATGCCATGAAGAAGAAAAATCAAAGAAAAGCACCAGGAAGGGTCGCCAGGAATGATCTCTGAGAATGGTCCCAACAAGGGTCTTCAAGAAAAGTCTCCAGGAATGGTTTCCAAGAAAAGTCTCTAGAGAGGTGTTACGCATCATGTGTGTGAACTTCATGTGTCAGGGTCGTGTTTGAGACCATGTGCAATGGTGTTTTGAGTTGGCTACACATGTGAATGGCATGGCGATTTCCAAATACAGTCTCGAGAAAGGGTCTTCAGAATTATTTGGGAAGGGTCTCTAAGAAGGTGACAATATGACAGTGGTTGCTAAATAGTGGTTCCATCAATGAGAAAGGTGACGATGACACTGGTCACTTATTAAGAATGATAACTTGCATTGTCATTAATCATGTTAAATAATTTAGTTTGTTAAATAAAGTATGTGAGATATTATAAAAAATAAATAAAAGGTGAGTCCATCGATGACCATAGGCCACCAATTTAGGCACTCATGAAACTTGGGCTCCTAGGATTTAGTTTAGACTCTAATACCATGTAAATGTGTGTTTTGGATTACCACACAATACCTTTATTTATAATAAGCAAATAAGATCAAACAGGTTCACTATTTATAGGATCAATCTAATAATAATAGATAATAAGGAGTAAATATTCAATTACTATCTAATCATAAATAAGGTAATATTTAATCTAACAAAAATATAGGTAGGTAAAGGAAGGAAAAGAGGAGAGAGAAAGAAAGTCCATGTTCCTGAATCAAAATAACATTAGATTTTAGAATTATTCAAGATACAGAGTTACCATTCTATGCAAGTTAAATGGAAGTTTTAATCTCCAATCCTTCTGTTTACGACTGAAAGGTCTGCCTTTCCTAAGTGGGTCCCTATTCTCTTTAACATCTGCCAACTTCCACACACACATCTCTGCATCTTTTTCTATAGAATCTAACAAAAATACTCCATCCCTTTCAGGGGAATTGGATTCTATATTTTCTGTATAACAGACTCTCATAGGCATGCCTTTGAATCGACTAATATCATCTGGCACTTTTAGTAGCCTCTCAGCACCAGGGGATGAAACCTTCAGACCAAAACTGTGATTTGTTAAGTACCAAATACAATTCAAAGGAACAGTCATTTACTACTTAATAAAATCCCATTGGATAAGAGTAGAAGAAATAGATGCCATGCATTACCTCTAAAGCCAAATCATCAGGTATCTCTCCAAGTGTTCCAACTTCATCTAATCTTTTCTTGTATTCCTGGTTGTAGCATTCAAGTTCTTCCATGCTTGGACAACCATATCTAAAAAGAAAGTTGAACACAAAACAATTTGTAATGTTTTTAAGTATCGAATACATTAGAAGGCACTGAAAACAAGTAAATTATGCACCGACAAGTAATCAAGTTTGAGGTACACACAACGATGCATAAAATGATCTTTTACGGATCGTAATACATCCTTTTTCACGCCAAATACAACATGCTCGTAAAATGATAAGCAAAGCATTTTTATCACATATGCACAAGTTGGTTAAAACGTTTAGCAATAACAACCTAAATCAGGACCATAGGAGTAATTTAACTGAAAAATAGAAGAGCAAAAGTGGGATGTGGTAAAGTTGGAGAGTATGCAATTGGAGCAGAAGGCAGCTAATAGTTAGATAAGGTTAGAGAAAGATGACTGAAGTTGGAATACAAAATTAAAAGAATGAATCCTAAAAATGAATAGATCTCAGCCTCTCAATGTTGTCTCCAACAAAATTAACTTACTCAACAAACCAAAAACTTTGAAAATTAGAGAAGTGGGAAATATTTTTTCCTGGGAATTTAATTTTCATAAAATATATTATAAGTATTGGAAAGTTCATAATACAATTATTTCTATCAAATTTTAAATTCACCTAACAATTATCCCCCACCTCGGTTCGGATCCTGTCCCATAGCTGTAACACATTTAAATTAAACCCTCAATCGCATAATGTGTTTTTATTGGCTACTCTCCTAAAAAATAATCATAAACAAAATGCAGCAGAGATGAGAATGTTGTGTTGGACATACTAGACAAGATAGGATTAGGAACAAATGCATTAAAATTTGGAGTAGCATCTATTTAAGAAGATATAGTAGAATTTTCCCATGGTGGTTTATGTATGTGTGGAGAAGACATGTAGAAGTCCTAGAAAGGAGATGGAGAGTAGTCCAATCGCTAGTGGCAGAAGGAGACCAAGAACAACTCCAGGAAAAACAATTGAGAAGGAAGAACTCAAGAGGTATATAATTAGTCCATGACATTATTTTTGACAGAACATTCTGGCTTCAGAGGGTATGATCCATGTAGCCAATTTCATCTAGTGGAAAAAAGCTTGATTGTGCTGTTGTACTCTCCTACTCAAAAAGGATACAACTTCTATATGATCCATAAATAACCTTAGTTTCCCCCAATGTTATCTTCTTTAAAACACTGCTGCTTCCAAAATTCCTCTTTTCAAGGAGTGAACATGAGCAAAGCTTGGTCTTTGACCTCTACATAACTCCTTATAAATCCATTCTAAACACAAAATTTATCCAAAATACTAACTTGTTTAAACAAAAAATGTGTCGCATCATAACATGCAATAAAAAGAAGGCAGCATAAACTCGATGTAGAATTACAAAATACCAAGACATTCGTCTACTCAGGAAACCAAGAGAGTTGGAACCAGTAATAGCTCCAAGTAATTGTGGATTCTCACAAGTCTACATCACTTGGATCCTGATCTTGATTTATCCATTACTCTCAATTCATAAATGAAACTTGGTAACATACTCTATCCTATAATCTTAAAATTCTTTCTTAGAGTGCCCTCCCTATTTACAACATTACTTGTTCTTGCCTAGAAAAAATCCAAAGACTATTCAGGAAATGTTGGAGGTTTCTATATGGGATGGAAGTTGAAGTGAGAGACATGGAACAAATGTGATAATTTACGGGATGGAAGTTGCCAGATCATAAAGGAAGATCAGCGTTTGTCAATGAAAGGACATGGTCGGATATCCTATAATACAAACCTAACCAAGACTAGCAGTTTGGCATGCTTGCATGTAAACCAACTACCCAAGTGACATGCCAATTGAGTCTGGGAAAGAATTGAAGACATCAGAATTTCAGTTGTAAAAGAGAAACATCAGAGGGATGCTATCCAACATTGTCTTTGCAGTTAGTGTAATGAGCCAACAGATTCATCCACCAAAGGAAGTTGACCAAGAGCTTGTGCACAAAATCCTAAGATATTTCAAGAGTTCAATGGGCAGACTACTGTTCTGCAACCAGAATTGCAGCAAGAGGTAGAGGATTATATGGATATTGATTGAGCAAGTTTAACAGATAGGTTGTCTACTACCAGGTAATGCACCTTTATAGTTTGTAGGGGAAATTTATTATCAGACTAAGCACATAGATGTGGCCAAACATTTCATTGTGGATTACAAACCTCTGAAATCCAACCTTAGTGGGAGCTATTTTTAATTCGAATTCCAATTAAAGGCCAATGATTAGTAAGGAATCATTTATTCCTTATTAATCTATTTTCTTTATGAAGGTTTTACAGAGTAGCAGTGTATATTAGAAAATTTACCTCCTTTTCATTTCTCTGCTGCATTTCAAAAGGGAATTAACTGCTTTCACATACATACAAGACATCCTCATATTTCAGAGGGAAAAGGTAACTGAGAGTTGCTAGAATATTGACATTTATAATTTGACTTGGGACTGCAATGTAGGTAGTGATGTTGTCCAACAATAAATCTAAGATTAGCCTAGGTAACCAACATTTATAATATTTATTGGAAATCTTCCTTAATTGTCATCATCACTAGGCCAACCTAATTGCAGCCTAGAGAATGCCTTAAATAGAGCTTATAAAGCTTTTGTGGCCAATTCTTACTTAATAATCTAGTTTGTGGAGTTGAGTCCCTAAGCGCAAATTCTAAGATAAGTTAATTAAAAGAATGTACACAATTTCTCTGTTGTATATGATACAAGTTGAACCTTACTCATCAGTTAATTTGTCCAATCTCACATAAACATATCCACGAGGAGTTGTCTTGAAAGCAAATAGTTTGATGTCCTCATTGAACTGCATAAGCACCTCCTCAGCAATAGAGAGAGCTCGTTGACCCCAAGGGACATTTTGCAAGGCAACTCCACCACCGTTACCCCCATCACCAATCTACACACAATGACAGCACCAAATTTATTCATCATTCAATTATATCCATTACATAACTGAAACGAAGATCTCTACATTAAAACAACAATAACCCTCAAGTCAAAGATATGGTACCTTGGGTTCGGCCTCATCTTCCTCTTCCCATCCATCTGTAGTTGCACCTTCGTCAGTTGTCTCATCTGCAAATTCAACATAATTGAACACTGAGTAGGGTCATCTGTCAATACACTAAGAAGAACTAATGAACACTGAATAGAAATATCACATTTTCCAAAACAAAACAGAATAATCAACAATGTCAACAAGTAATTGGAACAATGACTAAGTGTCAGTATAGGATCTTAGTCAACAAGAGGCTAGTAAATATCCAAGGTAAAAAATTGGTAGAGATAGCAAAGGAGTATGGAAAACCCTCCAGATTCCCGAACAAAAGCATTAAAGTGAAACAAAGCTACAAAGGAAAGAAGCTTCTTTTTACAGTTTCTTCATAACTATTTAGTCTATTCTCTTCATAGAAATAGAGATCATGTACAAAAATGCTTCAAAAGGAAGCCATATAAAATGAATCCTACTTCACATGAGATGTAGAGGGCAGAACCAAGCAAGAAAGAATTTATCTCAAAATATTTCAGCCAGTACTTCCTATAAAAATTTCATGTCTTTAATCCCAAATTTACTGAAAGTGATATGGTTTTAATCCCTCATTTAGGGCCGAAAACACGTCTTCCTGAGAAATGGATGGACTAAAGATAGTAAGGACCAAACACAAGTACTTCTAGAAAAAAAATATATATATGAAGAAAAAAGTCAAAACAGTTTTTTATAATTTTTTTTAAATGATCTGAAATTTTTACAAGCTAATTTTTAAAAAATCCACATTTTTTATAAAAAAAAAAATGTGAGATAACTTTTACCTATTACCTAAAGTTACCTTAAGAAAAAGTCTCATATTTTAAAAAAACTAATGAAGAAGCTTTTTTGACTTTTTTTTTATATTTTTTTTCCAAGATGTTTCGAGATAAGTTTACAGAAACATATACTAAATTTTACAGCCTTACTAACCTATGTCTCCAAGGACAATGCTAAGAAACTAAAAAGAAATTTGTCTAATTTAACTAAAACTAACATTTTGAAGTAACCAAAATATATTTTATCCTTGAAATTATTAGCATAAACTCCAGGCAGACAATTAAATCACACAAGACCAAAGCCATGAATGACTCCCTGAGATAATCAAACTAACTATTCTAAACTCAAACAGACATGGGCTAAAAATAAAATCATCAAGGTATTCCTTCCAAGCTTGAAAACCAATTAACCCATTGAAACCAACCCATGATTAACATACCAACAAAGATTAAATTTTTTTACAGCAGAAAAGCATGAATGAAGAAAGTGAGAGAGAGAACCTGGAAAATGGTGAGAGAAGGATCGAAAGAAAGTGGAGGAGAAAGAATAAAGGTGGGATTTCGATGGAGAGAGAGAACCGTTAGGAAAATGGAAGGAGGGTGTATGGATTGTTGTTGTTGGAGGGCGTAGTAGAATAACAGCACCAACCGTATTTCTCATCCTCGTAATCATGCCTCTTGCCATTGCCATGCTTTTTGATGCTTCGAGTTTCACTTTGTCAATGTCAAAGAACACTAACAAACGTCTCACAAACAAACCTACGATTAGAGCAGTGTCGTTTTGCTACAGCCTACAGACCGTGTCACAACGAGTTGGCTCGCTCGAGTCACCTGAGTCATGGCGTTAGAAATAAGAGGTGGCTAAATCGGGCTGGGTAAAGTTAGGTTTTTCATCCTCCACCCCATAAATTTCTCCTACACCTCAATAATATATCAAAAGATAAAAATACATTTGAGAGATCCTTCAGGATGGGTAATCCAGAAAATGTTTTTACAAATCAAAATTACCTATTATCATACCTCGATTCTAATTTTATTAATTTGAATGTATAATCTGGATTTTGATTTTTACAAATCCAGAATATTTATTTCGGACTAGCTCCATAACACTTGTTTCAAAAAACTTCAAAATATCTATTTCAAATTCACTTTAGAACATTAAGATTTGAAAAAAATAAAATTTGAATTTCTCATTTTGGAATCAATAAAATTAGTATGTGAGAACTCTAGAATAAGTAATTTGAATTTAGCAAACACCAAATCTGAATTACTCATTCTAAAGTACCCTACTCAAACCTCTAACTCCTTACCCTTACACTTGTCCTCCCCTCAGCCCAGTTCTTAAACTGCATTTCCCAGCCCCACCTAAGCAATTCCTAGATTTTGTTTGCTACCCTAGTCATCGATGCACTACATTTGTTCTTGTTCCATCCCGCTATAGATTCCTCATCCAATTGCAATTCATCTCCTCCTTGCACTCCTTTCTTTCCTCTTTGTCTTTGCCCCCAACTGCCACAACTTTAAAGACCTATTTATTTATTAAGTTATAAATTCGTAAATAAATAGTGAAGGGAATTAATTTAAGTTTTTACTTAAATTATTAATTGAATTAAGGTGTAATAGGTTTATTATTGATGTTAATGCTTTATGGTGATATTTGGTTGATGTTGAAGGGTGGAGAGGTAGTAAATAATTATTATTCTTTTGTTTTGTAAGGTTTTAGTTGACTTTTGGGAAGTTTTTGAAAAGTCTGTTATTAGAGGATTTGCATTAGCAATACTAAATACACCCCTATGGTTTGCATGATCGAGCTTTCATTGACGGAATTCAATGCAGTCTCTTTCATTGCTCCTGATTTTGAAAGGTGATCAGTATATCTATGTCTGTTCCTAGTTTTCTAAACCTCTTTTTTAACATTTTCAATACTTTCGTTTTCATTAAAATGGGGATTCCTTTGGAAATTCTAATTTTCTTTGGTTCTTGTTGAAATTGGGATTCTTGTTAGGTTCTTATATAATTTCTTCAAGTTGATTCTTTCCCTTCTGTCTTAATCAGCTTTTGGATGGAAAAATAGGTAAGGGAAACTCATTTATTGATTTTGTTAATGGATCAGTAATTTGGTAGTTAAGAGATTTGAATTATTTGAGATAATGATTATTTTGACTATATTTTGTGCTATTTAAGATAACATATATTTTAATCATGTTTTGAGCTATTTAAGATAACATTTATTTTAAAAGAAACATTTATTTTAATTGTGTTTTGATCTAGTTAAGATAATGTGTATTTTATTTTGATTTGAACTAATTGAGTTAGCGTATTTATTGATTGTGATATGAGCTAATTGAATTAACGTATTTGTTGATTATTATGTAAGTTGATTGAGTTAGCATATATTGATTGTGATTTGAGCTATTTGAGGTAGCTTATATTTAAATGTCATAGTTGAAGTATTTGAGATAGCGCGTATGATGTGATCTTTGATGATCATGTGCCCAAAGGATCCTTTCTAAGGTCACTTGGAAGGGAAATGGATTTATGGAGAGGAAAGGAATAGGGTGAGGCGCCACAAATACTAGGTTTGATAAGCCAAAGGGGAGAAGCCACAAGGGAGGGGTCCCTTGATAACTCTTAGAAGCTCTCACAAAGGAGAAAGGGGGACACTCAAAGGTAAGAACCTCAACCAATATGGTCTCTAGGATTAAATTCAAGTGTAAAAAATACAAGTGAGGGAGGAGCTCCTATTTATAGAGGTAGCTAACCTCTTGAACAAGATAACCTAAAAAAGAAGGGATAGGATTAAAAGGAGAGATCTAAGGGGGGAGAATTGAGAAACAATTCCCTCCTTAGATCATCAAACTTGGTGCCCATGTTTCTCAAACCAAGGGCCAAGATTCCTTCTTATTAGCTTAGGGGGTTTATGTAGAAAAGAGGGGTGTAGATATCAAGGCTACCCCTTATTTCCTTCATAAAGACCCAAAAAGCTAAGTCCACCCTCTAAATTCCTAAGACACCTCCTAAAAATAAAAAATGGACTAAATACATGTCCCAAATTAAATTCTTAATGCTCCTCAAAATTAAAATAAAGGAAAATTACATTTTATTAACTAAAGTCCCTAGCCTAATATCTTCACTCTCCATAGGAGGTGAAGTCTTCCTTTGTCTGCAAGGGCTAGGTCTTCTTCAATCCTTCTAGCCATGGCCCTAGTGATAGGTCCTTGGCTAGGCATGGTCACATCATCTCCTCCCCCTTGAAGAGGATTTGACCTCAAATCCATGGGGTCTTCGTCATTTTTCAGCACCTACAAATGGAGACAAATCAGAAACATTAAAGTTGGTGCTTACCCCATAATCCTCTGGCAGATCTAAAACATAGGTATTATTACCGATCCGCTCAAGGATTTGGAAAGGTCCATCTCCTCTAGGGCTAAGTTTGGACTTCCTTTGAGAAGGAAATCTATCCTTTCTCAAGTGAAGCCATACCCAGTCGCCCTTTTCAAAGATGACTTCTTTCCTCCCCCTATTGGTGAAAGTAGCATCTCTCAAGGATTGGCGCTCTATGTTAACTTTAACCCTCTCATGTAATTGTTTTACAAAAATGGCTTTTGCCTTTCCTTCTTTATGCACAGCAACAGAAAGAGGAAGAGGTAAAAGATCTAGAGGAGTACGAGGATTAAAGCCATAGACCACCTCAAAAGGAGAATGCTTGGTGGTTCTATGAACCACCCGGTTATAAGCAAATTCAATGTGGGGAAGGTACTCATCCCAACACTTATGGTTGCCTTTAAGGAGAGCCCTCAGCATAGTGGATAAAGATCTATTCACCACTTCTGTTTGCCCATCAGTTTGAGGGTGACAGGTAGTGGAAAAAAGAAGTTTAGTTCCCAACTTAGCCCAAAGAGTTTTCCAAAAATGGCTAAGGAACTTCACATCCCTATCTGACACTATTGAAGAGGGTATACCATGCAATCGGACAACCTCTTTAAAGAAAAGTCTTGCGATGTTACTCGTATCATCCACTTTGTTGCAGGGAATAAAATGGGCCATTTTTGAAAATCGGTCCACTACCACAAATATGGAGTCTGCACCTCGTTGTGTTCTTGGGACCCCAAGGATGAAATCCATGCTAATATCCTCCCAAGGTGCAGAAGGAGCAGGTAAAGGTGTGTATAGTCCATGAGGCATTGCTTTAGACTTTGCTTGCAAGCAAGCTATACATTTAGAGCAATGTCTATGGACATCTCTACGCATATGGGGCCAAAAGAATTTCTCTTGTAAAACCATGAGGGTTTTTGAAATCCCAAAATGCCCCATGAGCCCACCTTCATGACTCTCTTTTTTAAGTAAGTTCCTAATTGATCCTTGGGGTATACAAAGCTTACTCCCTTTGTAAAGATACCCCTCACTGATGAAGTACCCATCATGGGCCTTTAATGCAAATGCAGATGCAGAGGTAGCAAATATGGGGCCGAAATCGTCATCAGACGGATACATAGCCCGAATGTCATCAAATTCCAAGATTTTTGCACTCAAGGATGAATAAAGGGCATGACGCCTAGAAAGAGCATCAGCCACCACATTTTGTTTTCCTTTCTTGTACTTGATGACATAAGGGAAGGATTCAAGATATTCCACCCACGTTGCATGCCTTTTGTTCAATTTACCTTGACCCCTCAAATATTTTAGTGACTCATCGTCACTATGAATGACAAACTCCTTGGGAGCAAGGTAATGCTCCCAAGTTTGAAGGGCCCTAATTAGAGCATAAAACTCCTTATCATAGGTGGGGTAGTTGAGGGGGGCACCATTGAGTTTTTCACTGAAATACACAATGGGGTGCCCTCCTTGCAACAAGACAGCCCCCACACCTACACCAGAGGCATCACATTCAAGTTCAAATGTTTTAGAAAAGTCAGGTAATGCCAAGACTAGTGCATGGGTCAGTTTATGCTTAATTAGCTGGAAGGCTTTCTCTTGTTTCTCACCCCAAAGGAAAGGAACTTCTTTTTTCACCAAATCATTTATTGGTGCGAAGAGCGTGGAGAAATTAGGCACAAAGCGAATCCAACGAGACCATGAAAGCTTTTGATCTCTGTCACACTCTTTGGGGTGGGCCATTCTTGAATAGCTTTTATCTTTTCAGGGTCAACATGAACCGCTTTTGTGCTAACTACAAAACCTAGGAAAACTACACTATCTACACAAAAAATGCATTTTTCTAAGTTACCAAAAAGATGATTACTCCCAAGAAGAGAAAAAACATGCCTTAGATGTCCTAAATGATCATCTAGGTTCCTAGAGTAAACTAAAATGTCATCAAAGTAAACTACACAAAATTTACCAAGGCAATCCCTTAGTACATGATTCATTAAGCGCATGAATGTGCTTGGGGCATTAGTTAGCCCAAAAGGCATAACCAACCACTCATAAAGACCAAATTTAGTCTTAAAAGCAGTTTTCCACTCATCACCCTCTTTGATCCTTATTTGGTGGTAACCACTTCTAAGATCTATTTTTGAAAATATTTTTGCCCCATGCAATTCATCCAACATGTCATCAAGACGGGGGATTGGGTGCCTATATTTGAAGGTGATGTTGTTGATTTCACGATAATCAACACACATCCTCCATTGGCCATTCTTCTTGGGCACCAACAAGACTGGCACAGCACAAGGGCTTAGGCTCTTTTGAACCCAACCCTTCTCCAACAGCTCATTCACTTGAGACTCAATCTCTTGGGTCTCCATGGGGTTGGTCCTATAGGCAGGTCTATTAGGTAGACTTGCGCCAGGCACCAAATCAATTTGATGTTCTATACCCCTAATGGGAGGAAGTCCTTTCGGAACCTCATTAGGGAATATGTCATCAAATTCTTTTAAAATATCTTTAACCCCTTGAGGAAGGTGCTCATGTGCATGGGCTGTGGCAGTGCTCTCAGGAGAAGAATGCAAAATGGGAGAAGGATTTGATGCTTCTTTGCAAAAGAGGAGATAAAAGGGCTTGTTAGTCAAAAGAGCTTCTTTTAAATCACGTTTAGTAGCAAATAGGCTCCTTTTACTAATATTCCCTTTCGAAGGGGCATCACCTTCCGACTCTCTCTCTTTACCCTTTTCAAGATTTAAGGGTAAAGCTTGTTGTATTTTTTTTTTGTTTTTGTTTTTCCTCAACTCTTTTCTTTTTCATCGCAAATTGATCTTCAGCCACTTGAGAAGGTGACAAAGGATACAATTTGAAGCGCTTTTCATTATGGGTGAGAATTATTTGGTTGGAGTGACCATGGTGAATATCTTTTTTGTCAAATTGCCATGGTCTTCCCAACAGGATATGACCAACCTCCATAGGAACTATGTAACAAAGAATCTCATCATTATAAGATCCTATGGAAATTGGAACCATAACTTGTTCATTGACTACCATCTCCCCTTGCTCATTGAGCCATTGCAATTTGTAAGGTTTGGGATGGGGCATGGTAGTCAAGGCTATCTTTTCAACCAACCTAGAGCTACAACAGTTACAACAGGAGCCACTATCAACAAGGAGAGAACATACTTTGTCATTTACTTTACATCTTGTATGGAAGATGTTCTCTCTTTGTGACGGGCCAAGCTCTAGAGGTTGGCTTCCAAGAAGCCTTTGAACCATAAGGAGGTCCCTCTCATAAGGAAAAGTTTCCTCACACTGTTGTTCAAAAGTATGTCCCCCTTCTTCCTCACTCTCACTAGAGGAGGAAAATGAGCTATTCTCACTACAAATGTCTTGTCCCCTTATGATCATGGTTTTCTTGTTAGGGAATTGAGAGGCAATATGGCCTCTCCCAAGATATTTGAAGCATTTGATACTACTTTGCCTCTCAGTAGGCTTAGTAGTAGGGGGTTTTCTCTCTACATGAGGTGCTTTTGTATCTTGAAAATACTTGGGTTCCTCTTTCGAAAACCCTTGAAAGAGTTTCCCTTAAGTTGGTATCTCTTTGAGTAAGAGGGAAAATCTTTTTTAAAGCTTTTTCTCTTGAGTTGATTCTCAGCTCTTACACAAAGTTCTACCAACTCATCAAGGTTTGAGTATGAAAGAAGCTCTACCTTATCTCTAATGTCAGAGCTTAATACACACGAAAACCTAGCAAGGGTGACATTGGGTTCCTCAATGATATTGGCCCTTAGTATGAGAAGCTCCATCTTTTGTGTATACTCCTCAATACTTAGGTTATGTTGCCTAAGTCTTTGGAGCCTATCCAAAAGATCCCTTTCATAATATGAAGGAATGTGCCTTCTTCGCAAACAAGTTTTTAAATCATTCCAGTAGCGAATGTCAGGCATTTGTTTACGGGCCCTATCCTTGACTAACCCATCCCACCAATGCAAAGCCGAACCTTGAAAACTAAGGGAGGCCAAAGGTACTTTTCTTTCTTCCCTAATTTCATAGCATCGAAAGAGTTGTTCCACTTTGACTTCCCAATCTAGGTAAGTCTCAACATCTTCCCTACCATGAAAATGGGGTAGGTCTACCTTTGGTTCCCTAGCATGATTTATGTTCTCTTGAGGACAATGATGATTGTATGATGAATGTGAGTGATGCTTATGTTGATTTCTATAGTATTCTTCTTCACTAGAGCTAAAATGCCTAGATGGGGATCTTATGAGAATTCCTTTATTTTTTCTATCACTCTCCCTCCCATATCTCCTCTTACTCTCTTCTCCTCTCCTTCTCTCTTCTTCCTCTTTTTCTCTTTTTCTTTCTAGTTCTTTCCTTCTTCTCCTTTCTTCATCCTCTCTTCTCTCTCTTTGCCTTCTCTCTTCTAGCTCTTTTTTCTCTTTTCTCATTTCCAACATCTCTTTTTTTAACTCTTCCTTCTCTTTTTGTTTTTCCTTTTCTTTTATTTCTTTTTTTCTCTCTTTTTCTTCTCTCCTTTCTTGTTCTTTAGCCATTCATTCCCTAAATTTTAAGTTAAGGTTTTCAAGAGTGTCTCCCTTAGAAGGTTTTATTTGGTTGACACTCTTACTTGATGAACAACTATGTGCACTAGAATGTGTGTGGGAAGCCATGGTGCTTGGATGCTAAAAACTAAAGGGTAGGCCAAAAACGTTTTTTTTTTCAAGCAACACTCCTCTCTTTTTTTTTTGTTTTCTCACCTAAGGTGGCTTGATGAGTCTTTGGAACTCTTAGCCTCTACACATTTTTTCAAAATAACATAAAATAAAATAAAAGTGCGAGAATGTAAAAGAGAAAGGGCTCTAATAGTGCTCCTAAGGTGTTGAAGGAAGTGTACCACTTCTCCCTTCTTCACCTAATTAACGAGGAACTATGCTAAAATTAACCAAAATTATTACAAACCAAGGGAGGGCCTTAAGGGCACTCAAACTCCCAATCTAAAATTAAGGATACACAATACAAAGAATAATAAAAAAAAAAAGTCTTCACTCCAAGCTTTTTGGTGTTTGTCTCCTTTTGATCAAGCCCCTTTGAGTTGCGTCAACTCACCCCAAGAATGCTACCCTTGTTTCCTCTTGTTTGGACTTGCCAAAATTTTATATATGGAACCTTTCCCAACCTTTCCTTACCAAGACCGAATACAACACAAGACAATAAACAAAGGTGAATAACAAAACAAGGTTCACAAATCCAAGTGGATAGATTAAACAATGACAAACTCAAAGACGTAAAGAAGAAAAGCAAGAAAACATAAGGCTCACAAAGGAAGGTAGCACATAAATAACTTTCCTAGATTAGCTCTAAGAGTAGAGATGAAAAAAGACTCAAACAAAAAAAATGAAACCAATAGTTGCACACTTAATAAAATTTAAGTGACCAAAAACTAAAAAGCTTACTGAAGTAATTTTTTTTTTAATCACAATTGGTTCCTCATATCAAATGTTTCTATTATTAGGTACACAACTTCAAATTTGTCTTTCTTTTGAGTTCTTTATCTTCTTTTTTTTTTTTAACTTGAACTTTTTCTATTTTTTTTAACTTTTTCTAATTCTTTTGCTGCACCTAATAGCTTGTTGAATTGAAATTTTAATGAGGATGCTTGAAATAATAATGCTTGAGTGAATAAGCACAAAGTAAGGTCACATAATTTTCAAGCAATGCATGTAACTAAAGGCAAAACAACTTAGTAGTTCCAAATTCCACTGAACTAATGGTGCTTAAGGAAAGATTTAGGGCTGATTTTGAAGTAAATTGATTGCTCAAATTACTAACACAATTCACCCAAGCTAAAATTCCATAAAGAGGCACCAATAGTGAAGGTAAACCAAGTGGAAGGCTGCTAATAATTCAACATAAAACAAGAAACATATAAAGATTGAATTGAGCAAATATTTAAGAACAACAAAAAGATTAATATGCTTGAACTAAAAGCATAAAAGACTTAAGAGACTCAACAAGAGGTTCACCTCTTAGGAGCTCAATTCAAATAAAATCGCATCAAATTAAATGGAACATAGGCACGTAGATAGAAAACAAAAGCGCATATAATAGCAAGAATAAAAAGCTATACTACTAGACAATAAAGGAAATAGAGATGACAAAAAATGAAGGACTTTAAAATAAAGAGATCAAAGAAATAAACAACAAAGCAAAAAAAAAAATTGAGAAAGAACGTGACTTTAGAAAGTGGCTCTAGATACCACTTGATGTGATATTTGATGATCACATGCCGAAAGGATCCTTTCTAAGGTCACTTGGAAGGGAAATGGATTTATGGAGAGGAAAGGAATGGGGTGAGGCGCCACAAATACTAGGTTTGATAAGCCAAAGGGGAGAGGCCACAAGGGAGGGGTCCCTTGATAACTCTTAGAAGCTCTCACAAAGGAGAAAGGGGGACACTCAAAGGTAAGAACCTCAACCAATATGGTCTCTAGGATTAAATTCAAGTGTAAAAAATACAAGTGAGGGAGGAGCTCCTATTTATAGAGGTAGCTAACCTCTTGAACAAGATAACCTAAAAAAGAAGGGATAGGATTAAAAGGAGAGATCTAAGGGAGGAGAATTGAGAAACAATTCCCTCCTTAGATCATCAAACTTGGTGCCCAAGTTTCTCAAACCAAGGGCCAAGATTCCTTCTTATTAGCTTAGGGGGTTTATGTAGAAAAGAGGGGTGTAGATATCAAGGCTACCCCTTATTTCCTTCATAAAGACCCAAAAAGCTAAATCCACCCTCTAAATTCCTAAGACACCTCCTAAAAATAAAAAATGGACTAAATACATGTCCTAAATTAAATTCTTAATGCTCCTCAAAATTAAAATAAAGGAAAATTACATTTTATTAACTAAAGTCCCTAGCCTAATATCTTCACTCTCCATAGGAGGTGAAGTCTTCCTTTGTCTGCAAGGGCTAGGTCTTCTTCAATCCTTCTAGCCATGGCCCTAGTGATAGGTCCTTGGCTAGGCATGGTCACATTAGCGTATGTCTATTATAAATGTGTAGTGATGAAGTGTTGCATTGAATGAATGATGATGTATTGAGCTAATACTTGTTTTGAAAATTGACAATTGATTGTTGATAGATTATGTTGTGATTCATGTTGCGGTGATCTATATATGAAATGATATGTTATGTTGATATGATGAGTTGTTGGAACTGTTTTTGTGGATGATTAGAGATTGTAATTCATTAATAAGGAGTATTAATGAATTGTGTGGTGGACTTGATGCGTGCCTCCCTTGATATTTTTCTAGAGGTTTTCTTCTTTGGTTAAATTGTTTGTAGAAAGGTAAGAAGTGAGGTGGTTTTAGGCGCCACATAAGGTAAGATAAGCCTAAGAGGGAAAGTTTTCTAGAAGGGATGGAACCCTTGATAAAAACCTAAGGAATTCTCAAAGAGAGAAAGGTGGACACTAAGAGAATTTTGGCCAACTTAAGGTTTTTCCATTGAATAAAGTGTGAAAAATACAAGAGTGTGAAGGAACACCTTTTTATAGAGGGAGCTAACCTCTTGGACAAGTCAAGAAGGAAAGGAAGGGCTAGGGTTAAAAGGAGTCATCCAAGGGAGGAGGATTGAAGCCCAAAGTCCAATCAATCCCCTCCTTTAGATGAGAATTGGTGTCCAAGCTACCTCATCCAAGGACCAAGATTATTCCTTTATTAGTTTTGGGTTTTATTTAGGAAAAGAGGGTGTAGTTATCAAACTGCCCCCTTATTTCCTAAATAAAGGCCCAAAAGCTAATCTTACCCCTTCTTATTACCAAGACACCTCCTAGAAAATTAAATGGACTAATACATGTCCAAAATAAAATCCTAGGTTCCTAAAAGAAAAAATTACAAGTAAATAAGTCATGGCTTGCATAACTTGATGGTCATATGGAGGTAAGATCTTCCTTCCTCTACTCTAGCCATGTCTTCTTCTATTCTCTTAGCCATGACCTAGTAATAGGGCCCTTGCTTGGGGAGCATGCATCATCTCCTCCCTCTTAGGAAGGATTTGACCTCAAATTTGATAGGTCCTCTTCTTCTTCATCAGTACCTACAAAAGGGATCAAATCACAAACATTAAAGGTAGTACTAACACCATAGTCCTTAGGGAGATATAATATGTATGCATTGTTGTTTACTCTCTTGAGGACCTGAAAGGGACCATCTCCTCGGGGGTTAAGCTTGGACTTCCTTTGAGTAGGAAAATGATCCTTCCTCAAATGAATCCATACCCAATACCCTTCATTGAAGATAATTTCTTTCCTGCCCCTATTGGCTTTACTAGTATACTCCTTTGAATGATGTTCAATGTTGGCCTTTACCCTCTCATGTAATTTTTTAACAAAATCCGCTTTTGCTATTCCTTCTTTGTGAACAGAACAAGGGAATGGTAAGGGCAAGATATCAAGAGGTGTGAGGGGGTTGAAGCCATAAACAACTTCACAGGGAGAATGCTTGGTGGTCTTTTGAGCCACCCGGTTGTATGCAAACTCAATATGGGGTAGGTATTCATCCCAAGACTTGTGATTTCCTCGAAGAAGTGCCCTAAGCATAGTAGATAGAGATCTATTTACTACCTCAGTCTGCCCATCAGTTTGGGGGTGACATGTGGTAGAAAATAAGAGTTTAGTTCCTAGCCTTGCCCATAATGTTTTCCAGAAGTGGCTAAGGAACTTCACATCTCTGTCAGAGACTATGGACTGGGGAATTCCATGTAAATGGATAACTTCTTTAAAGAAAAGTCTCGCGATGTTGCTCGTATCATCTATCTTGTGGCATGGTATAAAGTGAGCTATTTTTGAAAATCTATCTACCACCACAAAGATAGAGTCCGCTCCCCATTGGGTTCTAGGAAGTCCAAGGATGAAATCCATGCTTATGTCTACCCAAGGAGCGGAGGGAGCTGGTAAGGGTGTGTAAAGTCCATGAGGCGTTACTTTAGATTTAGGTTGTAAACAAGCTATGCATCTAGAGCAATGTCTTTGGACATCTCTTTTCATATGGGGCCAATGAATTTTTTCTTTTAAAATGAGCAAAGTTTTGTTTATCCCAAAATTCCCCATGAGCCCACCCTCATGGCTCTTTCTCACAGGCAATTTTCTAAGAGATCTTTGGGGTACACAAAGTTTACTTTCTTTGAATAAGTACCCCTCACTCACATGAAACCCATCAGTAGGTTTGGACAAGGAGGTAGCAAAAATGGGGCCAAACTCTTGGTCAGAAGCATATTGGTCCTTAATATAATCAAATCCTAAGATTTGGGAGCTCAAAGTGGCAAGAAGAGTATGTCTTCTAGATAGGGCATCGGCCACTACATTGTGCTTCCCTTTCTTGTATTTGATTATATAGGGAAAAGTTTCCAAAAACTCAACCCACTTTGCATGCCTCTTGTTGAGCTTACCTTGACCCTTCAAATATTTTAATGACTCATGGTCACTATGAATGACAAACTCCTTGGGAATAAGGTAATGTTCCCAAGTTTGAAGGGTCCTTATTAAGGAGTAAAACTCTTTGTCATAGGTGGGGTAATTGAGGGCGGCACCATTTAGTTTTTCACTAAAATAAGCCACGGGGTGGCCGCCTTGCAATAACACAACACTTATTCCAACACCCGATGCATCACACTCTAGCTAAAAAATTTTTGAAAAGTCAGGTAGAGCTAGAACAAGGGCACGGGTTAGTTTTTCTTTAATAAGCTCGAAGGCTTTTTGTTGTTTAGCACCCCAAAGGAAGGGAACCTCCTTCTTCACCAAATCATTGATTGGTGAGAAAAGTGTGGAGAAATTAGGCACAAAGCGCCTATAGAAACTCGCAAGACCATGAAAGCTCTTGATCTCAGTCACACTTTTGTGGGTAGGCCATTCTTGGATGGCTTTGATTTTGTCAGGGTCCACATGAACCCCATCTTTATTGACTACAAAACCTAAAAACACCACACTTTCTACACAAAAATTACACTTTTCAAGGTTTCCATAGAGTTGGTGTGACCTAAGGATGCAAAAGACGCGCCTAAGATGACCTACATGCTCATCTAGGCTTTTGATATACACTAAAATATCATCAAAATAAACTACACAAAATTTTCCTAAGCAATCCCTAAGGACATGATTCATAAGTCTCATGAAGGTGCTTGGGGCATTGGTAAGCCCAAAGGGCATTACCAACCACTCATAAAGCCCAAACTTGGTCTTAAAAGCGGTTTTCCACTCATCACCTTCCTTGATGCAGATTTGGTGATAACCACTCTTAAGATCAATTTTCGAAAATAATTGGGTCCCATGCAATTCATCAAGCATGTCATCAAGCCTATGGATAGGGTGCCTATATTTGATGTTGATGTTATTGATTGCTCGACAATCAATGCACATCCTCCCTTGGCCATTCTTCTTAGGCACCAACAAGACTGGCATAGCACAAGGGCTTAGGCTCTCTTAAACCCAACCTTTGTCCAATAGTTCTTGGACTTGAGATTCAATCTCCTTGGTCTCCATGGGATTAGTCCTATAAGTAGGCCTATTAGGTAGGCTAGCCCTAGGTACCAAGTCTATTTGGTGTTCTATACCCCTAATTGGAGGAAATCCTTTGGGAACTTCATTAGGGAATATATAACCAAACTCGTTTAAAAGCTCTTGAACCTCTTGAGGTAGGTTCTCATGTCCAAGTTCTATGGCAGTGCTAGAACTAGAAGGGAAAAAAGTGGAGGGGGAAGAAATAAGGGATGCCTCTTTGCAAAGGAGGAGATAGAAAAGTCTGTTAGTTAAGGGGGTTTCCTTTAAATCCAATTTTGTCGCAAATAAACTCCCTTTACTAATGACTTTCTTGGATGGGGAAACAACTTCCAACTCAACCTCCTTACCCTTTTCAAGCTTTAGAGGTAAAGCTTTGCTTTTTTTTTCTCCTCATCTCTCTTATGTTTCATGATGAGTTGTCCTCCGCCACTTGTAAAGGTGTTAGAGGACACAACTTAATGCGCTTATCCTTATGAGTGAGGATGATGTTATTGGAATAACCATGGTGTATGGATTTCTTATCAAATTGCCATGGTATTCCTAGCAAGATATGGCCAGCTTCCATTAGGACTATGTCACGCAGGATCTCATCTTTATAAGACCCAATGAAAATTGGAACCTTGACTTGCTCATTGACCTCCATTTCCCCTTGCTCATTGAGCCATTGAAGCTTTTAAGGCTTAGGGTGGGGAAGTGGGGTCAAGGCTAGCTTTTCCACCAACCTTGAGCTACAGCAATTGCAGCATGACCCACTATCCACAATGATAGAACATATTTTGTCATTCACCTTACAGAGAGTGTGGAATATGTTCTCCCTTTGAAATGAGGATACTTTCAAAGTTTGGCTTCCAAGAAGCCTTCTTATCATCAAGAGGTCTCCCTCACATGCATAAGTGATTTCATCTTAATCAGATTGGTATGATAAATCCCTTCTCCTTCGCTCTCACTAGAGGAGTGTGAGCTAGACTCACTACTATAAACATCTTGGGCCCTCATGATGATGTTTCTCTTAGTAGGGCATTGAGAGGCAGTATGGCCTCTCCCAAGACATTTAAAGCATTTGATACTACTAACTTTCTCATGAGAGTTAGTAGTAGGGGTTTTTCTCTCTACATGTGATGTTTTATGCTCTTTGAAGTGCTTGGGATGTTCCTCTTTAGGGTAACTCTTGAAAGAGTTCCCCTTAGGTTGGTCCCTTTTTACATAAGGTGGGTTATCCTTTTTAAAAGTTTTCCTTCTAAGTTGATTTTCCACCTTGATGCAAAGTTGAACTAACTCATCAAGGGAATTGTATGAGAAAAACTTCACCTTATCATGAATTTTGGGGCTCAACCCACACAAAAACCTTGCCATAATGGCCTTGGTTCCTCAATGATACCCGCCCTCAAGATAAGAAGTTCCATCTTTTGTCTATACTCTTCTATACTAAGGTTGGTTTGCCTTAGTCTTTGGAGTCTATCCAAAAATTCTCTTTCATACCAAGAGGGAATATGCCTTCTTCTTAGAGCACTTCTAAGATCATTCCAATATCTTATGGAAGGTAAATTGGTGCGGACTCTCTCATTGGTTAATCCAACCCACCAATGCATGGCATGCCCTTGGAAGCTAAGGGTTACCATTGGAACCTTTCTTTCTTCTCTTACCTCATGGCAAGTGAAGAGTTGTTCTACCTTGATTTCCCAATCAAGGTAGGCTTCCACATCTTCCTCCATGAAATGAGGGGAGATCAATTTTGGGCTCCCTTGGAGGGGCCCCATTATTATGCATGGATGAATGGGAGTTTCTCCTAGGATGATTGTAGTATTCTTTCTCACTTTCACTCCTACGGGTATGTCTAGATGGGGAACCTAAGACTATCCCTTCCATTTTGTAATTCTTACCATTCCCATGCTTTCTTTTTTCTTCTTCTTTCTCTTTTATTCTTTATCTTTCTTTCCTTTCTCTCTTTTATTCACCTTCTCCCTTTTTTCTCTTATTTTTCTCTTCTCTCTTTTTTCTCTCTTTTCTTCCTCTCTTTCTTTTATTTTTCTTTTCTCCTTGGACTCTTTTTCTCTCCTTTTTTCTTCTCTTCTCTCTTGTTCTTTTTCCATCCACTTCCTAAAGTCCATGTTTACGTTTTCTAGAGTGTAATCTTTAGAAATATTTCTTTGGTTTACACTCTTGTTTGATGAATAACTATGAGCACTAGAGTAGGTGTGTGATGCCATTGTGCTTGAATTTCTAAGAGGAAAAAGGTGGGCAAAAACTTTTCACAAACAAAAACTACTCTTTTTTTGTGTTTTCTTGCCTAAAATGGCTTGATGAGTCTTTGAAACTCTTTAGCCTTCTAAGCCCTTTGAATAAGAAAAATAAAGCAATAATTTTAAAGCAAAAATTCAAAAGAGAAGGGATCTAAAGTGAGCTCCTAAGGTGTTGAAGGAAGTGTACCACTTCTTCCTTCTTCACCTAATTTTCGAGAAATTAAAAAATTGACTAAATCTTATTACAACCAAAGAGAGGGCCTCAAGGGCACTCAAACTCCCAACTACAAAATTAATACACCCAAATTAAACAAAAAGTAAAGTCTTCAAAAAATGATTCTCCAAATGCTCCCTCAAATCAAAGTCCTCACGGCTAGGTGTGTTTCCTTTTGAGATGATCCCTTAGGCTCTTAGTCCAACCTTCCAAAATATGCTACCCTTGTGGTAAGCTCATTCTTCAAGCTTTCCCCCAAAAGTGGCACTAACACACAAACTAAAGAAAACAAAAGTAGCAAGGGGAGGTGTGAATAGAAACTCAAAAAGCAATAAAAGATAACACAATCAAAATGACACTTAACCAAATGGTAAGAGTATATAAGACAAACTAGAAAGATGATTTAAAAGACAAGCAACAACTAAAAGGTAAACAAACGAAAGAGAGCACACAATGGAATACCTAAGAAGGGCACTAGATTAAAGAGTATAAAGGCACAAATGTCAAGTTCTAGTGTACCAAAAGTAATAAAATTTCTTTTAAGGTTCCAAATTCAAAGTTGAAACACTTGCTAATTTTAGGTTAGGTACATCAAATTTCAAACTTTCTTTTCTTTTGTTTGTTCTCTTTTTTTTTTTAATCCTTCGTTGTTGTTTTTTTTGTATTTTATTTTAGACTTTATTCTCTTGTGTTTTTTTTTTAATATTTACTAGATGCACCTAACTTGATTGTGAATTCAATACTTAATAACAAAGAGTTATTGATGCATGCCTCCCTTGATCTTTTTCTAGAGGTTTTCTTCTTTGGTGAAATGGTTTGTGGAGAGGTAAGAAGTGAGGTGGTTTTAGGCGCCACTTAAGGTAAGATAAGCCTAAGAGGGAAAGTTTGCCACAAGGGATGGAACCCTTGATAAAAACCTAAGGAATTCTCAAAGAGAGAAGGGTGGACACTAAGAGAATTTTGGCCAACTCAAGGTTTTTCCACTCAATCAAGTGTAAAAAATACAAGAGTGTGAAGGAGCACCTTTTTATAGAGGGAGCTAACCTCTTGGACAAGTCATGAAGGAAATGAAGGGCTAGGATTAAAAGGAGTCATCCAAGGGAGGAGGATTGAAGCCCAAAGTCCAATCAATACCCTCCTTTAGATGAGAATTGGTGCCCAAGCTACCTCATCCAAGGGCCAAGATTACTCCTTTATTAGTTTTGGGTTTTATTTATCAAAAGAGGGTGTAGTTATCAAACTACCCCCTTATTTCCTAAATAAAGGCCCAAAAGCTAATCTTACCCCTTCTTATTACTAAGACACCTCCTAGAAAATTAAATGGACTAATACATGTCCAAAATAAAATCCTAGGTTCCTAAAATAAAAATTACAAGTAAATAAGTCATGGCTTGCATAACTTGATGGTCATATGGAGGTGAGATCTTCCTCCCTCTACTCTAGCCATGTCTTCTTCTATTCTTCTAGCCATGGCCCTAGTGATAGGGCCCTTGCTTGGGGAGAATGCATCAGTTATGTGCTTGGAACAATAAAGAAAATGAAAAGCAACAATTTAGGTACTACTAGAAATGACTTCAAAATGCAAAGTAGCTATAGATGTGTTAATGGTTTAGTAGTTTAGTGTGCCACTGACTCAAGCTTTGTTAAGTTTTTAGTAATTTGTTCAACACAAATACCAAACTTATAGCTTAAGTGAAAGCACCCACAAACAAGAACTACTTTTACCATACAAATGAGCTACTAATTATGCGTATAAGGAAAATAAAGACAAAGGGAATTGAGCAACTATTTTGGAATTTTTTTTTGAATATGCTTGAAACTAAAAACACATGAACCTCTAAAGAGACTTAGACATGAGGTATGACCCTCTATGTTGCTTAATTTAAGAAGTTTCAAAAGCTTTTTTGTAAAAACAAAAGAGGTTAAACTTAAAAGGAATTAATAGACAAAATGGGAAACTATAAACATGACTTATAGATAACTACACAGGAGTATAAAAGTGAAAAATAAAAGCTAAAAATAAGGCAACTAGGTGCAAGGAAACACAAGAATTTGGTCTAAATTTCTTGACCACAAGGTTGTGGAATTCACCACAATGGCATGGATTTTTAGCAAGAAATTCTCAAAACCAAAATTCAAGCAAGAAAGCACCCAACTCAAAGCTTAAGCGGAAATTAATGAATATGGGAGAGACGTAGATGCAAAGAAAAGAACAATATAAATTACATCAAGCAAAAAATAAATGGCACAAATAAACTATAATTCAAAACAATAAACTCAAAACATAAATGGAAATGATAAACAACAATGGAAAGCTAGAAAAATTGAGGAAATTAAAGATAAAATAAAATAGGAAAACGGAAAGAAAAAATAAATGAGGTAGGAAGAAAGTTTAGACCTCTAGAACCAATGCTATGATACCAAATTATGCATGCCTCCCTTGATTTTTTTCTAGAGGTTTTCTTCTTTGGTGAAATGGTTTGTGGAAAGGTAAGAAGTGAGGTGGTTTTAGGAGCCACTTAAGGTAAGATAAACCTAAGAGGGAAAGTTTGCCACAAGGGATGGAACCCTTGATAAAAACCTAAGGAATTCTCAAAGAGAGAATGGTGGACACTAAGAGAATTTTGGTCAACTCAAGGTTTTTCCATTCAATAAAGTGTGAAAAATACAAGAGTGTGAAGGAGCACCTTTTTATAGAGGGAGGTAACCTCCTGGACAAGTCAAGAAGGAAAGGAAGGGCTAGGATTAAAAGGAGTCATCCAAGGGAGGAGGATTGAAGCCCAAAGTCCAATCAATCCCCTCCTTTAGATGAGAATTGGTGCCCAAGCTACCTCATCCAAGGGTCAAGGTTACTCCTTTATTAGTTTTGGGTTTTGTTTAGGAAAAGAGGGTGTAGTTATCAAACTACCCCCTTATTTCCTAAATAAAGGCCCAAAAGTTAATCTTACCCCTTCTTATTTTTAAGACACCTCCTAGAAAATTAAATGGACTAATACATGTCCAAAATAAAATCCTAGGTTCCTAAAATAAAAATTACAAGTAAATAAGTCATGGCTTGCATAACTTGATAGTCATGTGGAGGTGAGATCTTCCTCCCTCTACTCTAGCCATGTCTTCTTCTATTCTCCTAGCCATGACCTTAGTGATAGGGCCCTTGCTTGGGGGGCATTCATCAGGACTGTTATAAGGAGGTAACAAAGCTCTTGAGGTTATGCACTGAATTAGGGAAGTGGATAGGTTTAAGTGATCTTGGTGCTAAGGCCCTGTTTCGGGTGATGATGCAGTGTTAGAGTCTTGTGTCAGGCGATGATAGGCCATAGAATATACTTGGATAACAACGTGATGCAGTGTTACGGCCCTTTTTTGGACAATGATACACTAGACATCAGTTGGTTATTCAGTGAGTGTGCTCATACCTCAATTAGTTATCAGATTTGTCACATAGATACCAGATGCCAGTGTGGGGGAAGTTAGATGATCTTCTACCTTGGTATCTGAATTCAATGTAGTAAGTCTTTCTAGAAAGCTTCGAATGAATGTTGTGAATGTTGTTCAGGTGGAGCATAAGTGTGATTTGTAAGGATCTATTTATTTAATATGTTATAAATTCGAAGAATAAATAGTGAAGGGAATTAAATTTAAGTTTTAACTTAGATTATTAATTTATTTGAGAGTGATGCATTTATTAGTTTGTTGAGACTATGTTGTTGTATTCAGTTGATGGTAGAAGAATTAGGAGATGAGAATAATTATTATTCTTTTATTTCAGAAGGTTTTAGTTGAATTTCAGGAAGTTTTTAGGATTTTTGTTGTTTTAAAGGGGGGTTGCATCTAGCAAGCTAATTTTACCAAATACACTCCTAATGCTATATATATTTAAAAACATTTTCTCTCTCCTCTGAAATTTTCTTCTTTCTCATTGCGATTTCTTCGCGTCTCCAATCTTCTCTCCTCTGCATGGTGGCCTTCGAGCTGACAAAATCTGACGAGGTCTCTTTCATTGCTTCTAATTCTAAGAGGTGATCAATATAGGTATGTCTAATCGTAATTTTCTAAACCTTTTTTCGATCATTTTCGATCCTATCATTTTCGTTCAAGATAAAATTACTTTGAAAATCTTGATTTCTAAGTTCCTGTTTAATTTGGGATTCTTGTCAGGTTCCTGTGTAATTTCTTCAGTTGATTCTTCCCGTTATGTTTTAATCAGCTTTTGGACGGAGAAATACGTAAGGGAAACTCTTTTGTTGATTTTTGTTAATGGACAAGTGATTTGGTAGTTGAGAGATTTGAGTTATTTGAAATAATGAGTATTTTGACTATACTTTGAACCATTTAAGATAACATTTATTTTAATTATGTTTTGAGCTATTTAATATAGTGCGCATTTGATTGTGATTTGAACTAATTAAGTTAATGTATATTAAGATTTCATAGTTGAGGTTGATGATTATTATGTGAATGATGTTTGATCTGGAATTGGATGATTATTGGATAGTTTGGATGTGGCAGTTATGGTATGGTAACTTAGTTTTGCTTGAATTGACTTTCTGTGACTAGAATTGAATTATTGGAATGAAAATGTATTATTTGGAATTGTGATGTAATGCATATAATTGGAATGCATGATGAGAATTTATTTATTGATGTTGTTGGTTATGGGAAGTTACAGTTGGGTAACTTACCCTTGGATGATATGTTTAGTGGGGTACATTGATGTTATGGACATAGTTGGGGTCAATGTAATCCAGAATATCAGATATACAAGGGGATATTTGTGTGATTTACATTGTGGTCCTGGTACTAGATATGCAAGGGGTGCCTAAAGAACATACTCAGCCAACAATTAAGTGTCACAAGGTGTCAGGTAGACACTAGACATCAATTTGTGGTTGTTAGATGAATATTACTTAGACTTAAATTGGTGGTAACACAAGCAGATTGGACATCTGTCACCAATTGAAAGCGGTCTGAAGCTGTCTCAGTGTCCGAACTCAATGTAGATATTCTGGAATATGTCGCGTCTGAACATGTTGTGTGAAAAGCTTGTATTTAGGGGAATATAAGTGTGTTTGATTTGATTGATTATGATATTTAATTAATATTTTATTGATTGGTCGTGAGTGCTTATGTTCAGGTGGAATATAAGAATGCTTGCTTGGTTGTTTGCTATTAATAAATGTGTATTGATGGTACTAAATATAAATGTTATGCAACCTTTATGCTTTACGATTGATGTAATGGTATGTAGCGTATTATGTAAGCTTACCCTTGCATTGTTTGTTTTTTTTGTCTGATTGTGATGATCGTGCTTTGCACGGGAGCAGATAATAGTGATGATGCAAAAAGATAGGATGCTTTGAAATGAAGTATGTTGAATTGTAGCTGGAAGTTTCAAAGGATGTTATTCTATTGTTCAATATGTATATAAGAGGATTAGATAGAAATAATGTTATTTGAATTTATAGGCATTGTTGTGAAGTTATGTGATTATTATATTAGTATAGAAGTTGTGTGAATATGGTGTAAAAAGATAGATGAATTACGATATGCATGCATAAGAATGTAGAATTATATGTCAGCATGTTGGTTGGTTTTGGCAGTAGAGGTTCTGCTATAGCCTAGGTTTTGCTATCTGCAGGGTCTAGCTGGGCGATAATTGTCGCTAGGTGAGCTACCCTGGGCCTCGCCAGGAAACGAGGTTCACTGGCGAGCAGAAACTGTGTGTACTCTGTTATATTTTAATTTGAACTTTGAAAGTGTTATAATGTATGCTTTAATATTGAGTATAATATAATGAAAATTTTGTATCTTGGTATTTGGATTATAAATAATAGTAATTTAAATAATTTTTAAGAGAATTTATAGTGTAAATAATAATAAAGAAATTTGGGATGTTACATGATTCATTGGTTGTGAATGTTTTATGTTTAGGTGGAGAATAAGTATTACTTATTGGTTGTGAGTGCTTATGTTCATGTGGAGCATAAACGTGAGTCATTGGTTTTTTATTATCAGTGAATGCATGTTGATGGTACTAAATATAAATGTTGTGTAACTTTCGCGCTTTATGACTAACTGATGTAATGGTATATTGCGTATCATGTAACCTTACCCTAACAATGTTTGTTTTTTTTCTATGACTGCGATGATCGTACTTTGCACAGAAGTAGATAGTAATAATGATGTAGAGAGACAATATGTTTTGGAGTGAAGTATGTTAGACTATGGCTAGAAGTCTAAGAGGATGTTATTTTATGGTTGAATATGTATATATGAGAGTTGTCTAAAAATACTGTTATTTTAATTTAAATACATTGTTGTTAAGTTTATGTGATCATTATGTTTTATATGGAAGTTGTGTGAACATGGTGTAAAGAGGAAGATGAATTATGATATGCATGCTATAAGAATGTAGAGTTATATGTAAGCAAGTTGGTTGGTTTTGGGCGTAGTGGTTTTGCTATTTGCAGGGTCTTGTTTGGTGACCTGTTGTTGGACAAGCTATCCTGGGTCTCGCCAGGCAACGAGGTTCGTTGGGCGAGCTGAGATTGTATATACTATGTTATATTTTATTTTGAACTTTGAAAGTGTTGTAATGTATGCTTTAATATTGAGTATAATGAAATGAAAATTTTATATCTCAGTATTTTAGAATATAGATAATAGTAATTTAAATAATTATTAAGAGATTTATAGTGTAAATAGTATATATAAATTTGGGATGTTACAATAACACCATCACTTTCCTTTGTAACCATTCTTTCCTCCCTATAATAACACCCCCTTTCACATGCTAAACCATCTCTCCCTCCCCATGCCAGCCTTTAAATCTTTCTAAATTGGTCACTCCAAACATGCCCATAGAGGTATTTGGATTATCCATTATGGAGAGCTATCCAAGGGTATGTTATCCTTCAATGTATTATGAGGGTGAAAATAAAAATCTATGGAGTGTAGGTAGAAAAAGTCAGAAAGTTACTAGCAACCCCAAAATTTTCTCTGGGCCTTTTGCAAGCCCCAAATCAAATGGTCAAGATTTTATTGTTATTTTCATCCTTCTATTTATATTAATCGATTCTCTTACACTTTGTTTTTATACTAAGACAGTATTAAGTAAATCATAATTTTGTCCCTAAAATATAGAAATATTAACACTTAGATCTATGAATAAGTTTTTTAGACAAATTGGTCTCCTAATAACTATATTGTTATAAAATTGGTTCTTAAAGTACTTTAGATAACGTTTTTAAAGTATTTCCATACCTGTTAATAACCTCTAATATATCTTAGGAACTGCTTTGGGAGTTTACTCTAAAACTATTCTAATAATTACTATTTTAAATATTGTCTAATGAATTCGATAATTATCTTTTTTTATCAAAACCCCTACAATTTAAAACCTTTAATAAGACACAAATTGAACTAGCATTATTTGGAGGGTATGATTTAGAGACAACACATCAACCTTTTTTGTTGAACGATGTGAATACAACCAATGTTACACCTGTTGGACAAGTGGCCTCAGTTTACTTAAGAGAGGGGTGAATTAAGTAGATCAAAATTTAAACTTAGTTTTCTTTCTCTTTGATTTTATAATAGAATATTTGAAAATGAAAGTGAAGTGTTCAAATATGCAAACAGAATAAATAAATAGGAGTATAGGGAAGAGAAGTATGCAAACTTTTTTTATACTGGTTCAGCTAATCCACTTGCCTACGTCCAGTCCTCAAGTAACCCAATTTGAGCTTTTACTATCTTTGTAAATCACTTTACAAAGGAATGAATCCTCAATCACCTTGGGATCCCTCTCCCTGTGTTTGAGATTCCTTTTCCCACTCAAGAAGTGATGTGATCTTTGATGATCACGTGCCCAAAGGATCCTTTCTAAGGTCACTTGGAAGGGAAATGGATTTATGGAGAGGAAAGGAATGGGGTGAGGCGCCACAAATACTAGGTTTGATAAGCCAAAGGGAAGAGGCCACAAGGGAGGGGTCCCTTTATAACTCTTAGAAGCTCTCACAAAGGAGAAAGGGGGACACTCAAAGGTAAGAACCTCAACCAATATGGTCTCTAGGATTAAATTCAAGTGTAAAAAATACAAGTGAGGGAGGAGCTCCTATTTATAGTGGTAGCTAACCTCTTGAACAAGATAACCTAAAAAAGAAGGGTTAGGATTAAAAGGAGAGATCTAAGGGAGGAGAATTGAGAAAAAATTCCCTCCTTAGATCATCAAGCTTGGTGCCCAAGTTTCTCAAACCAAGGGTCAAGATTCCTTCTTATTAGCTTAGGGGGTTTATGTAGAAAAGAGAGGTGTAGATATCAAGGCTACCCCTTATTTCCTTCATAAAGACCCAAAAAGCTAAATCCACCCTCTAAATTCCTAAGACACCTCCTAAAAATAAAAAATGGACTAAATACATGTCCCAAATTAAATTCTTAATGCTCCTCAAAATTAAAATAAAGTAAAATTACATTTTATTAACTAAAGTCTCTAGCGTAATATCTTCACTCTCCATAGGAGGTGAAGTCTTCCTTTGTCTGCAAGGGCTAGGTCTTCTTCAATCCTTCTAGCCATGGCCCTAGTGATAGGTCCTTGGCTAGGCATGGTCACATCATCTCCTCACCCTTGAAGAGGATTTGACCTTAAATCCATGGGGTCTTCGTCATTTTCAGCACCTACAAATGGAGACAAATCAGAAACATTAAAACTGGTGCTTACCCCATAATCCTCTGGCAGATCTAAAACATAGGCATTATTACCGATCCGCTCAAGGATTTGGAAAGGTCCATCTCCTCTAGGGCTAAGTTTGGACTTCCTTTGAGAAGGAAATCTATCCTTTCTCAAGTGAAGCCATACCCAGTCGCCCTTTTCAAAGATGACTTATTTCCTCCCCCTATTGGCGAAAGTAGCATCTCTCAAGGATTGGCGCTCTATGTTAACTTTAACCCTCTCATGTAATTTTTTTACAAAAATGGCTTTTGCCTCTCCTTCTTTATGCACAGCAACAGAAAGAGGAAGAGGTAAAAGATCTAGAGGAGTACGAGGATTAAAGCCATAGACCACCTCAAAAGGAGAATGCTTGGTGGTTCTATGAACCACCTGGTTATAAGCAAATTCAATGTGGGGAAGGTACTCATCCCAAGACTTATGGTTGCCTTTAAGGAGAGCCCTCAGCATAGTGGATAAAGATCTATTCACCACTTCTGTTTGCCCATCAGTTTGAGGGTGACAGGTAGTGGAAAAAAGAAGTTTAGTTCCCAGCTTAGCCCAAAGAGTTTTCCAAAAATGGCTAAGGAACTTCACATCCCTATCTGACACTATTGAAGAGGGTATACCATGCAATCGGACAACCTCTTTAAAGAAAAATCTTGTGATGTTGCTCGCATCATCCACTTTGTGGCAGGGAATAAAATGGGCCATTTTTGATAATCGGTCCACCACCACAAATATGGAGTCTGCACCTCGTTGGGTTCTTGGGAGCCCAAGGATGAAATCCATGTTAATATCCTCCCAAGGTGTAGAAGGAGCAGGTAAAGGTGTGTATAGTCCATGAGGCATTGCTTTAGACTTTGCTTGCAAGCAAGCTATACATTTAGAGCAATGTCTATGGACATCTCTACACATATGGGGCCAAAAGAATTTCTCTTGTAAAAGCATGAGGGTTTTTTAAATCCCAAAATTCCCCATGAGCGCACCTTCATGACTCTCTTTTGTAAGTAAGTTCCTAATTGATCCTTGGGGTATACAAAGCTTACTCCCTTTGTAAAGATACCCCTCACTGATGAAGTACCCATCATGGGCCTTTAATGCAAATGCAGATGCAGAGGTAGCAAATATGGGGCCGAAATCGTTATCAGACGGATACATAGCCCGAATGTCATCAAATCCCAAGATTTTTGCACTCAAGGATGAATAAAGGGCATGACGCCTAGAAAGAGCATCAGCCACCACATTTTGTTTTCCTTTCTTGTACTTGATGACATAAGGGAAGGATTCAAGATATTCCACCCACGTTGCATGCCTTTTGTTCAATTTACCTTGACCCCTCAAATATTTTAGTGACTCATCGTCACTATGAATGACAAACTCCTTGGGAGCAAGGTAATGCTCCCAAGTTTGAAGGGCCCTAATTAGAGCATAAAACTCCTTATCATAGGTGGGGTAGTTGAGGGGGGCACCATTGAGTTTTTCACTGAAATACGCAATGGGTCCCCTCCTTGCAACAAGACAGCCCCCACACCTACACCAGAGGCATCACATTCAAGTTCAAATATTTTAGAAAAGTCAGGTAATGCCAAGAATGTTGCATGGGTCAGTTTATGCTTAATTAGCTGGAAGGCTTTCTCTTGTTTCTCACCCCAAAGGAAAGGAACTTCCTTTTTCACCAAATCATTTATTGGTGCGAAGAGCGTGGAGAAATTAGGCACAAAGCACCTATAAAATCCAGCGAGACCATGAAAGCTTTTGATCTCTGTCACATTCTTTGGGGTGGGCCATTCTTGACTAGCTTTTATCTTTTCGGGGTCAACATGAACCCTTTTTGTGCTAACTACAAAACCTAGGAAAACTACACTATCTACACAAAAAATGCATTTTTCTAAGTTGCCAAAAAGATGATTACTCCTAAGAAGAGAAAAAACATGCCTTAGATGTCCTAAATGATCATCTAGGTTCCTAGAGTAAACTAAAATGTCATCAAAGTAAACTACACAAAATTTACCAAGGCAATCCCTTAGTACATGATTCATTAAGCGCATGAATGTGCTTGGGGCATTAGTTAGCCCAAAAGGCATAACCAACCACTCATAAAGACCAAATTTAGTCTTAAAAGCAGTTTTTCACTCATCACCCTCTTTGATCCTTATTTGGTGGTAACCACTTCTAAGATCTATTTTTGAAAATATTTTTGCCCCATGCAATTCATCCAACATGTCATCAAGACGGGGGATTGGGTGCCTATATTTGATGGTGATGTTGTTGATTGCACGACAATCAACACACATCCTCCATTGGCCATTCTTCTTGGGCACCAACAAGACTGGCACAGCACAAGGGCTTAGGCTCTTTTGAACCTAACCCTTCTCCAATAGCTCATTCACTTGAGACTCAATCTCTTGGGTCTCCATGGGGTTGGTCCTATAGGCAGGTTTATTAGGTAGACTTGCGCCAGGCACCAAATCAATTTGATGTTCTATACCCCTAATGGGAGGAAGTCCTTTCGGAACCTCATTAGGGAATATGTCATCAAATTCTTTTAAAATATCTTGAACCCCTTGAGGAAGGTGCTCATGTGCATGGGCTGTGGCAGTGCTCTCAGCAGAAGAATGCAAAATGGAAGAAGGATTTGATGCTTCTTTGCAAAAGAGGAGATAAAAGGGCTTGTTAGTCAAAGGAGCTTCTTTTAAATCACGTTTAGTAGCAAATAGGCTCCTTTTACTAATATTCCCTTTCGAAGGGGCATCACCTTCCGACTCTCTCTCTTTACCCTTTTCAAGCTTTAAGGGTAAAACTTGTTGTGCTTTTTTTTGTTTTTGTTTTTCCTCAACTCGTTTCTTTTTCATCGCAAATTGATCCTCAGCCACTTGAGAAGGTGACAAAGGATACAATTTGAAGCGCTTTTCATTATGGGTGAGAATTATTTGGTTGGAGTGGCCATGGTGAATAGCTTTTTTGTCAAATTGCCATGGTCTCCCCAACAGGATATGACCAGCCTCCATAGAAACTATGTCACAAAGAATCTCATCATTATAAGATCCTATGGAAATTGGAACCATAACTTGTTCATTGACTACCATCTCCCCTTGCTCATTGAGCCATTGCAATTGTAAGGTTTGGGATGGGGCATGGTAGTCAAGGCTAGTTTTTCAACCAACCTAGAGCTACAACAGTTACAACAGGAGCCACTATCAATAAAGAGAGAACATACTTTGTCATTTACTTTACATCTTGTATGGAAGATGTTCTCTCTTTGTGACTGGCCAAGCTCTAGAGGTTGGCTTCCAAGAAGCCTTTGAACCATAAGGAGGTCCCCCTCATAAGGAAAAGCTTCCTCACACTCTTGTTCAAAAGTATGTCCCCCTTCTTCCTCACTCTCACTAGAGGAGGAAGATAAGCTATTCTCACTACAAATGTCTTGTCCCCTCATGATCATGGTTTTCTTGTTAGGGCAATGAGAGGCAATGTGGCCTCTCCCAAGACATTTGAAGCATTTGATACTACTTTGCCTTTCAGTAGGCTTAGTAGTAGGGGGTTTTCTCTCTACATGAGGTGCTTTTGTATCTTGAAAATGGTTGGGTTCCTCTTTGGGAAAACCCTTGAAAGAGTTTCCCTTAAGTTGGTCTCTCTTTGAGTAAGAGGGAGAATCTTTTTTAAAACTTTTTCTCTTGAGTTGATTCTCAGCTCTTACACAAAGTTCTACCAACTCATCAAAGTTTGAGTATGAAAGAAGCTCTACCTTATCTCTAATGTCAGAGCTTAATCCACACAAAAACCTAGCAAGGGTTGCATTGGGTTCCTCAATGATATGGGCCCTTAGTATGAGAAGCTCCATCTTTTGTCTATACTCCTCAATACTTAGGTTATGTTGCCTAAGTCTTTGGAGCCTATCCAAAAGATCTCTCTCATAATATGAAGGGATGTGCCTTCTTCGCAAACAAGTTTTTAAATCATTCCAGTAGCGAATGTCAGGCATTTGTTTACGGGCCCTATCCTTGACTAACCCATCCCACCAATGCAAAGCAGAACCTTGAAAACTAAGGGAGGCCAAAGGTACTTTCCTTTCTTCCCTAATTTCATAGCATCGAAAGAGTTTTTCCACTTTGACTTCCCAATCTAGGTAAGTCTCAACATCTTCCCTACCATGAAAATGGGGTAGGTCTACCTTTGGTTCCCTAGCATGATTTATGTTCTCTTGAGGAGAATGATGATTGTATGATGAATGAGAGTGATGCTTATGTTGATTTCTATAGTATTCTTCTTCACTAGAGCTAAAATTCCTAGATGGGGATCTTATGAGAATTCCTTTATTTTTTCTATCACTTTCCCTCCCATCTCTCCTGTTACTCTCTTCTCCTCTCCTTCTCTCTTCTTCCTATTTTTCTCTTTTTCTTTCTAGTTCTTTCCTTCTTCTCCTTTCTTCATCCTATCTTCTCTCTCTTTGCCTTCTCTCTTCTCGCTCTTTTTTCTCTTTTCTCATTTCCAACATCTCTTTTTTTAACTCTTCCTTCTCTTTTTGTTTTTCCTTTTCTTTTATTTCTTTTTTTCTTCTCTCCTTTCTTGTTCTTTAGCCATCCATTCCCTAAATTCTAAGTTAAGGTTTTCAAGAGTGTCTACCTTAGAAGGTTTTCTTTGGTTGACACTCTTACTTGATGAACAACTATGTGCACTAGAATGTGTGTGGGAAGTCATGGTGCTTGGATGCTAAAAACTAAAAGGTAGGCCAAAAACTTTTTTTTTTCAAGCAATACTCCTCTCTTTTTTTTTTCTCACCTAAGGTGGCTTGATGAGTCTTTGGAACTCTTAGCCTCTACACGTTTTTTCAAAATAACATAAAATAAAATAAAAGTGCAAGAATGTAAAAGAGAAAGGGCTCTAATCGTGCTCCTAAGGTGTTGAAGGAAGTGTATCACTTCTCCCTTCTTCACCTAATTAACGAGGAACTACGCTAAAATTAACCAAAATTATTACAAACCAAGGGAGGGCCTTAAGGGCACTCAAACTCCCAATCTAAAATTAAGTATACACAATACAAAGAATAAAAAAAAATAAAACAAAGTCTTCACTCCAAGCTTTTTTTGGTGTTTGTCTCCTTTTGATTAAGCCCCTTTGAGTTGCATCAACTCACCCCAAGAATGCTACCCTTGTTTCCTCTTGTTTGGACTTGCCAAAATTTTATATATGGAACCTTTGCCAACCTTTCCTTACCAAGGTCGAATACAACACAAGACAACAAACAAAGCTGAATAACAAAACAAGGTTCATAAATCCAAGTGGATAGATTAAATAATGACAAACTCAAAGAAGTAAAGAAGACAAGCAAGAAAACATAAGGCTCATAAAGGAAGGTAGCACACAAAAAACTTTCCTAGATTAGCTCTAAGAGTAGAGATGAAAAAAGACTCAAACAAAAAAAATGAAACCAATAGTTGCACACTTAATAAAATTTAAGTGACCAAAAACTAAAAAGGTTACTCAAGTAATTTTTTTTTTGAATCACAATTGGTTCCTCATATAAAATGTTTCTACTATTAGGTACACAACTTCAAATTTGTCTTTCTTTTGAGTTCTTTATCTTCTTCTTTTTTTTTAACTTTAACTTTTTCTTTTTTTTTTTTAACTTTTTCTAATCATTTTGCTGCACCTAATAGCTTGTTGAATTGAAATTTTAATGAGGATTCTTGAAATAATAACACTTGAGTGAATAAGCACAAAGTAAGGTCACACAATTTTCAAGCAATGCATGCAACTAAAGGCAAAACAACTTAGTAGTTCCAAATACCACTGAACTAATGGTGCTTAAGGAATGATTTCGGGCTGATTTTGAAGTAAATTGATTGCTCAAATTACTAACACAATTCACCCAAGCTAAAATTCCATAAAGAGGCACCAATAGTGAAGGTAAACCAAATGGAAAGCTACTAATAATTCAACATAAAACAAGAAACATATAAAGATTGAATTGAGCAAATATTTAAGAACAACAAAGAGATTAATATGCTTGAACTAAAAGCATAAAAGACTTAAGAGACTCAACAAGAGGTTCACCTCTTAGGAGCTCAATTCAAACTGTTTTTGAAGGTTTTTTTTTAAAAAATTTAAGAGGCTAAAACCTATGGAATTTAAATGAGACAAAATAGGAAACTAACATGACTAGTATTTGACAAAACACAAGATTAAGAAAAAATAACACACCTAAAAATAGAGCAAAAATTTCAGCAAGAGACTTAAAACAAAAGGCACAACAAAGTGGCCAAAGTTGATCACCACAATGGTGTGGAAAAATCCTCAACCATGTGGGTTTAATGGTCACAACTTCTTAGGCACACTTTAACATAAAAAACCAAGGGAAAATTAAGCAACTTGAACACAAAAATAAGATGCAAAGAAAGGGACAAATAAAATCGCATCAAATTAAATGGAACATAGGCGCGTAGATAGAAAACAAAAGCGCATATAATAGCAAGAATAAAAAGCTATACTACTAGACAATAAAGGAAATAGAGATGACAAAAAATGAAGGAATTTAAAATAAAGAGATCAAAGAAATAAACAACAAAGCAAAAAAAAAAAATTGAGAAAGAACGTGACCTTTAGAAAGTGGCTCTGATACCACTTGATGTGATCTTTGATGATCACGTGCCCAAAGGATCCTTTCTAAGGTCACTTGGAAGGGAAATGGATTTATGGAGAGGAAAGGAATGGGGTGAGGCGCCACAAATACTAGGTTTGATAAGCCAAAGGGGAGAGGCCACAAGGGAGGGGTCCCTTGATAACTCTTAGAAGCTCTCACAAAGGAGAAAGGGGGACACTCAAAGGTAAGAACCTCAACCAATATGGTCTCTAGGATTAAATTCAAGTGTAAAAAATACAAGTGAGGGAGAAGCTCCTATTTATAGAGGTAGCTAACCTCTTGAACAAGATAACCTAAAAAAGAAGGGCTAGGATTAAAATGAGAGATCTAAGGGAGGAGAATTGAGAAACAATTCCCTCCTTAGATCATCAAACTTGGTGCCCAAGTTTCTCAAACCAAGGGCCAAGATTCCTTCTTATTAGCTTAGGGGGTTTATGTAGAAAAGAGGGGTGTAGATATCAAGGCTACCCCTTATTTCCTTCATAAAGACCCAAAAAGCTAAATCCACCCTCTAAATTCCTAAGACACCTCCTAAATATAAAAAATGGACTAAATACATGCCCCAAATTAAATTCTTAATGCTCCTCAAAATTAAAATAAAGGAAAATTACATTTTATTAACTAAAGTCTCTAGCCTAATATCTTCACTCTCCATAGGAGGTGAAGTCTTCCTTTGTCTGCAAGGGCTAGGTCTTCTTCAATCCTTCTAGCCATGGCCCTAGTGATAGGTCCTTGGCTAGGCATGGTCACATTCTCTCTTGAATAAAATCAGTGATCAAAAGAACAAGAAGAATCTCTCTTAACGAGCAAATGATACAACTTGAAAAACCTATAAAAATTCTTTTGGAATTTCCAAGTGTTCGGGCAAGAGTTTTTGTTCTGTAAAAGTTTGAAAGAATTCGTGTTTTAAAAAAGAAGAAAAGTCACTTATTGATAGTGTTAAAACCAAAGAGATGTGTTCTTTCATGAAAGGTTGTGACTTTTCAAACTTTTCATAACAGCTAATCGATTACATGACTTAAAATATTGTGCCTCTTCACGAAAGGTTGTGACTTTTCAATTTTTGTGATAACAGCTTTTCTAGTAATCGATTACATAAAAATGGTAATCGATTACATGATTTAAAATTTTGTGCCATTGTCACTTTTGATTTCAAAATTTCTAAAATCAAGATCTCTGGTAGTTGATTACATATCCTTGTAATTGATTACCAATTCATAATTTTGAACTGATAAAAAAAACATATCTTGCCAAACCAAGTTTATGCAAATTCATAGAGATTCTTTTATACAATAACTAAGTTAATTTATTTTTCTAGCTTAACATTACACTTGAATTTCTGTCAATGTTGTTTTGTTCTTTTTGTTTTCTTGTTTTTGTATCAACATTCTTTGTTACTTTTGGCATCATCAAACCTGTAACATCGTAGCATTTACAACACCTAATTAGAATATCCCAATGAAAAAATGTAAAGAAAAGTCGAAGTTTCATGACCTATGAGATCATCAATATCTTGCTCACCTGAAAATGGTGTTCAACCCAAACAAAATACAAAAACAAGCAGCAAGGGGTGAGAATATGTCTCACATATGTTAAGGCTTATATAGAGAGAATGAGCAGTTAACTAAAGCACAACAAATAAACATATAAATCTACTCCACACCCATGACAAGGATTAAACATCAATACACACAAATTCGTTCAGGCTAATGATACTCATCCAATGCAGGCTCATGTATGCTCTCTCAAGTACACATCTGAAACTGTCTTTTTCTACGCAAGTAACATGTAGGTACAACTATGCAATGCAAAACAACCCAATAAAATTGGTCTAAAGCACCTTACAATACTTCTTTGACCGTCATACTCATGCATCAAGTCATCAACAACATAAATCACCATATCAACATCTAATAATGTCATCACAATCCACTTCTAACCGCAGTTGGGATGATACCTTAATGAAATCCTTGTTGCACTCTCAAAGACCATTTCCACCTTTATGTCATAATTTAAGAAATAAATGACCGAAATACATAACCCAAAGGAAATTGCAAATATAATCAAATATTTACAAGAAACACCTAACTAGGATTATGGCCCAATGTGTTCACTTTAAGCAAGAGATAGTGTGCTCCATCCTAGCCATGGTCCTAGTGATGAAACCATTGACAAGTAAGATTGCATAATCTCCTCCCACTTGGAGAGGATTTGACCTCAAATCCAAGTCTTTATTCCTCTTTTTCCAATCTTGCAAGAAGACATTCAATAAAATTAGCAAGTGTGTGCAAGCAATGATTGAGGGAGTAAAAGGTATATAATGAGATAGCCTCTTATGATTGGGGTAGTGGAGATTGATGCAAAAATTTTGTATACTTAGAAGATTATCATTGTGCTCGTGCATCTACATAGTAGCTCCTCATCCTACTTCTAATGCATTAAGTGCTAGCTCAAGAGGATTCAAAATTGGAATTGGAACTAGACTTGGTGCATTCTAGCACACATCACGGAATTATGACTAAGCCTTATCTAGTCTTTCACCCCAAGAAAGAAGGATGGGTCTAGGGGTGGACGAATCTTGAATGGTCTTTTTAAAGTTGAACTTAGGATTGGTTATCAAAATTTTCAAAAGGTTATGATTCAATCTCAATTTCAACTTCAATGGCCTCATCTTCAAATAAAACTTGAGGTTGTGGTTCAATGTGCTTAAAGGGTTTTGACACAACCTCAACTTTTACTTGATCATTTTGGTGAGGATATGTTTCTATAATAAGATCCTCCTTTGAATCCAAGGGTGGATCTCCTTTAAGATCTTTCTCCCTAGCAATTTCCAATAAGTCTTGAACTTGAAATTCTTCTTTGATCTCAATGGATATTATTGAGATTTTTGAAGAAGATTGGATGTAACCTTTGATGAAGATCTTTTCAAGTCTTAGTATCTTAGTATCTTAGTAGTTTTGGTTTTTGTTTCTTTCAATTCGGTTTATGGTACCAAACACGTTTCAAAAGGTGTGATACTTGTATTGAATGTTTTAGTTAGGCATGAGTATGTGTTTGAGTTCTTGATTGTTATCATTGTCATAATTGAATTGAGATCATTAGGTTGTTTTCTTGTTTGGAAAGCAAAAGGTATCAAAATTACTAAGTGTTGATTTACCTCAATGATAATCAATTACGTAAGTTGGTAATATATTACCTTAACTAGAACAAGCAGAAAACTCATAAATTTGAGTTTTATCGAATGGTAATCAATTACCCTTTTTAAGTCATTGATTATCCTATGCAAAATCTCAAATCATTCAATTGTAGCTCTCTACAATAATTTATTACCTGATTCTATTAATTGATTATCCTAGAGAATGTCATTCTGGGCTATTTTGATTGAACTACCTGGAAATTAAATGCCTACGAATGGTAATCAATTATCCTAGGTTTTTTAACTCACTTTTTAACCCTTTTGCAGTCAGTTTTCAATATGAACGAAAAAGGTCTTTAGGTTTTCGTGAGAGAAAATCTTTGAAAAACAAGCAAACCAAATTTTATGCATTGAATGTGATTAAAGATTCATTGATTAAAGGTGTAGGAATTCAAGAACATTGTTATGATTGTTTAGGTAATCTTCACCGAAGGTAATATCTTTCTAAACCCAATCTTTGTTATTAAATGTGTGGAATAATCTATTGATAGGTGTTCATTTGAGATTATTTTTGAATCTCATAACGAGGTGTCACGGTTTAACAAGCTCTTGTGGGGTACAACGGTATTGCCTCTTTTCTTGTATCTTGTTGAATCTTTCTTTGAATTGTGTATGTGTGGTGTGCTTGTATACAATTCTAGTGGAAACCAAGTTTGGCGGAAGGTTAAGTTCGAAAAATCGATATAGGTCATTGAGGACCGAACCAATACAAACAACATGTTAATCTCTTTTTCCTTACACTTTGTATTGGTTAATTTTGAGTTGATTTTACTACATTATTAAATAATTCTCAACTAGAAAATTGGAATCTTGAAATCATAATTGAGTTGTTTCTCATTAGCTATATGTTGAGGAATTTATCTTGAAATTAGTCTTGACATTGCATTAATCTTTAAAAGAGAGTTGATTCGTTGTGTTCTTCATTTTAATTGAAATTCTTTGAAAAGATTTTGAAGCCATCTTGAAGGGGTGATTTTTAGAAAACTCTGATAATGAGAAAATAGAAAATTGTTTTAGAATCTGTTCAATCCCCCTCTTCTAGATTCCCCTTTGGGATCAATAGGTAGTATCTCAAGTTCAACACTAGTGGAAATGTCAGAAGGTGCTTCAATGCAATGTTGAAGGTAGAGAGATTCTTCAAATAAGAGATTTCTATTTTAGTTTCACCTTTGTTGCAAAATGATTATCTAGTTGTACAACTTTCTTAGAAGGGGCACTTCCTTCCAACCGTTCAACCTTTCCCTCTTGTTTTTTATGATAAGTTGATCCTTTACCACTTGTGAAGGTGTAAGAGGATGCAACCAAATTGTTTTGTCCTTATGGGTGAGGAGTATCTCATTATTTTGGCCACCATGAATTGCTTGTCAACTTGCAATGGTCATCCTAACAAGATATGCCTTGCCTCTATTAGTAATACATCACAAGAAATTTCATCTTTATAATTCCCAACAGATAAAGGGACTCTTGTTGATTAACTACCATTTTCCCACTTTTATTTAACCATTGAAGCTTATAAGGCTTAGGATGGGGAATTAGTGTTAATGATAACTTTCCAACCAACCTCGAGCTACAATAGTTACAACAAGAGTCACTATCTACAATAAGAAAACATGTTTTTTCTAAAACTTTTCATCTTGTATGGTAGATGTTCTCTCTTTGAGATGGCCAATATCACAAGGTTGGCTTCCAAGAAGCCTTCTTACCATCAACAAGTCACCATCAACAGGATAAGTACTCTTAAAGTTGTTGAGATGTATAGACTTAAAGCTTTGAAGGATATGATTCAAGCTTTCTCAAGTCTTTTATCAGTTAGGTTTTGGTTTTGCTAATTCAATTCATTTTACAATACCAAACACATTTCAATAGGTTTAGTACTTGTATTGATTGTTTTATAGATTAGGCATGAATATGTGATTTTAGAGTTCTTATTGTTGATATTTTCAATTGCATTTTGAATTTATTTTACTGTTTTCAAGTTTGGAAAGCTATGATATCAAAATTGTTAAATAATTATTTATGTGACATCCTTTTACCCTAAACACTTTATTCTTTAATTACAAAATAATATAGAAATTTTTTCATTTAAATACTAGACTTGACATTTAAGTAAAAGGATTCACATCACTCAATATACACTTATTTTCCAATTCAATGATATAACAAACACATACATATAAGTAAACATGTTAGGCTTTACAAATTGTCTTTACAAGATTCTCAATTAATAAAATCCATAATAAAACTTTAAATTATTCGTATACATGTTAAAAAACTATTAATTAATCCTCACCATCAACGATATCATTAAGATCTTACTCACCTGAAAGTGGCGTTCAACCCAAATAAAATGCAACGAAAAGTAGCAAATGGGTGAGAATATGTCTCACACATGTTAATACACATATAAAAAGCATGAGTAGCGAACTAAAGTACAACAAATAAACATATAAACTTATTCCACATCCATAACAAAGATTATACATCCACACACATAAATTTGTTCATGCTAATGATGCCCATGCATGTTCTTTCAGGTACACACTCGAAGCGATCCTTTTCTACACTAGTAACACGTAGGTACAACCATCTCACTGTAGGTCCACCCGAAGTGAATCCTCTTCTATGCTAGTAATACATAGGTAACAACTATATAAATCAAAACAAATAAAGAAGATCTAGTCTAAAGCATCACAAATGGATGATCATTACAAAGATTCTCCAACTGTCACACTCATGCATGCTCTCTCAGGTATATGCCTGAAGTGGTCCTCTTCTACGCCAATAACACATAGGTACAACCATTTAACTATAGGTCCAGCCAAAGTGAATCATCTTCTATGCTAGTAACACGTAGGTAAACAATTGTGCAATGCAAACTAACCCAAGAAGACTTGTCTAGAGAACCACACAATGGACGATCCTTACAAAACTTCTTTGACTGCGATATTCATGTGTCATTTCATCCACAACATAAATCATAGTGCCAACATTTAATCATGTCATCACACTCCATCCTTAACCGCAACTAAGATGACACCTCATCAGGCATACCTTGACCATCATCATCAATATAAATCACAATATCAATATCTAATCGAGTCATCGCACATCACCCCTAATCGTAGTTGGGATGAAACATCATCAAGCACACTTAAACTATTATCAATCATCAACGTATTATATGCTCAATTGTAATCAACATCAATATTTCACACCACAACAATCAACACCATTACAAGTCGCATTATCTTTTCTTATCTTACTCTTTTATTAGATTGTGTAGTCTAATATACATATCTATAATTGTACTAATGATATGAGGGTTGTATAAAATTTCTTAGAAAGACAATACAATTACCTAAATCTTTTATGTTGATGTCAAAAGTTAGTTTTATCATGTACTATTTTTAAAAATTACAAATCCACAACAATTAATCCCAAATTTGACAGCTTGACCTTTACTCACTATTTTATTCATAAATTGAGTTATATACATCATTTTTAAGTGATTATAACTCTATTGGAAAGATAACATCAAGGGCTATAACTTTAATAGAGAGCATGAAGCCTAATAAGATCATCTAGATCACCTCGTAGGATCACAACAAACAGATTTTGTTTTGTGCACTAGATGTGAGACTCAACTTCAAACCCACATAACTCAGTCTATTCTTAACATCTTTACATGATTCTTTGAGTCTAAACTATAGCCCCAAATCTAGACTTTCTAAAACAATAAACATAACTTGATTTGGTTAATCACATAAAAGATATGATAGAAACAAACACTGAGATATGTTCATATAAAAAATTTCAAATAGCAAACATTCAACTTATATAAGATTCTCAAGATATAATTCTAACCTCAAAACATCAACCATTCTATTTCTCTATCCTTTTTGTTTATTATCATTATACCCCCATAATTACATTGATAATCATCAACTTTGCCATTATCCCCTTAATGGAAGAAAACATCCAACACCTAACATCTAATTCTTTACATGTAGAGAAAATAGTTCAGTTAATAGAGCAATCTCTTAATCATCACATTAATTGATCATATAATTAAAGTTATATATCAAGTAATTAATAACATTTATAGAAAGAAACAAACAAGTCAATCACATCAAATGCATAAACTTAATCCTTAGGGAGGCTTAGGGTTTGCTTCCATTACCTTATTTATTATATATGCCTATGTATAAGCTAATATTACTCCCCTTACAATACATTATATCAATACAATTAACACTCCAACAATATATTAATAGTCTAATGGATTAATACACACTCATTACTGTTGTTATCTTTTAGAGTATAAAAATGAAAAACCTCAATGCCAACATAATCTGATAGTTCACTTGATCCCAACAATCCAACAAAGATAACTAACAGAGACATTATATTATACCAATGGTGGAGAGGTCCTAACACTTTAGAGTGATCATATCAAATAAAAGTAAGGGAAACAATTAACAAAGGTTTTATAGGTTTCACATAAATTCCAATTTAGTAAAACATTTCATTATTTAAATACAAAACTCCAATTAAAATAGAATATATTTACCACAATCATGTACAAAACATGTTATCAACACTCGTTTTAGGTGTTCATAACCCTTGAATCACATATATAAAACTTATGGAAGCTTAGAGGTTGCTTCACTACCCAATTTATGTATACATATCACATGAGAGATAATTTTCCACCCATTTTACCTCGAAATAATGATCTTGGATGTAAATGATATGTCTTCAAGTTCTTCAATGTTGTGTTCCTCAATCTTCCTTGATGAGGTTCTCTCTGTAGCTTTCTTTCTAACCTCCAGAGTCTGAAACATGAAACTGAAGCGCAATAACCTAACCTCTCTGATTACTAGGTTAATAGTTGAATTGAGTTTTTATCACACTAGACTCAAACATAACATTTAGACTATTTTACTATTTATACCCATATTTATTATATTTATTTATTTTATAAAATCAATTCTTAATTTATTCTAATAAATATAAATATTAAATTAATTTAAGCTTATTAATATAAATTACACTTTTTATTAATATTTAATTTTTCTTATAAAAAGGGATGTTACAATTGCATTTTGAATTTATTTGACTGTTTTCAAGTTTGGAAAGTTATAGTATCAAGATTGTTAAGTAATGATTTATCTTGAATTATTCATTACGTAAGTTACATTACCTATTACCTAGTTGACTTAAATAAAAAAGCAAGTGAATTCAAATCAGGATTGTGTGATTTAACTAATTGATTATATGCAAAGCCTGGGGAACATTCAATTTGCATGCTTTCTGGTTTAATCGATTACCTGTAGAGGTAATAAATTACTACAGAGAATTGCATCTATTTTAGGTTATTTTAAATGTAATCAATTACCTGGTAATACATACCCTGCAATAAAAGTATCTCTTGCATAGTATTCAAAGAACAATATGATTTCGCATAACACAATTCCATTTCAAATTAGAATTCAGAAATAAACAAGAGAAGGAGCAAATTATATATGAAAACAAATTAAAGAAATAGAGAAGCTTATACAAATTGCAATTGATTAAACTTTTATTAATTAGCACTGGGCAACTGAATTACGCAAGAAATATGAAATTATGAGTCCTATATATAGTATATATTTAAGAACGACATTCAACAATGGAACCAAGGGGAATAAATGGGAACTGAGAATTCCATGCGTAAAGAAACTCAACAGTTTCAGAGGGAGAAATGGCTTTGGAGGGTCTAACAAGACAAAAACCAGTAACATAAGGAGCGGTCAATATTGATGAATCCACAACTTCTTTTGTTTGAAATCCTTTACAAGATATCTGCACATGATACTGAAGACAACTACACTTGTTGGTGATGCTCACTTTCCATTCTGGTGCTCCATCTACATATTTTCCTGTTTTTGCTTGCACGATGCTAATGTCCGAAGTCTTGCAACCAATCGCATCAGCTGCAATATACGCCACAAGTGAATTAAACATCAACAAAACAACCTAAATGTTACATATAATGTAGAATAAATTACACTGGTATCTTCTTATATGTCAATGTAATTTAAGAAAATCTCTGTAGAATTATTATTACCTTCGAAGAATAGTCCCATGAAGAGAATGACGAGGAAAAGCGTGATAAAGTAGGCCATTAGAGATGTACTAGCCATTGTAGTGCTCTAATCTTTTTCTTATTTTCAGCAAAGAAAAGTATTCAGTCTCACTTAATTTATAGATTACAGACAGGATAACGAGTGAAATACTGTTTTTTGTCTGCGTATAAGTTCTTGAATTATTGACATTATCTAATCTTGGTTCCAGAAGAGGAAAAAAAATATTTAATTTGGTAAATAAAATTTAACTATTTCTTTATCACATTATAATAATGTTAACAATTCAAATTATTTTAATTTCAAATTTTTACATATTGTTCAAAAAAAATATTATTTTATTTTTAGAATTTGTTTAGATTTTAAATATATTATTTATAAAATAAAGATTTGTTTACTCGTTTAAGATTAGCATTTTAGGTGTATAAAAAAATTATGAGATAGGAAGAATTACTTAACTTGAAGAGGGATCATCACCTAAGTGAGAGAGAAAGTTATGAGGTAGAGGGAGGATTTGTAAATTTTTCAATAGTTTCAAAAACTTATTTAATATGGAGACCACCTAATATAATTAATGAGTAAAAAAAAATAATATAAAACTCTTTTCAGTATTTTAGTTTCTTACCATTAGAGTAAATTTGTGTTTGAGTTACTTAGTGCTTGTTTTTGTAACAGTTTTATAAAACTCTTTTCAGTATTTTAGTTTTTAAAAACTAAAAAAGCTTGTTTGGATAGTTTTTTTTAAAACAGTTTTTGAAAATAGTTCTGGTTTTTTAGTTTTTAAAAACTAAAAAATAGGAACAACTTAAAGTAGTTTTCCTTTTCAGTTTTCTATTTTTGTTTTGAAAACTCAAAATACAATCAGAATATGTTGTTATTTGCTTTTCATTAATGAAATTCTAATAAATATGAACAAGTTTTTCCATTTTTACATCTTCAAAACAGTTTTCAAATAAACTTGTCAAACAAGTTTTTTTTTCTTTTCTTCCCGAAAATAGTTTTTGAAAACTATTCTTGAAAACTCTTTTCAAAAACTAAAAAGAAAAACCAAACCAACCAAGCCCTTAATGTTGATGTGATACTATGGAAACCTCCAAATACAATTTTCAACGCATGAAGCAATCCAAATAGGTTGCTTCCATTGGAGATGTTCTAAATTTATTTATGGTGGTGTCATACAAGAGAAGAGATATTGAGGGGAGATGAGAGAGAAATAGTAAATTTGATGATGATAAATTAAAGAAGAGAGAGAATGAGATGATAAAGTTTAGAAGTTTAATGATGATAATAAATGATAAAAGAGAAAATAAATGGATGAGAGAGAGAAAGATTGATTATTCAAATATTCATAGATTAAATGTAGATGAATAAAAAAGGTAATAGATTTTTTTGTTCAAGACTTTTAGTGAAGGGTGCTAATATACTTTAACTAAAAAATAGAAATGGATTATAAAATTTCAACCATAATAATAAATTTAAATTTATAATAAAAAATATAAAATATTAAAAGTTTTAGCTATTAAATTTTGACTACATGTTCTTACCGTCATAAAGTGATTGCATGAAATTTGTATCCCTAAAAAACATGTTAGAGTATGTTAGCAACCCTCATAATTAGGGGTGATATACAAACTCAAGTTCGTGGACCGGTTCGTAGACCTCCAAGCCCATGCATGTTTTTGACCTTTTTTTTAAAGATTTATAACTATAGAAGAAATTTAAGCCTGATTTGCGAAACCCGTGACCTTCGTGGGCTAAATCCATAGGTTCGCAAGTTTGCCCTATAACCCGTTTAAAGAGACAAAATTGTCATTTAGACTATTAGTTTGTGTTAACATTGTGACTTTTTTGTTGTAAATTGTGATATTTTACACTTTTAATATTGAAAATATTGAATGTTTTAGATTATTATAAATAATGATTTAATTTTTAGTATGATATATTATAATTTATTTAGTTTACGAAATATTAGACATTTTTTAAATTATTTTAAAAAAATATGTGTGTATGTCATTTGATTAGAAATATAATCGTTTATGATCTTTAACAATAATAGTAAAAGGGTTCTTCTCACCTATGCAAATGGTGCAATAGTATTAGAGCTCTTAAATGCATCTTTTAATCAATCAATATCTAAGAAAATACAAATATTTAAGTGATATTTTTTATTACAATTAAAACAAATATTAATTTGGTGTATTTTTTTGGTTTTTTCTTTTATATACAAAAAAGAAAAAAATTATCTAAATGACTCACATACAACATTATTTACCTAAAAAACCTTTTTTACTATTCATTGTGATTTTTTTATGTTAAAAGTCGATAAGAAATTGATTGCTTAACAACCAATTTTTTATAGAACTTTTTTTTTCCAGACTTACTTTTTTAGTCTATTTTTTAAATTTTTATAAATTTATTTTTTATTTATGTATATTTTTTTAAATCATGAATTTTAGAATTAAAATTTTTAAAAAAATTAATTAATTTATATTTTGTTTTATTTTATTATATGTTTTATTTTTACATTGTGTATCTTTTTTTTGTTATTTTAATTTTTTCAAATGCTTTGTAATTTATTTTTCAGTTTATATTTTTTAAGTTAAATTTCTTAAACACTTTTACCAAAATAATTTGGCATATTAGGTTTAAAAATCTTAATTTAAAAACTTTGAACTGAAAAATAAATCACAAAACATTTTAAAAAAATTAAAATAACAAAAAAGATACACGACATAAAAATAAAACACATAAAAAATGAAATAAAAATTAACTTAAAAAATTTTAAAATAATAATGTAGAAAAGCATACATACATAAAAGATAAATTAAAAAGAAATTAAAACAAATTGAAAAAAACAAGTTTGACAAACATTTAGTCATTTTTTTCAAATTTATTTTTTATTTACGAAAATTTTCTTAAATTAAAAATTTCAAAATTAAATTTTTATAATTTTAAATTTAATTTATATTTTATTTTATTTTATTATGTGTTTTATTTTTACATTGTGTATCATTTTTTGTTGTTTTAATGTTTTTAAATGCTTTATAATTTATTTTTTAGTTTATATTATTTAAGTTAAATTTTTTAAAATATTTTTATCAAAATAATTTAAAAATAATTTGAAATATTTGGTTTAAAAATTCAATTTAAAAACTTTTAACTGAAAAATAAATTAAAAATTATTTTAAAGAAATTAAAATATTCAAAATTATACGTTTCATAAAAATAAAACACATAAAAAACAAAGGGGAATACAAATTAACTTGAAAAATTTTTAAAACCATTTTATTTTGAAAGTAAAATTTTCATGCATGTTAACTTTAAAAAAAAAGCATAATTTTAAAAATTTTAAATAATGGAAAAGATACACAACATAAAAAAATAAAATACAAACTAAATTTAAAAAATTATAATTTTAAACTTTTTTAAAGTGAATTTGTATTTCATTTTTTTATGTGTGTTATTTTTATGTTTTGTATCTTTTTCATTATTTTAATTTTTTTTAAATTCGTTGTAATTTATTTTTTAGTTGGAAGTTTTTAAATTAATATTTGAAACCTAATATTTTAAATTATTTTTGTAAAAAGAATTTAAAAAATTTAAATTAAAAATATAAATTTAAAAATAGATTACAAAGCATTAAAAAAATTAAAACAATGAAAAAGATACGCAACATAATAAAATAAAATATAAATTAACTAAAAAAATTAATTTTAAATTCAGGATTTTAAACAATATACTTAAATAAAAAGTAAATTTAAAAAATTTTCATCCAATTTCTTGTAGTTTTTACATAAAAAAAAATCACTTTGAGAAATTGGTTTCTCATAAACCAATTTCTCAACATGAATAGTAAAACAAATTATTTAAGTAAATACTGTAAGAGGTGAGTCATTTGTGTAATTTTTTTTTATTTTTATTTATAAAATAAAAAGGTCATATTCTTCCATGATGACATTTAACTATAACAAAAAAATAGGAAAAAACGTTAACAACAAACTCTTTAACACATTGTACATGATTGATTGAAATATATGGAAAATAACAAATTATGTAGGCACCACTTGTCATTAAATAAATGTTCTAACGTTGAAGTTTTCAATAAATTTTAACCAATAATAGGGAGTGTATTATAAGGAGTGTATTAAATAGTGTGTTGTTAATGCTCCTAAAAAAATAGTAAGAAACTAAAAATAGATGGTGAATGCTATAATTAAATGTGACAATGGAAGAGTACGTCAAATTAAAATCAGCCTTAATTGAGATGAAAACATCACTCAAATATTTGCATTTTTTCAACATGTTGGTTGATTAAAAAATATTTAAGAGCTCTGATCCTATGCATGGGTGCATAGGTTAGCCAAACTCATAGTAAAAATAGAGTTTATAAATTAAGGAAGAAAGAGAATTAGTGGAGATGATAATATAAATTTATTGATCCAGGAGAGGTAATGAGTGGGATACAAGAGAGTGAAATGAAAAATTTATGATAATAATAAATGAGTTGAATTGGTATAAACTAACATTTTTACAAATCACATTCAATGATGACTTTTTATTTATGTGAATTTTAAAATAATAATGAGTAAAATCAAACCAATTTAGTATGAATGAAGAGTTATGATTGAAAGTTAGTGTTACTCAAACTCATAGTAAATTAAGGAAGAAAGAGAATTAATTGAGATGATAGAGTTTAGAAGTTTATTGATGATATAATAAATGAGAGGAAAAAATGTAAATGGGTGAGAGAAAAGTTAATTACTTAAATATCTCTAATAAGTTAAATATAGATAAACATAGAAACTGGTTGATTTTTTCTAAAGTTATTTACTTAAACTCCTCTTATTGATTTTTTGTCCAAACACGTGCAATGGGTTCTCTTGTAAGACTGATTGATTTTTAAATAAAATTGAAAACACATGTTATCAAGTGATTTAATTTTATTATATTAATTAGAGTAAGAATAAATCCAAGTTTATTAAAATATTAAAAATAATTTATAATCATTATTATTATTTTGAATTTTTAAGATGATTAATTTTGTCATTTAATTTTAGAAAATGGATTGCGTATTGTTAGTGTAAAAAATCTCACATTAACATTCAATTACAATCTTTTATTTATATTAAGTTTTTTAACTTTACCAATTAATACGTTAAAAGTCATATAAATGAAAAAGTTGTAGTTGAACATCACTATAAAACTTGTTAAATTCTAATTAAATTTGAGAAGTGTATACTAATTAAATTCTTAATTTTATTTAAAAATAATTAATATTTAACTTCTTAAATGAATTTGAAAGTTATATTTTAAATATTTTTCGAGATGTTAAATAATTTTATTAAACTCATATTTTTAAAGCAACACAAATATTATTTTAAGAAATAAATATAATTACCTGCTATTAATGTTTATTAGAGTTTAATTAGTACTGTAACATTTTTTATACTAACATTCAATCACAATCCTTAATTTATGGTAAATTTGTTTTTACTAATTAATATTTTAAAAGTCATATAAATGAAAATATGTGATTTAATGTCAGTGTAATATTTTTTATTCTGTTAGTACATACTAATTAAACTTTACTTATTATGCTAAACATTTAAATAAAATATGTTATATAAATATATATTAACACAAGTTTAAAAATTATTTAATGTAAGCCTAAAATTAATTGTAAAAATAATGTTTATCATTTAACAAGATAATGTTTAATTACATTAAGAAGCACCTACAATTTTATTTAAAAATGATTTTAAATTATGTTAAATTTTATTTGAAAAGTTTCTTTCTCATTTATAAATTTAAGATGATTATGATAAATGAAAGAAGATAGAGAATAAGTGGAGAGGAGAGAGATTTAGTATTTGTTTGACAACAGTTTTATAAGACTGTTTTCAGTATTTTAGTTTTTAAAAACTAAAAAACTTGTTTGAATAGTGTTTTCTGAAAACAGTTTTTAGAAACAGTTCTGGTTTTTCAGTTTTTAAAAACTAAAAAACAGGAACAGCTGAAAGTAGTTTTGTTTTTCAGTTTTCTATTTTTGTTTTGAAGACTCAAAATACACTAAGAACATGTTGTTTTTTGCTTTTCATTAATGAAATTCTAACAAATATGAACAAGTTTTTTCCATTTTTACATCTTCAAAACAGTTTTCAAATAAAACTTGCCAAACAAGTTTTTTTTTTCTTTTCTTCTCGAAAATAGTTTTTGAAAACTCTTTTCAAAAACTAAAAACCAAAACCAAACCAATCAAGCCCTTAGAAATTTAATTATAGTAATAAATTAGAGGAAAGAGAGTTAGTGGAAATGAGAGAAAAATATTAAGTTACTAAAACATTCTTGAATTAAATTAAGCTTCATAAGAGAGAGAATTTATTTTTCAGGTGCTAACATACTCTAAGTAAAAAAAATGGTGAGATTATGATAGCAATGAAAGAGAGAGTTGTGTGTTTAGAAATTTAATTATATTAATAAATTAGTGAAGAGGAGAATAATAGTAAATTACTAAAATATCTTTGAATTAAATTAAGTTTCATAGGAGCTCCTATTGGGTCTTTGGTCCAAAATTTTAGTGTAAGGTGTTCACATACTTTAACTAAAAAAAGTTGAGTGTATATTATCAATTCTCATCTTGCATACTAGATACCTATTTAAATTATTTGCACAAATATTTTAGTTTGAATGGATTTTATCTATGAATCTTTGGTGGGAGCAAATATATTGGTATCCTCGACAACAATATTAACATATTATGAAACAATTAAAAAATAGCCATAGATACATATACTTTCGAAACCAAAAGGAACTTTTATTTATTTATTATGAAAATAAAAATTGCAAGTCCTCAATCAAAGTAGGAGGTAAGGCCAATCCATTAAGAAGAAATAATTTTTTGTATTTTAGTTAATCAAAATATAGATCAATTTCATTAGAGTTCTATGGTACTATATTGCCATGCTAATCCATCTAAATGGGAATTGATGATTCCATGCATAATAAAAGTTAATGGTTTGTTTGGGGTTACCAACCTACTTTCTTTCTTTCTTTCTTCAGGGCTTTAAAATGTATCATCTCTCAGCTTCATTCTCTTTTTAAGTAGTTTCTTTGGGGTGGGTAGGAAAGCAAGAGAAAAATTAATTGGGTGTCTTGGAAAAAAGTGTGTAAGGCAAAAAAGGAGGGGTTCTGGGACTAAGAGACATGGGTAACTTTAATTTAACCTTACTGGGGAAATGAATGTGGCATTTGAAAGTGGATTGTGAGATTCTGTGGGTGACGGTTCTCAATCAAAGTATAGGTTTGTAGATAGGAAGTGGGAGGTAAGGGGCAAATTATGTTCATTGTGGTGGGCTGATTTGAATTCCATTGAGTGCGAAGAGCTATGGAGTAGGGCTTAATGGTCTTTGAATATGCGGCACAGTCTTGGTACATGGAGGGACATAGTATTTTGGGAGGATAGGTAGTATAGAGACCATAGCTTGCAAGATGAGTTTCCTTGGTTATATAGGGTTGTGTTAGATTAAAAGGTCTTTGTTGCAGAGAAACACTATGGGGATTCAGGTGGAAATGGAAGTGGAGATGAGGTTATTCGTTTGGGAAGAAGAGATGTCAGAGGAGCTAGAAATGAGGGTGGGTAATGTGACTTTGTCGCAAGAGGTAACCGATGAGTGAGTGTGTGATGAAAATCCAAGTTGCATTCCCCTTGATCTTTCTTCTTGAGGTTTCAAGCACCAATAATATGAATATGGAAGGAAGAAGAATGGGGAATGGGGTGCCACTCTAAAGAAGGTAAGCCAAAATTTTGAAGTTTGCTACAAGGGAAGGAACCCTTGATAAAAGCCAACTAAAAAGAGTTTCCTCTAGAATGAGGATGCTTAAGAATCTTTACTATGAAAATGGATAAAAAGGAGACCTTAGCATTCAATTCAAGAGTAAAGAATACACAGAATAAGAAGGGGTATTTATAGGTGGAGAGAGAGGAGTGAGTAATTAGGATTAGGAGAGTAAAACAAGATTAAACTCTCCTAAACTAGACCATCTGATGCATCCCTCCCCAAGGCAAGGTTGAAGAATCTTTGATGAAGAAATGCTACCAAGATCCTTGCTCATAGAGGTCCTTGAGGTTGAAGAAATGGAGGTGGAAGACTAGGAAAGGAAGGTGTGTTAGACGCCACTTGTAGGTTGAAGAAGATAAGCCAATGATCATGAAGCTAGCCACAAGGGAAGGAACCCTTGATAATAGCATGAAGGATTCTCACAAGAGTGGGGAAACATGGATACTCTCTAAGAACAAAGGACTCTCAAATTTATAGAATATAATTTTCATTCAAATGTGTGTTAAAAGCTACATGAAAGGAGGGGAGCTTCTTATATAGAGCTTAGCATGGACGTATGGGCCTAGCACTAACATGAACATCCAACTCCTCTAATTAGGGAGGATTAGTTGGTTAATTTAGTGTTAATTGAGCATATGTCAATTTAACTCTAAATTAATTCAACTAAGATCCAAACATGGCCCTAAAAAAGGGGATCTATGTTTCCTCTTGTTTGAATTTGAATTTTGGAGGAAAATGACATACCAATTCCTGGGGCTGATATTTGGAAATTGGAATCGGAAAAAAGCATGGCTTTTTGTGTGGTTCGTGGGGCTCTAGCAGATATGGAAAGCTAGGAATGCAGTGATTTTTAACTCTAAGGATCTCACATTTCAAAAAATTGTCGAAGCTACTCAACTAGCTGCATAGGAATGATGTCACATAGTTAAGCTTACAATACAGTCCTTTGTAGAATGGACTATCATTTCTTGGTTTTATATACATGGGATGTGAGTACTACTTATTTTTTTCTTTTTTTTTTGTTTTTGTGTGACATTTTCTGCCATATTATATTGTAATGTTCTGAAAGACATCCTTTGTGCTTTTTGCTTTTATCAATATAAGTTTTTTCCTATAAAAAAAGTTGATAGTTTGATTAGAATAAATCTTTTCATTGGAATTGAAAACACATATGCTATGGTCTCCAACAAACCTCAATATTGAATTATTCACAGGCTCTTTTGATCAAAATCCACAATAAAACATAATGATGTCAGATACAGATCAATCGCACTTGTTTGTAACACTCACTTTTATCTTTGGTATATCACCAATATTTTTTCTTGTTACAAATTTTTGAATTATAAGACCATCAAAATCCATCCAGTTACAATTGTAAGCCACAATATGAGTAACCAAGGCAAAGAAGAGAGTGAGGGAAAGAAGAAGCTTAAAAGTATAGGCCATGTTTGTAACACTCACTTTTATCTTTGGTATATCACCAATATTTTTTCTTGTTACAAATTTTTGAATTATAAGACCATCAAAATCCATCCAGTTACAATTGTAAGCCACAATATGAGTAACCAAGGCAAAGAAGAGAGTGAGGGAAAGAAGAAGCTTAAAAGTATAGGCCATTTTTAGAAGTGCAAGTGCTTAAAATTTTTTTATTTTTTGCAAAGGAAAGTGTTAATTATCACTCAATATATATAAAACGTTTGAGTTTAATTAATTTTTGTGTAAGCAAGCTAATTTTTATATTAGTAATGAGTGTGTGATTTGTCGTAACCTAAATTTGTCTGGGTATAGTATGATTATTCTGAGGACTTTCAATACCTTATCGCACACGCCCATGGCATAGTAACTTACACAGGATTGAATTTTGAGATGATTGCTCTAAGGATAGGCTGTTATTCTTCTTTTGTGAATTTTTACAAGAGTATACCTAGGTTTCAACCTTTTATTTATATATGTACTTAGGTCATTATATTTTCTTGTCAATGATATTTTATTCATATTTTGGGTTATATACATTATTATTATTCATATGTTAGTCGACCAAAACTCTCTACTCTTGGATACATATATTTTAGTGATGTAAAGACTAATTTGAGTTATTTTCATTTTACCCAAATTAAAAAATTATGTTTTACTTTTAAAAATGTACTTACACTTAAGTATGACATATTTTTAATTATCTAATGACATTAAACCTTCATTTATAGTACTAAACAATTCTTTTTCATCACTTTCTTTCTTTGAATTATTAAAGTATTTGTAAAACTAAAATGGACTAACTCATTTCAAAAGCAGTTAAGAAATGTGTTGCCTACTCTTTTTAGACTTCAAAATAATAAGTTTTATATTGGTACATGAAAGACTTTCCAGTGATAGCAACCAACTACACTCATATTCTCCTGAATATAAGTCATCACAATGTACAACTGATGCTTTCCAGAAATACTTTATTGAGTAGGATACAAAGGTGACTAAACGCACAATGTCATAGTTTCAAAATGTGAAAGTATTATATCTAAAATTTATAAAATTTGGAGACACAAATTGTAGTTAAATTCAAACATCTAATTGATGGATCAATTGAGGGGTTTTTTTAAGTTTTAGGTTGAATGTCTAAAATTTATAAAATTTGTGTTACCAGTTGTAGTTAATTCATTTGTAAATATAAAGTCAACAAATATTTGTGATAAATACATAATCTAATTATATTTAAATTAAGTTTTTAGTAAGAAACTTCAATCACATAATTAAATATTATTTAACAAAATGTATATATATAAAACCTTATAAAAATATCTATATTTAAATATATTTTATTTTTTCTATGAAAAAAAATTTTCCCCTAAAAAATTTGAAATGATCGATTTTATAGGATTGTGAAATATGATATGTATATATAGATAGTGTTAAATACTTAGAAAAAAAATTCACTCACTATAGTTTTGCATAAAATGGTGTCAAATAAGATTGTTTCCGATAAATGATATTTGTAGTATTTATTTTAAAATAAACTATAAATACTTTAATTTATTATGTTATTTTGTAATTATTTTATAACTATTTTCTTGTAGAATTAATTAATATTATTATTTGAGTATTAATTGTTAGGTTTAGAAGGTTCAAACAATCAAATGATCAATTAATAGTTTCCAAAACGGACCGGTCATTGAATCAGTGAAGACATAGGTTTAGGGTTCAAAGGTTGAACCGGGGTTGAAACGAGGATAAACCGAATTCAATAAATATATTATTTTTTTACTAATATAATAATATACTAAGGAAAAAATAAGCTATGTATGATTTATAATATACAAATATAATACATTTTATCAAGTTTAAGTGTTGTTGTCTTTATAATATTACGAAAGCAAAGTCTCACATTGTCTAAAATGACTCTTTGAGAGATATTTATATTCTAAATTATGATAAAGGCTTGGTAAAGAGACTAGTAAGTGTAGAAAGTTTCATGTACATGAACTTAGACTTCATGAACATTCTTTGTGCTTCTAAAATTAAAAAAAAAACTCTTTCTTTTTTAATTTTTTATGTTTTTTTTCCTGCTTTTTTTTTTAAAAAAAAAGGTTTGACCCATTAAATGGCCGGTTCTGACTGGTTCTCCTAGTTTCAGCTAGTTCGTTCCTCCCCGATTATTTGGAAACTTTGGTCGGACACTAGTCTAGTTCCTGGTTCAACTAGTTGAATCGGCGATCGGTTTCTAAAAATCATGATTAATACCCACATGGTTTAGAAGACTATTTCAATAAGTTCGAACAACCAATTGATCCAAAGTAGTTTTGATTATTACAAATAACTTAAGGTTGACTATGTAACACTTTACTTATAAGTTAATAAGTAGAAGGTATTCAACTAGAAGATAAGGATGACTAGATGATCTTAACACTATCGTAAGATAAGAAGATCATCAAACGGTGATTATTCAACTGCAAACTATAAGGTGATGTGACCATGCCTAGCCAAGGAGCTATCACTAGGGCCATGGCTAGAAGGATTGAAGAAGACCTAGCCCTTGCAGACAAAGGAAGACTTCACCTCCTATGGAGAGTGAAGATATTAGGTTAGGGACTTTAGTTAATAAAATGTAATTTTCCTTTATTTTAATTTTGAGGAGCATTAAGAATTTAATTTTTGGGACATGTATTTAGTCCATTTTTTATTTTTAGGAGGTGTCTTAGGAATTTAGAGGGTGGATTTAGCTTTTTGGGTCTTTATGAAGGAAATAAGGGGTAGCCTTGATATCTACACCCCTCTTTTCCTACATAAACCCCCCTGAGCTAATAAGAAGGAATCTTGGCCCTTGGTTTGAGAAACTTGGGCACCAAGTTTGATGATCTAAGGAGGGAATTGTTTCTCAATCCTCCTCCCTTAGATCTCTCATTTTAATCCTAGCCATTCTTTTTTAGGTTATCTTGTTCAAGAGGTTAACTACCTCTATAAATAGGAGCTCCTCCCTCACTTGTATTTTTTACACTTGAATTTTAGAGACCATATTGGTTTTTAGGTTCTTACCTTTGAGTGTCCCACCTTCTCCTTTGTGAGAGTTTCTAAGAGTTATCAAGGGACCCCTCCCTTGTGGCCTTTCCCCTTTGGCTTATCAAACCTAGTATTTGTGGCGCCTCACCCCATTCCTTTCCTCTCCATAAATCCATTTCCCTTCTAAGTGACCTTAGAAAGGATCCTTTGGGCAAGTGATCATCAAAGATCACATCAAGTGGTATCAGAGCCACTTTTTAAAGGTCACATTCTTTCTCAAGTTTTTTTTTTTGCTTTGTTGTTTATCTCTTTGATCTCTTTATTTTAAAGTCATTCATTTTTTGTCATCTTTATTTCCTTTATTGTCTAGTAGTATAGCTTTTTATTCTTGCTATCATATGCACTTTTGTTTCCTATCTATGCGCATATGTTCCATTTAATTTGATGCAATTTTATTTGTCCCTTTCTTTGCATCTTATTTCCGTGTTCAAGTTGCTTAGTTTCCCCTTGTTTTTTATGTTAAAGTGTGCCTAAGAAGTTGTGACCATTAAACCCACATGGTTGAGGATTTTTCCACACGATTGTGGTGATCAACTTTGGCCATCTTGTTGCACCTTTTGTTTTGAGTCTCTTGCTGAAATTTTTGCTCTATTTTTAGGTGTGTTATTTTTTCTTAATCTTTTGTTTTGTCAAATACTATTCATGTTAGTTTCCTATTTTGTATCATTTAAATTCCATAGGTTTTAGCCTCTTAAAATTTTTACAAAAAAGCCTTCAAAAACATTTTTAATTGAGCTCCTAACAGGTGAACCTCTTGTTGAGTCTCTTAAGTCTTTTATGCTTTTAGTTCAAGCATAGTAATCTCTTTGTTGTTCTTAAATATTTGCTCAATTCAATCTTTATATGCTTCTTGTTTTATGTTGAATTATTAGTAGCTTTCCACTTGGTTTACCCTCACTATTGGTGCCTCTTTATGGAATTTTATCTTGGGTGAATTGTGTTAGTAATTTGAGCAATCAATTTACTTCAAAATCAGCCCTAAATCATTCCTTAAGCACCATTAGTTCAGTGGTATTTGGAACTATTAAGTTGTTTTGCCTTTAGTTACATGCATTACTTGAAAATTGTGTGACCTTACTTTATGCTTATACACTCAAACGTTATTATTTCAGGCATCCTCATTAAAATTTCAATTCAAAAAGTTATTAGGCGTAGCAAAATGATTAGAAAAAATTTTAAAAAAATTAGAAAAAGTTCAACTTAAAAAATAAAAAAGAAGATAAAGAACTTAAAAGAAAGATAATTTTGAAGTTGTGTACCTAACAGTAGAAACATTTGATATGAGGAACCAATTGTGATTCAAAAAAAAAATTACCTGAGTAAGCTTTTTAGCTTTTGGTCACTTAAATTTTATTAACTATGTAACTATTGGTTTCATTTTTTTGTTTGAGTCTTTTTTCATCTCCACTCTTAGATCTATCTAGGAAATTTATTTGTGTGCTACCTTTCTCTGTGAGCCTTATGTTTTGTGTTGTATTCGGCCTTGTCTTCTTTACTTCTTTGAGTTTGTCATTCTTTAATCTATCCACTTGGATTTGTGAACCTTGTTTTGTTATTCACCTTTGTTTGTTGTCTTGTTTTGTATTTGGCCTTGGTAAGGAAAGGTTGGGAAAGGTTCCATACATAAAATTTTGGCAAGTCCAAACAAGAGGAAACAAGGGTAGCATTCTTGGGGTGGGCTAATGCAACTCAAAGGGGCTTTATCAAAAGGAGACAAACACCAAAAAGCTTGGAGTGAAGACTTTGCTTTATTTTTTTTATTCTTTATATTGTGTATACTTAATTTTAGATTGGGAGTTTGAGTGCCCTTAAGGCCCTCCCTTGGTTTGTAATAATTTTGGTTAATTTTAGCGTAGTTCCTTGTTAATTAGGTGAAGAAGGGAGAAGTGGTACACTTCCTTCAACACCTTAGGAGCACGATTAGAGCCCTTTCTCTTTTATATTCTTGCACTTTTATTTTATTTTATGTTATTTTGAAAAAACCTGTAGAGCCTAAGAGTTCCAAAGACTCATCAAGCCACCTTAGGTGAGAAAACAAAAAAAAAAGAAGAGGGGTGTTGCTTGAAAAAAAAATTTTTTTGGCCTACCCTTTAGTTTTTAGCATCCAAGCACCATGACTTCCCACAGACATTCTAGTGCACATAGTTGTACATCAAGTAAGAGTGTCAACCAAAGAAAACCTTCTAAGGGAGACACTCTTGAAAACCTTAACTTAGAATTTAGGGAATGGATGGCTAAAGAACAAGAAATGAGAGAAGAAAAAGAGAGAAAAAAAGAAATAAAAGAAAAGGAAAAACAAAAAAGAGAAGGAAGAGTTAAAAAAAGAGATGTTAGAAATGAGAAAAGAGAAAAAAAAGCGAGAAGAGAGAAGGCAAAAAGAGAAGAAAGGATGAAGAAAGGAGAATAAGGAAAGAACTAGAAAGAAAAAGAGAAAAAGAGGAAGAAGAGAGAAGGAGGGGAGAAGAGAGTAAGAGGAGAGATGAGAGGGAGAGTGATAGAAAAAATAAAGGAATTCTCATAAGATCCCCATCTAGGCATTTTAGCTCTAGTGAAGAAGAATAGTATAGAAATCAACATAAGCATCACTCTCATTCATCATACAATCATCATTCTCCTCAAGAGAACATAAATCATGCTAGGGAACCAAAGGTAGACCTACCCCATTTTCATGGTAGGGAAGATGTTGAGACTTACCTAGATTGGGAAGTCAAAGTGGAACAACTCTTTCGATGCTATGAAATTAGGGAAGAAAGGAAAGTACCTTTGGCCTCCCTTAGTTTTCAAGGTTCTGCTTTGCATTGATGGGATGGGTTAATCAAGGATAGGGCCCGTAAACAAATGCCTGACATTCACTACTGGAATGATTTAAAATCTTGTTTGCGAAGAAGGCACTTTCCTTCATATTATGAGATGGATCTTTTGGATAGGCTCCAAAGACTTAGGCAACATAACTTAAGTATTGAGGAGTATAGACAAAAGATGGAGCTTCTCATACTAAGGGCCAATATCATTAAAGAACCCAATGCCACCCTTGCTAGGTTTTTGTGTGGATTAAGCTCTGACATTAGAGATAAGTTAGAGCTTCTTTCATACTCAAACCTTGATGAGTTGGTATAACTTTGTGTAAGAGCTGAGAATCAACTCAAGTGGAAAAGCTTTAAAAAAGATTCTCCCTCTTACTCAAAGAGAGACCAACTTATGGGAAACTCTTTCAAGGGTTTTCCCAAAAAGGAACCCAAGCATTTTCAAGATACAAAAGCACCTCATGTAGAGAGAAAACACCCTACTACTAAGCCTACTGAGAGGCAAAGTAGTATCAAATGCTTCAAATGTCTTGGGAGAGGCCACATTGCCTCTCAATGCCCTAACAAGAAAACCATGATCATGAGGGGACAAGACATTTGTAGTGAAAATAGCTTATCTTTGTCCTCTAGTGAGAGTGAGGAAGAAGGGGGACGTACTTTTGAACAAGAGTGTGAGGAAGCTTTTCCTTATGAGGGGGACCTCCTTATGGTTCAAAGGCTTCTTGGAAGCCAACCTCTAGAGCTTGGCCAGTCATAAAAAGAGAACATCTTCCATACAAGATGTAAAGTAAATGACAAAGTATGTTCTCTCCTTGTTGATAGTGGCTTCTGTTGTAACTGTTGTAGCTCTAGGTTGGTTGAAAAGCTAGCCTTGACTACCATGCCCCATCCCAAACCTTACAAATTGAAATGGCTCAATGAGCAAGGGGAGATGGTAGTCAATGAACAAGTTATGGTTCCAATTTCCATATGATCTTATAATGATGAGATTCTTTGTGACATAGTTCCTATGGAGGCTGGTCATATCCTGTTGGGGAGACCATGGCAATTTGACAAAAAAGCTATTCACTATGGTCACTCCAACCAAATAATTCTCACCCATAATGAAAAACATTTCAAATTGTATCCTTTGTCACCTTTTCAAGTGGCTGAGGATCAATTTGAAATGAAAAAGAAAAGAGTTGAGGAAAAACAAAAACAAAAAAAAGCACAACAAGCTTTACCCTTAAAGCTTGAAAAGGGTAAAGAGAGAGAGTCGGAAGGTGATGCCCCTTCGAAAGGAAATATTAGTAAAAGGAGCCTATTTGCTACTAAACGTGATTCAAAAGAACCTCTTTTGACTAACAAGCCCTTTTATCTCCTCTTTTGCAAAGAAGCATCAAATCCTTCTCCCATTTTGCATTCTTCTGTTGAGAGCACTGCCACAACCCATACACATGAGCATCTTCCTCAAGGGGTTTAAGATATTTTAAAAGAATTTGATGACATATTCCCTAATGAGGTTCCGAAAGGACTTCCTCCCATTAGGGGTATAAAACATCAAATTGATTTGGTGTCTCGCACAAGTCTACCTAATAGACCTGCTTATAGGACCAACCCCATGGAGACCCAAGTGATCGAGTCTCAAGTGAATGAGCTGTTGGAGAAGGGTTGGGTTCAAAAGAGCGTAAGCCCTTGTGTTGTGCCAGTCTTGTTGGTGCCTAAGAAGAATGGCCAATGGAGGATGTGTGTTGATTGTCATGCAATCAACAACATCACCATCAAATATAGGCACCCAATCCCCCATCTTGATGACATGTTGGATGAATTGCATGGGGCAAAAATATTTTCAAAAATAGATCTTAGAAGTGGTTACCACCAAATAAGGATCAAAGAGGGTGATGAGTGGAAAACTGCTTTTAAGACTAAATTTGGTCTTTATGAGTGGTTGATTATGCCTTTTGGGCTAACTAATGCCCCAAGCACATTCATGCACTTAATGAATCATGTACCGAGGGATTGCCTTGGTAAATTTTGCATAGTTTACTTTGATGACATTTTAGTTTACTCTAGGAACCTAGATGATCATTTAGGACATCTAAGGCATGTTTTTTCTCTTCTTAGGAGTAATCATCTTTTTGGTAACTTAGAAAAATGCACCTTTTGTGTAGATAGTGTAGTTTTCCTAGGTTTTGTAGTTAGCATAAAAGGGGTCCATGTTGACCCCGAAAAGATAAAAGCTATTCAAGAATAGCCCATCCCAAAGAGTGTGACAGAGATCAAAAGCTTTCATGGTCTCGCTGGATTTTATAGGTGCTTTGTGCCTAATTTCTCCATTCTCTTCGCACCAATAAATGATATGGTGAAAAAGGAAGTTCCTTTCCTTTGGGGTGAGAAACAAGAGAAAGCCTTCCAGCTAATTAAGCATAAACTGACCCATGCACCAGTCTTGGCATTACCTAACTTTTCTAAAACATTTGAACTTGAATGTGATGCCTCTGGTGTAGGTGTGGGGGCTGGAGGACACCCCATTGCGTATTTCAGTGAAAAACTCAATGGTGCCCCCCTCAACTACCCCACCTATGATAAGGAGTTTTATGCTCTAATTAGGGCCCTTCAAACTTGAGAGCATTACCTTGCTCCCAAGGAGTTTGTCATTCATAGTGACCATGAGTCACTAAAATATTTGAGGGGTCAAGGTAAATTGAACAAAAGGCATGCAACGTGGGGGAATATCTTGAATCCTTCCCTTATGTCATCAAGTACAAGAAAGGAAAACAAAATGTGGTGGCTGATGCTCTTTCTAGGCGTCATGCCCTTTATTTATCCTTGACTGCAAAAATCTTGGGATTTGATGACATTCGAGTATGTATCCATCTGACAAGGATTTCGGCCCCATATTTGCTACCTCTGCATCAACATTCGCATTAAAGGCCCATGATGGGTACTTCATCAGTGAGGGGTATCTTTACAAAGGGAGTAAGCTTTGTATACCCCAAGGATCAATTAGGAACTTACTTACAAAAGAGAGCCATGAAGGTGGGCTCATGGGGCATTTTGGGATTTCAAAAACCCTCATACTTTTACAAGAGAAATTCTTTTGGCCCCATATGCGTAGAGATGTCCATAGACATTGCTTTAAATGTACAGCTTGCTTACAAGCAAAGTCTAAAGCAATTACTCATGGACTATACACACCTTTACCTGCTCCTTCTGCACCTTGGGAGGATATTAGCATGGATTTCATCCTTGGGCTCCCAAGAACCCAATGAGGTGCAGACTCCATATTTGTGGTGGTGGACCGATTTTCAAAAATGGCCCATTTTATTCCCTGCCACAAAGTGGATGATGCGAGCAACATCGCAAGACCTTTCTTTAAAGAGGTTGTCCGATTGCATGGTATACCCTTTTCAATAGTGTCAGATAGAGATGTGAAGTTCCTTAGCCATTTTTGGCACCTCACCCCATTCCTTCCTCTCCATAAATCCGTTTCCCTTCCAAGTGACCTTAGAAAGGATCCTTTGGGCACGTGATCATCAAAGATAACATCATAAGGTGTCATCGAAAGAGTAGAAGGCCAAATGATCATAAGAAAATATTCATGTCAAAAGATATTCTCATAAGAAGATTGTTTCACAAAAAGCTTTAGCGGCTTCACTGTATAGAAGATTCCATTTAGAAGGTTGCAATCGCAAGATCAAAAGATGTAAAGATTTGAAGACTTAAATCCATCATAAGAGTCAGTTGTTGATCAAGAGTGGTTGTTGTTTCAAATCAGAAGACCCTTCATAATAAGAAGATGTAGAGTCAGCAAATCAAAACGCCTCTATCATAATCTTAATGTCCAAGATGTGATGTTTTACTAGCATTAAAAAAGATCATCTAACCTAGAGCCTTAACCAAAGTAGACAAGACTATCTGATGCGACCATGCCTAGCCAAGGACCTATCACTAGGGCCATGGCTAGAAGGATTGAAGAAGATCTAGCCCTTGTAGACAAAGGAATACTTCACCTCCTGTGGAGAGTAAAGATATTAGACTAGGGACTTTAGTTAATAAAATGTAATTTTCCCTTATTTTAATTTTGAGGAGCATTAGGAATTTAATTTGGGACATGTATTTATTCCATTTTTATTTTAGGAGGTGTCTTAGGAATTTAGCTTTTTGGGTCTTTATGAAGGAAATAAGGGGTAGCCTCGATATCTACACCCCTCTTTTCCTACATAAACCCCCTAAGCTAATAAGAAGGAATCTTGGCCCTTGGTTTGAGAAACTTGGGCACCAAGTTTGATGATCTAAGGAGGGAATTGTTTCTCAATCCTCCTCCCTTAGATCTCTCATTTTAATCCTAGCCATTCTTTTTTAGGTTATCTGGTTCAAGAGGTTAACTACCTCTATAAATAGGATCTCCTCCCCTCACTTGTATTTTTTACACTTGAATTTAATCTTAGAGACCATATTGGTTGTCAGGTTCTTACCTTTGAGTGTCCCACCTTCTCCTTTGTGAGAGTTTCTAAGAGTTATCAAGGGACCCCTCCCTTGTAGCCTATCCCCTTTGGCTTATCAAACCTAGTATTTGTGGCGCCTCACCCCATTCCTTTCCTCTCCATAAATCCATTTCCCTTCTAAGTGACCTTAGAAAGGATCCTTTGGGCAAGTGATCATCAAAGATCACATCAAGTGGTATCAAAGCCACTTTTTAAAGGTCACGTTCTTTCTCAAGTTTTTTTTTTTTTTGCTTTGTTGTTTATCTCTTTGATCTCTTTATTTTAAAGTCCTTCATTTTTTGTCATCTTTATTTCCTTTATTGTCTAGTAGTATAGCTTTTTATTCTTGCTATCATATGCACTTTTGTTTCCTATCTATGCGCATATGTTCCATTTAATTTGATGCAATTTTATTTGTCCCTTTCTTTGCATCTTATTTCCGTGTTCAAGTTGCTTAGTTTCCCCATGTTTTTTATGTTAAAGTGTGCGTAAGAAGTTGTGACCATTAAACCCACATGGTTGAGGATTTTTCCACACGATTGTGGTGATCAACTTTGGCCACGTTGTTGCAGCTTTTGTTTTGAGTCTCTTGCTGAAATTTTTGCTCTATTTTTAGGTGTGTTATTTTTTCTTAATCTTGTGTTTTGTCAAATACTATTCATGTTATTTTCCTATTTTGTATCATTTAAATTCCATAGGTTTTAGCCTCTTAAAATTTTTATAAAAAAGCCTTCAAAAACATTTTGAATTGAGCTCCTAACAGGTGAACCTCTTGTTAAATCTCTTAAGTCTTTTATGCTTTTAGTTCAAGCATAGTAATCTCTTTGTTGTTCTTAAATATTTGATCAATTCAATCTTTATATGCTTCTTGTTTTATGTTGAATTATTAGTAGCTTTCCACTTGGTTTACCCTCACTATTGGTGCCTTTTTATGTAATTTTATCTTGGGTGAATTGTGTTAGTAATTTGAGCAATCAATTTACTTCAAAATCAGCCCTAAATCATTCCTTAAGCACCATTAGTTCAGTGGTATTTGGAACTAGATACTAGCCTCAAAGGTTTTGAAATAGTTGACGAGACTAGTCTAAGTGGAATGGAGCACTCATCAAGTTGGATTTGAGGGTGTGGATCAAGGTGCTCAAAAGATATAGGCACATCCTCAAATTCAACTTGTTCTTTTTGTAAGAGTTGGCAGGAAAATTTTTCTATGGAGAGAACCTCCTTTGAAGGCAAAGGCGGATCTTCCTTAGACTCGGTCTTCCTACCAACAACCTTATTTTCATTTTTATCCCTTTCTCTCTTAAGCTTCATGATCCTTCTACCCTCCATAACCTCGGTAGGGGTAAGAGGAAGTAAGGTGATCTTTTTCCCTTTATGAGAGAGAGTGATTTTATTAGTGAGGCCATTGTGCAAAGTTTCCTTATCATGTTGTCATGGCCTTCCCAGCAACATGTGACTAGATTCCATAGGGACTACATCACATAACACTTTGTCATGATACTTCCCTATGAAGAAGCTAATCTCCACTTGCTCTCTTACTACTACACCATCTTCATAATTAAGTCCATGCAAAGAATAAGGTGAAGGATGAGGAGTAGTACCAAGTGATAGCTTTTCCACCACCCTCGTGCTACAAAAATTACAACATGATCCACCATCCACAATAAGAGAACAAGTTTTGCCCAAAATTTTGCATCTTTTTTGAAAAACATTCTCTCTTTGTGTTTGGGTTTCCTTACAAGGATGGCTTCCAAGAAGTTGTTTCACTTTGAAGAGATCATCACATGAATGAATACCCTTTTTCATTTGATGTTCCCTTTAAAGTCCTTTTTCTTTTGGGGCAAAACAAAGCAATATGCCCTTTTTCTAAACACTTAAAATATTTAGGACTTCAAAAACGAGTGCTCGAACTAGTGGTAGGGGTGTCACTTATACTCAAGGGTTTTCTCTCAATATGCTTTCTTTTGGATGACTCTCTTTTGGGTTTAATTATAGAAGGGTTTGTCTTTTTCTTAGGATGCCTCTTAGGGTTTTCCTTCTTACTAGAAGAAGCATGAATGTCATGGATTATTTTAGGCTCCTCTAAGTATCTATAATGTGTGTAAATGTTACCACAAGAGCTCTTATAGGCATCTCTCTCTTTTTGTATCTTCATTTCTTCCCTTCTTTCTAACTTATTTTGTTCCTTTTCTCTCTTTTCCAATTCTTTCTTCTCTTTTTCTCTCCTTTCTCTTCTCTCTTTTCTCTCTAACTCTTTTCTTTTGTTTTCTTCTTTTTCTCTTTCTTTTTCTCTTCTCTCTTTTCTCTCTTGTCCATGTCATGCCTTCCTTGAGTCCTCCTAGCCATGATGCATGCTAGGTGAGATTGCATCATCTCCTCTCCCTTGGAGAGGATTTGACCTCAAATCCTGAGATCTTTCTTCCGCTTTTTCAAAGTCTCTTTTGAAGGCAAAGGCGAATCTTCCTTAGACCCGGTCTTCCTACCAACAACCGTATTTTCATTTTTATCCGTTTCTCTCTTAAGCTTCATGATCCTTCTATCCTCCATAACCTCGGTAGGGGTAAGAGGAAGTAAGGTGATCTTTTTCCCTTTATGAGAGAGAGTGATTTTATTAGTGAGGTTATTGTGCAAAGTTTCCTTATCATGTTGCCATGGCCTTCCCAGCAACATGTGACTAGCTTCCATAGGTACTACATCACATAACACTTTGTCGTGATACTTTCCTATGAAGAAGCTAATCTCTACTTGCTCTCTTACTACTACACCATCTTCATAATTAAGTCCATGCAAAGAATAAGGTGAAGGATGAGGAGTAGTACCAAGTGATAGCTTTTCCACCACCCTCGTGCTACAAAAATTACAACATGATCCACCATCCACAATAAGAGAACAAGTTTTGCCCAAAATTTTGCATCTTGTTTGAAAAACATTCTCTCTTTGTGTTTGGGTTTCCTTACAAGGATGGGTTCCAAGAAGTTGTTTCACTTTGAAGAGATCATCACATGAATGAATACCCTTTTCATTTGATGTTCCCTTTAAAGTCCTTTTTCTTTTGGGGCAAAACAAAGCAATATACCCTTTTTCTAAACACTTAAAACATTTAGGACTTTGAAAACGAGTGCTCGAACTAATGGTAGGGGTGTCACTCATACTCAAGGGTTTTCTCTCAATATGCTTTCTTTTGGATGACTCTCTTTTGGGTTTAATTATAGAAGGGTTTGTCTTTTTCTTAGGATGCCTCTTAGGGTTTTCCTTCTTACTAGAAGAAGCATGAATGTCATGGATTATTTTAGGCTCCTCTAAGTCTCTATAATGTGTGTAAATGTTACCACAAGAGCTCTTATAGGCATCTCTCTCTTTTTGTATCTTCATTTCTTCCCTTCTTTCTAACTTATTTTGTTCATTTTCTCTCTTTTCCGATTCTTTCTTCTCTTTTTCTCTCCTTTCTCTTCTCTCTTTTCTCTCTAACTCTTTTCTTTTGTTTTCTTCTTTTTCTCTTTTCTCTTTTTCTCTTCTCTCTTCTCTTTCTTTTTCTCTTGCTTCTCTTTTTTTCTTTTCATTTTCCCTACTCTCTATTTGTCTCTCTTTTTCTCTTCTTTCTTTTCTTTCTTGTCTCTCCTTTTCTTTTTGTTCTTTCTCTCTTCTCTCCTCTCTATCTAGTTCCTCTTGTTCTCTTTTCCTCATCTCTCTTTGTTTTCTCTCATTTTTCCAAAATTCCCTACGTTGTTTTTCTACTATTTCCCAATCAATAGAGTATGGATATGTGGGCAAGGTTGGTTTATCACTCTTCTCATTCTTTTCTTTTATTCTATTCTCACATTCTTCTCCTTTATTTTCCCTAGTTTCATTACTACTCCTAACACTCCTAGAAGTGTGTGAAAACATGTCAAAGTGTAAGGCCTAGGGAACTAATATGCAAAACACTCCTTTCTTTTTTGTTTTCTCCTAAAGTGTTAAGAGTCTTTGGAACTCTAACACTTCTAAAACGTTGAAAGCAAATAAAGAAATTTAAAGCAAAGCTAAAGGATTCTAACGTGCTCCTAAGTATGAATAAGGGGTACCAATTCCTTATCCACACTAAAACGAGAAACTAAGGTTTATTACACACAAAAGAGGTGACCCTTATGGGCATCCAATACCTCTAATTAAAATGTCCTTTAAAAATACACTCAAATTAAACAAAGAAAATTAAAAGTAGTTGAATGTAGCTCCTTTCTTCAAGTGCTCCTCACCAAGTGTATCACTCTAGTCTTGGCCTCCTTTTCAAGTCTCCTCTTCCTTGGTTTTAAATCAACACTTCCTAAGGATGCTACCCTTGTGAAAATTTCAACAATTTGGCTACCTACCAAGAGAAAACAAGCGCCCAAGCAAGAGACCAAGGGAAGTAGAATTTGAAAGCAAAAAGCAATAAAAAGCACTTAACAAGAATAGGAACACATCCAAGTGGAAAGAATTTATTTGACAAACACAAAGAAAGCCAATAAGGACAAGCAAGAAATAAAAGGTGTAGAAAGAAAGTTGGCACACAAAAAAAAATTCCTAGAATGGGCCTAAAATAGAATTGGACTTAAAACAAAAAAGACTCAACAAATTCAATGATTTGCACAATTGTAAAGCAAGGTGGCTAAATCATAGTCAAATAAATTCAAGCAAATTTCAATAAAATTTAACACTCCTTTGAATTTTTTAATAATTTTGAGGTGCACTAATTTTTATTTTATTTTTTTGTACTCTTTTTACTTGTTTTTAGCACTTTTTACTAACTCTTTTTTTTTTTTTACTTATTTTACACTTTTGATTTCTTTTCTTCTTCTTTTTTTTTTTGAAACAATTTTGCTACACCTCTTAACACATTTTGTAGAAAATATAGTGAGGAGTCAAAGAATCATAAATGCTTGAACAAAGGATAGGAAATGGCCACCATAATTGATATACAAAAGTGCAAAATTAAGAAACAAAGCAACCTAATATGAACTAGTAATTTTAGGTGATAAAAAATAAATGACACAAGGAGAGTTTTATGGAAGTTGAGGACAACTTGATTACTCAATAATCAGCCCAATCATACCCAACATGCCTCTCAAAGCCAATCAACAAAAATCACCACAAAAACTAGCACAAAATTAAGATACTAAAATTATTGAACAAGTGAATGAAATTTGGAAGAAATTGAGCATTAATTTTTTTGAAGATTTTTTTTTTTTAAGAACATGCTAAGATCTAAATAGCATGTGAGACTCTAAGGACATGGGATCAAGAGTAATCCTCTTTGATGCTCAATTTCCAATAGAGAAATAACACACTTTTATGGTAAAAATAAAAAGGCAAAACTATGTAGAATTAAGAGACAATAAAAGGGCTACAACATGACCAACTAAGACACAACTTGGAAGATTAAAAACTGAAATTAAATGACTCAAAATAACCAGAAATATATGCCCAAAACAGAGAACAAAGGGCTGGAAAAACAGAAAAATAGGTGCAGGAAAATAGAATTAAAAATTCAAATAAGAAGAACAACGTGCATCCAAAGATCAAGACCACAATGTGTGGCTTCCTTCACAACTTTTGTGAAGTCATTACAATGATCTTCTTAGGATTTCCACAAGAATAAGGAAAAAATAAAAAGCTGGGCAGAAAATTTAAGAAACAATCCTAAAGGAAACGTATAAAGATTCAATGGAAAAGAACAAGATAAATTGAATCTAGAAAGCAATAAAAACTAGGAAATAAATTGCATACAATGAAAACTACAAAAACATAAACTAACAAGACATAAAAGGAATTAAATGACAAAAATCAAAGGCTGGAAAAAATAAAGGAAAAAGCAAGAACTCTAAAAAGAAAAGCTGAAAAAAATTAAAGAAAATTAAGACTAGAAAAGAACCTCATGGAGTTGGCTCTGATACCAAATGATGCATGCCTCCCTTGATCTTTTTCCTTGAGGTTCCAAGCACCATGAAATGGATGATGGAGGGGCAAGAAAATAGAGGTGGGGCGCCACTCTCAAAGAGAGATAAGCCAAAGTGTTTAGGTTTGCCACAAGGGAAGGAACCCTTGATAAAAACCAACTAGGAAGAGGTTCCTCAAGAGAGAGGATCCTCAAGACCTTTTACTAAGAATGTGCTCACAAAGAGACTATTTTCATTCAACTTCAAAGGTGAAATTTTACAATGAGGGGGAATGAGTATATATAGCCCAATGGGAGAGCTTGGGCACACTTTTCTAGGCAATGTGGGACTTGGGCTTAATTAGGATTAAAACTAATTAACCCAAGTCTTAGGTCTTAAGTGAGGCACCTAAGTTCACCCCCTATGGGTGCAATTAGCATATCTTAATGTGAATGGGCTAGCCCAAAATCATGTCTTAACTTATGCACCCATTATAAGCTTACTCCTCCTTTTTAACTAAAGACACCTATACCTTATAAACTAAGAAGATGACCGGAAATACATGGCCTTAAGGGAATTAAAAATACTTTCCTATTTATCTAATTAAAATAAAATATTTACAAGCTAAAAATAACAAAGACTATGGCTTCGAATCTTCAATGAGCTTTTGTCCATGCCATGGCTTCCTTGAGTCCTCCTAGCCATGATGCATGCTAGGTGAGATTGCATCAATAATTTTATTGTATAGGTGTAAAAGTATTAATTATGAATGGATTTATTTGATGTGGTCTTATTAAAAAAAAAAACTACGTGACCCAAAATTAGTAATATTATATGTTATTATTTGATTAATACTCATCATAATAAATGCTAATTTAATAATAATTAGGGTTGTTTAGTTTGAAGGAAGAATCTAAATTATAAATTATATAAAATTAGAGAACAAAAATTATTTTAAAATAGTTGGAAGGCTAAATAAAATTACGGTACTTCATGCTAAATTTAAATGCAAATTTGATTGTCTATTTAAATATTCATAGATTTCCTTCTGTTTTAAAATAAGCATATTTAGTCTCCCAATTATATAAAATTCACACAAATATTTAGCCTCCCAAGTCCCAACTATTTTAAAATAATTTTTATCCTCTAATTCTATAAAATTTGTAATTTAGATTCTTCCTTCAATCTAAACAACACTGATTATTATTAAATTACCATTTACATTATTAATTAAATAATAATATATAACATTATTAATTTTAGGTCACGTAAATTTAATTTTTTTTAAATAGGATAATATCAAATAAATACAGTAATAATCAATACTTTTACATTTATATAATAAAATTACATAAGAAAAAATTGTTTATTTTTAAATATATCATTGAAGGGTTATGAACACCTGCAACGAATATTGATAACATATTTTATGCATGATTGTGGTAATATTGTTATATGGTAATTAGAGTTTTGTATTTAAATAATGAAATGTTTTGTTAGATTTGAATTGAGGAGAAACATATAAAAACTCTGTCAATTGTTTCAGTAACTTTTATTTTATGTGATCACTCTGAAACGCTAGGACTTCTCCACCATTGGTCTAATATAATGTAATGTGAACTATGAGATTATATTGACATTAAGGTTTTCCCTTTTTATACCCAAAAAGCTAGCAACAGTAATGAATGAGTATTAATCCATTAAACTATTAATATATTGGTATAGTGTTGATTGTGTTGATATAATGTTGTATTGTAAGGGGGAGTTATATTAGCTTATACATAAGCATATATAATAAGTAGGATAATTGAGGTGAATCATAAGCCTCCCTAGGGATTAAGTTTATATGTTTGACTTGTTTCTTTGTTTCTATGGGTGCTATTGGTTATTAAATGATATAGAACTTTAATTATATGATCAATCAATGTGATGATTCAAAGACTGCTCTGTTAATTGAACTATTATTTGTATGTAAAGAATTAGGTGTTAGGTGTTAATGTTTTCTTCCATTGAGGGATATGATGGAAAATTGATGATTATCAATGCAATTATGGGGTGTGATGATAATAAACAAAAGATATAGAGAAGTAGAATGTTTGAGAGTTTGGAGTTAGAATTATATATTAGGAACCTTATATAAGTTGAATGCATGTTATCTGAAAATTTTCGTATGAGCATATCTCAGTGTTTTTGTAATACATTTGTATGTTTTTAACTAAATCGAGTTCTGATTGTGGTTTCATTTTAGGCTCCAGAATCACATAAAAATGTTAAGAATTGATCGAGTTAAGTGAGTTAGAAGTTAAGTTTCTATCCGGTGCATGAATTATATGTTTGTGTGTTGTAATCCCTGCAATGTGACCTAAACAACCTCATTAGTTTTCATGTTCTGCATGAAAGTTGTAGCCCTATATGTTACCCTTCTGTTTGAGTTAGAGTCACTAAAAAAAGATCTATATAACTCAGGTTAGGAATAAAACAGTGAGTAAAGATCAAACTGTCAGATTTGGATTAATTGTTGCGGGTTTGTAATTTTTAAAAGTAGTAGATGATAAAACTAACTCTAGACATCAACATAAAAGTGTTAGGTAATTGTATTATATTTCTAATAAAATTTGTGTCATCCTCATATCATTAGTACAACTACAGATATTGTATCTAGACTACACGATGCAATAAAAGAGTAAGATAAGAAGGGATAGTGTGAGTTGTAACAATGTCGATCGTTGTGGTGTGAAATATTATGATGCATCTTATAATTATGACTGTTATCAAGGATTGAATGTTTGAAATTTGTTTAGGGAGCATGAATTGGGGATTTAATGCACGATATCATATTGATGTTGATGACAATTGAGCAAATGATGATGATCGATGATAGTCAGGGTGTGCCTGACAATGTATCATCCTAATTGCAGTTGGGGGTGGATTATGATGATGTTATTAGGTTATTGTGAGGTATCCTATAATTGTGAGTATGGTGGATGATTGGATGCTTTAGAGTGTGCCTGATGAAGTGTCATCCCAGCTGCGGTTCGGGATGGAGTGTGATGACATGATTAGATGTTAATATTGTTATTTATGTTGATGATGATGGTCAGGTGTTCCCGATGAGATGCCATCTCAATTGTGGTTAGGGGTAGAGTTTGATGACATGTATGAATGTTGGCATTATGATTCATGTTGTGGATGACATGATGCATGAATATGGTCGTCAAAGAAGTTTTGCAAGGATCGTCTATTGTGTGGTGCTCTATGTGACACCCTTCTACCCCAAACACTTTATTCTTTAATTACAAAAGAATATAGAAATTTGTTCATTTAAATCTTAGACTTGACATTTAGGTAAAAGTATTCACATAACTCAATACACACTTATTTTCCAAACTATGATATAACAAAACATAGACATATAAGTAAACACATTAGACTTTAAAAATTGTCTTTAAATGATTCGTATACATGACAAAAAAACTATTAATTTATCCTCTTTAGCCCAATGTCACACCTAATCAGAGCAGCCCAACATAAAGAGTAAAGAAAAGTCAAAGCTTCATCACCCACAATATCAAGATCTTGCTCACCTGAAAGTGGAGTTCAACCCAAACAAAATGCAAAAATAAGCAGAAAAGGGGTGAGAATACATCTCATCTATGGTAAGGCTCATATAAAGAGAATAAATAGTCAACTAAAGTACAACAAATAAACATATAAATTCATTGCACACCCATGACAAAAATTATACATCCACATACATAAATTCCTTCATGCTAATGATGCTCGCTCAGGTACAGGCTAATGATGCTCATGCATGTTCTCTCAGGGGTGAGAATACATCCCATCCATGTTAGGGATAAAACTTTAATCGACCTCATGGATGGGATGTATTCTCACCCATGAGAGAACTTGCGTGAGCATCATTAGCATGTTCCGCTAGGTCATGTCACATAGCTTACAATACACAAATATATGTTTCATGCACTAGATTAGACACTCAACTTCTAGCTGACCTAACTCGGTCAATACTTAACATGTTTATGTGATTCTTGAGCTAAAATTGTAGTCTCAGATGTCTACTTTCTAACGCAACAAACAAAACATGATTTGGTGAACCACACAGAAGGATGTGACAAGAACACTAAGGTATGTTCATACAAAAATTTTCAGATAATAATTATTCTACTTATATGAGGTCTCTAAAATATAATTATAACTCCAAACATCCAACACCTAACACTTAATTTTTTTTATATTTCAAATAACATAGAAGTTACTCAACTATCACATTAATAAATAATATAATTAATTTCTTCATTGTTTAATAATCATTAGCATTCATAGAAACAAACAAACTAATCAATCTCATAAAACACATGAAAATTTAATCCTTATGAAGACTTAGGGTTCACCTCCACTATCCTATTTCTCATATAGAACCCAAATTTAATATAATATACTAATCAATACTATCCATTTTCAAGGTACTAATCTCTAAGGTATAAAAAAGGAAAACCTCAATGCCAACATAATTATTATATGCTATCTATTTGATCTCATAATTCATGACCCCTAACAATTAACAAATTGATGCAGACATTCATTTGTACATCAAACATTTATCTATTTATCCATCAACATTCATTGTGAGTGTTCATAACCTTTTAATAACATACATGCAATATTGAACCCTATCAAAGCTTAGGGACTGCTTCACCACCTATTTAGTCTACACATGCCACATAAGAGATAAATTCTCACCCCCTTACCTCGAAAGATGATCCTTATTGTGAAGGTGTAGCCTCAACTTCCATACGTTGCTCCTCAAACTCCATTGGCAAGGTTCTCTCTGCAGCTTCCTCTCTAACCCCCAGAGTCAAACGTGAAAACTGAAGTGTCATCCCCTAACCCCTCTGAATAACCCTAAGTTAATAGTTGAATTAACCTTTAGACTATTTTACTATTTACACCAACATTTATTTTATTTATTTATTTTATAAAATAAATTCTTAATTTATTCTAATAAATACAAATATTAAATTAATTTAAGCATATTAATATATAATTACATCTTTTTATTAATATTTCATTTTTCTAAAAGAAATGAAATCTTACAACTCTCCCCGCTTACAAAAAAATTGTTGTCAAATTTTAGCGTAATGAAAAGCTTTAGAAAAGACTCCTTAATCTTGCTCTCTAGCTCCGAGGTGGTGTTGTTATCCGTCACTCATTTACTTCCTTCTAACCTGTTTAACCCTTCAATCTTCAAGTCTTGCTAGTAAGTCTCAAAAGTTTAGCTAATGTGACCATGCCTAGCCAAGGACCTATCACTAGGGCCATGGCTAGAAGGATTGAAGAAGACCTAGCCCTTGCAGACAAAGGAAGACTTCACCTCCTATGGAGAGTGAAGATATTAGGCTAGGGACTTTAGTTAATAAAATGTAATTTTCCTTTATTTTAATTTTGAGGAGCATTAAGAATTTAATTTGGGACATGTATTTAGTCCATTTTTTATTTTTAGGAGGTGTCTTAGGAATTTAGAGGGTGGATTTAGCTTTTTGGGTCTTTATGAAGGAAATAAGGGGTAGCCTTGATATCTACACCCCTCTTTTCCACATAAACCCCCTAAGCTAATAAGAAGGAATCTTGGCCCTTGGTTTGAGAAACTTGGGCACCAAGTTTGATGATCTAAGGAGGGAATTGTTTCTCAATTCTCCTCCCTTAAATCTCTCCTTTTAATCCTAGCCCTTCTTTTTTAGGTTATCTTGTTCAAGAGGTTATCTACCTCTATAAATAGGAGCTCCTCCCTCACTTGTATTTTTTACACTTGAATTTAATCCTAGAGACCATATTGGTTGAGGTTCTTACCTTTGAGTGTCCCCCTTTCTCCTTTGTGAGAGCTTCTAAGAGTTATCAAGGGACCCCTCCCTTGTGGCCTCTCCCCTTTGGCTTATCAAACCTAGTATTTGTGGCACCTCACCCCATTCCTTTCCTCTCCATAAATCCATTTCCCTTCCAAGTGACCTTAGAAAGGATCCTTTGGGCACGTGATCATCAAAGATCACATCAAGTGGTATCTAGAGCCACTTTCTAAAGGTCACGTTCTTTCTCAATTTTCTTTTTGCTTTGTTGTTTATTTCTTTGATCTCTTTATTTTAAAGTCCTTCATTTTTTGTCATTTCTATTTCCGTTATTGTCTAGTAGTATAGCTTTTTATTCTTGCTATTATATGCGCTTTTGTTTTCTATCTACGTGCCTATGTTTCATTTAATTTGATGCGATTTTATTTGTCCCTTTCTTTGCATCTTATTTTTGTGTTCAAGTTGCTTAATTTTTCCTTGGTTTTTTATGTTAAAGTGTGCCTAAGAAGTTGTGACCATTAAACCCACATGGTTGAGGATTTTTCCACACCATTGTGGTGATCAACTTTGGCCACTTTGTTGTGCCTTTTGTTTTAAGTCTCTTGCTGAAATTTTTGCTCTATTTTTAGGTGTGTTATTTTTTCTTAATCTTGTGTTTTGTCAAATACTAGTCATGTTAGTTTCCTATTTTGTCTCATTTAAATTCCATAGGTTTTAGCCTCTTAATTTTTTTACAAAAAAGCCTTCAAAAACAGTTTGAATTGAGCTCCTAAGAGGTGAACCTCTTGTTGAGTCTCTTAAGTCTTTTATGCTTTTAGTTCAAGCATATTAATCTCTTTGTTGTTCTTAAATATTTGCTCAATTCAATCTTTATATGTTTCTTGTTTTATGTTGAATTATTAGTAGCCTTCCACTTGGTTTACCTTCACTATTGGTGTCTCTTTATGGAATTTTAGCTTGGGTGAATTGTGTTAGTAATTTGAGCAATCAATTTACTTCAAAATCAGCCCTAAATCATTCCTTAAGCACCATTAGTTCAGTGTTATTTGGAACTACTAAGTTGTTTTGCCTTTAGTTACATGCATTGCTTGAAAATTATGTGACCTTACTTTGTGCTTATTCACTCAAGCATTATTATTTCAAGCATCCTCATTAAAATTTCAATTCAACAAGCTATTAGGTGCAGCAAAATGATTAGAAAAATTTAAAAAAAATAGAAAAAGTTCAAGTTAAAAAAAAAGAAGATAAAGAACTCAAAAGAAAGACAAATTTGAAGTTGTGTACCTAATAGTAGAAACATTTGATATGAGGAACCAATTGTGATTAAAAAAAAATTACTTGAGTAAGCTTTTTAGTTTTTGGTCACTTAAATTTTATTAAGTGTGCAACTATTGGTTTCATTTTTTTTGTTTGAGTCTTTTTTCATCCCTACTCTTAGAGCTAATCTAGGAAAGTTATTTGTGTGCTACCTTCATTTATGAGCCTTATGTTTTCTTGCTTGTCTTCTTTACTTCTTTGAGTTTGTCATTGTTTAATCTATCCACTTGGATTTGTGAACCTTGTTTTGTTATTCACCTTTGTTTGTTGTCTTGTGTTGTATTCGGCCTTGGTAAGGAAAGGTTGGGAAAGGTTGCATATATAAAATTTTGGCAAGTCCAAACAAGAGGAAACAAGGGTAGCATTCTTGGGGTGAGTTGATGCAACTCAAAGGGGCTTGATCAAAAGGAGACAAACACCAAAAAATCTTAGAGTGAAGACTTTGTTTTATTTTTTTTATTCTTTGTATTGTGTATACTTAATTTTAGATTGGGAGTTTGAGTGCCCTTAAGGCCCTCCCTTGGTTTGTAATAATTTTGGTTAATTTTAGGGTAGTTCCTCGTTAATTAGGTGAAGAAGGGAGAAGTGGCACACTTCCTTCAACATCTTAGGAGCACGATTAGAGCCCTTTATCTTTTACATTCTTGCACTTTTATTTTATTTTATGTTATTTTGAAAAACGTGTAGAGGCTAAGAGTTCCAAAGACTCATCAAGCCACCTTAGGTGAGAAAAAAAAAAGAGAGGAGTGTTGCTTGAAAAAAAAAAAGTTTTTGGCCTACCCTTTAGTTTTTAGCATCCAAGCACCATGGCTTCCCACACACATTCTAGTGCACATAGTTGTTCATCAAGTAAGAGTGTCAACCAAAGAAAACCTTCTAAGGGAGACACTCTTGAAAACCTTAACATAGAATTTAGGGAATGAATGGCTAAAGAACAAGAAAGGAGAGATGAAAAAGAGAGAGAAAAAGAAATAAAAGAAAAGGAAAAACAAAAAGAGAAGGAAGAGTTAAAAAAAGAGATGTTGGAAATGAGAAAAGAGAAAAAAGAGCGAGAAGAGAGAAGGCAAAGAGAGAGAAGAGAGGATGAAGAAAGGAGAAGAAGGAAAGAAATAGAAAGAAAAAGAGAAAAAGAGGAAGAAGAGAGAAGGAGAGGAGAAGAGAGTAAGAGGAGATATGGGAGGGAGAGTGATAGAGAAAATAAAGGAATTCTCATAAGATCCCCATCTAGGCATTTTAGCTCTAGTGAAGAAGAATACTATATAAATCAACATAAGCATCACTCACATTCGTCATACAATCATCATTCTCCTCAAGAGAACATAAATCATGCTAGGGAATCAAAGGTAGACCTACCCCATTTTCATGGTAGGGAAGATGTTGAGATTTACCTAGATTGGGAAGTCAAAGTGGAACAACTCTTTCGATGCTATGAAATTAGGGAAGAAAGAAAAGTACCTTTGGCCTCCCTTAGTTTTCAAGGTTCTGCTTTGCATTGGTGGGATGGGTTAGTCAAGGATAGGGCCCGTAAACAAATGCCTGACATTCGCTACTGGAATGATTTAAAAACTTGTTTGCGAAGAAGGTACATTCCTTCATATTATGAAAGGGATCTTTTGGATAGGCTCCAAAGACTTAGGAAACATAACCTAAGTATTGAGGAGTATAGACAAAAGATGGAGCTTCTCATACTAAGGGCCAATATCATTGAGGAATCCAATGCCACCCTTGCTAGGTTTTTGTGTGGATTAAGCTCTGACATTAGAGATAAGGTAGAGCTTCTTTCATACTCAAACCTTGATGAGTTGGTAGAACTTTGTGTAAGAGCTGAGAATCAACTCGAGAAAAAGCTTTAAAAACGATTTTCCCTCTTACTCAAAGAGAGACCAACTTAAGGGAAACTCTTTCAAGGGTTTTCCCAAAGAGGAACCCAAGCATTTTCAAGATACAAAAGCACCTCATGTAGAGAGAAAATCCCCTACTACTAAGCCTACTGAGAGGCAAAGTAGTATCAAATGCTTCAAATGTCTTGAGAGAGGCCATATTGCCTCTCAATGCCCTAACAAGAAAACCATGATCATAAGGGGACAAGATATTTGTAGTGAGAATAGCTCATCTTCCTCCTCTAGTGAGAGTGAGGAAGAAGAAGGACATACTTTTGAACAACAGTGTGAGGAAGCTTTTCCTTATGAGGGGGACCTCCTTATGGTTCAAATGATTCTTGGAAGCCAACCTCTAGAGCTTGGCCAGTCACAAAGAGAGAACATCTTCCATACAAGATGTAAAGTAAATGACAAAGTATGTTCTCTCCTTGTTGATAGTGGCTCCTGTTGTAACTGTTGTAGCTCTAGGTTGGTTGAAAAGCCAGCCTTGACTACCATGCCCCATCCCAAACCTTACAAATTGCAATGGCTCAATGAGCAAGGGGAGATGGTAGTCAATGAACAAGTTATGGTTCCAATTTCCATAGGATCTTATAATGATGAGATTCTTTGTGACATAGTTCCTATGGAGGCTGGTCATATCCTGTTGGGAAGACCATGGCAATTTGACAAAAAAGCTATTCACCATGGTCACTCCAACCAAATAATTCTCACCCATAATGAAAAGCGCTTCAAATTGTATCCTTTGTGACCTTCTCAAGTGGCTGAGGATCAATTTGCGATGAAAAAGAAAAGAGTTGAGGAAAAACAAAAACAAAAAAAAGCACAACAAGCTTTACCCTTAAAGCTTGAAAATGGTAAAGAGAGAGAGTCGGAAGGTGATGCCCCTTCGAAAGGGAATATTAGTAAAAGGAGCCTATTTGCTACTAAACGTGATTTAAAAGAAGCTCCTTTGACTAACAAGCCCTTTTATCTCCTCTTTTGCAAAGAAGCATCAAATCCTTCTTCCATTTTGCATTCTTCTGCTGAGAGTACTGCTAGAGCCCATGCACATGAGCACCTTCCTCAAGGGGTGCAAGATATTTTAAAAGAATTTGATGACATATTCCCTAATGAGGTTCCGAAAGGACTTCCTCCCATTAGGGGTATAGAACATCAAATTGATTTGGTGCCTGGTGCAAGTCTACCTAATAGACCTGCCTATAGGACCAACCCATGGAGACCTAAGAGATTGAGTCTCAAGTGAATGAGCTGTTGGAGAAGGGTTGGGTTCAAAAGAGCCTAAGCCTTTGTGCTGTACCAGTCTTGTTGGTGCCCAAGAAGAATGGCCAATGGAGGATGTGTGTTGATTTTCGTGCAATCAACAACATCACCACCGTCTTGATGACATGTTGGATGAATTGCATGGGGCAAAAATATTTTCAAAAATAGATCTTAGAAGTGGTTACCACCAAATAAGGATCAAAGAGGGTGATGAGTGGAAAACTGCTTTTAAGACTAAATTTGGTCTTTATGAGTGGTTGGTTATGCCTTTTGGGCTAACTAATGCCCCAAGCACATTCATGCGCTTAATGAATCATGTACTGAGGGATTGCCTTGGTAAATTTTGTGTAGTTTACTTTGATGACATTTTAGTTTACTCTAGGAACCTAGATGATCATTTAGGACATCTAAGGCATGTTTTTTCTCTTCTTAGGAGTAATCATCTTTTTGGTAACTTAGAAAAATGCACTTTTTGTGTAGATAGTGTAGTTTTCCTAGGTTTTGTAGTTAGCACAAAAGGGGTTCATGTTGACCCCGAAAAGATAAAAGCTATTCAAGAATGGCCCACCCCAAAGAGTGTGACAGAGATCAAAAGCTTTCATGGTCTCGCTGGATTTTATAGGCGCTTTGTGCCTAATTTCTCCACGCTCTTCGCACCAATAAATGATTTGGTTAAAAAGGAAGTTCCTTTCCTTTGGGGTGAGAAACAAGAGAAAGCCTTCCAGCTAATTAAGCATAAACTGACCCATGCACCAGTCTTGGCATTACCTGACTTTTCTAAAACATTTGAACTTGAATGTGATGCCTCTGGTGTAGGTGTGGGGGCTGTCTTGTTGCAAGGAGGGCACCCCATTGCGTATTTCAGTGAAAAACTCAATGGTGCCCCCCTCAACTACCCCACCTATGATAAGGAGTTTTATGCTCTAATTAGGGCCCTTCAAACTTGGGAGCATTACCTTGCTCCCAAGGAGTTTGTCATTCATAGTGACCATGAGTCACTAAAATATTTGAGGGGTCAAGGTAAATTGAACAAAAGGCATGCAACATGGGTGGAATATCTTGAATCCTTCCCTTATGTCATCAAGTACAAGAAAGGAAAACAAAATATGGTGGCTGATGCTCTTTCTAGGCGTCATGCCCTTTATTCATCCTTGAGTGCAAAAATCTTGGGATTTAATGACATTCGGGCTATGTATCCTTCTGATAAGGATTTCGGCCCCATATTTGCTACCTCTGCATCTGCATTTGCATTAAAGGCCCATGATGGGTACTTCATCAGTAAGGGGTATCTTTACAAAGGGAGTAAGCTTTGTATACCCCAAGGATCAATTAGGAACTTACTTACAAAAGAGAGTCATGAAGGTGGGCTCATGGGGCATTTTGGGATTTCAAAAACCCTCATGCTTTTACAAGAGAAATTCTTTTGGCCCCATATGCATAGAGATGTCCATAGACATTGCTCTAAATGTATAGCTTACTTGCAAGCAAAGTCTAAAGCAATGCCTCATGGACTATACACACCTTTACCTGCTCCTTCTGCACCTTGGGAGGATATTACCATGGATTTCATCCTTGGGCTCCCAAGAACCCAACGAGGTGCAGACTCCATATTTGTGGTGGTGGACCAATTTTCAAAAATGGCCCATTTTATTCCCTGCCACAAAGTAGATGATGCGAGCAACATCGCAAGACTTTTCTTTAAAGAGGTTGTCCGATTGCATGGTATACCCTCTTCAATAGTGTCAGATAGGGATGTGAGGTTCCTTAGCCATTTTTGGAAAACTCTTTCGGCTAAGCTGGGAACTAAACTTCTTTTTTCACTACCTGTCACCCTCAAATTGATGGGCAAACAGAAGTGGTGAATAGATCTTTATCCACTATGCTGAGGGCTCTCCTTAAAGGAAACCATAAGTCTTGGCATGAGTACCTTCCCCACATTGAATTTGCTTATAACCGGGTGGTTCATAGAACCACCAAGCATTCTCCTTTTGAGGTGGTCTATGGCTTTAATCCTCGTACTCCTCTAGATCTTTTACCTCTTCCTCTTTCTGTTGCTGTGCATAAAGAAGGAGAGGCAAAAGCCATTTTTGTAAAACAATTACATGAGAGGGTTAAAGTTAACATAGAGCACCAATCCTTAAGAGATGCTACTTTCGCCAATAGGGGGAGGAAAGAAGTCATCTTTGAAAAGGGCGACTGGGTATGGCTTTACTTGAGAAATGATAGATTTCCTTCTCAAAGGAAGTCCAAACTTAGCCCTAGAGGAGATGGACCTTTCCAAATCCTTGAGCGGATCGGTAATAATGCCTATGTTTTAGATCTGCCAGAGGATTATGGGGTAAGCACCAGTTTTAATGTGTCTGATTTGTCTCCATTTGTAGGTGCTGAAAATGACAAAGACCCCATGGATTTGAGGTCAAATCCTCTTCAAAGGGGAGGAGATGATGTGACCATGCCTAGCCAAGGACCTATCACTAGGGCCATGGCTAGAAGGATTGAAGAAGACCTAACCCTTGCAGACAAAGGAAGACTTCACCTCCTATGGAGAGTGAAGATATTAGGCTAGGGACTTTAGTTAATAAAATGTAATTTTCCTTTATTTTAATTTTGATGAGCATTAAGAATTTAATTTGGGACATGTATTTAGTCCATTTTTTATTTTTAGGAGGTGTCTTAGGAATTTAGAGGGTGGATTTAGCTTTTTGGGTCTTTATGAAGGAAATAAGGGGTAGCCTTGATATCTACACCCCTCTTTTCTACATAAACCCCCTAAGCTAATAAGAAGGAATCTTAGCCCTTGGTTTGAGAAACTTGGGCACCAAGTTTGATGATCTAAGGAGGGAATTGTTTCTCAATTCTCCTCCCTTAGATCTCTCCTTTTAATCCTATCCCTTCTTTTTTAGGTTATCTTGTTCAAGAGGTTAGCTACCTCTATAAATAGGAGCTCCTCCCTCAATTGTATTTTTTACACTTGAATTTAATCCTAGAGACCATATTGGTTGAGGTTCTTACCTTTGAGTGTCCCCCTTTCTCCTTTGTGAGAGCTTCTAAGAGTTATCTAGGGACCCCTCCCTTGTGGCCTCTCCCCTTTGGCTTATCAAACCTAGTATTTGTGGCGCCTCACCCCATTCCTTTCCTCTCCATAAATCCATTTCCCTTTCAAGTGACCTTAGAAAGGATCCTTTGGGCACGTGATCATCCAAGATCACATCAAACCCCCTAAGCTAATAAGAAGGAATCTTGGCCCTTGGTTTGAGAAACTTGGGCACCAAGTTTGATGATCTAAGGAGGAAATTGTTTCTCAATTCTCCTCCCTTAGATCTCTCCTTTTAATCCTAGCCCTTCTTTTTTAGGTTATCTTGTTCAAGAGGTTAGCTACCTCTATAAATAGGAGCTCCTCCCTCACTTGTATTTTTTACACTTGAATTTAATCCTAGAGACCATATTGGTTGAGGTTCTTACCTTTGAGTGTCCCCCTTTCTCCTTTGTGAGAGCTTCTTGTGGCCTCTCCCCTTTGGCTTATCAAACCTAGTATTTGTGGCACCTCACCCCATTCGTTTCCTCTCCATAAATCCATTTCCCTTCCAAGTGACCTTAGAAAGGATCCTTTGGGCACGTGATTATCAAAGATCACATCATTAGCCCTCTTTGACTTCTACGTTGTTTAACTGAATCACAAAATCAATAATGATACTATCCTGCTTTTACTCAAGTACATTTAAAGGTTGCAACAAACTTGAAGGTTTCTGGTGGTACCAGGAAAACTTCACTTACTCACATGTTTCCTTTCTAAGATCAACTTTCTAAGCTTAAAATACTAGGTACGCACATTGTGCCTCTAAACCTTAACATTTAATCTTTTTCCAAATGAAAGTCACTCACATTTTCCCAACTCTAAGGCTCTAGGCTATACACCAAAATTGGTCAAACCTTTGACTTTTCTTTATCTTAACTAATAGGTCACTACTATCCTCATCATTCTTAGTGTCAGTTTGTAATGCATGATCTCACAATTCGAACTCGTATCCTAAACTGAGTTATAAAATCTATTTCTCTTATTGTCAAAGCTAACATATGCAAAAACTTCCTACTAAGGCATCAACTCCCACATTGACTTTACTAGAGTGATAGCTAAACTCATAACCATAGTCGTTAAGAAATCCTAACCACCTCTTATGCCACATGTTCAACTCTTTCTGGTTAATCAAATACCTAAAACCTTTATGATCGGTGAATGCCTTAAATCTAGAACTATATAGGTAAAAAGTTCTATCACTAAAAGATAGGATAATCATTCTCATGGGTGTGAACTTCCTATGAGCATAAGTTACAACTTCACCCACTAATGTTAACACACTACACAACCCATCTTGGATGCGTAACAAAATACTACATAAGGCTCCTAAGTTAGACATACTTAAGACAGAAAAAAGAGTTAACTTCGTCTTAAGGGTTTAGGACTGACTTTCGCACTTGGCATCCCTCACAAGTCAACTTAGTTAACAGTAACTCTAGCTTGAAAAACAAGCCATCTATGCACCCCCTACAATGCTTTGCCCTGCTAAATTGTGAAAATTCTTAGAATCACTCACAAAAGTTGGTCTTCCCAAGGTAAATCACCAAGTCTCAAATATTCTCCTAAAAATCACCTTAAACCTTCTTATTTTCTTAAATTCATACAAGGTCTATGACAAACTCTATACGATATTTTGGTGGTAACCTAAGCATAACCTCAATGGATACTTTAGGAAAATCACTTAGTATTGATATCTTACTCAATATTGGAATCTAAAAGATCTAATGTTATCTACACTCAGACATTTTCTCTCTAGGTCCTCTAACTTGGTTGGTAATCAAAAGACCTCACTTACACGATCAACATATTCTCAAAACAAGTTAACAAACTAGACATGGTTGGAAGGTAACCAATTCATACCAACAATAACCACTAGTTGACTAAGTGGCAAACAGAACAAGTTAACTACAAAATGTCTATCAAACTCAAAATAAGTCAAAACAAAATATTAAGGTTGGAACACCATCACTTTAAAGAACAAGTACAATTGTTTCCTACTAGAAGAAAAAGGTTCGCAATGTAAAAGAGGAATCAAATAAGTCATTTTGAAGGGATGAAAGAAAACAAATTTCAAAGAAATCTCAAACATAAGTTAATCAATTGATCATTTAAGAAGGCACATTTACTTTACCTTTATGACTTAATAAATACACATATATGCAATCAAATAATCAAAGATGATTGCCTCAAGTCTTGACTTTTTGTTTGCCATAATGTCCAATTCACATTGCACAAGGTATTAAGATGGCGAATCCCAATATCTTGTAACAACAAATGAGGATTTATGGTGGAACAACAAACAAAACACTCAACTAGCACAATCACAATTTTAAAATGACACACATGAATATGAATAACAAGATACTACACACTTGCTTGTAAGGGATCTAAATATTTTGTGACAAAATATTTTATTAAATTAATTTAATATATGTATCAGTTGTTGATGAAAAATAACATTATTATACAAATATTAACAAAAAAACTTATATACTATTTTTGTACAATAATTTATGATCACTATCTTTCAAATGTTGTGTTAAATAATAAAAAAAAAAGTTTTACCATTCATACCGATATTAAGGAGGATGGTCTCTCATAAATTATATTTGGAATTTATTTTATAAAAGTTAAATCAATTTAATTTGGTATTATTAAGTAAGTAATTTAAAAATATTTTATAAAAAAATATGTTTAATAAATTAAAAATTATTAAATTTATTCTTAAAATTATTTTTTACTTATAATATTATCAAATTGTCTTTCACAATTATGTATATTTGAATTTAAAATATTATTAAATAAATCAACAAATATTAATAAAATATAGTTTTTCTTATTAACTAACTCAATTTAAATTAGTTTTAGAATAAAGAGTTTTATTATCTATAATAATTTTGAATAAGAATATTTTCTTAAATAATATTGTGATCTATACCAAAAATAAATTAACAAGGATTTATTTTATACTTATGATGGTTACTTAAATTATGTGTATTTGAATCTAAAGCTATTATTCAAATTATTGAAGAAAAAATAAATAAAAATTAAAATAAAAAGAGAAAAATAAATTGAAAACTGAAAAATATCATTAAATAATATTTTATAATATTAAATAAAAATATATTAGAAAAATATCTATTATCTATAATAATTTTAAATTAAGTAAGATATAAATAAAGAAGGATTTTGTTATATTATGTGTCAACATATTATTATTTTGACTGGGAATGATAAAATAACAATGATAATATAAGTAATAAATAATTGACCGAAAAAATACAAGTAATAAATAGATTATATAGTTATATTTAAAAAATTATTTTATATAAAAATTTCAACAATATAAGAGTAATATTATAGTATGTGTACATAAACTATATATAAACTATTATATGCGTTTTTAAGTAAAATTAATTTTTCTTAAAATGTAAAAGTAATTTATTATATTTAAATATATATATATATATATATATATATTATTACTTTTTAAAATGAAGTTGTATTGAAAGTTCATCAAAATTTGGTTTTGTTAGAAAAGGTAAAAATAATTTTATTGTACATCTGGATTAAAAACTTATCAAATAAACTTTGATACCTATAATGATTTATTCTAATATCAAATAGGACCTATAGTGTTTTTCATAAAAAAATTAAAATTGAGTGTATAATATTATTTAATAATTAATTCGAAAATATTTTATAATAAAAATATTTTGTTAAATTAGTTTTGATATATGCATCATATGTTGATAAAAATTAAAAATTACATAATTAATTATAAATAAAATTATATTATTCTATAATTATTATTCATATGTTATTGAGTTTTTGAAATGTGAAAGTGTTAAAGAATCCTAAAATTTTTTTATTGTTCATAATTATATCGAGTAACATTGTGTTTTATTAATGATTTTGGGTTTTTTGTAGAAAAATAAACTACTTTCATGTGTGATAATACTAAGTAAGTGATTTAAAACTATTTTGCTTTAAAAATATATTAATAAATTAATTTTTATATATTTATTATAAATTTATATTTTGTGTCTGAAATAAAAATTAAGGATAAATATCTATTGATCTCATATTTATAATTGTTACTGGTCTATGAAAGATTTACAAATGAAGAAAATCTAAAATAATTTCTGTAGCGAATAATTTTAGATAAAACATTAATCAAATATTATTTTTTTTTGCTGGATTATATTTAAACTAATTTTTTTGTAAATAGATTTTTTATCTATAATAATTTTAGTAATATTGTCTCCCATAAACGATATCAATATTATGGTTTATAATAACTAAATTACTATATACATTTTTAAGTAAAATAACTTTTTCTTAAATATGTAACAATAATTTATTATATTTCAAAGTATAAATAATTTTTTTTAATATTTAAAATGTATTTGTGTTAAATACTCATAATTTTTTTTTACTTAGAGTAAAAATCATTTTATTGCATTTTTAAAATGCAATTGTGATATTTTTTAGTGAATAAAAATGCAATTGTATTAAAGTTTATGAAGTAAATTTTGATGTCCACCATGATTTTGCGTACAATTGAATGAAATAAATTTGTCTTTTATATTTTTTAGTGAATAAATACAATTGTATAAAAGCTTGAGAAATAAACTGACATCCATAATAATTTTGCGTATTTGGTATCAAATAAACTTGTCTTTCATAAATAATACTAATAGTGTTTATCATAAAAAATAAAACTAATTAAATTTATAATATTATTTAGAAATTAATTTACTATTATTTTGTTAAAAATATTTTATTAAATTAATTTGACGTATGTATCATTTGTCGATGAAAAATAACATTATTATATAAACATTAACCAAAAACTTATATACTATTTTTGTAATAATTGTGACACCCTTCTATCCCAAAACACTTTATTCTTTAATTACAAAATAATATAGAATTTTTTTTTTCATTTAAATATTAGACTTGACATTTAGGTAAAAGGATTAGCATCATTCAATATACACTTACTACCCAAACTATGATATTATAAAACATAATAAGTAGACACCTTAGACTTTTAAAAAAATCTTTACAAAATTCTCAATTAATATAACTCATACTGAAATTTTAAATGATTCGTATACATGACAAAAACTATTAATTTATCCTCTATAGCCCAATGTCACATCTAATTAGAACAACCGAATAGAAAGAGGTAAAGAAAAGTCGAAGTTTCATAACCCACAATATCATCAGGATCTTGCTCACTTGAAAGTGGCATTTAGCCCAAACAAAATGCAACAACAAGCAACAAAGGGGTGAGAATACATCTCATGCATCTTAAGACACATATAAAGAGAATGACCAGTCACTCATCTTAATGGGATACATCCTTAATTCAGTCATCACCAACATAATTTACAAGATGTATCACAATATTTCTTATCACCATAATTAGAATCATCACAATTCACAAACTATTCCTTCTTATATTACTCCTCAATAACTTATAAACATTAAAACATCCACAACACTCTGAATTATAAAATACATCATACATCTAAACCTATGGTTATACAAAAAGTCTTAAGCACGTTAGACGAAGTCTAGACTTCACAAATGATCAAGCAATTTAGAGTTCACACACTGATAAGAACCAACTTAGACTTAACTCTTAGTACAAATAAGCTCTTTAGCACAAATTATCTAAACCACATATTCTTGTGAACATAATATCATTTATAATACTAAATATATTAATTTTCTCACATATCCACATAGAATTATTATATTGATAGCTCACCACAACATTTTCTAAGTTTTGAAGATTTTCTCACTCATTTTCTAATAACTCTCTATCACCTTTGTCAAGTATAAACACGATATCTAGAGATTCATTAATCTTATGACATTATTTCTTATCTAGTTTAGAAGATGGAAAGTTTATCTAAAATACTTATGTTTACCTCAAGGGCTAAAAAAAATATCTACTATTTTATAAAAAATTAAAGGAAACATGAATCTATCACTTAATTGTGATAATTTGACCTTCAGTCACTAATTTGATTATAACTTGAGGTTTAGGTATTATTTTGGGGTGAAACTAACGTCATTAGTTATATAACATCTAGGGCTTCAAATTTTATGAAGACAAATTTCTCAAATTACATCCTTTTCCTATCAGTTGTCTCATCCAAAAATCATGAACGCGGATTGTAATACGCCTAATTCTGGCAGTTTAACCTTTAGTTACTAATTTCATCATAAATTGAGTTATAGGTATCTTTTTGGGGTGAAAAAAACAACATTAGTTAGATAACATCTATGGTTACAACTTCAATGAATATCACTTTCTCAAACTATATCGTTTTCCTATCGCTTTTCTCATTCAAAAATTGTGAATGCTGATTGTATTATGCCTAATTCTAGCAGTTCGACCTTTAGTTACTAATTTTATCATAACTTGAGTTATATACATCCTTTTTTATTGATTCCAGCTCTTTTGGAAAGCTAACATCGATAGATAAAACTTTTATGGGTAAACTAAAGCCAATAAGGCCATCTAGGTTACCTCGTAGGGCTCACAACACACAAATTCTGTTTCGCACATTGGATGGGAGACTCAACTTCTAACACACATAACTCAGTCTATTCTCAACTTATTTACATGATTCTTGAGTCTAAATTGTAGCCCCAAATGTCTAGTTTCTAAAAAATAAAACGTAACTCAATTTGGTTAATCATAGTGAAACATATGATAGAAACTCTAAGGTATGTTCATATAAACATTTTCAGATAGCAAAAATTCAACTTACATAAGGTTCTCAAAATATAATTCTAACTTCAAACACTCAAATATTTTACTTATCTTTATATAATACTTAATTATCATCCACACTTTACAATTGCAGTGATAATTATCAATATTATCAATGAAAAGAACCCTCAACTCCTCACGCTTAATCATTTTTATACAGAACAATTCAAATAACATAAGAGTTATCCAATCATCACATTAATCAATCAATCATATAAATAGAGTACTCATCTATAAAATCATTCATAATGTTCATTCATAGAAACCAATGAATAAATAAATTGCATAACACATAATCTCTATAGAGGTTTAGGATTCATCTCCACTATCCTATTTGTCATATAGAAGGAAGCTTTAAAGACTAATCAATACTATCCATTTTCAAGGTATTAATCTTTAAGGTATAAAAGGGAAAAATCTTAATGCCAACATAATCATTATATACAGTTTATTTTATCTCATAGTTCATAATCCCATGAAAACACATTGAATACTCTAATAAACCAATATACCAAACCATAATTAATTAATGATAACCTTAAATGATTCGTATACATGACAAAAGCTATTAATTTATCCTCTATAGCCCAATGTCACATCTAATCAGAATAGTCCAACAAAAAGAGGTAAAGAAAATTCAAAGCTTCATCACCCACAATATCATTAGGATCTTGCTCACCTGAAAGTGGCGTTTAGCCCAAACAAAATAGAACAACAAGTAACAAAGGGGTGAGAATGCATCTCACACATCTTAAGGCACATATAAAGAGAATGAACAGTCAACTAAAGTATAAAAAATAAACATATAAATTCATCCCACACCCATGATAGAAATTATCCATCCACATACATGAATTCATTCATGCTAATGATGCTCATGCATGCTCTCTCAGGTACACGCCCGAAGCGGTCCTTTTCTACACCAGTAACATGTAGGTATAACCATTTCGCACAGGTCCACCCGAAGTGAATCCTCTTCTACACCAGTAACACGGCATAATGCAAAACAAACAAAGAAGATTTGGTCTAGCGTACCACACAATGGGTGATCCTCGCAAAATTCTCCAACCGTCGCACTCATGCATGCCCTCTTAGGTACGCTCCCGAAGCGGTCCTCTTCTACATTAGCAACACGTAGGTACAACCATCTCACATAGGTTCACCTGAAGTGAATCCTCTTTTATGCTAGTAACACGTAGGTACAACCGTGTAATACAACACAACCTAAGACACTTGCTATAGAGAGCCTCATAATGAGCGATCCTTACAAGCCTCTTAGATTGCCATGTCCATGCATCATGTCATATAACATAATTCACAATATCAATAATTAATTATATCATCACAAAACACCCCCAACCACAGCTAGGATGACACCTCATCAGGCACATCCTGACCATCATCATCAACACAACATGCATCTAATTATCATTCATATCACTTTCGTATAATGGGATAAATCCCCAATTCATGCACCTCCTCACTTATGACATTCATTTAGTCACCACCAACACAATTTATGAGATGTATCACAATATTTATTATCACCATAATTAGAATCATCACAATTCACAAACTATTCCTTCTTATATTACTCCTCAATAACTTATAAACATTCAAACACTCACAACACTCTGAATTATAAAATACATGATTCATGCCTCCCTTGATCTTTTTCCTTGAAGTTCCAAGCACCATGAAATGGATGATGGAGGGGAAAGAAAATGGAGGTGGGGCGCCACTCTCAAAGAGAGATAAGCCAAAGTGTTTAGGTTTGCCACAAGGTAAGGAACCCTTGATAAAAACCAACTAGGAAGAGGTTCCTCAAGAGAGAGGATCCTCAAGACCTTTTACTAAGAATGTGCTCACAAAGAGACTATTTTCATTCAACTTCAAAGGTGAAATTTTACAATGAGGGGGAATGAGTATATATAGCCCAATGGGAGAGCTTGGGCACACTTTTCTAGGCAATGTGGGACTTGGGCTTAATTAGGATTAAAACTAATTAACCCAAGTCTTAGGCCTTAAGTGAGGCACCTAAGTTCACCCCCTATGGGTGCAATTAGCATATCTTAATGTGAATGGGCTAGCCCAAAATCATGTCTTAACTTATGCACCCATTATAAGCTTACTCCTCCTTTTTAACTAAAGACACCTATACCTTATAAACTAAGAAGATGACCGGAAATACATGGCCTTAAGGGAATTAAAAATACTTTCCTATTTATCTAATTAAAATAAAATATTTACAAGCTAAAAATAACGAAGACTATGGCTTCGAATCTTCAATGAGCTTTTGTCCATCTCATGCCTTCCTTGAGTCCTCCTAGCCATGATGCATGCTAGGTGAGATTGCATCATCTCCTCTCCCTTGGAGAGGATTTGACCTCAAATCCTGAGATCTTTCTTCCGCTTTTTCAAAGTCTCTTTTGAAGGCAAAGGCGAATCTTCCTTAGACCCGGTCTTCCTACCAACAACCGTATTTTCATTTTTATCCGTTTCTCTCTTAAGCTTCATGATCCTTCTATCCTCCATAACCTCGGTAGGGGTAAGAGGAAGTAAGGTGATCTTTTTCCCTTTATGAGAGAGAGTGATTTTATTAGTGAGGCCATTGTGCAAAGTTTCCTTATCATGTTGCCATGGCCTTCCCAGCAACATGTGACTAGCTTCCATAGGTACTACATCACATAACACTTTGTCGTGATACTTCCCTATGAAGAAGCTAATCTCTACTTGCTCTCTTACTACTACACCATCTTCATAATTAAGTCCATGCAAAGAATAAGGTGAAGGATGAGGAGTAGTAGCAAGTGATAGCTTTTCCACCACCCTCGTGCTACAAAAATTACAACATGATCCACCATCCACAATAAGAGAACAAGTTTTGCCCAAAATTTTGCATCTTTTTTGAAAAACATTCTCTCTTTGTGTTTGGGTTTCCTTACAAGGATGGCTTCCAAGAAGTTGTTTCACTTTGAAGAGATCATCACATGAATGAATACCCTTTTTCATTTGATGTTGCCTTTAAAGTCCTTTTTCTTTTGGGGCAAAACAAAGCAATATGCCCTTTTTCTAAACACTTAAAACATTTAGGACTTCAAAAACGAGTGCTCGAACTAGTGGTAGGGGTGTCACTCATACTCAAGGGTTTTCTCTCAATATGCTTTCTTTTGGATGACTCTCTTTTGGGTTTAATTATAGAAGGGTTTGTCTTTTTCTTAGGATGCCTCTTAGGGTTTTCCTTCTTACTAGAAGAAGCATGAATGTCATGGATTATTTTAGGCTCCTCTAAGTATCTATAATGTGTGTAAATGTTACCACAAGAGCTCTTATAGGCATCTCTCTCTTTTTGTATCTTCATTTCTTCCCTTCTTTCTAACTTATTTTGTTCCTTTTCTCTCTTTTCCAATTCTTTCTTCTCTTTTTCTCTCCTTTCTCTTCTCTCTTTTCTCTCTAACTCTTTTCTTTTGTTTTCTTCTTTTTCTCTTTCTTTTTCTCTTTTCTCTTTTTCTCTTTTCTCTTCTCTTTCTTTTTCTCTTGCTTCTATTTCTTTCTTTTCATTTTCCCTACTCTCTATTTGTCTCTCTTTTTCTCTTCTTTCTTTTCTTTCTTGTCTCTCCTTTTCTTTTTGTTCTTTCTCTCTTCTCTCCTCTCTATCTAGTTCCTCTTGTTCTCTTTTCCTCATCTCTCTTTGTTTTCTCTCATTTTTCCAAAATTCCCTACGTTGTTTTTCTACTATTTCCCAATCAATAGAGTATGGATATGTGGGCAAGGTTGGTTTATCACCCTTCTCATTCTTTTCTTTTATTCTATTCTCACATTCTTCTCGTTTCATTACTACTCCTAACACTCCTAGAAATGTGTGAAAACATGTCAAAGTGTAAGGCCTAGGGAACTAATATGCAAAACACTCCTCTCTTTTTTGTTTTCTCCTAAAGTGTTAAGAGTCTTTGGAACTCTAACACTTTCTAAAATGTTGAAAGCAAATAAAGAAATTTAAAGCAAAGCTAAAGGATTCCAACGTGCTCCTAAGTATGAATAAGGGGTACCAATTCCTTATCCACATTAAAACGAGAAACTAAGGGTTATTACACACAAAAGAGGTGACTCTTATGGGCATCCAATACCTCTAATTAAAATGTCCTTTAAAAATACACCCAAATTAAACAAATAAAATTAAAAGTAGTTGAATGTAGCTCCTTTCTTCAAGTGCTCCTCACCAAGTGTATCACTCTAGTCTTGGCCTCCTTTTCAAGTCTCCTCTTCCTTGGTTTTAAATCAACACTTCCTAAGGATGCTACCCTTGTGAAAATTTCAACAATTTGGCTACCTACCAAGAGAAAACAAGCGCCCAAGCAAGAGACCAAGGGAAGTAGAATTTGAAAGCAAAAAGCAATAAAAAGCACTTAACAAGAATAGGAACACATCCAAGTGGAAAGAATTTATTTGACAAACATAAAGAAAGCCAATAAGGACAAGCAAGAAATAAAAGGTGTAGAAAGAAAGTTGGCACACAAAAAAAAAATTCCTAGAATGGGCCTAAAATAGAATTGGACTTAAAACAAAAAAGACTCAACAATTGTAAAGCAAGGTGGCTAAATCATAGTCAAATAAATTCAAGCAAATTTCAATAAAATTTAACACTCCTTTGAATTTTTTAATAATTTTGAGGTGCACTAATTTTTATTTTATTTTTTTGTACTCTTTTTACTTGTTTTTAGCATTTTTTACTAACTCTTTTTTTTTTTTACTTATTTCTCACTTTTGATTTCTTTTCTTCTTCCTTTTTTTTTTGAAACAATTTTGCTACACCTCTTAACACATTTTGTAGCAAATATAGTGAGGAGTCAAAGAATCATAAATGCTTGAACAAAGGATAGGAAATGGCCACCATAATTGATATACAAAAGTGCAAAATTAAGAAACAAAGCAACCTAATATGAACTAGTAATTTTAGGTGATAAAAAATAAATGGCACAAGGAGAGTTTTATGGAAGTTGAGGCCAACTTGATTACTCAATAATCAGCCCAATCATACCCAACATGCCTCTCAAAGCCAATCAACAAAAATCACCACAAAAACTAGCACAAAATTAAGATACTAAAATTGTTGAACAAGTGAATGAAATTTGGAAGAAATTGAGCATTAATTTTTTTGAAGATTTTTTTTTTAAAAACATGCTAAGATCTAAATAGCATGTGAGACTCTAAGGACATGGGATCAAGAGTAAGCCTCTTTGATGCTCAATTTCCAATAGAGAAATAACACACTTTTATGGTAAAAATAAAAAGGCAAAACTATGTAGAATTAAGAGACAATAAAAGGGCTACAACATGACCAACTAAGACACAACTTGGAAGATTAAAAACTGAAATTAAATGACTCAAAATAACCAGAAATATATGCCCAAAACAGAGAACAAAGGGCTGGAAAAACAGAAAAATAGGTGCAGGAAAATAGAATTAAAAATTCAAATAAGTAGAACAACGTGCATCCAAAGATCAAGACCACAATGTGTGGCTTCCTTCACAAATTTTGTGAAGTCATTACAATGATCTTCTTAGGATTTGCACAAGAATAAGGAAAAAATAAAAAGCTGGGCAGAAAATTAAAGAAACAATCCTAAAGGAAACATATAAAGATTCAATGGAAAAGAACAAGATAAATTGAATCTAGAAAGCAATAAAAACTAGGAAATAAATTGCATAAAATGAAAACTACAAAAACATAAACTAACAAGACATAAAAGGAATTAAATGACAAGAATCAAAGGCTAGAAAAAATAAAGGAAAAAGCAAGAACTCTAAGAAGAAAAGATGAAAAAAAATTAAAGAAAATTAATACTAGAAAAGAACCTCATGGAGTTGGCTCTGATACCAAATGATGCATGCCTCCCTCGATCTTTTTCCTTGAGGTTCCAAGCACCATGAAATGGATGATGGAGGGGAAAGAAAATGTAGGTGGGGCGCCACTCTCAAAGAGAGATAAGCCAAAGTGTTTAGGTTTGCCACAAGGGAAGGAACCCTTGATAAAAACCAACTAGGAAGAGGTTCCTCAAGAGAGAGGATCCTCAAGACCTTTTACTAAGAATGTGCTCACAAAGAGACTATTTTCATTCAACTTCAAAGGTGAAATTTTACAATGAGGGGGAATGAGTATATATAGCCTAATGGGAGAGCTTGGGCACACTTTTCTAGGCAATGTGGGACTTGGGCTTAATTAGGATTAAAACTAATTAACCCAAGTCTTAGGCCCTAAGTGAGGCACCTAAGTTCACCCCCTATGGGTGCAATTAGCATATCTTAATGTGAATGGGCTAGCCCAAAATCATGTCTTAACTTATGCACCCATTATAAGCTTACTCCTCCTTTTTAACTAAAGACACCTATACCTTATAAACTAAGAAGATGACCGGAAATACATGGCCTTAAGGGAATTAAAAATACTTTCCTATTTATCTAATTAAAATAAAATATTTACAAGCTAAAAATAACGAAGACTATGGCTTCGAATCTTCAATGAGCTTTTGTCCATGTCATGCCTTCCTTGAGTCCTCCTAGCCATGATGCATGCTAGGTGAGATTGCATCAATACATCATACATCTAAACCTATGGCTATACAAAAAAAAATTAAGCACGTTAGACGAAGTCTAGACTTCACAAATGATCAAGAAATTCAGAGTTCACACACTGATAAGCAACAAGTTAGACTTAACTCTTGGCACAAATAAGCTATTGAGCACAAATTATCTAAACCACATATTCTTATGCACATAATATAATTTATAATACTGAATATATTGATTTTATCACATATCCACATAGAATTATTACGTTCTAGCTCACCACAACATTTTCTAAGTTTTGAAGATTTTCTCACTCATTTTCTAATAAGTCTCTATAACCTTTGTTGAGTATAAATCCGATATCTAGAGATTTATTAATCTTATGATATTGTTTCTTATCTAGTTTATAAATTAGAATGTTTATCTAAAATTCTTATGTTTACCTCAAGGGCTAAAAGAAACATCTACTATTTAAAAAAAAATTAGAGGAAACATGAATCTATCACTTAATTTTGACAGTTTGATCTTCAGTCACTAATTTGATCATAACTTGAGTTCCAAGTATCGTTTTGGGGTGAAAGAAAAAAAATTAGTTCAATAACATCTAGGGATACAACTTTCATGAATATCCCATTCTTAAACTATATCGTTTTCCTATCTCTTTTCTCGTATTAAAGTTGTGAACGCTAATTGTAATACACCTAATTCTAGCAGTTTGACCTTTAGTTACTAATTTTATTATCACTTGAGTTATATACATATTTTTTCATTGATCCCAACTCTGTTGTAAAGCTAACATCAAGAGCTAAAACGTTTATGAATAATACAATGTCTAATAAGGTCATCTAGGTTACCTCGTAGGGCTCATAACAAACAAATTCTGTTTCACACACTGGATGGGAGACTCAACTTCCGACTCACATAACGCAGTCTATTCTCAATGTATTTACATGATTCTTGAGTCTAAGTTATATCCCCAAATTTCTAGTTTGAAAACCACCAAACGTAACTCAATTTGATTAACAAGACAGAAGGATATGATAGAAACGCTAAGGTATGTTCATACAAACATTTTTAGATACAAAAAAGTTAACTTATATGAGGTTCTCAAAATATAATTCTAACTTAAAATGCTCAAATATTTTCCTTATCTTTCTATAATACTTAATTATCATCCAAACTAAAAAATTGCAGCGATAATTATCAATATTATTAATGGAAGGAACCGTCAACTCCTTACGCCTAATTCTTTTTATACAGAACAATTCAAATAACATAAGAGTTATCCAATCATCACATTAATCAATAAATCATATAAATTGAGTACTCATCTATAATCATTCATAACATTCATTCATAGAAACCAATGAATAAATTAATTACATAACACTTAATCTCTATGGAGGTTTAGTGATGCAATCCGGCTCAAGGCCCTTGAAGGATATATGAAGAAGATTTATTCCATTGTATAAATTAGAATTTAGGAGTTTTTATAATTTTATTGACTTTGACTATTTAGTAGGTTGACTCCTAAAGTCAACCTTGCCTTTATTACCATTGTATTTAGTTACCCTTTAGTTTTTATGTCATCTTTTATTTTTCTAAAAGGTACTATAGTCATCATGTTAGAGTTTTCTAAGATGGGCTAGCTTTTAGAGAATATGAGCATGTGTTATGTTCACCCTTCTCATTATGGGTGCACCCCTCTAAGCATGCTTAAGACATGACTACTATTCCTACCTCTTAGTTACTAGATGCCACATCCCCTAGTCATGCCTTAAGCATGACTACTTTTTACCACCTCTTTCTACTATTTACACCTTTTTGTATCTAGACTAGATTAGGGATAAATTCATTAGTTGGTTATACATGACCATAGTTAGCTAATCATGGTTAGATGTGACTCAATGAGTTAGCCTAATATTGGTTAGATTAACCTATGGTCTAGTTAGCCTAACCCATCCCTCTAGTCTATAAATAAGACCTCTCACCTACATGTAATCATCTTTAGACCATTGAATATAATTTGAGCATTTTAGCTTAAGTGTGAGCCTTGAGTGAGTGTGAGAGAAAGTTCCCTTCCTCCTTGGATGTGAGCCTCTCTCCCTTCGGAGAGAGTTCTTCTAGCTTTTATCAAGGATCACTCCTTGTGGCAAGAATCCTAATCTCATGTCTCACCCTTGAGAGTGACATTTTCCCCTCCATTCCTCTTCTATCCAAAATCCATTTCACATTAATCCAACCTCTTCATGTAAGTAGATCTTAGGGAGAACTTGAGTCTTCATCATATGGTATCTTGAGCCAACTTCTCTTGAGGTCAAGTTCTTCTAATTTCTTCTAATTTTGTGTGTCACCTTTGTTTCTTGTTCTTGTTATTTTTTTTTATTTTCCATCTTGTCCATTTAACTTCCATTATTGTCTTGTTTTAGTTTGTCTTGTGTTGCTTTAAATTTGTTCTTCATTTTAATATTGCACTCTATATTTTGTTTCATTTTATGGTTCAATTTTTGTTGCTTCTTTCCATTGAATCATGGTGTGTTCTCTTTAGGATGTTTTCAATATTCTGCCCAGATTTTTTTATTTTTTTAATATTCATATGCTATCCTAAGAGGATCATCATGATGACTTCACAAAATTTGTGAAAGAAGCCACACAATTGTGGTCTTGATCCTTGGATGCATTTTATGCCTTTTGCTTTGTGTTATGCTTTTATTTCTCTGTTTTTACTGCACCTATTTCTCTATTTTTTGCAGCCCCTATTTCTCTATTTTTGTTTCACATTCTTGGTCATTTTGAGTCATTTATTTTCAGTTTTAATCCTCCTACGTTGTGTCTTAGTTTGATATTGTTTAGTCCTTTTAATTGTCACTTAAATTCCATTGTTTAGCTCTTTTATTTTACCATAAAAGTGTGTTGTTTCTCTATTGGAAATTGAGCATCAAATAGGGTTACTCTTGATCCCATGTCCTTAGAGTCTCACATGCTATTTAGATCTTAGCATGTTCTTGAAAAAAAAATTTAAAAAAAATTATTGCTCAATTTCTTCCAAATTTCATTCACTTGTTCAATAATTTTAGTAGCTTAATTCTGTGCTAGTTTTTGTAGTGATTTTTGTTGATTGGCTTTGAGAGGCATGTTGGGTATGTAATTGGGCTGATTATTGAGTAATCAAGTTGGCCTCAACTTCCATAAAACTCTCCTTGTGCCATTTATTTTTATCACCTAAAATTACTAGTTCATATTAGGTTGCTTTGTTTCTTAATTTTGCACTTTTGTATATCAATTATGGTGGCCATTTCCTATCCTTTGTTCAATCATTTATGATTCTTTGACTCCTCACCATATTTGGTTCAAAATTTTGTTAAGAGATGTAGCAAAATTGTATAAAAAATAGAAATAAAAACAAAACAAGTAAAAAAAAACGTGTTAGTTAAAAAAATTGTTAAAAAAAGAAGTAAAAGGAACAAAATATCTTTAGTGCACCTCATATTGTATCAATCACTAAAAGGAGTGTTAAAAAAAATTAATGAATCTTGCTTGAACATGCTTGCATATAATTTGGCCATATTGATTTTAAATGGTGCAAATGATTGAAACTTTTGAGTCATTTTTCTTGTTTTTGTAGTCCATTCTATTCTAGGCCCATTCTAGGAATTTCTTTTGTGTGCCACCTTTCTTTCTACACCTTAATTTTTGCTTCTCTCATTTCAGATAATCTTTGATTTTGTCAAATAATTGTTTCATTTGGAAGTTTAGCTTTGCTTCATTTGTGCTTTGTTTGCTTTGTGTCTTCTTCCATTTTCCTTACCATTATTGTGCGCCACCTCTATGTGTGTAGGGATCAAAATTTGGAGACTTGCCACTTGGTAGCATTTTGGGTGTTGATTAAAGGCATAAGAACCTATTCTTGGAGGAGGGACTTACCAAAAGGGGAATCATACACTTGAGAGGAAAAACACTTGGAGAAGAGGCATAACTTCAATCAACATTTCTTTAATTTTTTGCATTTTCAATTGGGTGTATTTTGAGGCCATTTTTAATTAGAGGTGTTGGATGCCGATAAGGTTCACCTCTTTGTGTGTAATAATTTAGTTTCTCGTTTAAGTGTGAGTGAGGAATTGGTACCCCTAACTCATACTTTAGGAGCACGTTAATCCTTAAACTTTGCTTTAATATTTTCAATTTATTGCTTTTGGCGTTTTAGTCAAGTATTTCAAAGTACCAAAGCATTTAAAACACTTTAGGTGAGAAAACCTTAAAGTGAGGAGTGTTTCTTGCATTTTTTTAGTCCTTAACCCTTAGACTTTTAATGTCTTCACACACATCTAAGAATGTTAGAAGTGTTAATGAAAGTAGGATAGATCAAAGAGAAAAAGAATGGGAAGAATATAAGAAAAGGTTAAAAAGAGAAAATGAAGAGTATGAAAAAGAGAGAAAAGAAAGAGAGGAGAAAATACAAAAAGAAAGAGAGGAATATAGGAAAGAAAGATAAGAGAGGGAACGAATAAGACAAGAGAGGAACGAGAAAGAGAAAAGAGAAAAGAGAAAGAGAAGATAGAGACCAAAGACAAAAAGAAGAAAGAGAGACAAAAGAGAAGAGAAAAGGAAAAGAGAGAAAGAGAAGAAAGAGAAAAAGAAAGAGAAGAGAGAAGAGAAAAAGAGAAAAAGAGAAAAAAGAAAGAGAAGAACGGGAGCAAGAAAGAGAAAAGAGAGAAAAGAGTTAGAAAGAAAAGAAAGAAGGGAAAGGAGAGAAAGAAGAGTTGGAAAGAAAAGAAAGGAGAGAAAAAGAACAAAGAGAGCTAGAAAAAAGGGAAGAAGAGAGGAAACAAAAAGAGAGATATGCCTATAAAAGCCCATATGGTAACCTTTATACACTTTATAAGGACCTAGAAGAACCTAGAATAACCCATGACATTCATGCTTCTTCTAGTAAGAACGAAGGCCCTAAGGGGCATCCTAAGAAAAAGGAAAACCCTTATAGGAATAAACCCAAAAGAGAGTCATCCAAAAGAAAGTGTATTGAGAGAAAACCCTTGAGCTGAAGTCACACCCCTAATACTAGTATGAGCAATCGTTCTAGGAACTTTAAGTGCTTTAAATGCTTAGATAAGGGTCACATTGCTTTGCATTACCCTAAAAGAAAAAGGACTTTAGGGGGAAAATCAAATGAAGAGGGTACTTATTCATGTGATGATCTCTTGAACGTGAAAAAGCTTCTTGGAAGGCATTTTGGTAAAGATACTCATACTCAAAGAAAGCCTGTTTTTCAAACAGATGTAAAGTTTTGGGAAAAATTTGTTCTCTCATTATGGATGGAGGTTCATACTGCAATTGTTGTAGCACAAGGTTGATGGAAAAGTTAGTTCTTATTACTACTCCTCATCCTTCACCTTACTCTTTACATGGAATCAATGATGAGAAAGGTGTAGTAGTAAGAGAGCAATTGGAGATTAGTTTCTCCATAGGGCACTATAAGGACAAAGTTTTATGTGATGTGGTCCCTATGAGAGCTAGTCAAATGTTGTTGGGAAGGCCATATCAACATGATAGAAAAAATTTTGCACAATGGCCTCACCAATAAAATCACTCTCTCTCATAAGGGGAAAAAGTTCATCTTATATCCTCTTAATCCTATTCGGGCTTTGGAGGATTAAAGACACATTAAGCTTAAGAGAGAAAGAGAAGGATAAGGATGTTGGTAGGAAGACCAAGCTCAAAGAAAATCCACCTTTGCCTTCGAAGGAGGTTCTTTACATAGAGAAATCTTCCCACCAACCTATACAAAATGAACAAGTTGGATTTGAGGTTGTGCTTAGACCTTTCGAGCATAATGACCCACAACCTCAAGTCCAACTTGAACATAACTCAGAAAAGTACTCTAATGCACCAAGTTTAAACCCCACTCACCATTTTAATCATAATGGGTCAAGGCTTGGCATATCAAGGACGGATTGGGGATTTTCTCAGTGGAGGGAAGAGCACCAAGATGAGCTTCAAATTGAAACACTTCATGGTGCCACCTTTTGCTACCTCAACCCACTAAGGGAACTTTTTGTTCTTACTCCATCCCTCTTTACTGAGAAACACCTGTTTATTACTTTGTCTATCTTTTTGCAGGTATGGAAGAAACGAAAGAAAAGCTTAAGATTTGAGGGCAAATCCTTTTAAGGAAGAGGGGATGATGCAATCCGGCTCAAAGCCCTTAAAGGATATATAAAGAAGATTTATTCCATTGTGTAAATTAGAATTTAGGACTTTTTATAATTTTGTTGACTTTGACTATTTAGTAGGTTGACTCCTAAAGTCAACCTTCCCTTTTTGACCATTGTATTTAGGTTACCTTTAGTTTTTAGGTCATCTTTTATTTTTCTAAAAGGTACTATAATAATCATGTTAGAGTTTGCTAAGATGGGCTAGCTTTTAGAGAAAATTAGCATGTGTTATGCTCACCCCTCTCATTATGGGCGCACCCTTCTAAGCATGCTTAAGGCATGAATACTATTCCTACCTCTTAGTTGCTAGATGCCACACTCCCTAGTCATGCCTTTAGCATGACTACTTTTTACCATCTCTTTCTATTATTTACACCTTTTTGTATCTAGACTAGATTAGGGATAAATTCATTAGTTGGTTATACATGACCATAGTTAGCTAATAATGGTTAGATGTGACTCAACTAGAGTTAGCCTAATCTTGGTTAGATTAACCTATAGTCTAGTTAGCCTAACCCACCCCTTATAATCTATAAATAAGACCTTTCACCTACATCTAATAATCTTTAGATCATTGAATATAATTTGAGCATTTTAGCTTAAGTGTGAGCCTTGAGTGAGTGTGAGAGAGAGTTCTCTTCCTCCTTAGCCTGAGCCTCTCTCCTTTGGAAGAGAGTTCTTCTAGCTTTTATCAAGAATCCCTCCTTATGGAAAACATCCTAAACTCATCTCTCACCCTTGAGAGTGACATTTTCCCTTCCGTTCCTCTTCTATCCAAAATCCATTTCACATTAATCCAACCTCTTCATAGAAGTAGATCTTAGGGAGAAGTTGAGTCTTCATCATTTAGGTTCATCTCCACTATCCTATTTTTCATATAGAACGAAGCTTTAAAGACTAATCAATACTATCTATTTTCAAGGTATTAATCTTTTAGGCATAAAAGGGAAAAATCTTATTGCCAACATAATCATTATATTCAGTTTATTTTATCTCATAATTCATAATCGTATGAAAACACGTTGAATACTCTAATAAACCAACATACCAAACCATAATTAATCAATGATCACCTTAAAGCCAGCAATCCAACAAAATCAATATAGACCTTCATTAGTTATATTCATGAACGCCAAATAACAAAAGTTAGAAAAACCAAAACATTCTTGTTATTCAAATACAAAAATATATAATCAGCACTCACTGCAGGTGTTCATAACCCTTCAATGGCATACATAAACCTATTGAAGCTTAGGGATCACTTCACTACCCATCTTCCTACACATGCCACATGTGAAATAATTTCTCACCCCCCTTACCTCGATGAAGAAACAAGGACAAATGGAGATTTTCCTTTTCAAATCCGACGAACCCTTGCCAAAATAGAGCTTCTATTGCGTTTCCATTTTCTCCCAAACTGATCTTCAAATGAGGATCTAATCGTTCAGAATAGAGATCCCCACGTCTGGAAGCTACTATCCAATTTCAAGCTTGATCCAATGGTTAACAAATTCGCAATGTGGAGATTACGAAAACTGCATACAGTTTATGCGGGAATAACTTTCTCTTTAACCTCTGGGGTCAGAAACGTGAAAACTGAAGTGTTCCCCCTAACCCCTCTGAATTACCCTACATTAATAGTGGGATTGGTCTTTTTATATCTAGACCCAAACTTAACCTTTAGTACACTATCTACACCAATATTTATTTTATTTATTTATTGTATAAAATCAATTCTTAATTTATTCTAATAAATTCCAATATTAAATTAATTTAAGTCTTTTAATAAAAAATTATACATTTTTATTAATATTTCATTTTTCTAAAAAAGATGGGATGTTACAACAATAACTTACACAAGATGGACTTTAATTATTCTATTATGCATTTTTACAAGAGTATACTTAAGTTTCAACCTTATTTATATATGTACGTAAGTCATTACATGTTCTTTCGAATGATATTTTATTCATAGTTTAGGTTATATAAATTATTATTGTTGACATAGAAATATACATATATACATGTATGTATGTATCTATATATACACATATGCATTCGAAATATATATATATATATATATATATATATATATATATATATGTGTGTGTGTGTGTGTGTGTGTGTGTGCACTTTTTACTATGACTTTATTATCTCTCACTACATAGTATTTTGATGATCTCACAATTTAAAATAAATATCTTATCTTAAGAAATTACTATCCAAAAATAAACTAAATTCAATGGTTAACAAATACTATAGATGCTCCAGACGAAATCTACCACTAATGTAAGATCCTAAAAAGACACTTCTTATTTTGACTCTTTTTTCTCTCCCTTCTTAGATTATTTAGATGATCTTGCCGTTGAAAATTAATATTAATATCTTACAAATCTACTGAAAAAAAAAATCAAATCCAACGGATAAAATATTCTATGAGAGGCTCCAAATAAAGTGAGGCACAATATCATCGAACCACATCAAAACAACATCATCAACCTACCAAAACATAAGATTAACCATATTGTTTACTAATGTAATTTAACAACATTTACATAGTAATAAAAAAAAACACAAGAACATCTCAAAGAAACATCACTCAACTCACATAAAATATTTACATCACTTAATCAAAACGTAAAATTAATCAATAATCATCCAATGTTTACACAATCATCTTATCACATTAAAATATCACTCAACCCAATGAAATAACAAAATTTCTATTAACTATTTCAATTAACTAAATCATCTTACTGCATCGTTAAGATAATTAATTATAACAAATGAAGAAATATCTATTAATTAATTCAATTAGTTTAAAAGAACTAAAATGCCCCATTTATAAAATAACTAATTTTTTTTGGTCCCAATATATAAATAAAAATATCTTAATGAAACTAGTTTAAAAATTATAAGGAAAAGTAATAACACTGAAATAAATTTTTAATTTATATTTTAATATAAATTAAATTTTAATATATTTTTATAATTTATAAATTAAAGTAGTAATATTAAAGTTATTATTATTACACTTGATTTTATCTATACATAACCCTCTTATTTTTATGTATTCATTACATTTGTACTCCCTATATGTTTAAAAATATTACACTAGCAACCCTTTCAAACCTTACACAAACACCCCTTTAGAGGTTGTAGAATTAATCGTTAAAAAAAACAAGAGTTCATGTGTAATTACCCTAAACCTGTGAGTGCATATGTGATTACTCTTAATTTAATCTAAATTTAAAAAATATCATAAAATTTATCCTATATTTTAGTCTTTTTAATTGAAAAATTTTAAATTATAAATGTTGAATGGTGGTTAAGATCCAAAAAAATTTTAATAATCAATTATAATAAATTTTAAAAATATGTACTCTCTCGATATACTTTTATGATTATTTTGATATTATTCATGTAAAATATCTAAAATACATAAAATTGTTAAGTAATTTTGATTTGCCCACGGAACTCATTTTCGGTCCCTAAACACGATAAGCAAATTGATGTTAGAAAAAGTGAATGATTATTTGCGGTCATTAAGAAAGCAATAAATATCCTTGCATGGTAGCCACTGGATTTTATTCAGTGGCTAATTTGTAGTTTTCTAGTTGTGCTTTTTGGTTTTTTTCCTGCAAAGGAAATTGCTAATTGTCACTCAATATATATACAATGTTTGAATTTAATTAACTTTTGTGTAAGCAAGATTATTTTTTTATTAGTAACGGGTGTCTGAATTGTCATAACACAATTTTTTCCCACTACAATGGGATTCTTCCAACGACCTTCACAACCTTATCACACATGCCCATAGCATAGTAACTTACACAAGATGGACTTTAATTATTCTTTTATGAATTTTTACAAGAGTGTACTTAAGTTTCAATCATATTTATATATGCACATAAGTCATTACATTTTCTTCTAAATGGTATTTTATTAATATTTTAGGTTATATACATTATTATTACTTATGTAGAAATATACATATATACATCTATGTATGTATGTATAAATATATATATATATATATATATATATACATTCAAAATATATACATATATATACATATATATGTATATTTATGTATACAGTTCTTACTATGACTCTATTATCTCTCATTACATATTGTATTTCGATGCTCCCACCATTTAAAATAAACATTACTATCTTAAGAAACTACTATCCAAAAATAAACTAAATTCAATGGTTAACAAATACTATAGGTGCTCTAAACGAAATCTGCCACTAGTGTAATATCCTAAAAATACACTTCTTACTTTGAGTCTATTATTTCCCACTCCATACATTGTTTAGACGATCTCACCGTTGGAAATTAATACTAATATCTTGAGAACCTACTCCAAAAAAGTAAATCAAATCCAACGGTTAAAAAATTCTATTGAGGCTCCAAATAAATTGAGACGCAATATAATCTAACCATATCAAAACAACATCATTCAACCTACTGAAACATAAGATTGACCACATTGTTTACTAATGTAATTTAAGACAATTTACATAGCCCCCTTATTTTTATGTATTCATGACAGTTGTACTCCTATATGTTTAAAAATATTACACTAGCAACCCTTTCAAACCTTACACAAACAACCCCTTAGAGGTTGCGAAATTAATCATTAAAAGAGGTAGGAGTGCATCTGTAATTACACTAAACCTGTTGGGTGCATCCGTAATTACCCTTAATTTAACCTAAATTAAAAAAAACAAATTAATTATAATAAATTTTATCTTATAGTTTGTACAATAATTTTACGTTAGCGACTGAATACTTTTCAGTAGGTAAAATTAAAAGTTTAGAAGCTAAATCTGCCGCTATATTTGAAAGATTATTTTTCATGCAAGGGGACGTTCTCTTGCGACGTAAATAACGACCAGATGTTAGCCAATGAAGACATAGTTGCTCAAGTTGTCTCTAAATTATTCAAATAACTATTTTTTTATTGGGGATCAATTGATTGAAGGTTGTAACAAAAATATGTAGGTGGCTAAATTTAGTGGCTAATTTCCAATTTTTTAGTAGTAATTTTTGGTTTTTTCCTAAAAGAAAGTTCTAATTGTCACTCAATATATATACAATGTTTGAATTTAATAAATTTTTGTTTAAGCAAGCTAATTTTTTTATTAGTAACAAGTGTGTGAATTGTCATAACACAATTTTGACCAACTACAATTAGATTGTTCTAAGGACTTTCACAACCTTATCACACATGACCATAGCATAGTACCTTATACAAGATGAACTTTAATTATTCTTTTATGCATTTTTACAAAGGTATACCTAAGTTTCTACCTTATTTATATATGTATGTAAGTCATTACTTTTCTTTCAAATGATATTTTATAAATATTTGGGTTATATACATTATTATTGTTAACATAGAAATATAAAGATATCCATATATGTATGCATATATATATATATATATATATATATATATATATATATATATGTGTGTGTGTGTGTGTGTGTGTGTGTGTATGTATATTTATATATGGAGTTTTTACTATGACTTTATTATCTCTTACAATATACTGTATTGCATTGATCCACCGTTTAAAATAAATATTACTATTTTAAGAAATTACTATCCAAAAATAAATTAAATACAATGGTAAACAAATACTATAGATGCTCCAGACAAAATTTACTACTAGTGTAAGATCCTAAAAATGCACTTTTTACTTTGACTCTATTATCTCCCACTTCATATATTATTTAGATGATCTTACAGTTGAAATTTAATATTAATATCTTACGAACCTACTCTGAAAAAATAAATCAAATTCAATGGTTAAAAAATTGTATAGAGGCTCCAGATAAAGTGAGACGCAATATCATGTAACCAAATCAAAATAGCATCATTCAACCTATCGAAAGATAAGATTAACCACATTGTTTACAAATGTAATTTAACACAGTTTACATAGTAATCAACAAAACACAAGAACACTCCAAAGAAACATCACTCAACCCACATCAAATATTTACATCACTTAATTAAAATATAAGATTAATCAATAATCGTTCAATGTTTACACAATCGTGTTATCACATTAAAATATCACCCACTCCACTTAAATAACAAAATTTCTATTAACTAATTCAATTAAATAAATCATCTTACCACATCTTTAAAATAATTAATTATAACAAATGACTAAATATCTATTAATTAATTCAATTATTTTAAAATAACTAAAATGCCTGATTTATAAAATAACTAACTTTTATGTTTGGTCCAAATATAAAAATATCTAAATAAAGATATCTTAAAGAAACTAGTTTAAAAATTATAAAGTAAAGTAAAAATACGAAAAAAAAATAATTTTTATTTAATATAAATTAAATTTTAATATATTTTAATTAATTTATAAAGTAAAGTAGTAATATTAAAGTTAATAAATATTACACTTAATTTTATGTACACATAACCCCCTTATTTTTATGTATTTACTACAGTTGTACTTCTTATATGTTTAAAAACATTACACTAGCAACACTATCAAACGTTACAAAATCACCCCATTAGATCTTGCGGAATTAATTGTTAAAAACGCAGGAGTTCATGTGTAATTACACTAAACCTACGAGGTATATCTATAATTACTCTTAATTTAATCTAAATTTAAGAAACAAATTAATTATGACAAATTTTACCCTATATTTTACTCTTTTTAATTAAAAATTTTAAATTATATATCTTGAATAGTTATTAAGATCCAAAATTACTTTAATAGTTAATTATAATAAATTTTAAGAAAAATTTACTCTCTTTATATACTTTTATGATTATTTTGATATTATTTATGTAAAGTATCTAAAAGACATAAATTTTTTAAATAATTTTGATTTTCCCACCGAACTCATTTTTGGTCTCTAAACACGTTGCGCAAATTGATGATAGAAATAGTGACCAATTTTATTCAGTGCTTGTTTGTACAATTATTTTACATTAGCAACTGAAAAGAAATCAATAGCTAAAATTAAAACGTTTAGTCACTAAATTGCTGGCTATATTTAAAGTTTATTTTTCAAGCAAAGGAACACTTTTTTGTGATGAAAATAGCAACCATATGTTAGCCATAGAAGAGTTGGTCGCTAAAGATGTTACAAAATTATTCAAAGTACTATTTTTTATTGGTGACTGTATTGGTTGAAATTTGTAACAAAAATATTTTGGTCATTAAATTCAATGGCTAATTTTTAATTTCTAGCAGTGTTTTTTAGTTTTTTTTTCTCAAAGAAAAGTGCTAATTGTCATTCAATATATATAAAATGTTTGAAATTAATTTATTTTGATGTAAGCATGCTAATTTTTTATTAGCATTGGGTGTGTGAATTGTCATAACACAATTTTGTCCAGCTACAATTAGATTGTTCTAAGGACTTTCAGAACCTTATCACACATGACCATAGCATAGTAACTTACACAAGATGAACTTTAATTATTCTTTTATGCATTTTTACAAGATTATACTTAAGTTTCAACCTTATTTATATATGTACGTAAGTCATTATATTTTCTTTCGAATGATATTTTATTCATATTTTGGTTTATATACATTATTATTGTCAACATAGAAATATACATATATACGTATATGTAAGTATATATATATATATATATATATATATGCATATGTATATATGTGTATATGTATTTATTTATATATGTAGCGATTGCTAAATTAATCAAATTACTATTTTTTTATTGGTGGCTGGATTGATTGAAGCTTGTAAAAAAAATATTTTGGTGGCTAATCTTCAATTTTCTAGTAGTGGTTTTTGGATTTTTCCAAAAAGGAAAGTCCTAATTGTCACTTAATATATATACAATGTATAAATTTAATTAATTTTTGTGTAAGGAAACTATTTTTTTTATTAGTAACGAGTGTATGAATTCTCACAACATAATATTATTTGGGTACAATTGGATTGTTCGGAGAACTTTCAAAACCTTATCACATATGTCCATAACACTAACTTAGACAAGATTAACTTTATTATTCTTTTATGCATTTTTACAAGAGTGTACTTAGGTTTCAACCTTATTTATATATATACGTAATTCATCACATTTTCTTTCGAATTATATTTTATTTATATTTTGGGTCATGTACATTATTATTGTTAACATAGAAATATACATATATGTATGTCCATATACATACATTTTAAATATACATACACACACACACACACACACACATATATATATATATATATATATATATATATTTATATATGTAGTTCTTACTATGATTCTATTATCTCTCACTACACAGTGTATTTCAATTATCCCACTGTTTAAAATAAATATTACTATGTTAACAAACTACTATTTAGAAATAAACTAAATCCAATGGTTAACAAATACTATAGATGCTCGAGACGAAATCTGCCACTAGTGTAAGATCCTAAAATTATAATTCTTACTTTAACTTTATTATCTCACTCTTCATACATTATTTAGACGATCTCACGGTTGAAAGTTAATACTAATATCTTATGAACTTACTCTAAAAAAATAAATAAAATCCAACGATTAAAAAAATTTATAGAACCTCTAGATAAAGGGAGATGCAATATCATGTAACCACATCAAAACAATATCATTCAACCTACTAGAAACAAAAGATTACCACATTGTTTACTAATGTAATTTAACACAATTTACATAGTAATTAACAAAACACAAGAAAACCTCAGAGAAACACCATTCAACCAACATCAAATATTTACATCACTTAATTGAAACATAACATTAATCAATAATCTTCCGATGTTTACACAATCATCTTATCGCATTAATCAAAATAACACAATTTTTTGGTCCTGGGGGGAATCTAGGAGGGGGCTTTGAATAGATTAACCAAATTATTTTTCACAATTTTTTACTCAACAGTATCAGAGTATTTTCAAAAATAGCTTTTTTAGAAATTTCCAAAATGTACCTCCTTTTACAAATTGGGTTTTTCATGGATTCAACCCTTAAGGCAAAGCACCAATCAATTGAATTCCTTTAATAATGATTTCAAATGTAATAGAAGAAAAATTTAATAAGAATCCTATTACAAGTAATTCAAAATCAAAAGGAAATGGTAGAAAGAATGAAAATAAAACCCACAAAATATAGGTTAAAACCCAAATTTAATATCAAGCAAATAAATGAAAATAATTTGATTTGCGGCAAGAAAACTTAATGAATCAAATACAGTTGCAAAAACCTAGTTTTTAGTACTTCAAGAATTCAATAAAGATTGAAATTAAAGAGTATAAGGAAGAGAGAATTTGCACAGTGATTTATATTGACCTACTTCAACTTTACAGACTTAGCCTTTTGCTAATCTGCTTTCCACTAAAATATCAGTACATGCACACCACACATAATATTTTAATCCGGAAAGATTTAAACCACAAAAGAAGAGGCTTCCTCTTGTACCCTACAAGAGTTTGCTACATCGTGACACCCCACCACTCACAACGTCTCACTTGTAACACCTCGCTGCAAGATTTCCCAACAATTTTAAGAACACCTTAAGAGATTGTTACACTTGTGCAAAAATATAAAGAAGGGTACAAAACAATATCACCTGAAGTAAAGAATACCCAAATAGAAAGATCAAAACTCAATAGAGTCTCTTCCTTGAATCTTGAAATTGAAGCACCTTCAAACAAACAAAAAAAAGGGTATGAATCTTGGAGAGAATTATGAGAAATCGCACAAGAGAAGAAAGAACTTGATTGAATTGATCAAAGTTTGTAAAATATGTTTTCAAAAATACTTTTATATCAATTTCGGTGCAGAGTAATCGATTACCCACTTGATTACCTGATATCCTGCACAAAACTTGATACATGCCTCCCTTGATCTTTTTCTAGAGGTTTTCTTCTTTGGTGAAATGGTTTATGGAAAGGTAAGAAGTGAGGTGGTTTTAGGCGCCAGTTAAGGTAAGATAAGCCTAAGAGGGAAAGTTTGCCACAAGGGACGGAACCCTTGATTAAAACCTAAGGAATTCTCAAAGAGAGAAGGGTGGACACTAAGAGAATTTTGGCCAACTCAAGGTTTTTCCATTCAATAAAGTGTAAAGAATACAAGAGTGTGAAAGAGCACCTTTTTATAAAGGGAGCTAACCTCTTGCACAAGTCAAGAAGGAAAGGAAGGGCTAGGATTAAAAGAAGTCATCCAAGAGAGGAGGATTGAAGCCTAAAGTCCAATCAATCCCCTCCTTTGGATGAAAATTGGTGCCCAAGTTACCTCATCTAAGGGCCAAGATTACTCCTTTATTAGTTTTGGGTTTTATTTAGAAAAAGAGGGTGTAGTTATCAAACTACCCCCTTATTTCCTAAATAAAGGCCCAAAAGCTAATCTTACCTCTTCTTATTACTAAGACACCTCCTAGAAAATTAAATGGACTAATACATGTCCAAAATAAAATCCTAGGTTCCTAAAATAAAAATTACAAGTAAATAAGTCATGACTTGCATAACTTGATGGTAATATGGAGGTGAGATCTTCCTCCTTCTACTCTAGCCATGTCTTCTTCTATTCTCCTAGCCATGGCCCTAGTGATAAGGCCCTTGCTTGGGGAGAATACATCATCTCCTCCCCCTTGGGAAGGATTTGACCTCAAATCTGATAGGTCCTCCTCTTCTTCATCAGTACCTACAAAAGGGATCAAATCACAAACATTAAAGGTAGTACTGACACCATAGTCCTCAGGGAGATCTAATATGTATGCATTGTTGTTCACTCTCTTGAGGACTTGAAAGGGACATCTCCTCGGGGGCTAAGCTTGGACTTCCTTTGAGTAGGGAAGCGATCCTTCCTCAAATGAAGCCATACCCAATCCCCTTCATTGAAGAAAATTTCTTTCCTGCCCCTATTGGCTTTACTAGCATACTCCTTTGAATGATGTTCAATGTTGGCCTTTACCCTTTCATGTAATTTTTTAACAAAATCCGCTCTTACTATTCCTTCTTTGTGAACAAAAGAATGGAGTAAGGGCAAGATATCAAGGGGAGTGAGGGGGTTGAAGCCATAAACAACTTCAAAGGGAGAATGCTTAGTGGTCCTTTGAACCACTCGGTTGTATGCAAACTCAATATGGGGTAGGTATTCATCCCAAGACTTGTGATTTCCTCGAAGAAGTGTCCTAAGCATAGTAGATAGAGATCTATTTACTACCTCAGTCTGCCTATTAGTTTGGGGGTGACATGTGGTAGAAAATAAGAGTTTAGTTCCTAGCCTTGCCCACAATGTTTTCCAAAAGTGGCTAAGAAACTTCACATCTCTATCAGAGACTATGGATTGGGGAATTCCATGTAAACGGACAACTTCTTTAAAGAAAAGTCTCGCGATGTTGCTCACATCATCTATCTTATGGCATGGTATAAAGTGAGCCATTTTTGAAAATCTATCTACCACCACAATGATAGAGTCTGCACCTCGTTGGGTTCGAGGCAGGCCAAGGATGAAATCCATACTAATATCCAGCCAAGGTGCAGAAGGAGCAGGTAAGGGTGTGTATAATCCATGAGCCATTGTCTTAGACTTAGCTTGCAAGCAAGCAATGCATCTACGACAATGTCTATAGACGTATTTCTTCATATGGGGCCAAAAGAATTTTTCTTGTAAAAGCAGAAGAGTTTTGTTAATTCCAAAATGCCCCATGAGCCCATCCTCATGGCTCTCTTTTGTCAACAGATTTCTCATAGATCCTTGGGGTACACAAAGTCTGCTACCTTTGAAAAGGTACCCCTCACTCACAAAGAACCCATTTTGGGTTTTACATGCAAATGTAGAGGCATCATAAATGAATCCAAAATCCTTATCAGAAAGATACATTTCTCTAATATTATCAAATCCAAGAATCTTTGCACTTAAGGTGGTGTAAAGGGTATGTCTACGAGACAAAGCATCAGCCACCACATTATGTTTTCCTTTCTTGTATTTGATGATATAAGGGAAAGTCTCAAGAAATTCTACCCATTTAGCATGCCTTTTATTAAGGTTGCCTTGACCCTTCAAATACTTAAGTGACTCATGGTCACTATGAATGATGAACTCCCTAGGTACAAGATAATGTTCCCAAGTTTGAAGGGCCCTTATCAAAGAGTAAAACTTTTTATCATAGGTGGGGTAGTTTAAGGCGGCTCCATTTAGTTTTTCACTAAAATAATCCACGGGATGACCACCTTGTAACAACACAGCTCCCGCACCCACTCCCGATGCATCACACTCTAGCTCAAAAGTTTTATAAAAGTCAGGAAGAGCTAAAACTGGTGCATGGGTTAGTTTCTCTTTGATAAGTTCAAAGGCTTTTTGTTGTTTTTCACCCCAAAGGAAAGGAGTATCCTTCTTCACCAAATCATTGATTGGTGAGAAAAGTGTGAGACGTTAGGCACAAAGCGCCTATAAAAGCTCGCGAGACCATGAAAACTCTTGATCTCAGTCACATTTTTTGGGGTGGGCTATTCTTGGATGGCTTTGATTTTGTCGGGGTCCACTTGAACCCCATTTTTATTAACTATAAAACCTAAGAACACCACACTCTCCACACAAAAATTACATTTTTCAAGATTTCCATAGAGTTGGTGTGACCTAAGAATGCAAAATACGCGCCTAAGATGGACTACATGTTCATCTAGGCTCTTGCTATACACTAAGATGTCATCAAAGTAAACTACACAAAATTTTCCTAAGCAATCCCTAAGGACATGATTCATAAGCCTCATGAAGGTGCTTGAGGCATTGGTAAGCCCAAAGGGCATTACCAACCACTCATAAAGCCCAAACTTGGTCTTAAAAGCGGTTTTCCACTCATCACCTTCCTTGATGTGGATTTGGTGATAACCACTCTTAAGATCAATTTTCGAAAATAATTGGGCCCCATGCAATTCATCAAGCATGTCATCAAGCCTAGGGATATGGTGCCTATATTTGATGGTGATGTTATTGATTGCTCGATAATCAATGCACATCCTCCATTGGCCATTCTTCTTAGGCACCAACAAGACTGACACAACACAAGGGCTTAGGCTCTCTTGAACCCAACCCTTCTCGAATAGTTCTTGGACTTGAGATTCAATCTCCTTGGTCTCCATGGGATTAGTCCTATAAGCAGGCCTATTAGGCAGGCTAGCCCCAGGTACCAAGTCTATTTGGTGTTCTATACCCCTAATTGGAGGAAGTCCTTTGGGAACTTCATTAGGGAATATATCACCAAACTCCTTTAAAAGCTCTTGAACCTCTTGAGGTAGGTTCTCATGTCCAAGGTCTATGGCAGTGCTAGAACTAGAAGGGAAAAAAGTAGAGGGGGAAGAAATGGGGGATGCCTCTTTGCAAAGGAGGAGATAGAAATGTCTGTTAGTTAAAGGGCCTTCCTTTAAATCCAATTTTGTCGCAAATAAACTCCCTTTACTAATGACTTTCTTGGAAGGGGCACCAACTTCCAACTTAACCTCCTTACCCCTTTCAAGCTTTAGGGGTAAAGCTTTGCTTTTTTTTTTTTCTCCTCATCTTTCATGATGAGTTGGTCCTCCGCCACTTGTGAAGGTGTTAGAGCACACAACTTAATGTGCTTATCCTTATAAGTGAGGATGATGTTATTGGAATGACCATGGTGTATGGCTTTCTTATCAAATTGCCATGGTCTTCCTAGCAAGATATGGCCAGCTTCCATTGGGACAATGTCACATAGGATCTCATCTTTATAAGACCCAATGGAAATTGGAACCTTGACTTGCTCATTGACCTCCATTTCCCCTTGCTCATTGAAGCTTGTAAGGCTTAGGGTGGGGAAGTGGGGTCAAGGCTAGCTTTTCCACCAACCTTGAGCTACAACAATTGCAGCATGACCCACTATCCACAATGAGAGAACATATTTTGTCATTCACCTTACAGCGAGTGTGGAATATGTTCTCCCTTTGAGATGAGGACACTTTCAAAGGTTGGCTTCCAATAAGCCTTCTTATCATTAAGAGGTCTCCCTCATATGCATAAGCGGTTTCATCACAATCAGATTGGTATGCATGAACCCCTTCTCCTTTGCTCTCACTAGAGGAGTGTGAGCTAGACTCACTACTATAAACATCTTGGGCCCTCATGATGATGTTTCTCTTAGTAGGGCATTGAGAGGCAATGTGGCCTGTCCCAAGACATTTAAAGCATTTGATACTACTAATTTTCTCATGAGAGTTAGTAGTAGGGGTTTTTCTCTCTACATGTGATGTTTTATGCTCTTTGAAGTGCTTGGGATGTTCCTCTTTAGGGTAACTATTGAAAGAGTTCCCTTTAGGTTGGTCCCTCTTTACATAAGGTGGGTTATCCTTTTTAAAGGTTTTCCTTCTAAGTTGATTTTCCACCTTGACGCAAAGTTGAACTAACTCATCAAGGGAATTGTATGATAAGAGCTCCACCTTATCACGAATTTCAGGGCTCAACCCACACAAAAACCTTGCCATAGTGGCCTTGGGTTCCTCAATGATACCCGCCCTCAAGATAAGAAATTCCATCTTTTGTCTATACTCTTCTATACTAAGGTTGGTTTGCCTTAGCCTTTGGACTATCCAAAAGATCTCTTTCATACCAAGAGGGAATATGCCTTCTTCTTAGAGCACTTCTAAGGTCATTCCAATATCTTATGGAAGGCATATTGGTGCGGATTCTCTCATTGGTTAACCCAACCCACCAATGCATGGCATGCCCTTGGAAGCTAAGGGTTGCCATTGGAACCTTTCTTTCTTCTCTTACCTCATGGCAAGTGAAGAGTTGTTCTACCTTCATTTCCCAATCAAGGTAGGCTTCCACATCTTCCCTCCCATGAAATGGGGGGAGATCAATTTTGGGCTCCCTTGGAGAGGCCCCATTATATGCATGGATGAATGGGAGTTTCTCCTAGGATGATTGTAGTATTCTTCCTCACTTTCACTCCTATGGGTATGTCTAGATGGGTAACCTAAGACTATCCCTTTCATTTTGTAATTCTCACCATTCCCATGCTTTCTTTTTTCTTTTTCTTTCTCTTTTCTTCTTTCTCTTTCTTTTCTTTCTCTCCTTTCTTCATCTTCTCTCCTTTCTCTTATTCTTATCTCTTCCTTCTCTCTTTTTTCTCTCTTTTCTTCCTCTCTTTCTTTTATTTTTCTTTTCTCCTTGGACTCTTTTTCTCTCCTTTTTTCTTCTTTTCTCTCTTGTTCTTTTTCCATCCACTTACTAAAGTCCATGTTTAAGTTTTCTAGAGTGTAATCTTTAGAAATTTTTCTTTGGTTTACACTCTTGTTTGATGAATAACTATAAGCACTAGAGTGGGTGTATGATGTCATTGTGCTTGAATTTCTAAGAGGGAAAAAGGTGGCTAAAAACTTTTTACAAACAAACACTCCTCTCTTTTTTTGTTTTCTTGCCTAAAATGGCTTGATGAGTCTTTGGAACTCTTTAGCCTTCTAAGTTCTTTGAATAAGAAAAATAAAGCCAGAATTTTAAAGCAAAAATTCAAAAGAGAAGAGATCTAAATCGAGCTCCTAAGGTGTTGAAGGAAGTGTACCACTTCTTCCTTCTTCACCTAATTTTCGAGAAACTAAAAAATTAACTAAATCTTATTACAACCAAAGGGAGGGCCTTAAGGGCACTCAAACTCCCAACTACAAAATTAATACACCTAAATTAAAGAAAAAGTAAAGTCTTCAAAGAATGATTCTCCAAATGCTCCCTCAAATCAAAGTCCTCACGACTAGGTGTGTTTCCTTTTGAGGTGATCCCTTAGGCTCTTAGTCCAACCTTCCAAAATATGCTACCCTTGTGGTAAGCTCCTTTTTCAAGCTTTATCCCAAAAGTGGCACTAACACACAAACCAAAGAAACCAAAAGTAGCAAGGGTAGGTGCGAATAGAAACTCAAAAAGCAATAAAAGATAACACAATCAAAAGGACACTTAACCAAATGGTAAGAGTATATAAGACAAACTAGAAAGATGATTTAAAAGACAAGCAACAACTAAAAGGTAAACAAAAGAAAGAGAGCACACAATGGAATACCTAAGAATGACACTAGATTAAAGAGTAGAAAGATACAAATATCAAGTTTTAGCGTACCAAAAGTAATAAAATTTATTTTAAGGTTCCAAGTTCAAAGTTGAAGCACTTGCTAATTTTAGGTTAGGTACATCAAATGAATTTTTCAAACTTTCTTTTCTTTTGTTTGTTCTCTTTTTTTTTTTTTTTGAATCCTTCGTTGTTGTTTTTTTTGTATTTTATTTTAGACTTTGTTTTCTTTTTTTTTTTTTGAATATTTACTAGATGCACCTAACTTGATTGTGAATTTAGTGCTTAATAACAAAGATTTATGCGCTTGGAACAATAAAGAAAATTAAAAGCAACAATTTAGGTACTACTAGAAATGAAATCAAAATGCAAAGTAGCTATAGATGTGTTAATGGTTTAGTAGTTTGGTGTGCCACTGGACTCAAGCTTTGTTAAGTTTTTAGTAATTTGTTGAACACAAATACCAAACTTATAGCTTAAGTGAAAGCACCCACAAACAAGAACTACTTTTTCCACACAAATGAGCTACTAATTATACGTATAAGTAAAATAAAGACAAAGAGAATTGAGTAACTATTTTGGAATTTTTTTTTAACAATATGCTTGAAAATAAAAGCACATGAACCTTTAAAGAGACTTAGACATGAGGTATGACCCTCTATGTTGCTCAATTTAAGAAGTTTCAAAAGTTTTTTGTAAAAACAAAAAAGGCTAAACTTAAAAGGAATTAATAGACAAAATGGGAAACTATAAACATGACTTATAGACAACTACACAAGAGTATAAAAGTGAAAAATAAAAGCTAAAAATAAGGCAAAAACAAGGCAACTAGGTGCAAGGAAACACAAGAATTTGGTCTAAATTTCTTGACCACAAGGTTGTGGAATTCACCACAACGGCATGGATTTTTAGCAAGAAATTCTCAAAACCAAAATTCAAGCAAGAAAGCACCAACTCAAAGCTTAAGCAGAAATTAATGAATATGGGAGAGACGTAGATGCAAAGGAAAGAACAATATAAATTGCATCAAGCAAAAAAAATAAATGGCACAAATAAACTATAACTCAAAACAATAAACTCAAGACATAAATGGAAATGATAAACAATAATGGAAAGCTAGAAAAAATTGCAGAAATTAAAGATAAAATAAAATAGGAAAACAGAAAGAAAAAATAAATGAGGTAGGAAGAGAGTTTAGACCTCTAGAACCAATGCTCTGATACCAAATTAAGCATGCCTCCCTTGATCTTTTTCTAGAGGTTTTCTTCTTTGGTGAAATGGTTTATGGAAAGGTAAGAAGTGAGGTGGTTTTAGGCGCCACTTAAGGTAAGATAAGCCCAAGAGGGAAAGTTTGCCACAAGGGATGGAACCCTTGATAAAAACCTAAAGAATTCTCAAAGAGAGAAGGTAGACACTAAGAGAATTTTGGCCAACTCAAGGTTTTTCCATTCAATAAAGTGTAAAAAATACAAGAGTGTAAATGAGCACCTTTTTATAGAGGGAGCTAACCTCTTGGACAAGTCAAGAAGGAAAGGAAGGGCTAGGATTAAAAGGAGTCATCCAAGGGAGGAGGATTGAAGCCCAAAGTCCAATCAATCCCCTCCTTTGGATGAAAATTGGTGCTCAAGTTACCTCATCCAAGGGCCAAGATTACTGCTTTATTAGTTTTGGGTTTTATTTAGGAAAAGAGGGTGTAGTTATCAAACTACCCCTTTATTTCCTAAATAAAGGCCCAAAAGCTAATCTTACCCCTTCTTATTACTAAGACACCTCCTAGAAAATTAAATGGACTAATACATTCCAAAATAAAATCCTAGGTTCCTAAAATAAAAATTACAAGTAAATAAGTCATGACTTGCATAACTTGATGGTCATATGGAGGTGATATCTTCCTCCTTCTACTCTAGCCATGTCTTCTTCTATTCTCCTAGCCATGACCCTAGTGATAGGGCCCTTGCTTGGGGAGAATGCATCAAAACTGGTCCAAAGTGCTTGTTTTTAGGGGTAATCGATTAATGATTTCGGGTAATTGATTACCAGGGAGAGCATTAATTGCTGATCTAAAAAATTCCTGCTGGGTAATTGATTACTGTTTTTAGGTAATCAATTACGACACACAAAATCCCATTTTTGAAGCTTTTCCACCACAACCTAGCTTATGTAATCTATCCAAAATCATCCCAAACACATTCTCAAGCCTATCTAAACACAAAAATACAAGTACCACACCTATAAACATGTTTGGTACCATAAAATTGATTTAAGAGCAAAAACAAGGAGAGGAAAAATAAAACCAAAACTTCAATACAATGCCTTTTGTTCCAACACAATTTAGATAGTAATCAACAAAATACAATAACATCTCAAAGAAACATCACTCAACCAACATCAAATATTTACAACACTTAATCGAAACATAAGATTAATCAATAATCATCTTATCGCATTAAAATCTCACGCAACCCAATGAAATAACAAAATTTCTATTAAGTAATTCAATTAACTAAATCATCTTACCACATCCTTAAAATAATTAATTATAAAAATGAAAAAATATTTATTAATTAATTCAATTAGTTTAAAATAGCTAAAATGCCTCATTTATAAAGTAACTAGTTTTTTTGTTTGGTCCAAATATGAAAATATCTAAATAAAAACATCTTAAAGAGACTAGTTTAAAAATTACAAAGTAAAGTAATAATACTCAAATAAATTTTTTATTTTTATTTTAATATAAATTAAGTTTTAATGTATTTTAATTAATTTATAAAGTAAAGTAGTAATATTAAAGTTATTAATATTACACTTGATTTTATGGGTACATAACTCCTTTATTTTTATGTATTCATTACAATTATACTCTCTACATGTTTAAAAACATTACACTTGTGACTTTTTCAAACCTTACACAAACACTTCCTTAGAAGTTGCAGAATTAATCATTAAAAAAAAAACAGAGTTCATGTGTAATTACACTAAACTTGTGGGGTGCATCCGTAATCACTCTTAATTTAATCTAAATTTAAAAAAAAAATAATTATAATAAATTTTACCCTACATTTTAGTATTTTTAAATAAAAATTTAAAATTGTATATGTTGAACCGTTATTAAGATCCAAAAATATTTTCATAATTAATTATAATAAATTTTAAAAAGTGTACTCTCTCTATATACTTTTATGATTATTTTTGTAAAGTAGCTAAAATACATAAATTTTTTAAGCAATTTTTATTTGCCCACCGAACTCATTTTCGGTTGCCAAACACACTGTGCAAATTGATGGTAGAAATAGTGACTGATTATTTGTGGTTGCTGCCAAAGCCATAAATATATTTGCCTTTCAACCATTAGATTTTATTCAATGGCTGTTTCCACAATTATTTTTTGTTAGTAATTGAAAACTTTTCAATATCTAAAATTAAAACCTTTAGTCGCTAAATCCGTCGCTATATTTGAAAGATTCTTTTTCATTCAAATGGACGCTCTTTTGCGACGTAAATAGCAACCATATATTAGCCACCGAAGAGTTAGTTGCTAAAGCTATTGCTAAATTACTCAAATTTTATTTTGTTATTAGTTGGATTGATTGAAGTTTGTAACAAAAATATTTTGGTGGCTAAATTTTGTGGCTAATCTGCAATTTTCTAGTAGCGCTTTTTGGTGTTTTTCCCAAAGCAAAATGCTAATTGTCACTCAATATATATACAATGTTTGAATTTAATTAACTTTTGTGTATGCAAGCTAATTTTTTTTATTATTAATTAGTGATAATTGTCATAACACTATTTTGTCCGGGTACAATTGGATTATTCTAAGGCCTTTTGTAACCTTACCACACATGCCTATAGCACACTAACTTACACAAGATGGACTTTCATTATTCTTTTATGAATTTTTACAAGAGTATATACTTAAGTTTAAACCTTATTTATATATGTATGTAAGTCATTACATTTTTTTTCGAATGATATTTTATTCATATTTTGCGTTACATGCATTATTGTTGTTAACATAGATATATACATATATGTATATATATATATATATATATATATATATATATATATATAGTTCTTACTATGACCCTATTATCTTTCACTACTAGTGTATTTCAATTATCTCACCGTTTAAAATAAATATTACTATCCTAAGAAACTACTATCCATAAATAAACTAAATCCAATGGTTAACAAATACTATAGATGTTCTAGACAAAATCTGCCACTAGTGTAAGATCCTAAAAGTACACTTCTTATATTGGCTCTGTTATCTCTCACTACATACATTATTTAGACTATCTCACCTTTGAAAATTAATATTAATGTTATGAATATACTCTAAAAAAATAAATGAAATCCAATAGTTAAAAATTTCTACAGAGGTTGCAGATAAGGTGAGACATAATATCATCTAACCCCATAAAAATAGCATCATTCAACATACTGAAACATAAAATTAACCACTTTGTTTACTAATATAATTTAACACAATTTACGTAATAATAAAAAAAACACAAAAAAACATTAAAGAAACATCACTCCACTCACATAAAATACTTACATAGCTTAATCGAAACATAAGATTAATCAATAATCATCCAATGTTTACACAATCATCCTATCACATTAAAATATCACTCAACCCAATGAATTAACAAAATTTCTATTAACTAATTCAATTAACTAAATCATATTACCACATCTTTAAAATGATTAATTATAACAATTGACTAAATATCTATTAATTAATTCAATTAGTTTAAAATAACTAAAAGGCCTCATTTATAAAATACTAATTTGCTTCTTTGATCCAAGTATCAAAATATCTAAATAAAAATATCTTGGTGAAACGATGTTCAAAATTATATTAAGTAAAGTAATGATACTAAAATAAATTTATAATTTTTATTTTAATATAATTAAACTTTAATATATTTTAATTAATTTATAAAGTAAAGTAGTTAATATTCAGTGACTGGGTTTATTTTGTTGCTAATTTTGTTGCTAAATTATTCAAATTACTATTTTTTATTGGTGGCTGGGTTTATTGACATTTGGAACAAAAATATTTTGGTGGTTAGATTCAGTGGCTAATATGCAATTTTCTAGTAGTGCTTTTTGTTTTTTTTTTCGAAAGGAAAGTGTTAAGTGTCACTTAATATAGATACAATGTTTTAATTTAATTAATTTTTTTCTAAGCAAACTAATTTTTTTTATTAGTAACAAGTCTGTAAATTGTTATAACACAATTTTATCCGGGTACAATTGGATTGTACTGAGCACTTTCATAACCTTATCACATATCCCATAACACGGTAACCTACACAAGAGGGACTTTAGTTATTCTTTTATGCATTTTTACAAGAGTATACTTAAGTTTCAACCTTATTTATATATGAACGTAAGTCATTACATTTTATTTCGAATAATGTTTTATTCATATTTTGGGTTGTATACATTATTGTTATTAACATATAAATATACATATCTACATATATATATATATATATATATATATACACATTCGAAATACACACATATATATGTATATTTATATATGTAGTTCTTACTATGACTCTATTATCTCTCACTCCAGATGATCTCATCGTTGAAAATTAAAGCTAATATCTTAAGAACCTACTCTAAAAAAATAAATCAAATCCAATAGTTAAAAGATTCTATAGAGCTCTAGATAAAGTGAGACGCAATATCATGTAACCACATCAAAACAACATCATTTAACCTACTGACACATAAGATTAACCGCATTGTTTACTAATGTAATTTAACACAATTTACAAAGTAATCAACAAAACAAAAGAACACTGAAAGAAACATCACAGAAACCATATAAAATATTTACATCACTTAATCAAAACATAAGGTTAATCAATAATCATCCAATGTTTACACAATTGTCTTATCGAAACATAGTTCAACCTACCGAAACATAAGTGATGTGGTTAGATGCTACCGAAACATCATTCAACCAACTGAAACATAAGATTAACCATATTGTTTTACTAATGTAATTTAACACAATTTACATAGTCATCAACAAAACAAAAGAACACTTGAAAGAAACATCAGTCAAACCATATCAAATATCTACATCACTTAATCGAAACATAAGATTAATCAATAATCATCCAATATTCACACAATCGTCTTATCACATTAAAATATCACCCAACCCAATGAAATAACAAAATTTCTATTAACTAATTCAATTAACTAAATCATCTTAACAAATCTTTAAAATAATTAATTATAACAAATGACTAAATAATTCAATTAACTAAATCATCTTACCAAATCTTTAAAATAATTAATTATAACAAATGACTAAATATCTATTATTTAATTCAATTAGTTTAAAATAACTAAAATGCCTCCTTTATAATATAACTAATTTTTTTGTTTGGTCCAAATATCAAATATCTAAATAAAAATATCTTAACGAAACTAGTTTAAAAATTATAAAGTAAAGTAATAATACTAATATAAATTTTTAATTTTTATTTTAATATAAATTAAATTTTAATATATTACTATTATAAAGGCAAATTCCCCCCTCATGTCCACATTTGTAAATACCAAAATTACCCTTAGTTTATATATCTTTTAATTTCATTTAATAAAAAAAAATAACTACCATGGGTTTCTAAAAAAAAACCTACTCCCGAGAGGAATGGCTTAACAATTGATTGTTTTTTGTTTCTTTTTCCTCCCTTACAAATAGTCAGAGGAATCTTCCCTAATAAATAGATAGAGGAATTTGTGGCTGTTTTATTCATTTCAAATGTCACGTCTATGAACTCTAGCAATTATAAGGATAATGCTAAAATATTATTATAACTGCTACCTATTTCAAAAAATAATAACTACTACCCACCACAAAGTCATCTATCATTTTTCTCAATTGCTCACATGCCCACTATAACTTTAACACTTATTTTAAAATACAAAAAAAATATTTTTTTATCTATTTATAAATAAAAATTATTCAAATTATAACTACCAAACCACGTATCATGCTATAACTACCTAAATAAACTTATCTTTTTTCAGATTGTCAAATAAACTACCTAACCATGTATCTTCTTTTCCCATCAGAGGCTAGATACAACTACCCAATCATGAAAGATAAGGCATAATGAAAAGTTAAAATCTGGAGAAAACATCGACATCATCACATTGTGTGTGCAGCTTCTTTTTCCCCTCATGGGGTTTCTTCCTTCCTGTAATGTTCTCTTTCTCTCTCTACACTTTCACTTCATTTTCTCACTTCAATTTCAGATAAAGTTGAAGAGAAAAAGAGGATGTTATTATTGCCTTTGATTTATTGTTTTTTTTATTGATAATTATTTTTACTTTTTTCTTTTCAATTCAATTTTTTGGTTGTTGGTGGGGTTCATAGTGTTTTTTTATTAATAATTTTTGGTCTGTCCTTTTTTTCTGGTTGCAAGTGTTTTGGATAATTTTCATCTTCTCCTTTTCAGTTTTTATTAAATTTTCACTGCTTCATGGACAAATTGTTTGTTGATCCGGTGCCTCTATTTCTTACTGTTAGGGTTGGGAGGGGAGCAATGATTTTTCGGCATGAATTTTACCCCTTTTAAGTGTCGATGGTTGTGAAATTGCTCAGTACTTTTTGGAATTTTAATGGCTTTTCCATTCATTTGCTACATCAAAAGAATCACAAAAGTTGAAACCCTTTTGATGGCTGTGTGTTTATGTATTGAACATAGAGGGAAATCCTGTTTTGGTAATCTTGGTGGGTGCACCAGGAGTGGGAAATCCACCTTCTGCAAACAAGTTACGCATTCCTCCACTCAATCATCGGTTCGTGTTTGTCAGGTTCAGTTCTCTCCTTTTTATATACTCGATGAAATGTCTCAGTGGATTTCATTTTCATGAATCCATATTGTTTTTGTGCAAACATGTCAGAATTGTATTTAAATCTGTGTTAGATTTTACAATTTTCGGTTTGCACGATGTGTTTCGGTGAATTTTGCTCAAAGGAGATAGAAATGTTGCTCTGTTTATAGGTTCAACATTTGCTTCGAAGATATTTGGGTGTACATGGACTCTACAGAGGAGTTGAGAATAGGTGTCTGGAAGGGTTTGTATTTTGCCATTTTCTCATATTTTACTTATTTCTTTCACTGCGTGTGCTAGATTCTAGCATAAATTTAATAGTTTTACCAATGATTCTTTATGGTATTTTCTTCACATGCATACATTCTATTCTCTGTATGGATAAGTTCCTCCTTCTCTTTTTTTTTCTGTATGGATGAAGTTCTTCCACCCTATAATTTCTAGGGCAAATTAATGCATCAAAATTGAGGCTCATAAACCTTCTCTTACCCTAGCTGAATTGAAGACCAAACAACAGGAATTGAGGTATAAAACTATTTTAGTGATTTCACTTGATCTCTAAAGGACACAATTGATGCATTTTGATATTTTCCTAACTATCTTAGGCTGATTAAGTAAACACCTAATATCAACGTGTACCTACAGGTTTTTATGTCCTCTCCCATTACGTCCGAGATATATACATGCCATTAATATAAAATAGTATTAATAAATGATAGCCAAATTCGTGTCGATGTATTTTTTTCTGGCCTTGTGGACTTTTTGACATTCTTATATGAGATTTTTGGAATTATGTGTTTACATGTGGTTTACCTTTTAATCTAATTTACTATTTATCATTACTGTTATATCTGTAATTTGTGTAATTGTTTCAATTTTTTAAACTGTAATTTGAAGGGAGAGAGCTCGCATTTTATTGCTTAATTCAATTGTTCTAAGAAATCTGATAATTGAACAAACTTATTTGATTAAAACATATTAAATTTTGACCGTATGGTTTCTTCTATTTTTAAAATATTTCCTGATATGAAAAATTTTACATGACAATTGTTTTAGTTGTTTCATCCTCATCAGTTGTGAATCTCGTTGCTTTGCTTTCCCTTTCTACACTTTCGAAGTAAACTATTCTATTCATAATACTTTTAATATAAGGTGGCATTTTTTAATTTTAATTTTTGTAGATTATTTTTATTTTATATATTTTTTTCATTTTTTTTCTTATAGTCAACCTCTCTCCTCTTAAAAAAGATTAACAATGATGTCACACCAGCAAAAGATAATATTATGATGATGTTAAGATATATCACGTTAATTATATTTAAAAATAGGGGATGTTGTTGTTTCTGTTTTGAACTTCGTAAGTGCAGAAAGATGAAGTTATGGGTACTATTACTTGCAATGTGAATATGGTGATACTTTAATTGTCTCAACATTTCCATCTAACAGGCAAGTTTTTGGTTGAAGTTGTTTTCTTTTAAATTATTATTGAGCATATTGTTGAATCTTTTGGCAAGCATACTAATAGTCAACTGTAGTATAATGATTTTCAAGTAAAAGTGTCGATCCCACGAGGAACAGTTTCAATGAAATAGATAATTTTATCTCAAACAGCATATATACAGGAATATTCAATCTGATTCATAGTGAATTTTGGTGAAGTTTGAGAAAATTTGATATGAGAAGTTGGGATTGAATTCATCTATCTCACTTCTCTGCAATCTGGATGAATATAAACATATAGCATATGAAATTACCAATATTGATGCAACACACAGAAGTCATTTATACCAATTCCTTGCGTATAAAATTCATAAGATCAACTCTTTGAATATTGATTCCTCACATATCCAACAAACTGTCCAGCATTATATTTAGGTGTTATAAGCAATTGATATACTAAAATTTATTCCTAGCATCACAATATATCAAGTAAGTATGTTTGTTCAGATCAGATTTTTAGAATTACTTTCCAGTCTCATCCAAAATTCACATTCATGAAACTATTGATCGGATAGAATCAAGCATTAAGAGCAGAACAAAAATACTAATCTTGAATAAAAACAGAACTGCTATAAAGAAATATCACCAGATTACATCCGAGTTCGAATCGATTACATTCAATCCCAGGAGAAAAGGATTAGCCACTCATGGTAGCTATTGACATTCTAAGAGATGAAGAAGAAGATCCTACAACTGAGGTTGAAGAACGACTCTTTCAATGCTCTGTGATTTGATTCCACCTCCTTTCTTTCTTCCTGATCCATAAGTATATATACTGCACGAACTCTCGCTTAAGCTAAAATATTCTCGCTTAAGCTAGAAAGTACTTCATGGTGAAGAAAGGTCATTCTCGTTTAAGCTAAAATATTCTTGCTTAAACTAAAAAGTACTTCATGGTGAAGAAATGTCATTCTCGCTTAAGCTAAATTATTCTTACTTAAGCTAGAATCACTTTTAAATTAATTTTTCCCTGGACGAATCTCGCTCAAGCGAGATTATTTTCGCTTAGGCTAGAGTGGCTTGTGAAAGGTACTTCTCTGGTCAACTCTCGCTTAGGCGAGATCATTCTAGCTTGGGCAAATTGTAGCAGGATTTGCTCTTCTCTCTTAATTTACCTGAATCATATACAAAATAGGGATCAGATAATTTCTTTTTAATCAAAAACTCGGAAACATATACTTACATTTCATCTTTGTTAGATTAGGGAAAATTGATACAAATGTTCACAATTTAAAATAGAAGTGCCAAAATTCCATATGAAAATTTACTACATTTTAGCACTTATCACATACTAGTGTGTATATCATAAGTGTTTTTTTTTTTTTTGAAAGGCATATCATAAGTGTGTATAACATATTATGTGTATATCACTAATTATACATGTTCATAAATCACTACACATGTGTATTTTGAATGTCTTCAGAATAAGAAAACCATGATGCATGTTACCATGCCTATATTAATGTTTTGAAAATAATGTATGCACGTAGTGGCAATATATATTGTAATAACAAATTCAACTGCATGTCTATTTACACATGGAACATATGCAGGTTATTCCCTTCACTGGTCCATGTGCTATAATTGGCACCAATTCCCCAACCTAAAGTATCCCCCATGGTGTAGACGGCTGCCATGGCCATGTTGATGGCCAGCAACAATGAGCCCAAAACAAAAGTAGCAAAGAATGCCATGATTTAGTGGGGCAATGAAGGGAAATAAAATAGAGGCTCAGATAATGCGGATGGAAATGAGTTTGCTGAATATTATTGAATCGAAAGAAGGGAATGTGAGTTGTTAAAGACTTAGGCCCAATTAGTGGCATTTTGCATGAGGAATGGATGACTTGAGTTGCACTTCTTACCTAATGCCCGCAAAAGATGGTGTTATTTGTTCTTTCACTATGATCTACCAATTGAAATACTCGCTAAGTCCAATTATTCACTTGCAATCATAATGCCCCTTTGACTCACCCTGCCACTACCAACTAACCTGTAGTAAGTACTCTAACACATTCGCTTATGATGGATTGCCAATTAAGAAAAATGAAGCCAAGATTAGAAATTTTCTAATCTATACCTATTTCTTTGCTTGCCAATATTTAATTTTGTTATCTTTTATTATTTTTGAATGTTTAATTCTAATTTGTAGCTATACATTTCAACTAATTCAGTTGTTAATGTTATGTGTTGATGTCTTAAAGAAATGCTTATCAACTATATTTGATGATAAATTATATAAACGTTATCATAGTTTGAAAATGAATTTATGTAGAACATGCTTATTGTCATCTACACAACACAACTATATATTAATGTGTTGTGCAGCAGAAGTATTAAGAATTCGTCTACTAAAGCGTGTTTTTAATTTTTACGCAACACTCAAAATTTCAATTTACAATAGAAATTTAATAACATTCAGTGATTCATATAAAAATTAATTGAGATTGTAGATATCTCAACATGTAATGATATATATTGGCATGCTACAAAGTACCATCAATAATTATTTTAGACTATCGGCATATATAATTGTTTCACAATTTGGTGAGGATGATTATAAACATAATTACTTGAAAAGATACAATTAATATATGTGCTTACTAAAATTACTTTATCATAAATTTTAATTTAAGTTATGAATTGTGTAGCAAAACGGTTATAATCTATAATTTATTGTTTGAAATAATGTTTGAAAATGAATTGTTTTATCAACTATATTTATGTTATCTTTTTTTTTTTAAATTATTATGGGTGAGTTTTATGAGACAAAAAATTATTCATTTAAACAGAACAAATATGAATATTTGACATGTCCAAGTACAACTCCTTGGATAAAAATAACATATTACCATTGAAACTATCTCAAAATTAAAAGTTATAGAAAAGTGGAGGACATGTGAGCATTGTTTGATGGTGATTTAACTAGAATGTCTCTTTCCACATGGTTAGTAGAACATTTTTTTTATTATATTTGCCCATTTTCTTTTTAAATTATCTCTATGAGAAATGAATTCTTTGAGAGAAGAAAGAAAATTCAAAAGAGAAAAAGAAAAATTTGAGTTTTGGAACCTTGGTGTTAGATTAATATATGGGATAAAAACTACTTCTTGGGATCTAACAAAGTGTATATTTCTCATCTTATTTCTTTCCCAATTCTTAACAAAGTTTCCTAAATCTCTATTTTTTTCTAATCTCAATTTTTTAAATTTTCGTTCTTTAGAATTGTGAGAGTAAAATTACAAACTTTTTTTCTTTTCTTCTTAAATTTTTAAAACTATAATTGTCCTTTTTTTAAAAAAAAATGTCCATTTTTTATCAAAAAAGTTATCTTTTTGTAAATATTTTAATAAAAGGTGCCCACTTTTTATTATAATTGCCCAATTTTCAAATAAAAACTACTTATTTTTTATAGATTGAATTTTTTTAATGTTCTACATTTTTTTAATGTTCCACATTTTGGTGTGGAAGTTTTATTTAAAGTATTTCATATATATTTTCCTTTCCATCTTACCCCATTTATCATAGGTGATATCTAAATATGGAATATTTAAATAGTCAAAGACAACAACAAAGATATAGATGGAGACAACATGCAAGAAATAGAAGAAACAAAATAACCATAAAACAATTAAAAAAGCACTTATCTACAACACATGCAAGTTACAACCATTGTCCTTTCCCTTTTTCTACAAAACCCAACAAAATATGGATGATGTATTTTACAAAGGCCTCAAAAGAATTCTCTAAAGGTAACATCAACTGAACCTAAATTCTTTGTCATAATTTAATATCTCTTTCTACTTTAGGATAATAATTGTGTATACCCAAGAAAATTCTAAATTGCAGTCATTATTTGGCCTACCAATTAAAGAAGATTTTAATTAGTTCAGAACCATGTGATGCACTCCCTTGATCTTTTCAACCAAGGTTCCTTCCTCTAAGAAAATGGAGCAGGGAGAGGCTAGAAATGGGAGAGGGTTGATGCCACTTTCTAGGAGAAAGATGAGTAAAAAATTTTATGTTGCTTGCCACAAGGAAGAGGCCACTTGATAAAAGCTTTAAGGAAGAGAATCCTCAAGAGAGAGGTTTCTCAAAATGACACTCAAGAATAATAACTCAAATGAGTCTTACTTCATTCAATCAAATGTAATTTGTACAAGAGAGACTAGGTGTATATATAGCCCAAAAGAGGGAGTAAGACACTCAAAACTAGGTAATGTGAGACTTGGGCCTAATTAGGATTAATAGCACTAATCCCACTTAGGGCCACTAAAAGTGGTGCCTAGCCTTAAGCTAGGGAGTGTCGCAGCCTAATCAAGGGGGTGTGAAAAGAGATCCACACTCATTTGGCTTATTAGGCTCTTAACTCCCCTCACCTCCTTTCCTAAGCTAATTATACCCTAAACTCTAGAAACTAGCATAAATGGCCGAAATACATAACCTAAAAGGGAAATAAAAGCTAATTAGTATTTACAAGAGGAAAACTAGGGACTATGGCCTAAAATGTCTATCTCCATCATGAGCTGGGGTCTTGATGAGTCTTTCCAGGCCAAGTCCTCTTCAATCCTCCTAGCCATTACCCTAGTAAGAGGGCTCTTGGTAGGTAGGATTGCATCACCATGATAACATTGCGTAATTAGTAGATACATTTTGTTTTTGTATATTTTATTGGATCATTTATAATTGAGTGAATCGAATTAATTAGTCTAGTTATAATCAATTTTAATTATAAAAACACTAACACCTCTTTCATGACAAATTCGATTGATTCAATTATATATAATTTCATATTTTTCAACTTATATTATCCAGTTTTGTATATATGGTGGAAGTCTTTTATAAATTACCATAAGCCAAGTTAAAATAGTGTAAAAAATTATATAAACATTATATTTAATTTCAAATACATAATTAAATATGTCAAATTATAATAAATATGCGAACACACATGCGTGACAACGCTTGTGTCTTTGCTAATTAATTTATAAAGTAAAGTAGTAATATTAAAGTTATTAATATTACACTTGATTATATGCGTACATAATCCCCTTGTTTTTATGAATTCATCACAGTTGTATTCGCTATATGTTTGAAAATATTACACTAGCAACCCTTTTAATCCTTACAAAAACATCTCTTTAGAGGTTGCAGAATTAATCGTTGAAAAAGGAAAAAAATCATGTGTAATTACACTAAACCTGTGGGATGCATCCATAATTAATCTTAATTTAATCTAAATGTAAAAGAAAATTAATCATCATAAATTTTATCCTATATTTTAGTCTTTTTAATTAAAAACATTTAAATTATATATGTTGAACAATTATTAAGATAAAAAAAATTTAAATTATAATAAATTTTATATAAAGTGTACTCTCTTTACATGGTTTTATGATTATTTTGATATTATTTATGTCAAATATCTAAAATGCATAAATCTTTTAAACAATTTTAATTTGCCCATCGAACTCATTTTCAGTCGCTAAACATGCTGGGGAAATTGATGGTAGAAATAGTGACTGATCATTTACGGTCACTACCAAAGCAATAAATATCCTTGCCTTGTAGTTACTGAATTTTATTCAATGGCTATTTGCACAATTATTTTATGTTAGTGATTGAAAACTTTTCAGTAGCTAAAATGAGAATGTTTAGTCACTAAATCCGTTGTTATATTTGAAAGATTATTTTTCATGCAGAGAGATTCAATTAGTTTAAAATAATTAAAATTCCTCATTTATAAAATAACTATTTTTTTTGTTTGGTCCAAATATCAAAATATTTAAATAAAAATATCTTAACGAAACTAGTTTAAAAATTATAAAGTAAAGTAGTAATATTAAAGTTATTAATATTACACTTGATTTTATGTGTACATAACCCCCTTACTTTTATGTGTTCATTATAGTTGTACTTCCTATATTTTAAAAAACTTACACTAGCAACCCTTTCAAGCCTTACACAAACACCCACTTAGAGGTTGTAGAATTAATCGTTAAAATAGGCAGCAGTTCATGTGTAATTACACTAAACTTACAGGATGTATCCGAAATTACTCTTTCTTTAATCTAAATTTTAAAAAAAATTAATTATCATTAATTTTATCCTATATGTTAGTCTTTTTAATTAAAAAAATTTAAATTATATATGTTGAACAATTACTAAGATCAAAAAATATTTTAATAATTAATTATAATAAATTTTAAAAAAAAAGTGTACTCTTACAAGAAAAGAATAAAATTGGGACCCAGAAATCGCAACAGTTTGTCTAAAACTATCACTGCTTTGAAATTGCCACGGTTAGCCTAATGGTTCCATTCAACCATCGTAATATTATTAAAAATTGTAACTGTTATCCTCATAAACCGTCGCGATATTGAGCTGAGTTATTTTTAATTTAAAAATCACGACGATTGAGAATATTTAAAATCGTTGCCGCTTCAAAATCGGGGTGGTTAATGTGACGATTTTGTTTAACTGTCGCGATGTTGTTAAAAAATTGTGACTATTGACCTCATCATCCGTCGTGATGTCTAGCTGAGTTTTTTTTCTTTTTTTCTCTGTACAGCTTTGTTGGTTTAGAATCTTGCCTACTTAAAATGATTGAGATTTGTTTACATTTCATAAACAAGGTTTTCTATTGAATGAAGTAAGGAGGGTGTAGTGTTAAAAAACAGATATTAATGTTGAGGAACTGTGAAATAAGTGCACGGTTAAGATTTGAAGACAAAATGAGTTTAATGGTTTTAAAAGCTCTATCATGACAAATATATTTAATGCATGGTATATATAATTGAGGTTGAAAAGGTTCCAATACTAAATTTAGAGTTGTGAAACAAGTGTAGTGTTAGGATTTGAACACAAAAATAGGCTTTGAAGAACTTTATTATGACTTATGACACATGAATGTTTTTTAATAGGCCTATGCATAGGAATTTAAGCATTGGTTTGTAGAACAAGGGCCAAAAAGATTCAAATATTGACCAAGTATTGTTCAGGGACCGAGAGTCATCTTATGTCATGTGCTGAACTCAATCAATTTAAGTGCTTAAGTTGTTGTATATAAAACAAGGAATAAAAAAATAGCTGAGAAACTAAGAAGTCCAAACACATATATAGAAACTCAATTATCTACGTAAGACACTAAGAAGTTAAAATACATCAGTAATGATTAAAATATGACCTTTATACTTAATAATGACTAAGTACTATCAATTTGGTAAACTTGATAAATTTCAAAATTAGAAGGATTGAATTATTTGCTAGATATTTTTTGTCTATGATGTACAAGATATTTTTTGTGTTACATGGTTGTAACAATAAAACTAATATATGGATTTTTTATTTGAAGTTAACAATATGGTCACCAATCTGAGTCTCCTTATCCATGTAGAAGTGGCTACCTCGCGATTCCAAGACATAAATTCTTAACATTAAAAAGTGAGTGGGATTCCTTTGTTGGACTGAGCAATCTCCCACCCTCTAACAAAGGTAATCTCTTTTGCTGATTTCTCATTTTTTTGAGTTCCAAAATTATTCACTGCTGTTGTATTCGTTCATAAGTATAACATTTAGTGGTTAAGAAGAATTTTTTTTTGTTTTCTAGTTGAATGATACTAAGAGAGAAATATCAGTTTTAGGAATTAAATTCATGGGAAAGCTGGCCAAATATGTTTGATTACTAATCAACCATCCTAGAAAAAAAATAGTTTTTTCAAATTAGGTTAGACGAGATGGATGATAATAGACTAATTATGTCATTGGTTTGCATGGAAGCTTTCCTTACTATTGATGGTAACAATATACTATAAACTTGACTAAAACGATTAATAGATAGAATATGAAATATATGAGTGAAATAAAAGGCTAAAAGATTCTTTCTGTTTACTATTTTTTTCTACATGAAGGAAACTATTGAACTATTCAATTGAAAACAATTATAATTAGTTTTTAATTCAATGAATTTTAAAGAAATAAAAGAATTCCTTTCATTCAAACTCTAATAAAATCTTACAAGTAGTTAGTTGAGATGGTTAAACATGCCCACATAAGGTTTGATTGTTAATTATATTCATGCAGAAGACTTTGTTGGTAGACTTGGAGTTGATTTCAGTGATCTCTTGTGTTAGTCAAGGGGATTAATGTTTGACTATTGGTTGGGAGATACTGTTTGTTTCTCCAATCAACAAAATTTTGTTTTCCTTGTTTACACACCTTGATAGTTGACACATACATTGCTTAATTTTTCTTAGTTTCATCAAGAGTCTCTACAAAAGTTCAGTTGGGTAAGTCCTATTTATTTCTACAACTAAACTTCTCTTACTAACAACTGACAAGTACATTTTATCAAATTTACTAAAATACTATCACAATTTTAAGCACTTGATGAGGGAAAAAATAGTAAGAAAACAAGCACAATAGTTCAAATATAAATGATAATAATAAGGACCAATGGTCATAAATAAAATAGTCATTGCAAATATGAAATATGTTGTTGCAGCATATATTATTCATCCTATAAGCCTTCATGAGCTTACCCAGAACAAATATTTAATATATTGGCCACTTCATCACTTCCACCTTTTTCAGCCATGTTTAAACTTGTCATGTCCAAACCGGCCATGCTTCCAGCATTTCCCAAATTTTCCATGATTGAACTTTCCATGTGTCATATGGTAAGCTCCATAAATCGCGGCGGCAACCGCTTCTGCCAACAATCATCCCATGCCGGCCCACATCCTACACAATACAGATTGAAATTAAATCATAATCTTTAGTCTTTCCAAATTTTTTCAAAATTATTATAAAAGTTTTTTCAGATATGTATATACATATATGGAGATATAAAATTCAAAACCCAGTATCATATATTCTTGAAGTATTTTTTTGTCTTTTGGTTAACATTGTGTGAGTTGAGCGTGTTTGTCAATTTTATTTCATTCACCACTTCTACAGTATTGTATATGAATACAAAATTATTTTTAAAACTTTTTTCCAAGTGCAACAAAGTATAATAGAAAGAACATAGTATAATAAACGTAACATGTGGATATTACTATATTTTCGTTTGATAATTCAGAACTAATACTTGTTTCTGAACAACTTAATAGTCACATTGATATTTTTAAGCACTAATATTAAATTAATTAAGCATAACAAAATATGTCTATTATTATTATAGTGAAAGAAGTGTTGGAATACTCAGTTATTATATTGAAACAAGTGTTGGAATAGTCCTAATTATAATAATAATAACAGGCATAAAAAAACATAACAAACGCTGGAATACTAAATCTTGGAGAGTTGTGAAATAAGTGTAGTGTTAGGAGTTGAAGACAAAAAAGGTTATGAAGGACTCTATTATGAGTTATGACACATAAATGTTTTTTTAATAGGCCTATGACATAGGAATTTAAGAATTGGTTTGTAGAACAGGGGTTGAAAAGATTGAAATACTTATCAAGTATTGGTTAGAGACTAGGAGTTGTCTTATGCCATGTGTTGAACTTAATCAATTTAAGTGCTTAAGTTGTTGCATACAAAGGAAGGAATAAAAACGAATAGTTGAGAAACTAAGAAGCCCAAACACATATAGAAACTCAATTATCTACTTGAGACACTAAGAAGTTAAAATAGACTGGTAATGATTACAAGATGACCCCTATACTTAATAATGACTGAGTACTGTCAATCTGGTAAACTAATGAATTCCAAAAGTAGAAGGATATAATTATTTGCTAGATACTTTTGTTTGTGAAGTAGAAGATTGTTTTTGTCTTGGATAGTTGTAACAATAAAATTAATATATGATTTTTTTATTTGAAGTTAGCAATATGGTCACTAATCTGAGTGTGCATGCAGAAGTTGGATTCCAATAATTACATCACGATTCCTAGGCATAAATTCTTAACATCAAAAAGTGAGTGGGATTCCCTTGTTAGACTGAGCAACCTCCCACCCTTTGACAAATGTAATCTCTTTTGCTGATTTCTCACTTTTTTGAGTTCTAAAATTATTCATTAATGTTGTATTCGTTCATAAATATAAAATTTAGTGGTTAACAAGAATTTTTTTTTTGTTTTCTAGTTGAATGATACTTAGAGAGAAATCTTAGTTTTAGGAATTGAATTCATGAGAAAGATAGCCAAATATGTTTGATTACTAATCAACCATCCTAGAAAAAAAATTAGCTTTCTCAAATTAGTTTAGACCAGATGGATAATAACAGACTAATTATTTGACTGGTTAGCATGTGAGCTTTTCTTACTATTGATTGTAATAATATACTATAAACTTGACTAAAATGATTAATACATAGAATATGAAATATAAGAGTGAAATAAAAAGTTAGAAGATTATTCACAGTGTGGTCAATATCAGTTTTTGAAGAACCAGTTGCTTTCAAGTTAGAATTGTGAGTTTCCTTTGTATCTAGTAGAAAGTGTCAGTGATATAAATTGATTATTCTCTGTTAGTGATGGCTTTCAAGACACAATTCATCCTTGACACCACTTAGCAAGTGTGAAAACTCAAATTTGTAACACATACCTAATTAAGTGGTGACATTACAAAAGATTAATTTCTTTTCAAACATCCTTTAATATTTTCAAAACAAATAAATTAATGTTAAAGTTTACCTTAGGGGATATGGAGGTGGATAGCCATGTTGGGCAAGATAAGTTGGTGGATGGTATCCTAAATGAAAATAACCATTAGGTGAAATTGTTAGCTTTGATGTGAAAATATACCCTTACTACACTCTTCGTCTTTTCTGTTGCCCATCTTGATTTAACCTATAGTCAATAGAAAGAAAAGGATTCTCATTTTTTGAACTCTAATCCAAACAACATAACTTCATTAACAGAATACATAATCAAATGGAATAAGCACCTTGTTTGTCTTGAAAATGTACTTTTGATCCCTACTGAAATATGGCAATTGCATGTTCAAAATGAAACTTTTTAGCCGTGTTATTCTGGCTATGTATATCTTCTTCAAATAGGGCCACATCTTGGCTATAGTATTGAATGTTGAAGATTGAGAACTATATTCGCAAAATATCAAACTATTTTTTCTGTTTACTATTTTTTTTTTAGATGAAGGAAACTAATGAACTATCAATTGAAAACCATTATAATTAGTTTTTAATTCAAGGAATTTCAATGAAATAAAAGAATCCCTTTCATTCAAACTCTAATAAAATCTTACAAGTAGTTAGTTGGGATGGTTAAACATGCTTACATGATGTTCAATTGTTAATTATATTCATGCAGAAGACTTTGTGGGTAGATTTGGAGTTTATTTTCGGTGATCTATCATGTCAGTCAATGGGATTAATGTTTGACTATTGGTTGGGATATAATGTTCCTTCCTCCAAACAATAAAATTTTGTTTTTCTTGTTTACACACCTTGACAGTTGACACACAAATTGCTTAGTTTTTCATCAAGTCTATTTATAGAAGTTCGGTTGGGTAAGTCTTACTTATTTCTACAATTAAACTTCTCTTACTAACAATTGACAAGTACATTTGTCAAATTTACTGAAGTGCTATCACAATTTTAAGCACCTAATAAGGCTAAAAATAGTAAGAAAACAAGCAAAATAGTTCAAACGATGAATTTCTTTTATGTACAAAAGCCACACACATTCTCACAAATGATAACAATAAGGACCAATGGTCATAAATAAAGTAGTCATTGCAAACATCCAATATGTTGTTGCAACATACATTATTCATCCCATAAGTAAGCCTTCATGACCTTACTCAGAATAAATATTTAATATATTAGCCACTTGATCAGTTCTACCTTTTCCAACCATGTTTAAACTTGTCATGTCTAAACCTGCCATGCTTGCAGCGATTGCCAAATTTCCCATGCTTGAACTTTCCATGACCAAAGTAAGCTCTATGTCCAAAATGATGATATCCATGTGCCATATGGTGAGCTCCATATACAATCGCTGCAGCAGCAACACCCCCTACCAAGAATCATCCTATGCTGGCCCCACGTCCTACATAGTACACATTTAAATTAAATCATAAACCTTAGTCTTTTCAAATTTTTAAAAATTGTTATAGAGGCTTTTTGAGATATGTATGTACATATAGGGAGCTATAGAATTCAAAACCTAGTATCATATATTCTTGAAGAATTTTTGTTTGTCTTTTGGTTAACAATGTGTGAGTTAAGCGTGTTTGTCAATTTTATTTCAATCATCACTTCTCCCGTATCGTATATGAACAAGAAATTATTTTTGAATTTTTTTTAGGTGCAACAAAGTATAATAGAAAGAACACAGTATAATAATTGTAGTATATGGATACCACTATATTTTTGTTTCATAATTTAGAACTTATACTTGTTTTTCAACAACTTACTAGTCACATTGACATATTTTAAGCACTACGCTTATTAAATTAATTAAGCATAACAAAGTATGTCTATTATTATTATAGTGAAACAAGTGTTAGAATACTCAGATAATTTTTTTATATCTATTGTAATGAAACAAGTGTTGAAATACTCTTAATTATAATAATAATAACAGCCATAACAAAGCATAAAAAAGGTTTGAATACTAAATCTTGAGGAGTTGTCAAACTAGTGTTGTGTTGAACATTGGCTGAAAAGATTGAAATATTGACCAAGTATTGGTCAAATATAGAAAGTCGTTTTATGTTATGTGCTGAACTTAATCAATTTATGTGCTTAAGCCATTGCATACAAAGCAAGGAATAAAAACAAATAGCTGAGAAATTAAGAATTCCAAACACATATATAGAAACTCAATTGTCTACTTGAGACATTAAGAAGTTAAAATACACATATAATGATTACAGGATGACCTTTATTGATGTAATCCTGCCTAGCATGGGCTTGAGCTAGGACCAATAAGAAGGGAGCATGACTTGGATGAAGCTTCAAGGAGCTTAGTTTAGGACATGTTCCATTTTATTGTATTAATTTAATCATTTTTAGGCTTGTATAAGCACCCTTAAGTCATTAGGATTTTAGGGGTGTAGTTAGTTTTATTTTTGGCCTTGTATTTTGGCCTATAGGTTCTTTTTTCCTTTAGGAGGTGTAATTATTCTCCTTGTTGAATGTGTTAATTAGTTGGGCTTGGTCCATGAGGATCTGGAGTGTGGAATTTAGTTTTTACACCCTTAATTCCTCTTCACACCCTTTTAACCAGCACATGAAGCATGTAGGAGACATGTGGGCCCTCTTGTCCCCTTGTTTCACTCCACATGTACTTTATCACTCCTACATGGCTGATTCTTATTCCTTCTTATTTTAATTTAAATTTTGGAGGTGTCGTGTCATTTTCCTCCAAAATTCAAATTCAAACTAGAGGGAACATAGATCCATATTTTTAGGGCCATGTTTGGATCTTTAGTTGGATTAAATTAGTGTTAATTGAGCACATGCCAAATTAACACTAAATTAAGCCACCTAACCCTTGTTTAAACATGTTGGACATTCATGTTAGTGCCTAGGCCCATAGATCCATGACTTGCTCTATATAAGGAGCTCCCCTCCTTTCATGTAGCTTTTAACACTCATCTTATGAAAGATATATGTTCTCTACATTAAGAGTCCATTCTTCTTGAAAGGGTGTTCATGTTCTCTCCTCCTTGAGTGAGAGTTCTTCATGATATTATCAAGGGTTCCTTCCCTTGTTGCTAGCTCCCTTAGAGGCTTATCTCCTACCTAGTAGAAGTGGCGCCTACCTCCACTACCATTTCTTGTCTTCCACTTCCAAAGGACCTCTAAAGAGAAGATCCTAGGTTGTATTCCTTCTCTAACAATTTTTCAATCATAGCTTGGGGAGGGTTGCATCACTTATAATTAATAATGATTGAGTACTATCGATAAACTAATGAATTCCAAAAGTAGAAGGATTGAATTATTTACTAGATATTTTTGTTTGTTAAGTAGTAGATTTTTTTATGTTGGATGGTTGTAACAATAAAATTAATATATGGATTTTTTATTTGAAGTTAACAATATGGTCACTAATCTGAGTCTCCTTGTGCACGCAGAAGTAGCTACCTCGTGATTCCAAGGCATAAATTATGAACATAAAAAAGTGAGTGGGATTCCCATGTTGGACTAAGCAGCCTCCCAACCTTTGACAAATGATTTCTCTTTTTTTTTTTTGAGTTCCAAATTATCCACTGCTGTTTTATTTGTTCATAAATATAACATTTATTAGTTAACAAGAAAAATCTTTTGTTTTCTAGTTAAATGATACTTAGAGAGAAGTCTCAATTTTAGGAATTGAATTCAATAGAAAGCTAGCCAAATATGTTTGACTACTAATCAACCATCCTAGAAAAAAATTAGTTTAGACTACATGGATGATAACAAACTAATTATTAACAAACTAATTATTTGACTTATTAACATATGAGTTTTCCTTACTATTGATTGTAATAATAAACTAATCATCAATTCCCATCCCATATAATCAAATGCTAGGCACAAAGTTTTAAAATGTTTTTAAACATTCTAAAAGAAACCTATAAACAAAATTACTTTTAAAATTTAAAATCTTCTTTTAGATAAAGGAATTAGACAAAATTAGATTACAAACAAGGAGAAATAATGGAAGAATTATAGTTAGGGTCAGGGACAATATTTTGTGCATCACGTTGAAAGATAGATCAATGCTTTTCTTTTTAAACTAGAATAGTCATGAACAATGTACTTACGAAAATAACATTTAAATATTTTTAAAGTATAAGTATATTTCTTTTTGTAAATGTAAAAGTAAACTGATTTTAATTGGTAATTTAAAACCAATTTTAGACAAATAGAAAAAGGTGTTTAATTGTTATAAATATCAAATTCATTAACATTGCACTTTTTTACTTGTGCATATAGAATTGCACTTTTGGCGTGTCGATAAATATCTTATTTACTATAAATATGTTTATAATTATTAAAAATATACTTCACGTTAACATTATTTCAAAAACGTTAATTATTAAATTGATCAAATTTATTAATATCTCAAAATTTAATTTTAATCTCTATAAATTTTAATAATTTTTTAGTGGCTACCTTCTATCTGTTATTGATATAGTGTTTTTGGGGGCAAGCCACTGCACTTATCTGCTATTGACTAGTGTGCAAATAAGTTGCAATTTTCCCCTTATGTAAATAGTCTAAAAATATGAACTGGTACAGCACAATCAATTTTGGGAATCACAGAGGTGAGAGTAACGAAGGAGATGGCGGATGAAGGCGGTTGGACAGAGGTTAGGGAGAGGAGAAGGGGTACTGGCGGTGATGGAATAAGACAGAGAAGGGGGCGAAGTGTAAGTGATACGACAAGGAAAGGAAATAATGGTTTAACGTCGTTTTACTTCACACATTTTCCGGATGATTACAAGGCGGGAGAGATGTGGAAAATCTTCAGGAGATATGGGGATGTGTGGGAGGTCTATATTCCAAAGAAAACGGACAGAAATGGAAGGAGGTTTGGTTTTGTGCGGTTTACAGGAGTGAAGGATGTGAACTGGTTAGGGGTGAAATTGGACAATATATTCATCGGTAATGAGAAGTTATGGGTCAATCGGCCCAGATTTGAAAAACCAGTGATACAAATCGCGAAGGGGAAAAAGATGGAACGGACGGGGAACCCGATTTTAAACAAGACGGAAACAAAGCAAAAGGAAAAAATGACAGCAGTGCAGAACGGAAGCGAAAGACTCTCTTACGCAAAGGTGGTTGGTTCATTTGGGGAGAGGCAAAACTACAGAAATGAGGGGATGAATCAAGGAAGTCTTCAGACCAAGAGGGGAAGTTTGAGAGAAAAAACAAGTAGGACTCTGGTTTTTACAGCTGAGACAGAGGAGGTGAGGAGATTGGAGAAAGCATATGTCGGCGAGGTGAGGTGCAAAGGAGCAGCGTTCAGGACGCAGCAAATTTTGGCCGAGCAAGGAATATACGATGTTAAAGCAACTCTGATGGGAGGGACTAAGGTATTGCTGGAAGAACGTGCGCCGGAAAGTTTGAAAAAGGTGATAGTAAGTAAACAGGCTTGGCTAAAGAAGTGGTTTCTACGGATAGATAAGTGGGAGCCGGGGAATGTGGAAACAGAGAGAAGGATATGGGTAGGTTGTTATGGGGTACCGCTACATGTGTGGGGGGAAAAATTCTTCCGGACTCTGATGCCACCCTATGGTGAGTTGGAGAAGATAGGTGCCGGGACAGCCAGAAAGGAGAGGTTTGACGTCGCGCAGATGCTCATTACCAGGAAGGCGTTCGAGCCCATACAGGAGGTGGTCCGGGTGGAAGTAGACGGTAGATTCTTCCATATAAAAGTAGCGGAGGAAGGTGAAGAACGGCGCAATGAGTACAGCAACGACTGGTATCCAGGGTCCGGATCTAAGATGAGTTCGTGTCAGGGAGAAGGAGAGTTCGACGAGTCTTTTGTAGCGGAGCAGCGACTGGCGGCATGGAAGGAGGAGATGATGGGTCACCGGTGGGACGTAGCTTCGGAGGAGGAACTCGGAGGGCAAGGTCTGGAAAATGATGAACAACAGAACGCAAACAGCAGCTTAGACGCCGGTAGTGGTAACGCCGGCGAAGAGGCAAGCGAGCAGCATGGTGAGACCGACTGGGTCACCAAGACGGAAGAGGGAAACTGTGAAAGGGAGGTGCTAGACGGTCAGAGCAGCAAAGAACCGAAATGGGAAACTGGGCGGCAGAATGACGACTGGGACGGGAAAAGGACGGGCCATCACACCTCGGAGACTGTGAAGACCGATGGGACAGGTGGACAGCTTTCCTGTCCCCTCTGAAGCGCGACAGCGAGGCCAATACGGGCGTGACACGTCGGCACGGTACAGAGATCACAGGCGGGAAAATGAAGCAGTGCGAATACCGAGGAGGGACAGCTGACGACGTGGGCCCCTCAGCGTACAGCACGCGACAGCTTTTGCTCGCGGACCGAGAAGATAACGTTGCAGCAGAAGCCACGCGTCAGCTGGGGCAACTCACGGAACCCGAGCTGGTGCGCGTCAGTGGTGTGGGCCGGAGCGGGTCATTTTCGGGCTGGGCTGCAGAGGAAGCGGGTGAAAGGCCTGGAGGGCAAATGGAGGGGTGCAAACAGCATTTGAGCTGTGGGTTTTACTCGAAAACCGAAATGGATGGGAAACGGACCCGGAATAATGGAATGAATGGATATTTTAGCAACGAATCGGCTGGGCAAGAAAACGGGAGAGTACAAACACTTTTTAATAGTGGAAAAGAAGATAGTAAAAAGACGAAGTCAAGTGCTACAAAGATTTATAATTACAAGCAATGGGAGTGTGTCGGTGCGGAAGAAATGTTTTGGGGAGGGAAGGGGGAAAGGAAGATGGTTACAACCTGGAGGCAGGTTCGAAGGCATAGTGTTGATGGAAGCGAGGTGCAAAGGTCTACTCAGGAGGGACAGTCGGAGCAAGTAAGCCAAAAGACACAAGGAGAAGGAAATGATATGCGGAAAATGTGGTTAGCTATGAAGGCGATAGGAGTAACTGGGGAACAACTGGATGACGTCTATGTAGAAAAGTTACAAAAAATGGAAGAGAGAGATAGCTCGGAAAAGGAAAATAGGGGGAGGAGGAATCAAGGGGTAGTTTAAATGAAGCTTCTATCTTTAAATGTGAGGGGTTTTAGGGAGAGGGTGAAAAGGAGGCGTATAAAGAGGTTGGTAGTGGCCAACAAGGTTGATATACTTCTGTTTCAGGAAACAAAATGCTCAAAATTGAAGGAGTGGGAGATTAAGGAGGTTTGGGGGCGCCATGAATGTGATTGGAGAATCCTTCCGTCATCAGGTCGGAGTGGGGGGTGCGTTACAATCTGGAGGAAAGAGTTGCTGGAGCTGGTATGGCAAATTCAAGGGCAGGGTTTTCTAGGAGTGGCTTTCAAAGGAAGGAATTCAGATGACGTCAATTGTGTTGTCAACGTCTATGGTCCATGTACATTGGAAGGAAAGAGAAAGATTTGGGATGACTTAATGATGACCAGAAGAGGGTGCCCACATGTCAGGTGGGTAATTGGTGGTGATTTTAATGCGGTTAGAGAAAGGTCTGAGGTGATCGGAAGATCGACGTTTCATTCGAGGAGGGAGATGGAGGATTTCGATTTTTTTATCCAGGAGATGGGAGTGGTTGACATTCCAGTCATGGGAAAAGGAGTTACATGGATCTCACCAGATGGACAGTCAGCTAGTCGACTAGACAGGCTCCTATTCTTTCCGGCTCTGATGGACGAATGGGGAGTTATTGCACAGACGGTTGGCACCAGGGAATTCTCTGATCATTGTTGGATAAGCACTAATAATAACAAGCAGGACTGGGGACCGAAGCCGTTCAAGTTTTTTGATTATTGGCTGGAAGAGGCATCCTTTGGAGAGCTGATCAAAGCAAGGTGGAACTTAGTTCAGGGGTCAGGGTGGAAGATGTATCAGCTGGCAAGGAAGCTAAAGGCTATAAAAGGTGAGATAAAAAAGTGGTCTGAAGGTGTGTGGAAAAAAGATGATATTTTTCTGGCTGAAAGGGTTCAGCAAATGGAGGTGGTTGATCAGCAGTTAGTGGTGGGAGGCCAAGTGCTTAATACATCCAGGAAGGAACTTATGACAGAATATTGGGCCAAAGCAAGGGTCATGGAACATGCATTGCTGCAGAAATCAAGAGTACGATGGGCTCTTAATGGAGACAATAATTCTAGGTACTTCCATAACTGTTTTAAGGCAAGATGTATTGCAAACTCCATTTTGGCAGTACAGTCGGAGTCGGGGTGGTTGGAAAGTGTGTCTGATATCAGAGTTAAAATATTCGATCACTTCTCCGGGTTTTTCCAGGAAAGATGGTTGGATCGACCGACTTTGGATGGAGTTCCTCTGCCTCAAATTTCAGAGCAGCTTAAGCAGGGGTTGGAGGCGCCGTTTTTGGAGGAGGAGATTAAGGCGGCTGTGTGGGCATGTGAAGGCAGGAGAAGCCCAGGGCCTGACGGTTTTGGAATGAATTTCTACAAATCATGCTGGGAAGTAATTGGTCACGATGTGGTTAATGCTGTTCAGGAGTTTTATGGGTCTGGTATACTACCGAGAGGGGTAAGTTCTTCTTTCATTACGCTCATCCCAAAGGTGGCCACACCTTCAGGGCTAAGCCAGTACAGACCCATTTCCTTAATATCAAGCGTGCATAAGATTATCTCGAAGATATTGTCTGTGAGGCTGGGGAAAGTGCTGACTGGGCTAATCTCGCCCACTCAGACGGCTTTCTTGAAGGGCAGATCAATTATGGATGGAGTAGTGGTGGCAAATGAACTGATGAACTGGGCAAAAAGAAGGAGAAAACCGTGTTTTTTTCTCAAGGTAGATTTTGAGAAGGCTTATGATTCGGTTAGCTGGAATTTTCTGGATTATATGCTGGAAAGGATGGGGTTTGGATGGAGATGGAGACGATGGATGAGTGCTATAGTCCGGAATAATTATGTATCGATCCTAGTAAATGGATGTCCCACCCCAGAGTTTAAGCCTGAGAGAGGGTTGAAGCAGGGGGACCCTCTGTCGCCTTTTCTGTTCTTGTTAGTGGCGGAAGCTTTACCAGCATTGTTCAGATCGACCATTCAAAAAGGACTGTACAAAGAAATAAAGGTACAAGATGAGGTCAAGTTTTCAGTGCTACAGTATGCAGATGATGTCATTATGATGGGGGAAGCGGACCTGCAATCGGTTTGGCATCTGAAGGCGATGTTGCGGGGGTTTGAAATGGTGTCAGGTTTAAAGGTAAACTTCAGTAAAAGCAGTTTCTATGGTGTAAATGTGTCACAAGCATTCACACTGGCGGCTACCGAAATGCTAAACTGTAATGCTGGGATGCTGCCATTTAAATTCTTAGGGGTACCAGTGGGAGTAAACCCTAAGAGGGAACATGTGTGGAAGCCAGTTATGGATCAGTTTAAAAGGCGCTTATCAGACTGGAAGGCAAGGAATATGACTTTTGCTGGGAGGTTGGTATTACTGAAGTCAGTGCTAGCTGCTCTCCCATTGTATTTCTTCTCCTTCTATAAGGCTCCAAAGTCAGTGTTGAAGTCTCTCAAGAGGATGCAACGAACTTTCTTGTGGGGAGGTAAGGAAAATCAGGTAAAAATTGCATGGGTTAGCTGGGAAAAAGTATGTAGGCCAAAAGATGAGGGAGGTCTAGGTGTGAAGTGTTTGGAGAAATTTAATATTAGCTTGCTGGCAAAGTGGAGGTGGAGAATTATGGCAGATGAGACGGCAATTTGGGGTCCATTGCTGAGAAGCAGGTACAGGGAGACAGATGGATATATGGACAGGTCCGAATCTTTTATCCATACCTCTCAATGGTGGAAAGACATATGGGTCATTGATGGACCAAACGCGGAGATGCCGGGGTGGTTCAAAACGAGAGTCAATAGGAATGTAAGGTCTGGAAGGGGGACTTTATTTTGGGAACAGAGGTGGTTCGGAGATACAGCTTTCTGTGTTTCGTATCCCAGGTTGTATGCTTTGACAGAGGATAAGTTCATCACTATCAAGGATAAATGTAATTTTGGAGACCAATTATCATCTTGGAAATGGGGCTGGCGGAGGGAGCTATTTGTGTGGGAGGAGCAGATGCTTCGGGTTTTTCAGGAGTCATTAAGTCAAGTGGCATTGGTTGAACGGGAGGCAGATGAGTGGGGATGGAATTCAGGGGCTGAGGGGTATTCGGTGGCGGGAGGGTATAAAGTGTTGGCCGGAGGGATATCTGAATTGGGAATGAATTTTGTGGAAACCCAGCATTTACGTAGGTTGTGGAAGGAAAAACTGCCATCTAAGGTGCTGGCGTTTTCATGGAGGTTGCTAGCGGACAAACTACCCACTGTGGAAAATTTACTAAGAAGAGGAATTCAGGATCCTGGATTAAATCCTGCTTGCAGGTTCTGTAATAATGGGATAGAGTCAAAGAATCATTTATTTTTACAATGCCCAATCATACAATCGCTGTGGTACAGAGTTATTAGCTGGGTCGGGGTAGAGACACCGCTCCCGGAAAATCTGAATCAACTGTTTCTGTTATCCTCTGGCTGGGTAGTGGGAAAGCGGAAGAAGGCATGCAGGTATGTGTTTTGGATCGCTGTATGTTGGTGCATTTGGCTGACACGGAATGCTGTTATTTTCCAAAGAGTCGAGGTGGAATCCCTTGATATGTTTATGTCCATTAAAATGTTATCATGGCAGTGGCTGTTGTTTTCTATTGGCTTTAAGGCTGGATGTGTGTACTCTGACTGGTGCACCCAGCCTAGATTGTGTTTGATGAATTTGAGATAGTCTCATTTGTAATTAGGTCAATGTATGACAGACTGAAACGTTGTGTTTTATCTGTTGTATATTTCCATCTAATATAAATATATATTTTGCTGTTCTCAAAAAAAAAAAAAAAATAGTCTAAAAATATAAATCCAGTTGTCCAAGTACACACTACATAGAACTGATTTGTTTTTCTCTTTTTCTGTATTGTGCAGAAATAAATGTTCAACTACCATATTGCATTTTATTTTATGCAATTATAGTATAACCCATATATAAAATAATATTGTGTGTTGATTTCAAGCAAGTAAAGGTGGAAGGGAAGGTTTAGTTCTATGTTAAAGTTGGTGAACTTGGAGAACAAAGTTGTAGACATTAAAGGTGTGTTAATTACTTTTACCAGTAGATTAAATTTATTGCCAAATGTTATTGTTGTAGCTTTTGTGTGTAAATTTTCAATTTATGTGTAATATAACATATATTTATCCACATATGAAGTGATATATTATTATTAATTAATCCAGTTTTATATTTAAAAAGATGGATAAATCATGGATTATGAAGCCACAAAATTCTATTTAATATGATCAAGGTATTAGGGATTTATTGATTTTTCATTTCAACATAGCTTTGTTAATAACAAAATAATATGTCCTTGTAAGCGGTGTAGCTTCAAAAAATGGTAGTGTAGGGAAGTTGTGTATGATCACTTGATCTGTACACCATTTCCAAAAGGGTACACTTCTTGGTTCCATCATGGGGATTCAAAAATAGGAAATATTAGTAATAACTCATATAGTAGAATGTCAAATGTAATTGAAGACAATGCTGTCCAAGATCCTACTCAAAACATGATCAATGATGCCTTTGGACTTGATAGGCACCATGCAAATGAAGTACCTATCACATTAAATTTAGATGTTAACTTGGAAGATGTGATTTCAAATGCAAGTCAAGAAGGCCATGAAGCTAGAGAGTATTATAAATTAGCTAGGGATGGAGAACAACCTTTGTATGAAGGTTGTTCAAAATATTCAAGATTTCCTTTTTTGGTGAAGTTGTATCGCATCAAATGCTTTTGTGGAATTACTGATAAGGCGATGACTATGATTTTAGAAATATTTACTGATGCATTTGAAATGGTGAAGATACCAACTTTATTTTATGAAGCCAAGAAAACAATCACCAAACTTGGATTGAATTATGAAAAGATACACGCATGTCCAAATAATTGCATGCTTTACTGGGGTTAGGGATAATGAAGAGAGGGAAACTTGCAAAACTTGTCACACTTCCTGTAACACTCTAATTTTATAAACTATCATCTATGTATTTTTGTAAAGTATCATCTATTATACACAATAAATCCATATTAAAAAAAATTATTATTTTTGTAATTCTAATTAGTTTATGAGAAACTTCGAATTTTTAAGATTATTACCGTGAAACTAAATAAAATAAATACCATGTAGAGTAATTTAATTTTAATTAGTTGTAGGAAAAAAAATAAAAAGAGGTTGCTATGATTTGAATGTAGAAGTACAATAAAGAATTGAATTGAAAGGCGGTGAAAATATATATATATATATATATATATATATATATATATATATAATAAATATACCGAGAAGGGCTATAAGTTCTCCAAAGTTCTACAACATTACATGTGCTAAAAACATGGTTAAAATAGCAACCTAAATAATAATAATAATAAAAAAAATCTAGATCATTGAAATTGAAAAATGAATTCTGGACATGAGAGTGGCCACCTGGCAACTAAAAAGAAATGAAATGAAGTTTATGGAAGATGCTAGAATTCAACGTGGCTGTGAAAAATGAAAAAGAATCATTAATTAACACCTTATAATGTCGGTGACTTAAGCATAGGATATCTATAAAGCTTTTCAATTCACCAAAAGCATCATACGTTACTTTCCTACAAGATTCACAAAGAAAAAAAGAAAAAAAAACTGCAGCATCAATTTTACACCAAGTTAAGGGGTTATATGAAGAAAATCTTATAACTTCAAAAGAAAGGAAGAGAAGCAGATAATAGAAGGAGAAGAGAAGAAAAAGTAGAAATCAAGGAGGAAATTAGCAAGATTCGAAGAAATAGGTATGGATCTTATATTTAATTTTATTTATTAAACTTAAATTAGATTTTAATGTAGAGTAGATTTCTATGATTATATAAGTTTTAGAGGTCCTAGGTTGTTATATATGAATTTTAAAATCTTTTATGGATTTAGATGATTTTTAGTATAGATTTTAATTCAGGTATTGTTATGATTATTTTGATTTTGATGTTGATTACAATTTAAAAAAAAAAAAAAATTTAACATGTACAAGTTTCAAAGATAGAAAGAATTGTAAAATTAATTAGAACTATGATGTTCACAAATATGTGTAGTTTACGTTAAAAAAAAAAAAAACAAAACAACAACTTTTGTTTTGAGTCACAAAATCTACATATATTAAGAAGATTCTCTATAATTAATTAGTATCATTATATAATTAAATTGAAATTAGAAATAATATAGCTTTTCATATTTAACGTGTTTTTGGAGATCAATGAGTTGAATATTAAAATTGTTCAACTAACTTTAAAGTTGTTAAAATAAGTGCTCCTATTGTAGTGTGAATGATGCATGTATCATTTTACACCATAATGCATAGTGCATAATTTGATTTTGAGTCAAAAGATTTTCGAAGAAAAATATTGAAAATGTTTGCAAACTTGGTTTTGTATGAATTACTGTTAAGGACAGTTAACAATAATGTAATAAAATGATTTTTAAATAATGTTTTCAAAAGTTAAAATCCACTATCAAGAAAGAATAACACGTGAGATTGACATAAAGAAAATATTGATGAGAAGGAAACTCATTTATTTGAAAATTTGTCCATTCTTGATAGTGAATGGGGTTTGGGCTGAGTTGATATACAGGACCATTTGGTCTAGGGAGTGTCGGGGTATTGGTGATTCCCCACATGATCAGTTCTTATTGACTCTGTATCGGGGTGACCTTCCGGGTACACTGACACCTTCTCACTTCTGTATACCGATTCGGTCTAGTGGGGCATTGCCGAATTACCGGACAGGGTGATGATAAGCTCTGACTTCACTAGACACCCAAAAGAGAAAATCTCCATGGAGTACCGAGTCAAAATGATTTTCAAATTGTTTTTTTTTAAGTCAAAATTTGCATTTCATAAGCATTTTGCATCTCTTATAGACTGTTTGATATCGATGTTATACTATTTGTTATTTGATAGATGTTGTAAACATGGTCGCTTACTTAAAATTTCATAAGTGAAATTAAATATTTGATTCATGCTTAGACGGAATGTCTGATTCATTTCCCCTCAATCTTAGGGGTTTGATTATGCAGGAGAAGACTAAAGCGCTTAGCAGAGAATACTTGATGCAACCAGAGCATTAGGATTTGTGGGAATACTTTGGAAGTCATGATGTATTGAAATTACTATTTTGTAGAACATGGTTTTACTAGTTTATTTGAAATTTGGACAACTTCATACTTACTAATGTCTCTAGTATTAATCTAATATGTGTTTTTGTATAAAATTACCTCAATATATAATTAATAATATTTAAGTATAAAACTAGGAAAATCATAAATTAAATTGAATTTGTAAGGGGGTTACATTGTTGGTATCAGAGCTCTGGTTATGCATCATTAGGGCTTATGAGTATAGGCCTATTTGGTTATAAGTTATTCTGTTATGAATTGTTTAAACTAATTTGATTTGTCTAATTAAAAATTATAGGATTAGATGTTAACTTAATGTAAGAAAATGTAGGTAGAAATGCCTCCTAGGTGTGATGCTAGAAACACTAGAGTTGATTCTGAGGATTTAACTGAGATGGCTCGAGCAATGCGTGAGATGGCAGCTGCACTAACTCAACAAGCTATGAACCATCAACATATTGTTGTAGATAGAACTACTCTAGCAGATTTTAAGAAAAATGATCCACCATATTTTAGAGGAGAGTATGATCCAAAAAAAGCTGAAGAGTGGGTCCAGACTTTGGAAGACATCTTCATCGCCATGGAATGTCCAGACGAGCGGAGAGTGTCACATGCCAGTTTTCAATTGCAAGGTGATGCCAAAGTTTGGTGGAAAGCCACTCAAAGGATGTTGGAAAGTAGAGGAGAAATTATCACTTGGGATTTATTTAAGACACTATTGTTGGAGAAATATTTCCCTGTTAGTGCAAGGAATGCAAAGGAAGTGGAATTTAATAAGATATATCAAGGAAACATGACTATCTCTGAGTATGCTGCAAAGTTTGAATCATTGGCAAAGTATTGTAGATATTTGCAGTTGACTTCTGACGAAGAATGGAAGTGTAGGAAATTTGAAGAAGGGCTACGATACGAGATCAAGAGAATTGTCACTCCATTAGGCATTCAATCATTTCCTAACCTGATGGATAAATGCAAAACAATAGAAGACATGGATAGAATCCAAAGGAGTAGGAATGTTGGGAACTTTATCAAAGGAGGAACAAACAGAGGTGGGCCGATGCATAAAGGAAAAATGGTTCAGCCACAGAAACCCTATAGTCGACCTTCTCAACCCCAACTTAAAGGATATGGAGGTACAGGATCTACTAGAGGCAAAAATAAATCTTATCAGCCACCTCAATTAACCTTGAAATGTTGGAAGTGTGGAAAGGGGCATTTAACCAAAGATTGTTCCTTACCTAGTCAGGTGTGTTTTACATGTGGAAAGCCTGGTCATCTAGCTAGAGATTGCAATTTCAATAAAGAAGTTCCAAGAGAATAGAGGAAAGCATCCCAAAAACCAATGACCAGTGGAAGAGTCTTTACTTTAAGTGGTGTGGATGCTTCTCAATCTGAAGACCTTATTCAGGATGAAGGAAAAATGGAAGGTAAGTCCGTAACTATACTATTTGATTCAGGTGCTACTCATTCATTTATTTCTAATGAGTGTGTTAAGAATTTGAGGTTAGTCATGACACCTTTACCGTATGACTTAATTGTTTATGTTCCTACTTCTAAACCAACCATTACCTCCACAATATGTCTAAATCGTACCATAACCATTCAAAATAGAGACTTTATTGTCAACTTAATATGCCTACCTTTAAAGGACTTAGATGTTATATTAGGTATGGATTGGTTAGCAACCAATCATATTTTAATAGACTGTGCCTCTAAAACCTTAATTTTCCCCAATCCTGATGTTTATAGATTAAGGCCTGCCAAACCAAAAGAAATTTCATTCAAAAGTGAGATTCAAAAGTACATGATATCCTCCATAGAAGCTGAAGCAAAGAAGATGGATGTAGATTTTATGCCAGTTGTAAATGAGTATCCTGAGGTATTTCCTGATGATATCCCTGGCCAACCTCCTAAGAGGGAGATAGAGTTTAGTATAGAATTAATACCTGGTACAACACCCATTTCAATACAGCCTTACCGAATGTCACCTCTAGAGTTAACTGAGCTTAAAAAGCAATTAGAAGAATTATTAGAAAAACAATTTATTAGACCTAGTGTATCACCATGGGGAGCTCCAGTTCTCTTAGTTAAAAAGAAAGATGGGAGTTCTAGATTATGTGTAGATTATAGACAATTAAATAAAGTAACTATAAAGAATAAATATCCTTTACCTAGAATAGATGATTTAATGGATCAACTTAGGGGAGCTACTATATTTTCTAAAATAGATTTAAGATCTGGATATCATCAAATAAGGGTTAGAAAAGAGGACATACCAAAAACTGCATTTAGGACAAGATATGGACATTATAAATATTTAGTGATGCCATTTGGAGTAACTAATGCACCCGCAATCTTTATGGATTATATGAATAGAGTGTTTAGGCCTTATTTAGATAAGTTTATAGTAGTATTTATAGATGACATATTAATATATTCTAAAAGTAGAAAAGAACATGAAATTCATCTTAGGATAACTTTACAGACATTAAAAGATAAACAACTATATGCAAAAATGTCTAAATGTGAATTTTGGCTAGAAGAAGTAAAATTTTTAGGGCATGTAATTTCTAAAGAAGGAATAAGTGTAGATCCTTCAAAAGTAGAAGCTATTATGCAATGGGAACAACCAAAGACTGTAACCGAGATTAAGAGTTTCCTAGGCTTAGCTGGATATTATAGAAGATTTATTGAAGGATTTTCAAAAATTGCTAGACCTTTAACTCTGTTGACTAGAAAAAATCAGCCTTTTATTTGGAATCAAGAATGTGAGAATAGTTTTCAAGATTTGAAAGAAAAATTAACCACTTCCCCTATATTAATACTACCAGATCCTAATGAACCTTATGAGGTTTATTGTGATGCTTCACATCAAGGGTTAGGTTGTGTATTAATGCAAAATAAGAAAGTTGTAGCTTATGCATCCAGAAAATTGAGGCCACATGAAAGAAATTATCCTACTCATGATTTAGAACTTGCAGCTATAGTTTTTGCTTTAAAAATTTGGAGACATTATTTATATGGGTCCAAATTTGATGTGTATAGTGATCATAAGAGTTTGAAATATTTATTTGATCAGAAGGAATTAAATATGAGACAAAGAAGATGGATGGAATATATAAAGGATTTTGATTTTCAGTTGTTGTATCATCCAGGAAAAGTTAACGTAGTAGCTGATGCATTAAGTAGAAAAATTATTTATGTTTCAGTTATGATGGTGAAAGAGGTGGAATTAATAGAACAATTTAGAGATTTAAATTTATATACTATAATAAAGAAAGATAAATTAGAATTAGGTATGATTACTGTAAGTAATGAATTTTTGAATCAGATTAGGAATAAACAAGAAAGAGATGAATTTATACAAGAAAGGAAATGATTAATAGGAACAGATAAGACTAAGGATTTTAACTTAGGTAATGACAATATACTAAGATTTAAAAATAGAATTTGTGTGCCAAATGATAAGGAAATAAAGAATTTAATTTTAGAAGAAGGACATAAGAGTAAATTAAGTATTCACCCAGGTACTACTAAGATGTATAAAGATTTGAAAGAAATGTTTTGGTGGCCTAGAATGAAACGAGAGGTAGCAAAATATGTGGCACGCTGCTTAATATGTTAGAAAGCTAAAATTGAACATCAAAAACCATCCGGAATGTTACAATCTTTGGAAATTCCAGTATGGAAATGGGATAGTGTCTCAATGGATTTTGTAGTGGGTTTACCTCGAACATCTAGGAATTGTGATTCTATTTGGGTAATAGTGGATAGATTAACTAAGACTGCGCATTTTATTCCAATAAATATTAGGTATTCCCTAGAAAAGTTAGCACAAATATACATAAAAGAGATTGTTAGACTACATGGTGTGCCTACTAGTATAATATCAGATAGAGATCCTAGGTTTGTATCTAAATTTTGGACAGAATTTCAGAAAGCCTTAGGAAGTAAACTACACCTTAGTTCAGCCTATCATCCTCAAACTGATGGCCAAACTGAAAGAACTATACAGTCATTGGAGGATTTGTTGAGAGCTTGTGTATTAGAAGAAAGCTCTAGTTGGGAAGAGATGTTGCCACTAGTAGAATTTACATATAATAATAGCTATCGTTCTAGTATAGGTATGGCTCCTTATGAAGCATTATATGGACGTAAATGTAGGACACCACTAGTATGGTACCAAGATGGATAAAATTTAATAATAGGACCAGACATTATTCAACAAACCACAGAGAAGGTGAAATTAATTCAGGAGAAAATGAGAACTGCACAAAGTCGACAAAAGAGTTATGCTGATCAAAGAAAGAAACCATTGGAATTTAAAGAAGGAGAACATGTATTTTTGAAAGTCACACCTACTACTGGTGTTGGCAGAACTATAGAATCTAAGAAACTTACTCCTAAATTTATTGGTCCTTATCAAATTTTGCGTCGTGTTGGAAATGTCGCTTACCAGATAGCCTTGCCACCTTTCTTGTCTAACCTTCATGATGTGTTTCATGTGTCCTAATTAAGACAATATATTGCAGACCCTGCACACATCTTGGAACCTGATCAAGTACAAGTAAAGGAAAACCTAACATTCGACCGAAGTCCTGTTAAGATAGAAGACAAGAAGGTGAAACATCTAAGAGGTAAAGATATTTCATTGGTCAAGGTTATTTGAGATGCCAATAGAGGAGATGCCACATGGGAGGTAGAAGAGAAAATGAGAAAAGAATATCCCCATCTATTTATATAGTTTGTATTAGAAATTTCGAGGACGAAATTTATTTAGTGGGGAAGAATTATAACACTCTAATTTTATAAACTATCATCTATGTATTTTTGTAAACTACCATCTATTATATACAATAAATCCATATTAAAAAAAAAAATTATTATTTCTGTAATTCTAATTAGTTTATGAGAAACTTCGAATTTTTAAGATTATTACCGTGAAACTAAATAAAATAAATACCATGTAGAGTAATTTAATTTTAATTAGTTGTAGGAAAAAAAAAATAAAAAAATAAAAAGAGGTTGCTATGATTTGAATGTAGAAGTACAATAAAGAATTGAATTGAAAGGCGGTGAAAATATATATATATATATATATATATATAATAAATATACCGAGAAGGGCTATAAGTTCTCCAAAGTTCTACAACATTACATGTGCTAAAAACATGGTTAAAATAGCAACCTAAATAATAATAATAATAATAAAAAAAAAATCTAGATCATTGAAATTGGAAAATGAATTTTGGACATGAGAGTAGCCACCTGGCAACTAAAAAGAAATGAAATGAAGTTTATGGAAGATGCTAGAATTCAACGTGGCTGTGAAAAATGAAAAAGAATCATTAATTAACACCTTATAATATCGGTGACTTAAGCATACGATATCTATAAAGCTTTTCAATTCACCAAAAGCATCAGATGTTACTTTCCTACAAGATTCACAAAGAAAAAGAGAAAAAAAAACTGCAGCATCAATTTTACACCAAGTTAAGGGGTTATACGAAGAAAATCTTATAACTTCGAAAGAAAGGAAGAGAAGCAGATAATAGAAGGAGAAGAAAAGAAAAAGTAGAAATCAAGGAGGAAATTAGCAAGATTCGAAGAAATAGGTATGGATCTTATATTTAATTTTATTTATTAAACTTAAATTGGATTTTAATGTAGAGTAGATTTCTATGATTATATGAGCTTTAGAGGTCCTAGGTTGTTATATATGAATTTTAAAATCTTTTATGGATTTAGATGATTTTTAGTATAGATTTTAATTCAGGTGTTGTTATGATTATTTTGATTTTGATGTTGATTACAATTTAAAAAAAATTTAAATTTAACATCTAGAAGTTTCAAAGATAGGAAGAATTGTAAAATTAACTAGAACTATGATGTTCACAAATATGTGTAGTTTACGTTAAAAAAAAAACAAAACAACAACTTTTGTTTTGAGTCACAAAATCTACATATATTAAGAAGATTCTCTATAATTAATTAATATTATTATATAATTAAATTGAAATTAGAAATAATGTAGCTTTTCATATTTAACGTGTTTTTGGAGATCAATGAGTTGAATATTAAAATTGTTCAACTAACTTTAAAGTTCTTAAAATAAGTGCTCCTATTGTAATGTGAATGATGCATGTATCATTTTGCACCATAATGCATAGTGCATAATTTGATTTTGATTCAAAAGATTTTCGGAGAAAAATATTGAAAATGTTTGCGAACTTGGTTTTGTATGAATTACTGTTAAGGACAGTTAACAATAATATAAGAAAATGTTTTTTAAATAATGTTTTCAAAAGTTAAAATCCACTATCAAGAAAGAATAACACGTGAGATTGACATAAAGAAAATATTGATGAGAAGGAAACTCATTTATTTGAAAATTTGTCCATTCTTGATAGTGAATGGGGTTTGGGCTGAGTTTGTATACAGGACCATTTGGTCTAGGGAGTGTCGGGGTATTGGTGATTCCCCACATGATCAGTTCTTATTGGCTCTGTATCGGGGTGGCCTTCCAGGTACACTGACACCTTCTCACTTCTGTATACCGATTCGGTCTAGTGAGGCATTGCCGAATTACCGGACAGGGTGATGATAAGCTCTGACTTCACCAGACACCCAAAAGAGAAAATCTCCATGGAGTACCGAGTCAAAATGATTTTCAAATTGTTTTTTTTTAAGTCAAAATTTTCATTTCATAAGCATTTTGCATCTCTTATAGACTATTTGATATCGATGTTATACTATTTGTTATTTGATAGATGTTGTAAACATGGTCGCTTACTTAAAATTTCGTAAGTGAAATTAAATATTTGATTCATACTTAGACGGAATGTATTATTCATTTCCCCTCAATCTTAGGGGTTTGATTATGCAGGAGAAGACTAAAGCGCTTAGCAGAGAATACTTGATGCAACCAGAGCATTAGGATTTGTCGGAATACTTTGGAAGTCATGATGTACTGAAATTACTATTTTGTAGAACATGGTTTTACTAGTTTATTTGAAATTTGGACAACTTCATACTTACTAGTGTCTCTAGTATTAATCTAATATGTGTTTTTGTATAAAATTACCTCAATATATAATTAATAATATTTGAGTATAAAATTAGCAAAATCATAAATTAAATTGAATTTGTAAGGGGGTTACACTTCCAAATGGAAATCAAGGGCAAAGAGAGGTACGACTAAGGTGACTAATGAAGACAACAATATGAAGAAAATATTTGCAAAAGTTCTTCGGTATTTTCGTTTAAAACCTCGGTTACAGAGGTTATTTTTGTCATAAAAAATAGTAGAGGATATGAGATGGCATGCTATTAGTACTAATAATAATGGGATTTTGAGGCATCCTTGAGATTCTAAAGCTTAGAAGTAATTTAATTTGACACACCTGAATTTTGCATCAAATTCAAGAAATGTGCGCACTAGCTACTGATGGTTTTAATCCTTTGGTGTTATGAGTTCAAATTATAGTATATGGCTAGTTATTCTCATTCCATACAACATGCCTCCATGGTGATGCATGAAGCAAGCATCTTTAATCAAGGAAATGATATAAGTGTCTTGATGCATGCTCCCCAAGCAAGGGCCCTATCACTAGGATCATGGCTAGGAGAATAGAAGAAGACATGGCTAGAGTAGATGGAGGAAGATCTCACCTCCATATGACCATCAAGTTGTGCAAGCCATGACTTATTTACTTGTAATTTTTTATTTAGGAACCTAGGATTTTATTTTGGACATGTATTAGTCCATTTATTTTTCTAGGAGGTGTCTTAGTAATAAAAAGGAGTAAGATTAGCTTTTGGGCCTTTATTGAGGAAATAAGCGGGGTATTTTGATATCTACACCCTTTTTTTCCTAAATAAAACCCCAAAAATAATAAGGAGTTATCTTGGCCCTTGGATGAGCTATCTTGGGCATCAATTATCATCCAAAGGAGGGGATTGATTGGACTTTGGGCTTCAATCCTCCTCCCTTGGATAACTCCTTTTAATCCTAGCCCGTCCTTTCCTTTATGTCTTGTCCAAGAGGTTAGCTCCCTCTATAAAAAGGTGTTCTCTCCCACTCTTGTATTTTTTACACTTTGTTGAATGAAAACACCTTAGTTGGCCAAATTTCTCTCTTAGTGTCCCTCCCCCTCTTTTTGAGAATTCCTTAGGTTTTTATCAAGGGTTCCATCCCTTGTGGCAAACCTTCCCCTATTAGGCTTGATGCAATCCTACCTAGCATGCATCATGGCTAGGAGGACTCAAGGAAGGCATGGCATGGATGAAAGCTCATTGAAGATTCGAAGCCATAGTCTTTGTTATTTTTAGCTTGTAAATATTTTATTTTAATTAGCTAAATAGGAGAGTATTTTTAATTCCCTTAAGGCCATGTATTTTGGCCATCTTCTTAGTTTATAAGGTATAGATGTCTTTAGTTAAAAAGGAGGAGTAAGCTTAGAATGGGTGCATAAGTCAAGACATGATTTAGAGCTAGCCCATTCACATTAGGAGATGTTAATTGCACCCATGGGGTGAACTTAGGTGATGTGATCTTTGATGATCACGTGCCCAAAGGATCCTTTCTAAGGTCACTTGGAAGGGAAATGGATTTATGGAGAGGAAAGGAATAGGGTGAGACGCCACAAATACTAGGTTTGATAAGCCAAAGGGGAGAGGCCACAAGGGAGGGGTCCCTTGATAACTCTTAGAAGCTCTCACAAAGGAGAAAAGGGGACACTCAAAGGTAAGAACCTCAACCAATATGGTCTCTAAGATTAAATTCAAGTGTCAAAAAATACAAGTGAGGGGGGAGCTCCTATTTATAGAGGTAGCTAACCTCCTGAACAACTAGGATTAAAAGGAGAGATCTAAGGAAGAAGGATTGAGAAACAATTCCCTCCTTAGATCATCAAACTTGGTGCCCAAGTTTCTCAAACCAAGGGCCAAGATTCCTTCTTATTAGCTTAGGGGGTTTATGTAGGAAAAGAGGGTGTAGATATTAAGGCTACCCCTTATTTCCTTCATAAAGACCCAAAAAGCTAAATTCACCCTCTAAATTCCTAAGACACCTCCTAAAAATAAAAAATGGACTAAATACATGTCCTAAATTAAATTCTTAATGCTCCTCAAAATTAAAATAAAGGAAAATTACATTTTATTAACTAAAGTCCCTAGCCTAATATCTTCACTCTCCATAGAATGGGTGCATAAGTCAAGACATGATTTAGAGCTAGCCCATTCACATTAGGAGATGTTAATTGCACCCATGGGGGGTGAACTTACGTGCCACACTTAAGGCCTAAGACTTGGGTTAATTAGTCTTAATCCTAATTAAGCCTAAGTCCCACATTGCCTAGAAATGTGTGCCCAAGCTCTCCCATTGGGCTATATATACTCATTCCCCCTCATTGTAAAATTTCACCTTTGAAGTTGAATAAAAATAGTCTCTTTGTGAGCATATTCTTAGTTAAAGGTCTTGAGGATCCTCTCTCTTGAGGAATCTCTTCCTAGTTGGTTTTTATCAAGGGTTCCTTCCCTTGTGACAAACCTAAACACTTTGGCTTATCTCTCTTTGAGAGTACGCCCCACCCCCATTTTCTTTCCCCTCCATCATCCATTTCATGGTTCTTGGAACCTCAAGGAGAAAGATCAAGGGGAGTGCAAAAGCTTTTTGCATCATTTGGTATCAAGAGCCAACTCCATAAGGTTCTTTTCTAGTCTTAATTTTCTTTAATTTTTTCCAGCTTTTTTTCTTAGTGTTTGTGCTATTTTGTTTATTCTTTCCAGCCTTTGATTCTTGTCATTTAATTCCTTTTATGTCTTCTTAGTTTATGTTTTTGTAGCTTTCATTTTATGCAATGTATTTCCTAGTTTTTATTGCTTTCTAGATTAAATTTATCTTGTTCTTTTCCATTGAATCTTTATATGTTTCCTTTAGGATTGTTTCTTTAATTTTCTGCCCAGCTGTTTATTTTTTTCCTTATTCTTGTGCAAATCCTAAGAAGGTCATTTAATGACTTCACAAAATTTGTGAAGGAAGCCACACATTGTGGTCTTGATCTGTGGATACACATTGTTCTTCTTGTTTGAGTTTTTAATTCTATTTTCCAGCACGTATTATTCTATTTTTCCGGCCCCTTGTTCTCTGTTTTGGGTGCATATTTCTGGGTATTTTGAGTCATTTAATCTTCTAAGTTGTCTCTTAGTTGGTCACGTTGTAGTCATTTTATTGTCTCTTAATTCTACATAGTTTTGCCTTTTATTTTTACCATAAAAAAAGTGTGTTTCTCTCTTGGAATTGAGCATCAAAGTGGTCTTTCCTCTTGATCTTGTGTCCTTGAGTCCCACATGCTTTAGATCATAACATGTTTCAAAAAAATATTTTCTCAAAATTTGCTCAATTCTTCCTAGAGTCTTTTTTTGTGTGTTAGTAGTTTAAAGTTTTGTGCTAGTCTTTGGTTTAAAGTTTTGTGCTAGTCTTTGGTGAATTGCTTTTTCTAGCTTTTTTGGGATCATTTGGGCTTTAATCCTTGAGAAATTAAGTTGGCCTAAGCTCATTAAGTATCTCATTTACTGCCTTCTTTGTTCACCTAAATTTACTAGTGCATCTTGAACTACTTTTCTTTCTTTGGTTTGCACTTTTTGATTCAATTTTGTGGTTGTCCATCTATTTTAATTCAAGAACCCATCCTAATTACACTCCTTATCATATTTTTGTTGGAATTTTATTAAGAGGTGTAGCAAAAGTGTTTAAAAAAAAAAGAAATCAAAACAAGTAAAAAATAAGTGGTAGAAAAAGTGTTAAAAAGAAAAAAAAAACATAAAGATTTTAGTGCACCTCAAGTTGCTTCAATTTGTTTAAAGGAGTGTTTAAAATTCATGAATCTTGCTTGAAATACTTTGTCTATGATTCAGCCATAACCATTAAAAAATTGTGCAAATCATTGATCATTTTTGTTATGTCTTTTTATTTTTTAGTCCATTCTAATCTAGACCCTTTCTAGGTTTTATTTTGTGTCCTTACTTTCTTTTTACACCTTTTATTTCTTGCTTGTCCTTATTGGCTTTCTTTGAGTTTGTTTAAATAAATTATTTCCACTTGGATGTGTACCTATTCTTGTTAGTGCTTTTCTTGTTTTTGTGCTTTCAAAATCTTGCTTCCCTTGGTACTTGTTAGGCGTTACTTTCTTGGTTAGGTGGCCATTTGTTAAAACTTCAACAAGGGTAGCATCCTTAGGAAGTGTTGATTTAAGCCAAGGAAGAGAAAACTTGAAAAGGAGGCCAAGACTTGAGTGAAACACTTGGTGAGGAGCATTGGAAGAAGGAGCATTCAATACTTCTTTTAGTTTCTTGTATTTTTAAATTGGGTGTATTTTCTTAAAGGATTTTTTTAATTAGAGGTGTTGGATGCCCATAAAGGTCACCTCTTTTATGTGTAATAAACCTTAGTTCCTCGTTTTAGTGTGGATAAGGAATCGATACCCCTTATTCATACTTAGGAGCACGTTAGAATCCTTTAGCTTTGCTTTAAATTTCTTTATTTTCTTTCAACGTTTAGGAAAGTTCTTAAGTTTCAAAGGCTTAAGTCACTTTTAGTTGAGAAAACTTTAAAAAAGAGAAGAGTGTTTCTTGCATTTTACTTAGTTCCATAGGCCTTGCACTTTTAAATATCATCACATACATCTAAAAGTGTTAGGAATGTTAATAAAAGTAGGGAAGACAAAAGAGAAAAAGAATGGGAGGAATATATGAAAAGATTAAAAAGAGAAAATGAAAAGTATGAAAAAGAGAGAAAAGAAAGAGAGGAGAAAAGGAAAAAAGAAAGAGAAGAATATAAGAGACAAAGAGAAGAGAGGGAACGAATAAGATAAGAGAGAAAAGAGCAAGAGAAAAGACCAAAAGAAAAGAGAAAGAGAAGAAAGAGAAAAAGAGAGACAAGAGAGAAGGGAAAATGAAAAGAGAGAAAGAGAAGCAAGAGAAAAAGAAAGAGAAGAGAGAAGAGAAAAAAGAGAAAATAGAGAAAGAAAGAGAAAAATAAGAAAACAAAAGAAAAGAGTTAGAGAGAAAAGAAAGAAGAGAAAGGAGAGAAAAAGAGAAGAAAGAATTGGAAAAGAGAGAAAAAGAACAAAAGGAGTTAGAAAGAAAGGGAAGAAAATAAGATACAAAAAGAAAGAGACATGATGCAATCCCACCTAGCATGCATCATGGCTAGGAGGACTCAAGGAAGGCATGGCATGAACGAAAGCTCATTGAAGATTCGAAGCCATAGTCTTTGTTATTTTTAGCTTGTAAATATTTTATTTTAATTAGCTAAATAGGAGATATTTTTAATTCCCTTAAGGCCATGTATTTCCAGCCATCTTCTTAGTTTATAAGGTATAGGTGTCTTCAGTTAAAAATGAGGAGTAAGCTTATAATGGGTGCATAAGTCAAGACATGATTTTGGGCTAGCCCATTCATATTAAGAGATGCTAATTGCACCTATAGGGGGTGAACCTAGGTGCCTCACTTAAGGCCTAAGACTTGGGTTAATTAGTTTTAATCCTAATTAAGCCCAAGTCCCACATTGGCTAGAAAAGTGTGTCCAAGCTCTCCCATTGGGCTATATATACTCATTCCTCCTCATTGTAAAATTTCACCTTTAAAGTTGAATGAAAATAGTCTCTTTCTTTGTCAGCACATTCTTAGTAAAAGGTCTAGAGGTCTCTCTCTTGAGGAATCTCTTCCTAGTTGGTTTTTATCAAGGGTTCCTTCCCTTGTGGCAAACCTAAACACTTTGGCTTATCTCTCTTTGAGAGTGGTGCCCCACCTCCATTTTCTTTCCCCTCCATCATCCATTTCATGGTGCTTGGAACCTCAGGGAGAAAGATCAAAGGGAGTGCAAAAGTTTTTTTTGCATCATTTGGTATCAAGAGCTAACTCCATGAGGTTCTTTTCTAGTCTTAATTTTCTTTAATTTTTTCCAACTTTTCTTCTTAGTGTTCTTGCTGTTTCTTTTATTTTTTCCAGCCTTTGATTCTTGTCATTTAATTCCTTTTATGTCTTGTTAGTTTATGTTTTTGTAGTTTTCATTTTATGCAATTTATTTCCTAGTTTTTATTGCTTTCTAGATTCGATTTATCTTGTTCTTTTCTATTGAATCTTTATATGTTTCCTTTAGGATTGTTTTTTTAATTTTCTGCCCAGCTTTTTATTTTTTTCCTTATTCTTGTGCAAAATGCTAAGAAAGTCATTGTAATGACTTCACAAAATTTGTGAAGGAAGCTACATATTGTGGTCTTGATCTTTGGATGCACGTTGTTCTTCTTATTAGAGTTTTTAATTCTATTTTCCTTCAGCTATTATTATGCTTTTCCAGCCCCTTGTTCTCTGTTTTGGATGCATATTTATGGGTATTTTGAGTCATTTAATTTCAGTTTTTAATCTTCCAATTTGTGTCTTAGTTGGTCATGTTGTAGTCCTTTTATTGTCTCTTAATTCTACATAGTTTTGCCTTTTAATTTTACCATAAAAAAATTGTGTTTCTCTCTTGGAATTGAGCATCAAAGGGGTCATGCATCTTGATCTTGTGTCCTTGAGTCCCACATGCTTTAGATCATAACATGTTTCAAAAAAATATTTTCTCAAAATTTGCTCAATTCTTCATAGAGTCTTTTTTTTTGTGTTAGTAGTTTAAAGTTTTGTGCTAGTCTTTGGTGAATTGCTTTTGCTTGCTGTTTTGAGATATTTGGGCATGTATTTGGGCTGTAATCCTTGAGAAATTAAGTTGGCCTAAGCTCATTAAGTATCTCACTTAGTGCCTTCTTTGTTCACCTAGATTTACTAATGCATCTTGAACTACTTTGCTTTCTTTGGTTTGCACTTTTTTATTCAATTTTGTGGTTGTCCATCTGATGCATGCCCCCCAAGCAAGGGCCCTATCACAAGGGTCATGGTTAGAAGAATAGAAGAGGACATGGCTAGAATAGATGGAGGAAGACCTCACCTCTATATATCCAACAACATGTGCAAACCATGACTCACTATTAGCTTTGGCGGATTTCTTTATGCTTTTATTATCTGTAATTTTTCATTTATTTTACTTAGAGAAGCCTAGGATTTTATTTTGAACATGTATTAGTCCATTTAATTTCTAGGAGGTGTCTTAGTAATAAGAAGGGGTAAGAATAACTCTTAGGCCTTTATTTAGGAAATAAGGGGGTATTTTGATAACTACACCCTCTTTGCCTAAATAAAACCCAAAACTAATACATGAGTAATCTTGGCCCTTGGATGAGGTAGCTTGGGCACCAATTCTCATCTAAAGGAGGGGATTGATTGGACTTTGGGCTTCAATCCTCCTCCCTTGGATGACTTCTTTTAATCCTAGCCCTTTCTTTCCTTCTTGACTTGTCCAAGAAGTTAGTTCCCTCTATAAAAAGGTGCTCCTTCACACTCTTGTATTTTTTAAACTTTGATCAATAGAATTTTTGCTTTGGCTGAATTCTTTCTTAGTGTCCCCTACCTTCTCTTTTGAGAGTTCTCTTAGCTTTTATCAAGGGTTCCATCCCTTGTGGCAAGTCAACCTTCCTTAGGCTTATCTCCGTTGAGTGGTACCTAAACACTTCATCCCTTACCACTCCATACACCATTTCACTAAATACTTTAAACCTCTAGAAAAGATCAAGGGTATGTATCATTTGGTATCTAGAGCATAGGTTCTAGAGGTCAAAATTTTTTTTCTCTATCTTTTTAATTTGGCGCATTCTTATATATTGTTTACTTCATTTCTACAATTTTATTCTTGTCTTCCCTTGTTGTTTATTTCTTTCATTTCATGTCTTGAAGTTAATATTAGTATTTTCTTAATTTTCATTATTCTATTCACTATTGTCTTTATTGTTGATGCAATTTTATTTTGTTCTTTTCATTGCATCTTTTGCTGCATTTTAAGTATTCTTGCCCTTAGTATAACTTTATTTTATGTTTAATGTGTTGAGGTTAGGTGCCTAAACAAAAGAGATAGTGTAAGTCCACATAAGTGTGCATTTTGCACAACCTTGTGGCTCTCCTTTTGGGCTAATCCTTGGTACATTTCTTGCTGAAATGTTTTCTCACTTTATAGGTTTATTTTTACTTTTATAATCTCTAAGTATTTTCAAAAAATGGTCATGTTAGTTTCCTTTCACGTCATATAAACTTCCTTAGGTTTAACCTCTTCTTATAAAACATCTGATGCATGCCTCCCTTGATCTTTTTCCTTGAGGTTCCAAGCACCATGAAATGGATGATGGAGGGGCAAGAAAATGGAGGTGGGCCGCCACTCTCAAAGAGAGATAAGCCAAAGTGTTTACGTTTGCCACAAGGGAAGGAACCCTTGATAAAAACCAACTAGGAAGAGGTTTCTCAAGAGAGAGGATCCTCAAGACCTTTTACTAAGAATGTGCTCACAAAGAGACTATTTTCATTCAACTTCAAAGGTGAAATTTTACAATGAGGGGGAATGAGTATATATAGCCCAATGGGAGAGCTTGAGCACACTTTTCTAGGCAATGTGGGACTTGGGCTTAATTAGGATTAAAACTAATTAACCCAAGTCTTAGGCTTTAAGTGAGGCACCTAAGTTCACCCCCTATGGGTGCAATTAGCATATCTTAATGTGAATGGGCTAGCCCAAAATCATGTCTTAACTTATGCACCCATTATAAGCTTACTCCTCATTTTTAACTAAAGACACCTATACCTTATAAACTAAGAAGATGGCCGGAAATACATGGCCTTAAGGGAATTAAAAATACTTTCCTATTTATCTAATTAAAATAAAATATTTACAAGCCAAAAATAATGAAGACTATGGCTTCGAATCTTCAATGAGCTTTCGTCCATGCCATGCCTTCCTTGAGTCCTCCTAGCCATGATGCATGCTAGGTGAGATTGCATCATCTCCTCTCCCTTGGAGAGGATTTGACCTCAAATCCTGAGGTCTTTCTTCCGCTTTTTCAAAGTCTGCAAGAAAATAAGGAAAGCAATAAGTATATGCAGACAAGTGATTTTGGGGGAAGTGAGAGGTCTATAAGGAGGCCTCTTAAGAATGGGGTAGTGGAGGTTGGCACTAAAGTTTGAAAATATTTTAGTGTGCATGTGCCTCCATACAACAGATCCCCATCCTCCTCCAATTGCACTAGATACTAGCCTCAAAGGTTTTGAAATAGTTGGCGAGACTAGTCTAAGTGGAATGGAGCACTCATCATGTTGGATTTGAGGGTGTGGATCAAGGTGCTCAAAAGATATAGGCACATCCTCAAATTCAACTTGTTCTTTTTGTAAGAGTTGGCAGGAAAATTTTTCTATGTAGAGAACCTCCTTTGAAGGCAAAGGCGGATCTTCCTTAGACTCGGTCTTCCTACCAACAACCTTATTTTCATTTTTATCCCTTTCTCTCTTAAGCTTCATGATCCTTCTATCCTCCATAACCTCGGTAGGGGTAAGAGGAAGTAAGGTGATCTTTTTCCCTTTATGAGAGAGAGTGATTTTATTAGTGAGGCCATTGTGCAAAGTTTCCTTATCATGTTGCCATGGCCTTCCCAGCAACATGTGACTAGCTTCCATAGGGACTACATCACATAACACTTTGTCGTGATACTTCCCTATGAAGAAGCTAATCTCCACTTGCTCTCTTACTACTACACCATCTTCATAATTAAGTCCATGCAAAGAATAAGGTGAAGGATGAGGAGTAGTAGCAAGTGATAGCTTTTCCACCACCCTCGTGCTACAAAAATTACAACATGATCCACCATCCACAATAAGAGAACAAGTTTTGCTCAAAATTTTGCATCTTGTTTGAAAAACATTCTCTCTTTGTGTTTGGGTTTCCTTACAAGGATGGCTTCCAAGAAGTTGTTTCACTTTGAAGAGATCATCACATGAATGAGTACCTTTTTCATTTGATGTTCCCTTTAAAGTCCTTTTTCTTTTGGGGTAAAACAAAGCAATATGCCCTTTTTCTAAACACTTAAAACATTTAGGACTTCGAAAACGAGTGCTCGAACTAGTGGTAGGGGTGTCACTCATACTCAAGGGTTTTCTCTCAATATGCTTTCTTTTGGATGACTCTCTTTTGGGTTTAATTATAAAAGGGTTTGTCTTTTTCTTAGGATGCCTCTTAGGGTTTTCCTTCTTACTAGGAGAAACATGAATGTCATGGGTTATTTTAGGCTCCTCTAAGTCTCTATAATGTGTGTAAATGTTACCACAAGAGCTCTTATAGGCATCTCTCTCTTTTTGTATCTTCATTTCTTCCCTTTTTTCTAACTTATTTTGTTCCTTTTCTCTCTTTTCCAATTCTTTCTTCTCTTTTTCTCTCCTTTCTCTTCTCTCTTTTCTCTCTAACTCTTTTCTTTTGTTTTCTTCTTTTTCTCTTTCTTTTTCTCTTTTCTCTTCTCTTTCTTTTTCTCTTGCTTCTCTTTCTTTCTTTTCATTTTCCCTACTCTCTATTTGTCTCTCTTTTTCTCTTCTTTCTTTTCTTTCTTGTCTCTCCTTTTCTTTTTGTTCTTTCTCTCTTCTCTCCTCTCTATCTAGTTCCTCTTGTTCTCTTTTCCTCATCTCTCTTTGTTTTCTCTCATTTTTCCAAAATTCCCTACGTTGTTTTTCTACTATTTCCCAATCAATAGAGTATGGATATGTGGGCAAGGTTGGTTTATCACTCTTCTCATTCTTTTCTTTTATTCTATTCTCACATTCTTCTCCTTTATTTTCCCTAGTTTCATTACTACTCCTAACACTCCTAGAAGTGTGTGAAAACATGTCAAAGTGTAAGGCCTAGGGAACTAATATTCAAAACACTCCTCTCTTTTTTGTTTTCTCCTAAAGTGTTAAGAGTCTTTGGAACTCTAACACTTTCTAAAACGTTGAAAGCAAATAAAGAAATTTAAAGCAAAGCTAAAGGATTCTAACGTGCTCCTAAGTATGAATAAGGGGTACCAATTCCTTATCCATACTAAAACGATAAACTAAGGTTTATTACACACAAAAGAGGTGACCCTTATAGGCAGCCAATACCTCTAATTAAAATGTCCTTTAAAAATACACCCAAATTAAACATAGAAAATTAAAAGTAGTTGAATGTAGCTCCTTTCTTCAAGTGCTCCTCACCAAGTGTATCACTCTAGTCTTGGCCTCCTTTTCAAGTCTCCTCTTCCTTGGTTTTAAATCAACAATTCCTAAGGATTCTACCCTTGTGAAAATTTCAAAAATTTGGCTACCTACCAAGAGAAAACAAGCGCCCAAGCAAGAGACCAAGGGAAGTAGAATTTGAAAGCAAAAAGCAATAAAAAGCACTTAACAAGAATAGGAACACATCCAAGTGGAAAGAATGTATTTGACAAACACAAAGAAAGACAATAAGGACAAGCAAGAAATAAAAGGTGTAGAAAGAAAGTTGGCACACAAAAAAAAAATCCTAGAATGGGCCTAAAATAGAATTGGACTTAAAACAAAAAAGACTCAACAAATTCAATGATTTGCACAATTGTAAAGCAAGGTGGCTAAATCATAGTCAAATAAATTCAAGCAAATTTCAATAAAATTTAACACTCCTTTGAATTTTTTAATAATTTTGAGGTGCACTAATTTTTATTTTATTTTTTTGTACTCTTTTTACTTGTTTTTAGCACTTTTTACTAACTCTTTTTTTTACTTATTTTACACTTTTGCTTTCTTTTCTTCTTCTTTTTTTTTTTGAAACAATTTTGCTACACCTCTTAACACATTTTGTAGCAAATATAGTGAGGAGTCAAAGAATCATAAATGCTTGAACAAAGGATAGGAAATGGCCACCATAATTGATATACAAAAGTGCAAAATTAAGAAACAAAGCAACCTAATATGAACTAGTAATTTTAGGTGATAAAAAAATAAATGGCACAAGGAGAGTTTTATGGAAGTTGAGGACAACTTGATTACTCAATAATCAGCCCAATCATACCCAACATGCCCCTCAAAGCCAATCAACAAAAATCACCACAAAAACTAGCACAAAATTAAGATACTAAAATTATTGAACAAGTGAATGAAATTTGGAAGAAATTGAGCATTAATTTTTTTGAAGATTTTTTTTTTAAGAACATGCTAAGATCTAAATAGCATGTGAGACTCTAAGGACATGGGATCAAGAGTAAGCCTCTTTGATGCTCAATTTCCAATAGAGAAATAACACACTTTTATGATAAAAATAAAAAGGCAAAACTATGTAGAATTAAGAGACAATAAAAGGGCTACAACATGACCAACTAAGACACAACTTGGAAGATTAAAAACTGAAATTAAATGACTCAAAATAACCAGAAATATATGCCCAAAACAGAGAACAAAGGGCTGGAAAAACAGAAAAATAGGTGCAGGAAAATAGAATTAAAAATTCAAATAAGAAGAACAACGTGCATCCAAAGATCAAGACCACAATGTGTGGCTTCCTTCACAAATTTTGTGAAGTCATTACAATGATCTTCTTAGGATTTGCACAAGAATAAGGAAAAAATAAAAAGCTGGGCAGAAAATTAAAGAAACAATCCTAAAGGAAACATATAAAGATTCAATGGAAAAGAACAAGATAAATTGAATCTAGAAAGCAATGAAAACTAAGAAATAAATTGCATAAAATGAAAACTACAAAAACATAAACTAACAAGACATAAAAGGAATTAAATGACAAGAATCAAAGGTTGGGAAAAATAAAGGAAAAAGCAAGAACTCTAAGAAGAAAAGCTGAAAAAAATTAAAGAAAATTAAGACTAGAAAAGAACCTCATGGAGTTGGCTCTGATACCAAATGATGCATGCCTCCCTTGATCTTTTTCCTTGAGGTTCCAAGCACCATGAAATGGATGATGGAGGGGAAAGAAAATGGAGGTGGGGCGCCACTCTCAAAGAGAGATAAGCCAAAGTGTTTAGGTTTGCCACAAGGGAAGGAACCCTTGATAAAAACCAACTAGGAAGAGGTTCCTCAAGAGAGAGGATCCTCAAGACCTTTTACTAAGAATGTGCTCACAAAGAGACTATTTTCATTCAACTTCACAGGTGAAATTTTACAATGAGGGGGAATGAGTATATATAGCCCAATGGGAAAGCTTGGGCACACTTTTCTAGGCAATGTGGGACTTGGGCTTAATTAGGATTAAAACTAATTAACCCAAGTCTTAGGCCTTAAGTGAGGCACCTAAGTTCACCACCTATGGGTTCAATTAGCATATCTTAATGTGAATGGGCTAGCCCAAAATCATGTCTTAACTTATGCACCCATTATAAGCTTACTCCTCATTTTTAACTAAAGACACCTATACCTTATAAACTAAGAAGATGGCCGGAAATACATGGCCTTAAGGGAATTAAAAATACTTTCCTATTTATCTAATTAAAATAAAATATTTACAAGCTAAAAATAATGAAGACTATGGCTTGAAATCTTCAATGAGCTTTCGTCCATGCCATGCCTTCCTTGAGTCCTCCTAGCCATGATGCATGCTAGGTGAGATTGCATCAACATCTTTGGATTGAGCTTCTAAAAGATGATCCTCTTGTTTTTGTTCTCATGTGTCTATGCTTTTAATTCAAGCATTCTAGTTTCTAAATATTCTTAAATAATTGCTCGATTCAATCCTTTGTATTCTTTCTTGTTTGCGCATGCTTTTGGTAGTTTCCTCCTTGGTTTTGTTTTCACTATTGGTTATTCTTTTGAGTACAATTGTTTGCGAAAATTGTGAGTTGAACTTGGGAAACCAAATCACTCATTTAAAAGCCTTAAAGTACTCCTAAAATACCATTAGTTCAGTGGCAATTGGGGCTACTAAAATTTGTTGTTTCTTTCATTTTAATGTTCACTAGTTGCATTTGTTTACAATTTTGGTGGCTTGTTCCTTTTACCTTTAGCTCAAGCGATTATAATATTGTTGTTCCTCATTAATTTTGCTTTCCACTAAGCTAGGTACAACAAAATTAAGTTTAAAAAAAGAGAAAAGGATAAAACAAACCAAAAAAGTTGAAGTTCAAAAACAAAAAAGAGAGGAAAAGAATTCCAAAGAAAGAAAAAAAAATTATTATGAAAAAAACTTGTGTACCTATTTGATTAAGACACTTTGAGGACTTAAAATTACTTGTAAGAGCTTGAGAACTTTCTTAAAAGAATTCGGCCACTATAATTTTAAAGTTAGTGCAATTTGTGAAATTTTGGAGTCTTGTTTAGTTTGTTTTCATTCCACTCTAGTGCCTTTCTTAGGTATTCCTTTGTGTGCTTTCTTTATTGTTTACATTTAATTTTTTCTTGTCTTATTTTTTCAAATTCTTTCTAGTCTTGTCAAATTAATCTTACTAATTGGTTAGTGTCCTTTGTTGTTTTTATCCTTTTATTGCTTTTAAGTTTCTATTTTGCATATCCCTTGCTACTTTCTTTGGTTTATTTGGTCTGTGTAACAGCGCTACTTTCTAATAAGCTTCAAGAAAGAACTTCCCACAAGGGTATCATATTTTGTAAACTTGAACTAAGAGCTTAAGGGACCAACTCAAAGGGGCAAACACTAGTCGTGAGCTTTAGAGCACATTTGGAGACCAAAGGACTTGAAAACTTTAAATTTTGCATTTTTAATTTGGTTGTAATTGATTCTTCCTTTAGAATTGAGAGTTTGAGTGCCCTTAAGGCCCTCCCTTTTTTATTGTAATAATTGGTTTTAATTTCTTTTAGCTTTAGTTTCTCAAAAATTAGGTGAAGAAGAAAGAATTGGTACACTTCATTCAACACCTTAGGAGCACGTTTTTAGACTCCTTACCTTTTTAAATTTTTTTGCCTTTCAAGTATTTCTTTAATTTCTTGTCAAAATGCTTAGAAGTATAAAGAGTTCCAAAGACTCATCAAAGCCATTTTAGGTGAGGAAACATACAAAAGGAAGGAGTGTTTTATGAAAAGTTTTTGGCCACCTTTTTTCCTCTTAGAAATTCAAGCACAATGGCATCACACACCCACTCTAGTGCTCATAGTTATTCATCAAACAAGAGTGTAAACCAAAGAAATATTTCTAAAGATTACACTCTAGAAAACTTAAACATGGACTTTAGGGAGTGGATGGCAAAAGAACAAGAGAGAAGAGAGAAAAAAGGAGAGAAAAAAAGGCCAAGGAGAAAATAAAAATAAAAGAAAGAGAGGAAGAAAAGAGAGAAAAAAGAGAGAAGAATAAGAGAAAGGAGAAAAGATGAAGAAAAGAGAGAAAGAAGAAAAAAGAAAGAATAAGAAAAAAGAAAGAATAAGAAAAAAGAAAGCATGAGAATGGTGAGAATTACAAAATGAAAGGGATAGTCTTAGGTTCCCCATCTAGACATACCCATAGGAGTGAAAGTGAGGAAGAATACTACAATAATCCTATGAGAAACCCCCATTCATCCATGCATAATAATGGGGCCCCTCCAAGGGAGCCCAAAATTTATCTCCTCCCATTTCATGGGAGGGAAGATGTGGAAGCGTACCTTGATTGCGAAATCAAGGTAGAATAACTTTCACTTGCCATGAGGTAAGAGAAGAAAGAAAGGTTCCAATGGTAACCCTTAGCTTTCAAGGGCATGCCATGCATTGGTGGGTTGGGTTAACCAATGAGAGAATCAGCACCAATATGCCTTCCATAAGATATTGGAATGATATTAGAAGTTCTCTAAGAAGAAGACATATTCCCTTTTGGTATGAAAGAGATCTTTTGGATAGACTCCAAAGACTAAGGAAAACCAACATTAGTATAGAAGAGTATAGACAAAAGATGGAACTTCTTATCTTGAGGACGGGTATCATTGAGGAACCCAAGGCCACTATGGCAAGGGTTTTATGAGGGTTGAGCCCCAAAATTCGTGATAAGGTGGAGCTCTTCTCATACAATTCCCTTGATGAGTTAGTCCAACTTTGCATCAAGGTGGAAAACCAACTTAGAAGGAAAACTTTTAAAAAGAATAACCCACCTTATGTAAAGAGGGAGTAACCTAAGGGGAACTCTTTCAAGAGTTACCCCAAAGAGGAACATCCCAAGCACTTCAAAGAGCATAAAACATCACATGTAGAGAGAAAAACCCTACTACTGACTCTCATGAGAAGGTTAGTAGTATCAAATGCTTTAAATGTCTTAGGAAAGGTGATGCAATCCTACCTATCAAGGGCCCTTTCACTAGGGAAATGGCTAGGAGGATTGAAGAGGACTTGGCCCGGAAAGACTCATCAAGACCCCAGCTCATGATGGAGATAGATATTTTAGGCCATAGTCCTTAGTTTTCCTCTTGTAAATATTAATTAGCTTTTAATTCCCTTTTAGGCATTGTATTTTGCCATTTATTTTAGTTTCTAGAGTTTAGGGTGTAATTAGCTTAGGAAGGGAGGTGAGGGGAGTAAAGGACCTAATAACACAAAGGAGTGTGTATGTCTTTCCACACCCCCTTGATTAGGCCGTGACACTCCCTAGCTTAAGGCTAGGCACCACTTTTAGTGGGCCTAAGAGGGATTAGTGCTCCTAATACTAATTAGGCCCAAGTCCCACATTGCCTAGTTTTGAGTGCCTTGCTCCCTCTTTGGGCTATAAATACTCCTAGTCTCTCTTGTACAAAGCACACTTGATTGAATGAAGTAAGACTCTTTTTGAGCAATTTATTCTTGAGTGTCATTGAGAATCCTCTCTCTTGAGGAATCTCTCCCTTAAAGGTTTTATCAATGGACCTCTCCCTTGTGGCAAGCAACATAAAATTTTTTAACTCATTTTTCTCCTAGAAAGTGGCGTCAACCCTCTCCCATTTCTAACCTCTCCATCCTCCATTTTCTTAGAGGAAGGAACCTTGGATGAAGAGATCAATGGAGTGTATCATTTGGTATCAGAGCCATCTTCATGAAGGTTCATTTCCTCCTCCTTCTCCTTAGTTTATGTGTCTTTCTTTAGTTTCTTTTTTCTGCAGTTTTTATACTTTATTTCTTGCTTCCTTTATTATCATTTAAATTCCTTATTTTCTTGAAGTTTATGTTTTAGTTCTTGCAATTTTTATTTCCATTTCTTTATTGCTTTCTAGATTCAATTTATTTTGTTCATTTCTATTGAATCTTTGTGTGTTTCCTTTAGGTTTGTTTCTTTAAATTTCTGCCCATCTTTTTAATTTTTCCTTATTCTAGTGCTTACCCTAAGAGGATCATAGTAATGACTTCACAAACTTTGTGAAGGAAGCCACACAATTGTGGTTTTGATCCTTGGATGCACTTTTGCTTCTTTCATTTAGAGTTCTTGCATTTTAATTCTATTTTCCTGCACCTTTTTCTCTAATTTTTTCCTGCACCTATTTCTCTATTTTTTCCAGCCCCTATTTCTCTGTTTTTGTGTCACATTCTTGGTCATTTTGAGTCATTTATTTTCAGTTTTAATCCTCCTACGTTGTGTCTTATTTTGGTATTGTTTAGTCCTTTTAATTGTCACTTAAAATCCATTGTTTAGCTCTTTTATTTTACCATAAAAGTGTGTTATTTCTCTATTGGAAATTGAGCATCAAAGAGGCTTACTCTTGATCCCATGTCCTTAGAGTCTCACATGCTATTTAGATCTTAGCATGTTCTTAAAAAAAAATATTCAAAAAATGAATGCTCAATTTCTTCCAAATTTCATTCACTTGTTCAATAATTTTAGTATCTTAATTTTGTGCTAGTTTTTGTGGTGATTTTTGTTGATTGGCTTTGAGAGGCATGTTGGGTATGTAATTGGGCTGATTATTGAGTAATCAAGTTGGCCTCAACTTCCATAAAACTCTCCTTGTGCCATTTATTTTTTATCACCTAAAATTACTAGTTCATATTAGGTTGCTTTGTTTCTTAATTTTGCACTTTTGTATATCAATTATGGTGGCCATTTCCTATCCTTTGTTCAAGCATTTATGATTCTTTGACTCCTCACCATATTTGCTTCAAAATTTTGTTAAGAGGTGTAGCAAAATTGTATAAAAAATCGAAATTAAAAAGAAAACAAGTGAAAAAAAATGTGTTAGTAAAAAAAAAAATTTGTTAAAAAAAAAAAGAAGTGAAAAGAACAAAATATCTTTAGTGCACCTCATATTGTCCCAATGACTAAAAGGAGTGATTTAAAAAAAAATTAATGAATCTTGCTTGAACATACTTGCATATAATTTGGCCATATTGATTTTAAATGATGCAAATGATTGAAACTTTTGAGTCATTTTTTTTTGTTTTTGTAGTCCATTCTATTCTAGGCCCATTCTAGGAATTTCTTTTGTGTACCATCTTTCTATCTACACCATTTTTACTTGCTTGTCTTCTTTGGTTATCTTTGTGTTTGTCTAAATAATTCTTTCCACTTGGATGTTTATCTCCCTTCCTTGAGTTTTCTTTTCATGTTTTATTATTGTATTGCACTCTCTTGGTTCCTCCTTGGGTGCACCACTTTGTTGAAGGAAAAGAAAGGTCAAACTAAGATTTCCACAAGGGAAGCATCTTGAGGTGTGTTGAAGCAAGCTAAGGAAGAGGTTCATTCAAGGGAGCAACACCACTTTGAGAGAGGAAAACACTTAGAGTAGAGAGCAACTTCAAACATCAAGCCTTTTGTTTCTTTTTGTTTAATTGGGTGTAAATTTTATTAAGACCATTTTAATTGAGGTGTTGGATGCCCATAAGGGTCACCTCTTTGATTGTAATAATTTTTTAGTTTCTCGTTTAGGTGGGAGAAGGAATTGGTACCCCATCTCTCCACCTTAGGTGCACGCCTTTAGATCCTTACCTTTGCTTTAAATTTCTTTTATTTGTTTTGCATCTTAGTGTGAAAGGCTTTTGAGTTCCAAAGACTCTTAAGTAATTCACTTAGGGAGAAAACAAAACAAAAGAGTAAGGAGTGTTGCCCATAGGTTCTTCCCAATCACTTTCAAAATGAGCTCACACACATCTAGTAAAGGTAGTGTAAATCAACAAGGTTATAAAAAAACCAACAACATGGATACGTTTGTGAGTGAATTTAGGGAATGGAGGGTATAAGAGAGAAAATAAAGAAAATAAAGGGAGAAAAGAGAAGAAAAGAGGCGTGAAGAGAAAGAAAAAGAAAAGAGAGAAAGAGAGTTAAGAGAAGAAAGACGAAGAGAGGAAAAAGAGCGTGAGAAAAGAGAGAAAGAAAGCGATGAGAAAAGAGAGAGACAAGAACGAGAATAAAGACGGAGGGAAGGGAAAGAAAGAGAACGAAGAGAAAGAGAAGAAAAAAAGGAAAGAGAAGAGAGAGAGGGAAGAGAGAAGAGAAGAGCGTGAAAGAGAAGAAAGAAGAGAAAGACGAGTTAGAGAAAGGCATAGGTATAGGTCTGCCTCTAGAAAAGTAAGTGAAAGTGAGGGATATGAAAGACCTAGGGTAAGGAGAGCACAACAACATCATAACCAACCCCAAGCCCAACCTAGGGAACAAAAAGTTGACCTCCCTCATTTTCATGGCAAAGAGGATGTGGAAGCCTACCTTGATTGGGAAATGAAGGTAGAGCAACTCTTTGTTTGCTATAACATAAGTGAAGAAAGAAAAGTTTCGCTGGCAACCCTTAGCTTCCAAGGGCATGCCATGTATTGGTGGACCTCCTTGGTCAATGAGAGGCGCCGCCTTCGTAACCCTCCGATGGATTATTGGAATGATCTCAAAGGGGCTATGAGGCGGAGACACGTCCCTTCTTATTATGAAAGATAGCTCTTGGATAAACTCCAAAGATTAAAACAGTATAACTCAAATGTTGAGGAGTACAGACAAACCATGGAGCTTTTCATGATGAGAGCGGGCGTCACCGAAGAACCAAGGGCCACCGAAGCTAGATTTTTAAGTGGTTTGAACTCTGACATAAGAGACAAAGTTGAGCTCTTACCATATAATAATCTAGATGACCTAGTCCAACTTTGCATAAGAGTGGAAAATCAATTAAAAAGAAAAGGTGGAGCAAAAAGAGAATTTCCATCCTACAATTATGCAAAAAGGGACCTAGGCAAGGGAAGCTCTTCCAAGAGCTCTCCTAAAGAGGAACCATCCAAGCATGTGCATAAAGAACATAAACCCATGCATCATAGAGACAACCCCCCTACTAGTTCTAACAATAGGACTAGTAGTATTAAATGCTTTAAATGTCTTGGGAGAGGCCACATTGCCTCTCAGTGCCCCAATAAGAAAACCATGATCATAAGGGGCCAAGAGATTTTTAGTGAGAGTAACTTGTCTTCCTCCTCTAGTCAGAGTAAGGAAGAAGGGGGTCATGAGCATCATGAGCATGACATTGTTGAAAATCTTTGTGATGGAGACCTCTTAATGGTTAGGCGCCTTCTTGGAAGCCAACCCTTTGAGCTTAACCACTCCCAAAGAGAGAACATTTTTCATACACGTTGTAAAGTTTTAGACAAAACCTGTTCTTTCATTGTGGATAGTGGATCCTATTGCAATTGTTGTAGCTCAAGGTTGGTAGAGAAGCTAGCCTTACACCCAATTCCCCATCCTAGACCTTACAAGCTCCAATGGCTTAATGAGGAAGGGGAAATGGTTGTAAACCAACAAGTGAAGGTGCCATTCTCCATTGGAAAGTATCAAGATGAGATCTTATGTGATATAGTTCCAATGGAGGCTGGCCATATCTTGTTAGGGAGGCCTTGGCAGTTTGACAAACAAGTCATTCACCATGGCTACTCTAATGAGATAATCCTCACTCATAAGGGTAAAAGAATAAAGTTGACTCCTCTCACACCTGCACAAGTGGCTGAGGATCAACTCATCATGAAACATAAAAGAGATGAGCGAAAAAAAAGTTCAAAGTCAAAAAAAAAAATTTCATCACTAAAGCTTGAAAAGGGTAAAGAGGGAGAGTTGGAAGGAGGTGCCCCTTCCAAAGAGGTAATTAAGAAAGAGAGTCATTTTGCAACAAAAATGGATATTAAAGAAGCTCTCTTGCTTGATCGACCTTTTTATATCCTTCTTTGTAAAGAGGTACCTTCTGGCACTGCCACAAGTCATGAAATTGAGTCTCTTCCAAAAGGGGTTCAAAATCTTTTAAAAGAATTTGATGATCTTTTCCCTCAAGAGGTTCCGAGGGGATTACCACTTCTAAGGGGAATAGAGCACCAAATTGACCTTGTTCCTGGCGCAAGTCTGCCCAATAGACCCGCATATAGGACAAACCCCGTTGAGACCAAAGAGATTGAGTCTCAAGTTCAAGACTTGTTGGAGAAGGGTTGGGTTCAAAAGAGCCTTAGCCCTTGTGCGGTTCCTGTTTTGTTGGTGCCCAAAAAGGATGGAAAATGGAGGATGTGTATGGACTGTCGTGCCATCAATAACATCACCATTAAGTATAGGCACCCAATCCCTAGGCTAGACCATATGCTTGATGAATTTCATGGAGCCAAAATATTTTCAAAAATTGATCTTAGAAGTGGTTACCATCAAATAAGAATCAAAGAAGGAGATGAATGGAAAACCGCTTTTAAGACCAAATTCGGTCTTTATGAATGGTTGGTGATGCCTTTTGGGCTCACCAATGCTCCAAGCACTTTCATGTGTCTCATGAATCATGTACTTAGGGATTGCATTGGTAGGTTTGTAGTTGTTTATTTTGATGATATTTTAGTCTATAGTAGGTCTTTAGAAGAACATATAGGACACCTTAGGGAAGTCTTATCTGTCCTTAGAATGAATAAACTATTTGCAAACTTAGAAAAATGCACTTTTTGTGTTCCTAGTTTGGTTTTCTTGGGCTTTTTCATTAGTGCCCAAGGGGTCCTAGTGGACCCCCAAAAAATCAAGGCCATTCAAGAATGGCCCACCCCTACTAGTGTGACTGAGATCAAGAGCTTTCATGGTCTCACAGGATTTTATAGGCGCTTTGTGCCTAACTTTTCCACACTAGCTTCACCACTCAATGACTTGGTGAAGAAGGAAGTTCCTTTCTTGTGGGGTGAAAAACAAAAAGAAGCTTTTCAACTGCTCAAGGATAAACTCACTAATGCACCCGTTCTAACCCTCCCCGACTTTTCAAAAACTTTTGAGCTAGAATGTGATGCATCGGGAGTAGGTGTAGGAGCTGTGCTGTTGCAAGGGGGGGCACCCCATTGCTTATTTTAGTGAAAAACTCAATGGTGCCCACCTCAACTACCCCACCTATGACAAGGAGTTTTATGCTTTGATCCGTGCCCTCCAAACTTGGGAACATTATCTTGTTTCCAAGGAATTTTTCATTCATAGTGACCATGAGTCACTTAAGTATTTGAGGGGGCAAGGAAAGTTGAACAAGAGGCATGCTAAATGGGTTGAATTTCTTGAAACTTTTCCTTATGTCATCAAATATAAAAAGGGAAAAACAAATGTGGTGGCCGATGCTCTTTCAAGGAGGCATTCTCTCCTTGCCACCCTTAGTGCTCAAATTTTGGGATTTGATGACATAAAAGAAATGTATCCTTCTGACCAAGACTTTGGAACCATTTATACTGCCTCATCTTCCAAAGCCAAAGATGGCTTCTACATGTGTAAGGGGTACTTATTCAAAGAGGGCAAACTTTGTGTACCCCAAGGATCCATTAGGAAATTGCTGACAAAAGAGAGCCATGAAGGTGGGCTCATGGGGCATTTTGGAATTAATAAAACCTTAATGCTTTTAAAAGAAAAATTCTTTTGGCCCCATATGAAAAAATATGTCCAAAGACATTGCTTGCGATGTATAGCTTGTTTACAAGCTAAGTCCCGAGTAATGCCTCATGGACTTTACACACCTTTACCCACTCCTTCTACCACTTGTCATCCTCAAACAGATGGACAAACTGAGGTAGTAAATAGATCCCTATCCACTATGTTGAGGGCACTCTTGAAAGGCAACCACAAGTCTTGGGATGAATATCTCCCCCACATTGAATTTGCATATAATAGGGTGGTTCATCGAACCACTAAGCACTCCCCTTTTGAGGTTGTATATGGTTTTAATCCTCTCACCCCTCTGGACTTGTTACCACTCCCTAACACCCGAATTTTTCATAAAGAAGGGAAAACTAGGGCTGATTTTGTCAAAAAATTACATGAGAGGGTCAAAACTAATATTGAAACCCAATCTAAGGGGTATGTTTCATCTAGCAACAAGGGGAGGAAGGAAGTCATCTTCGAAAAGGGCGATTGGATTTGGCTTCACCTAAGAAAGGATCGTTTCCCTTCTAAGAGGAAGTCCAAACTTAGCCCTCGAGGAGATGGTCCCTTCCAAATCCTTGACAAGGTAAATAATAATGCATATAAGTTAGACCTTCCCTAGGATTATGGAGTTAGCACCACCTTTAATGTTTGTGATCTTACCCCTTTTTTAGGTGCTGACATGGAAGATGATGACCTTTCAAATTTGAGGACAAATCCTTCCGATGGGGGAGGAGATGATGCAATCCTACCTATCAAGGGCCTCTCACTAGGGCAATGGCTAGGAGGATTGAAGAGGACTTGGCCTGGAAAGACTCATCAAGACCCCAACTCATGATGGAGATAGATATTTTAGGCCATAGTCCTTAGTTTTCCTCTTGTAAATATTAATTAGCTTTTAATTCCCTTTTAGGCCTTGTATTTTGGCCATTTATTTTAGTTTCTAGAGTTTAGGGTGTAATTAGCTTAGGAAGGGAGGTGAGGGGAGTAAAGAACCTAATAACACAAAGGAGTGTGGATCTCTTTCCACACCCCCTTGATTAGGCCGTGACACTCCCTAGCTTAAGGCTAGGCACCACTTTTAGTGGGCCTAAGAGGGATTAGTGCTCCTAATACTAATTAGGCCCAAGTCCCACATTGCCTAGTTTTGAGTGCCTTGCTCCCTCTTTGGGCTATAAATACTCTTAGTTTCTCTTGTACAAAGCACACTTGATTGAATGAAGTAAGACTCTTTTTGAGCAATTTATTCTTGAGTGTCATTGAGAATCCTCTCTCTTGAGGAATCTCTCCCTTAAAGCTTTTATCAAGGGACCTCTCCCTTGTGGCAAGCAACATAAAATTTTTTGACTCATCTTTCTCCTAGAAAGTGGCGTCAACCCTCTCCCATTTCTAACCTCTCCATCCTCCATTTTCTTAGAGGAAGGAACCTTTGTTGAAGAGATCAAGGGAGTGCATCAAGAGGCCACATTTCCTCTCAATGCCCTACTAAGAGAAACATCATCAAGAGGGCCCAAGATGTTTATAGTAGTGAGTCTAGCTCACACTCCTCTAGTGAGAGCGAAGGAGAAGGGGTTCATGCATACCAATCTGATTGTGATGAAACCGCTTATGCATGTTAAGGAGACTTCTTGATGATAAGAAGGCTTCTTAGAAGCAAACCTTTGAAAGTGTCCTCATTTCAAAGGGAGAACATATTCCACACTCGCTGTAAGGTGAATGACAAAATATGTTCTCTCATTATGGATAGTGGGTCATACTGCAATTGTTGTAGCTCAAGGTTGGTGGAAAAGCTAGCCTTGACCCCACTTCCCCACCCTAAGCCTTACAAGCTTCAATGGCTCAATGAGCAAGGGGAAATGGAGTTCAATTAACAAGTCAAGGTTCCAATTTCCATTGGGTCTTATAAAGATGAGATCCTGTGTGATATAGTCCCAATGGAAGTTGACCATATCTTGCTAGGAAGACAATGGCAATTTGATAAGAAAGCCATACACCATGGTCATTCCAATAACATCATACTCACTCATAAGGATAAGCGTATTAAGTTGTGTCCTCTAACACCTTCACAAGTGGCGGAGGACCAACTCACCATGAAACATAAGAGAGATGAAGAGAAAAAAAAGAGCAAAGTTTTACCCCTAAAGCTTGAAAGGGGTAAGGAGGTTGAGTTGGAAGTTGGTGCCCCTTCCAAGAAAGTCATTAGCAAAGGGAGTTTATTTGCGACAAAATTGGATTTAAAGGAAGCCCTCTTAACTAACAGACATTTCTATCTCCTTCTTTGCAAAGAGGCATCCCCCATTTTCTCCCCCTCCACTTCTTTCTCTTCTAGTTCTAGCACTGCCATATAACTTGCACATGAGAACCTACCTCAAGAGGTTTAAGAGCTTTTAAAGGAGTTTGGTGATATATTCCCTAATGAAGTTCCCAAAGGAATTCCTCCAATTAAGGGTATAGAACACTAAATAGACTTGGTACCTGGGGCTAGCCTGCCTAATAGGCCTGCTTATAGGACTAATCCCATGGAGACCAAGGAGATTGAGTCTCAAGTCTAAGAACTATTGGAGAAGGGTTGGATTCAAGAGAGCCTAAGCCCTTGTTCTGTGCTAGTCTTGTTGGTGCCCAAGAAGAATGGCCAATGGAGGATGTGCATTGATTGTCGAGCAATCAATAACATCACCATCAAATATAGGCACCCTATCCCTAGGCTTGATGACATGCTTAATGAATTGCATGGGGCCCAATTATTTTTGAAAATTGATCTTAAGAGTGGTTATCACCAAATCCGCATCAAGGAAGATGATGAGTGGCAAACTGCTTTTAAGACCAAGTTTGGGCTTTATGAGTGGTTGGTAATGCCCGTTGGGCTTACCAATGCCCCAAGCACCTTCATGAGGCTTATGAATCATGTCCTTAGGGATTGCTTAGGAAAATTTTGTGTAGTTTATTTTGATGATATTTTAGTGTATAGCAAGAGCCTAGATAAGCATGTAGGTCATCTTAGACGCGTCTTTTGCATCCTGAGGTTACACCAACTCTTGGAAACCTTGAAAAGTGTAATTTTTGTGTAGAGAGTGTGGTGTTTTTGTATTCAATAAAGATGGAGTTCATGTGGACCCCAACAAAATCAAAGTCATCCAAGAATGGCCCACCCCAAAAAGTGTGACTGAGATCAAGAGCTTTCATGGTCTCGCGAGTTTCTATAAGCGCTTTGTGCCTAATTTCTCCACACTTTTCTCACCAATCAATGATTTGGTGAAGAAGGAAGTTCCCTTCCTTTGGGGTGCTAAACAACAAAAAGCCTTCGAGCTTATTAAGGAAAAACTCACCCATGCCCCTGTTCTAGCTCTTCCTAAATTTTCAAAAACTTTTAAGAAAGAGTGTGATGCATCCGGTGTTGGAATAGGTGTTGTGTTATTGCAAGGTGGCCACCCCGAGGCTTATTTTAGTGAAAAACTAAATGGTGCTGCCCTCAATTACCCTACCTATGACAAAGAGTTTTACTCCTTAATAAGGTCCCTTCAAACTTGGGAACATTACCTTATTCCCCAGGAGTTTGTCATTCATAGTGACCATGAGTCACTAAAATATTTGAAGGGTCAAGGTAAGCTCAACAAGAGGCATGCAAAGTGGGTTGAGTTTTTGGAAACTTTTCCCTATATAATCAAATACAAGAAAGGGAAGCACAATGTAGTGGTCGATGCCCTATCTAGAAGGCATACTTTTCTTGCCAGTTTGAGCTCCCAAATTTTAGGATTTGATTATATTAAGGACCAATATGCTTCTGACCAAGATTTTGGCCCCATTTTTGCTACCTCCTTGTCTAAACCTACTGATGGGTTTCACGTGAGTGAGGGGTACTTATTCAAAGAAAGTAAACTTTGTGTACCCCAAGGATCTCTTAGAAAATTGCTTGAGAAAGAGCCATGAGGGTGGGCTCATGGGGCATTTTGGAATAAACAAAACTTTGCTCATTTTAAAAGAAAAATTCCATTGGCCCCATATAAAAGAGATGTCCAAAGACATTGCTTTAGATGCATAGCTTGTTTACAAGCTAAATCTAAAGTAATGCCTCACGGACTTTACATACCCTTACTGGCTCCCTCCGCTCCTTGGGTAGACATAAGCATGGATTTAATCCTTGGACTTCCTAGAACCCAAAGGGGAGCAGACTCTTTCTTTGTGGTATTGGATAGGTTTTCTAAAATGGCCCATTTCGTACCTTGCCACAAAATAGATGACACGAGCAACATTGCAAGACTTTTCTTCAAAGAAGTTGTTCGTCTACATGGCATACCTCAATCCATAGTGTCTGATAGGGATGTTAAGTTCCTTAGTCACTTTTGGAAAACTTTGTGGGCTAGGCTGGGAACTAAACTCCTATTTTCTACCACATGTCATCCCCAAACTAATGGGCAAACTGGGGTAGTAAATAGATCCTTATCCACTATGCTAAGGGCACTTCTTAGGGGAAATCATAAGTCTTAGGATGAGTACCTTCCCCATATAGAGTTTGCATATAATAGGGTGGTCCAAAGAACCACCAAGCACTCACCCTTTGAGATTATTTATGGCTTCAACCCTCTTACACCTCTTTATATTTTGCCTTTATCTTTCCCATCTTCTATTCATAAAGAAGGATTAGCTAAAGCGGATTTTCTTAAAAAATTACATGAGAGGGTCAAATCCAACATTGAACGACACTCTAAAGGGTATGCTGCTAAGGCTAATAAGGGAAGGAAAGAAATTATATTCAATGAAGGGGATTGGGTATGGCTTCATTTGAGGAAGGATCGCTTCCCTACTCAAAGGAAGTCCAAGCTTAGCCCCCGATGGGATGGTCCCTTTCAAGTCCTCAAGAGAGTGAGCAATAATGCATACATTATAGATCTCTTTGAGGACTATGGCGTCAGTACTACTTTTAATGTGTGTGACTTAATTCCTTTTGTAGGTACTGATGAGGAAGAGGAGGACCTATCAGATTTGAGGGCAAATCCTTCACAAGGGGGAGGGGATGATGCATGCCCCCCAAGTAAGGGCCCTATAACAAGGGCCATGGCTAGAAGAATAGAAAATGACATGGCTAGAATAGATGGAGCAAGACCTCGCCTCTATATGTCCATCAAGATGTACAAACCATGACTCACTATTAGCTTGGGCAGATTTCTTTATGCTTTTATTATTTGTAATTTTTCATTTATTTTACTTAGAGGAGCCTAGGATTTTATTTTGGACATGTATTAGTCCATTTAATTTTCTAGTAGGTGCCTTAGTAATAAGAAGTGGTAAGATTAGCTCTTGGGCCTTTATTTAGGAAATAAGGGGGTAGTTTGATAACTACAACCTCTTTTCCTAAATAAAACCCAAAACTAATAAAGGAGTTGATGCATGCACGCCTAGCATGGGCTTAAGCTAGGACCAATAACAAAGGAGCATGACTTGGATGAAGCTTCAAGGAGCTTAGTTTAGGATATGTTCCATTTAATTGTATTAATTTGACCATTTTTAGGCTTGTATAAACACCCTTAACTCATTAGGATTTTGGGTGTAGCTAGTTTAATTTTCGGTCTTGTACTTTGGACTTGTATTTTAGCCTATAGGTTCTATTTTCTTTAGGAGGTGTAATTAGTCTCCTTGTGGAGTGTGTTAATTAGTTTGGGCTGGTCCAAGAGGATTTGGACGTGTGGTTATTAATTTTCACACCCCTAATTCCTCTTCACACCCTTCTAACCAACACATGAAGCATGTATGAGACACGTGGGCCCCCTTGTCCCCTTGTTTCACTCCACATGTGCTCTCTCCTACATGGCTGATTCTTGTTGCTTCTTATTTGAATTTGAATTTTGGGAGTGCCATTTCATTTCCCTCCAAAATTCAAATTCAACCTAGAAGGAACATAAATCCATTTTTTTAGGGCCATGTTTAGATCTTTAGTTGGATTAAATAAGTGTTAATTGAGCACATGCTAAATTAACACTAAATTAAGCTAACTAACCCTTAATTAAGCATGTTGGACCTTTCCAAATCCTTGAGCGGATCGGTAATAATGCCTATGTTTTAGATCTGCCTGAGGATTATGGGTAAGCACCAGTTTTAATGTTTCTGATTTGTCTCCATTTGTAGGTGCTGAAAATGATGAAGACCCCATGGATTTGAGGTCAAATCCTCTCCAAGGGGGAGAAGATGATGTGACCATGCCTAGCCAAGGACTTATCACTAGGGCCATGGCTAGAAGGATTGAAGAAGACCTAGCCCTTGCAGACAAAGGAAGACTTCACCTCCTGTGGAGAATAAAGATATTAGGCTAGGGACTTTAGTTAATAAAATGTAATTTTCATTTATTTTAACTTTGAGGAGCATTAGGAATTTAATTTGGGACATGTATTTAGTCCATTTCTTATTTTAGGAGGTGTCTTAAGAATTTAGAGGGTGGATTTAGCTTTTTGGGTCTTTATGAAGGAAATAAGGGGTAGCCTTGATATCTGCACCCCTCTTTTCCTACATAAACCCCCAAGCTAATAAGAAGGAATCTTGACCCTTGGTTTGAGAATCTTTGACACCAAGTTTGATGATCTAAGGAGAGAATTGTTTCTTAATCCTCCTCCCTTAGATTTCTCCTTTTAATCCTACCCCTTTTTTTTTAGGTTATCTTGTTCAAGAGGTTAGCTACCTCTATAAATAGGAGCTCCTCCCCTTACTTGTATTTTTTACACTTGAATTTAATCTTAGAGACCATATTGGTTGTGAGGTTTTTACCTTTGAGTGTCCCCCCTTCTCCTTTGTGAGGGCTTCTAAGAGTTATCAAGGGACCCTTCGTTGTGGCCTCTCCCCTTTGGCTTATCAAACCTAGTATTTGTGGTGCCTCACCCCATTCCTTTCCTCTCCATAAATCCATTTCCCTTCCAAGTGACCTTAGAAAGGATCCTTTGGGCACGTGATCATAAAAAATCACATCAAGTGGTATCAGAGCCACTTTCTAAAGGTCATGTTGTTTCTCAATTTATTTTTTTTGCTTTGTTGTTTATCTCTTTAATCTATTTATTTTAAAGTCCTTCATTTTTTGGCATCTTTATTTCCTTTATTTTGTAGTAGTATAACTTTTTATTCTTGCTATTATATGCACTTTTGTTTCCTATCTATGCGTATATGTTCCATTTAATTTGATGCAATTTTATTTGTCCCTTTCTTTGCATCTTATTTCCGTGTTCAAATTGCTTAGTTTTCCCTTGTTTTTTATGTTAAAGTGTGCCTAATAAGTTGTGACCATTAAACCCACATGGTTGAGGATTTTTCCACACCATTGTGGTGATCAACTTTGCCACTTTGTTGCACCTTTTGTTTGGAGTCTTTGCTGAAAATTTTACTCTATTTTTAGGTGTGTTATTTTTTTTTCTTAATCTTGTGTTTTATCAAATACTAGTCATGTTAGTTTCCTATTTTGTCTCATTTAAATTCCTTAGGTTTTAGCCTCTTAAAATTTTTACAAAAAGTCTTAAAAACATTTTGAATTGAGCTCCTAAGAGCTTCAAAAACATGTTTTATAAGGCTTTTGTAAAATAAGAAGAGGTTAAACCAAAGGAAGTTTATATGACATGAAAAGAAACTAACATGACCATTTTTGACAAAACTTAGAGAATATAAAAGTAAAAATAAACCTATAAAGTGAGCAAAAATTTCAGCAAGAAATGCACCATGGATTAGCCCAGAAGCAGAGCCACAAGGTTATGCAAAATGCACACTTATGTGGACTTACACTACCTCTTTTGTTTAGGCACCTAAACTCAGCACATTAAACATAAAATAAAGCTATACTAAGCACAAGACCACTTAAAATGAACCAAAATTAAATTGCATCAACAATAAAGACAATAGTGAATAGAATAAGGAAAATGAAGAAACTACTAATATTAACTTCAAGACATGAAATGAAAGAAGTAAACAACAAGGGAAGACAAGAATAAAATTGCAGAAATGAAGTAAACAATATATAAGAATACGTAAAATTAGAAAGATAGAGAAAAAGAAATTTTGACCTCTAGAACCTATGCTCTGATACCAAATGATGCATACCCTTGATCTTTTCTAGAGATTTAAAGTATTTAGTGAAATGGTGTATGGAGAGGTAAGGGATGAAGTGTTTAGGCGTCACTCAAGGGAGATAAGCCTAAGGAAGGTTGGCTTGCCACAAGGGATGGAACCCTTGATAAAAGCTAAGGGAACTCTCAAAAGAGAAGGCAGGGGACACTAAGAAAGAATTCAGCCAAAGCAAAATTTCTATTGATCAAAGTGTAAAAAATACAAGAGTGGTGAGGAGCACTTATTTATAGAGGTAGCTAGCCTCTTGAACAAGACATAAAAGAAAGGAAGGGCTAAGATTAAAAGGGAGAATCCAAGGGACGAGGATTGAAGCCCAAAGTCCAATCAATCCTCTTCCTTAGCTTATTAATTGGCGCCCAAGCAAGTAGATCTAAATGCCAAGATCCCTTCTTATTAACATAGGGGTTTTATTTAGGAAAAGAAGGGTGTAGTTATCAAACTATCCCCTTATAACCTAAATAAAGGCCTAAAAGTTATCCTTACTCCTTTTTATTACTAGAACGCCTCCTAGAAAATTAAATGGACTAATACATGTCCAAAATAAAATCCTAGGCTCCTTTAAGTAAAATAAATGAAAAATTACAAATAATAAAAGCATAAAGAAATCCGCCCAAGCTAATAGTGAGTCATGGTTTGCACATCTTGATGGTCATATAGAGGTGAGGTCTTCCTCCATCTACTTTAGCCATGTCCTTTTATATTCTTCTAGCCATGGCCCTTGTGATAGAGCCCTTCCTTGGGGGGCATGCATCAGGAAGGGAGTGGATGCCCAACATAAACCTAGGCCTAAGCAAGATTTAATCAAGTGTTAATTATGTTAAACACAATTAGCACATGATCAAGGCATGGGAGATCCAAACATGGCCCTAGGTTCAAGGATCTTGGTTCCTTCTAAATTTGAATTTGAATTTTGGAGGGACTCCACATGGCACCTCAAATTTCAAATTTAAAAATGAGAGCAACAAGGATGGCCAAGTAGGCACCACCATGAAGGAGAGAGAGAAATGGTGCCACTTGAGGGAACCAAGGGGACCTACTTGTCTCTCATGCTTCATGTGTGAGTTCAAAATTTAAAAACGTAAACTACAAGGACTAAAAGGAAGACTATGGCCTAAATTTTAATATCTTAATATCCATGAGAAGGTGAGGTCTTCTTCCCTCCTCTCTTGCCATATCCTCTTCAATCCTCCTAGGTATAACCCTTGTGATAAGACCCTTACTAGGAAGGAATGGATCATCAAACATCATTTTCATAATAATCATCAAAATATGCAACACATCATATATGTTAATCCATTATCATTAATTTCCAAGAAGCATAATTTATTTCAATCATAGTCAAGGCATTACCTTCATTGCACACCTTTAATTAAATTCCAAAAATAACAATTATCCAATGTCAATCACATAATTATATTAAATATCAAGAATAACTATGACACATCAACACATATACTTCTTACTCATAAATAAATATCAAATCACAATACTTATTTTCCAAAACAATTATTAATCAAATAACAATATTTATCCATTCTATAGTCATAATAAGCATTAAACAATCCCCCTATATGACAATTAACCAAATTTTAACTCAAAACAACAAAATTTGCTGTCCAGCAGATCAGGCACAACTCTGTGTAATTTTCCACAGCATTGTGGGCAAAGTCCTGAGGCATAATTCTTCCCAGCTAGTTAATCGCATCCTTGTGGGGTTTACCATAACGATATGGTGCGAATTCGCACATCCATTTACAATTTTCCAGCAACATGCAATCCCCCATCACTTCATCAAATCATTTACAAGTAATTACAAACTCCCTCAATCAACAATACAATCTCAAATACTCATCATCCAACATCAATTTCAAAGAGTAAACATTTCAAATCATTAATTCCACCAAACATCCATATCTCAAAATATTCTAAATTACAAATCAACCAATTTAATCACAACTTATTTCAAGAACAAAATTCAAATCCTCAATCACACCAAACCACCCAATTTTGCATAACACTCAAATCATAATTAAAAGCTTAATTTCTCAAATAAATTAACTTCTTAGCTATTAAATCATAATTTCTTAAATTAAAATCGTAGATTTAGCTTCTCTTACCTATTTCTCCGTTCCAAAGCTAACTAAAAAAAAAAAGAGAAAATCCACCCGAAGAAACTTCACAGGAGCCTAACAAAAATCCAAAATTAAACAGGAACCTTAGAATATAGGATTTTCAAAGAAATTCCCTTTAAACAGGAACAACAGGATCGAAAACAATTTGAAAAAGGTTAGAAAACTACGATCAAACGTACCTATAAAGATTACCTCTCAGAATCAGGAGTAATAGAAAAGACCGCATCGAATTCCGTCAACGAAAGCTTGTTCATGTAAGCCAACGAAGTTAGAGTTGAGAGAGAGAAATGCACTGATTTTGTAAGAGATTTCAGAGGAAGAAAATACGTAAGAAGTCAAAGAAGAAGTTTATATATATATCAAGGGTGTATTTAGTATTGCTAAATGCAACCCCTCTAATACTGGGCTTTCCGAAAACTTCCCTAAACTCAACTAAAACCTTCTGAAACAAAAGAATAATAATTATTTATCAATGCTCCACCCTTCTACCATTAATCAAATATCACCACAAAGCATTAACATCAATAATAAACCCGCCACACCTCAATTCAAGTAATAATTTAAGTAAAAATGTAAATTTAATTCCGTTCACTATTTATTCTACGAATTTATAACCTATTAAATAAATAGGTCCTTACAAAATACAAGGGCCCCAAAAACACTAAAAACACCGACCAATAATACTAAACAAATACAACAATGCAAATACAAAAGAATAAATTATGGTCTAGATGTCTTCACCTCAAATAGGAGTTGAGGTTGAGCATACTCCTCCCTAGCCGTGTCTTCTTCTATCCTTTTTGCCATAACCCTTGTGATGGGACCCTTGGAAGGCAAGATTGCATCAACTCTGTTGATATTTCTCTTTGAGGTTCCAAGTATCCAAGAAATGGAGGATGAAGGGAAGAAGAAATAGGGGTAGGGAGGGTGCCACTCTAATTGGAGATAAGCCAAAATTTTATGAAGCTCACCACAAGGAAAGTAACTCTTGATAAAAGCCAACTAGGAAGACATTCCCCAAGAAAGAGGATTCCCAAGACCCTTTACTATGAATGTTGTCAAATGAGAAAATTTTTATTCAATTCAAAGGTAAGAAATAAATGGAATGATAGGGGTATTTACAGGTAAAGAGATGAAAATGGGTGACTAAGATTAGGAAGAATTAACTAAGGTTAATTCTCCTAATTGTGGACCATCCAACAAGGCCCAATCCTAACCTAGATTAAGCTAACTAACCAAGGGAATATGCCCTCAGATTAGCGCCTAGAATAATGGAGATGGGAGATCATGTGGGCCATTGTGTTTGTCATGTTTTTGTGTGTTAGAAAGAGCGGTGCAAAAAAGAGCTAGGATGTGTTGAAATGACCCACACTCCCAAATATGGTTGCACCTCTTTCTACACACACTCCACATAATTTCTTAAAGTACCTCATGTGACACCCTTCTACCTTAGAACACTTTATTCTTTAATTACAAAATAATATACAATTTTTTTTCATTTAAATCTTAGACTTGACATTTAGGTAAAAGGATTTACATCACTCAATATATACTTAGTTTCCAAACTATGGTATTATAAAACATATACATATAAGTAGACACCTTAGACTTTAAAAAATTGTCTTTATAATATTCTCAATTAATACAACTCATACTGAAACTTTGAATGATTCGTATACATGATAAAAAAAAACTATTAATTTATCCTCTGTAGCCCAATGTCACATCTAATCAAAACAGCCCAACAAAAAGAGGTAAAGAAAATTCGAAGCTTCATCACCCATGATATCATCAAGATCTTGCTCACCTAAAAGTGGTTTTAAGCCCAAACAAAATGCAATAACAAGCAACCAAGGGGTGAGAATATGTCTCACGCATCTTAAGACACATATAAAGAGAATGAACAATCAACTAAAGTACAACAAATAAACATATAAATTCATCCAATGCCAATGACAGAAATTATCCATCCATATACATAAATTCATTCATGCTAATGTGTGCTATCTCAGGTACACGCTTGAAGCAGTCCTCTTCTACGCCAGTAACACGTAGGTATAACTGTGCAATGCAAAACAAACAAAGAAGATTTGGTCCAAAACACCACACAATGGGTGATCCTTACAAAATTATTCAACTGTCACACTCATGCATGCTCTCTCAGGTATGCGCCCGAAGCGGTCCTCTTCTACATCAGTAACATGTAGGTTCACCCAAAGTGAATCCTCTTCTATGCCAGTAACACGTAGGTACAACCATGCAATGCAACACAACATAAGAAACTTGTTATATAGCACCTCACAATGGGTGATCCTTACAAGTCTCTTAGACTACTATATTCATGTATCATGTCATATAGCACCATAACTCAATATCAATAATTAATTATACCATCACAATCCACCCCCAACCGCTGCTGGAGTGTCCCCTCATTAGGCATACCCTGACCATCATCATCAACACACCATTGCATCCTATTATAATTCACATCATTTTCATATAGTGTGACAAATCCCCAATTCATGTACCTCAATAACTTATAAAAATCTATTCAGCCACCACCAACACAATTTACAAGATGTATCACAATATTTCATTCCATCATAATTAAAATCATCACAATTTACAAACTATTCCTTCTTATCTTACACCTCAATTCATAAACTATTCAAACATCCACAACACTCTGAATTATAAGATACATCACACATCTAAACATATGGCTATACAAAAAGGACTTAAGCACTGCCAAACAAAGTCTAGACTTCACAAATGATCAAGCAATTCAGAGTTCACACATAATAAGAAACAATTTAGACTTAACTCTTAGCACAAATAAGCTCTTAAGCACAAATTATCCAAAACACATATTCTCATGCACAAAATATCATTTATAATATTGAATATATCTATTTTCTCACATATTCATGTAGAATTATTACATTCAAAGCTAACCATAATATTTTCTAAGTTTTGAAGATTCCCTCACTCATTTGCTAATAAGTCTCTATGACCTTTGTCGAGTATAAATGCAATAACTAGAGATTTATTAATCTCATGATATTGTTTCTTGTCTAGTTTAAAAGCTAGAACATTTATATACAACTCTTATGTTTACCTTAAGGGCTAAAACAAACATCTACTATTTAAAAAAATTGGAGCAAACATAAAGGTATCACTTATTCTGACAAATTAACCTTCAGTCACTAATCTAATCATAACTTGAGGTCCAGGTATCATTTTTGGGTGAAACCAACATCATTAGTTATATAACATCTAGGGATACAACTCTTCTGTAGACATATTTCTCAAATTACATCATTTTTCTATCAGGTTTCGCATCTGAAAATCATGAACACTGATTGTAATACACCTAATTCTGATTGTTCCACCTTTAGTTACTAATTTGATCATAACTTGAGTTATATACATCCTTGTCTAGTGATTCCAACTTTGTTGGAAAGCTAGCATCAATGGAATAACTTTTATGAATAATATAAAGCCTAATAAGGTAATCTAGGTTACCTTGCAGGGCTCAGTACACACAAATTCTACTTCACACACTGGATGGGAGACTCAACTTTCGACCCACATAACTTAGTGTATTCTTAACATATGTACATGATTTTTTATTCTAAACTATAGTCCCAAATGTCTAGTTTCTAAAACAACAATGTAACTTGATGTGATTAACCATGCAAAAAGATATGATAGAAACTCTAAGGTATGTCCATATGAACATTTTCAGATGGCAAAAAAAGTACAACTTATATAAGGTCCTCAAAATATAATTCTAACTTCAAACGCTCAAACATTTTACATATTTTTTTATAATACTTAATTATCATCACACTCTACAATTGCAGTGATAATTATAAATATTGTCAATGGAAGGAACCCTCAACTCCTCATGCCTAATTCCTTTTTTATACAAAACAATTCAAATAACATAGGAGTTCTTCAATCATCACATTAATCAATCAATCATATAAATAGAGTACTCATCTATAATCATTTATAACATTCATGCATAGAAGCAAATGAATAAGTGCTAGTTTGGCAACAGTTTTATAAAACTATTTTCAGTATTTTAGTATTTAAAAACTAAAAAACTCATTTAGGTAGTGTTTTCTGAAAACAGTTTTCGAAAACAGTTTTAGTTTTTTAGTTTTTAAAAACTAAAACACAGGAATAGTTTAAAGTAGTTTTGCTTTTCAGTTTTCTATTTTTGTTTTGAAAATTAAAAATACAATCAGAATATGTTGTTTTTACTTTTTATTAATAAAATTTTAATAAATATGAACATGTTTTTCCATTTTTACTTCTTCAAAATAATTTTCAAATAACACTTACCAAACATGTTTTTTTTTCTTTTCTTCTCGAAAACAGTTTTGGAAAAGTATTCCTGAAAACTATTTTCAAAAACTAAAAAATATAAGTCAATTGCATAACACTTAATCCCTACGGAGGTTTAGGGTTCACCTCCACTATCCTATTTTTCATATACTATTCATTTTAAAGGTATTAATCTCTAAGGTATAAAAAGGGAAAACCTCAGTGCCCATATAATCATCACATCCAAATAATTTGATACATGTAATACAACAGTGCAACAAAATAAATTAGTAAGATATGTAATACTTATGCATGACCTACCAAAGCTTAGGGATCGCTTCACTACTTAGTGCACTCCTCATGATGCTAAGCCAAGGATCTCTTCAAGAGGTTGCTCCAAAGAAGAAGATGAAGGATGGAAGTCAAGGAGATGAAGGTTGAGGGCGCCACCTTAGAAGGATAAGCCTAAGGAAGACTTACCACAAGGGAAGAAGCCCTTTATGAAAGCCATTGAAGGTTCTCTTAATTAGGATAAGGAAGAAGATACTAAAAAATGTATAACTCTCAAGTCTATTCAAAATTCAAGTGTAAAAATGATACAAGAGAAGGAAGTGCTTATTTATAGAAGAAGGAGCTAAGGCTATGGGCCTTGAGTTGGACGTCCAACTCAAGGATGATTAGGGGAAGGTTAGTTGAATTAATTAGGTGTTAATTGAGCACATGGCTTATTAACACTTAATTAATTCAACAAGATCCAAACAAGGCCCTAAGATCAAGGATCTTTGTTCCCTCCAAATTTGAATTTGAATTTGGAGAGTGTCATGTCATCTCCCTCCAAAATTCAAATCCAAACATGAAGCAACAAGAAAGGCCATGTAGGAAAGAGAGTGAGAATGGGTGGAACACTAGGGAACAAGGGGGGCTTACTTGTCTCTCATGCTTCATGTGTGACTTAGGAGGTGTTGGGACAAGCTAGAGGGGTGTGGTTATCATAACCACACTTCCGTATGATCCCAAAATGCCCACTAATGCACACACTCCACATAATAGACTAGTTACACCTCCCTTCAAATAAAAGAAACGAAAAGAGGGCCAAAATACAAGGCCAAAGAAATACTAAATACACCTCCAAATACATGAACTAAAAAGGCGCCAAATACAAGGCTAAACAATGAAGACTATGGCCTAATCTTGATGTCCAAAAGAAGGTGAGGTCTTCCTTCCTCTCCTTTAGCCATGTCTTCCTCAATTCTCGTAGCCATGGCCCTTGTGATGGGACCCTTGTTAGGGAGGATTGCACCATCCCCTTCCTCTTAAGAAGGATTTGACCTCAAATCTAACTCATCCTCTTCCTCAGCACCTGCAAACGGAGTAAGATCACACACATTAAAGGTAGAGTTGACTTCATAATCCTCTGGGAGGTCTAACTTATATGCATTGTTACCCAACCTCTCAAGGATTTGGAAGGGACCATCTCCTCTAGGGCTAAGTTTGGACTTCCTCTTAGTAGGAAAATGATCCTTCCTAAGGTGAAGCCAAACCCAATCCCCTTTGTAAAAACTGAGTTCCTTCCCTTGTTTTTATGAATTGCATACCCTTTTGCCTGTTGTTCAATATTGGATTTAACCCTTTCATGTAATTTTTTAATAAAATCTGCCTAGAAACTCCATCCTTATAAAAGTGAGTACTAGGGAGAGGTATAAGATCCAAAGGAGTAAGAGGGTTAAAGCCATAAACAACATAAAAAGGAGAATGCTTGGTTGTTCTATGGAGCACCCTATTATATGCAAACTCAATATGGGGAAGGTACTCATCCCAAGACTTATGGTTGTCTTTCAAAAGGGCCCTCAATATTGTTGATAGAGATCTATTGACCATTTCAGTCTTCCCATCAGTCTAAAGGTGATAAGTGGTAGAGAATTGAAGCTTAGTTCCTAGCCTAACCCATAAAGTTCTCCAAAAAAGGCTAAGGAACTTAACATCTCTATCAGACACAATAGTGGAGGGTAAGTCATGTAATCTGACAACCTCCTTAAAGCAAAGCCTTGAGATTTTACTAGCATCATCCACTTTGTGGCAGGGAATAAAATGGGCCCTTTTACTAAAACGATCCACTACCACAAAAATGGAATCTGCACCCCTTTGGGTTCTAGGAAGCCCAAGGACAAAGCCCATACTATTATCTACCCATGGTGCATAAGGAGTGGGTAAAGGTGTTATAGTCCATGGGGCATTATTTTAGACTTAGCTTGTAAACATGTTATGCATCTAGAACAATGTCTATGGACATCTCTTTTCATATGGGGCCAAAAGAATTTTTCTTTCAAAATCATCAAAGTTTTAAAAACTCCAAAATGCCCCATGAGTCCACCTTCTTGGCTCTCTTTTGTCAAAAGTTTTCTCATAGATCCTTGGGGTATGCAAAGCTTCCCATGCCTAAACAAGTACCCTTCACTAGTCAAATACCCATCATGGGTTTTGTATGCAGAGGTAGCAAAGATGGGACCAAATTCCTTTTCAGAGGGATATTGGGCCCTAAGATCATCAAAGCCCACGATATGGGAACTTAAAGTGGCCAAAAGATTATGTCTCCTAGATATAGCATCTGCCACTGCATTATGTTTCCTTTTTTGTACTTGATGATATAGGGAAAGGATTCAAGGAATTCTACCCACTTAGCATACCTTTTATTGAGTTTGCCTTGACCCTTCAAATATTTATGTGACTCATGATCACTATGAATGACAAACTCCTTGGAAACAAGGTAATGTTCCCAAGTTTGAAGGGCCATTATTAAGGAATAAAAATCTTTATCATAGGTAGGGTAGTTGAGGGTGGCACCATTTAGTTTTTCACTAAAATAAGCCATTGGATGTCCACCCTGCAACAAGACAGCTCCCATAGAACAGGTGCATGTGTAAGTTTTTCCTTAATAAGTGAAAAGGATTTCTCTTGCTTCTTACCCCAAAGGAAAGGAACTCCCTTCTTCACCAAATCATTGAGTGGTGAGACAAGTGTGGAGAAGTTAGGCACAAAACACCTGTATAAACTAGGGAAACCATGAAAGCTCTTGATCTCTGTCACACTTGTTGGGGTGGACCATTCTTGGATGCAAAAGATTTGTCTTCAAGTTCCCCAATGTTGTGCTCCTTAATCTTCCTTGACCAAGGTTCTCTTTGCAATTGTCCTCTCTAACGTCCAGAGTCAGAAAACATGGAAGCTAAAGTTTCCTCCCTTAAACCCTCTTAAGTACCCTAGGTTAATAGTTAGATTGGACTTTTTAATGCTAGACTCAAACTTAACCTTTAAATTATTTTACTATCTACACCAACATTTATTTTATTTATTTATTTTATAAAATCAATTTTTAATTCTAATGAATACAAATATTAAATTAATTTAAGTCTATTAATATAAAATTACACATTTTTATTAATATTTCATTTTTCTAAAACAAATGGGATGTTACACCTCACGCTCTCAAAAAGGAAAATGGCCAAAATACAAGGCCTAAAAATATGTTAAGTACACACCCCCTAATTACTAGGAAAATTAAAATATTTAAAATCAAATTAATACTAAGGAAATGACATAATATTCAATGAGCTCCCATCCGTGCCATGCCTTCATCTAATCCTCCTAGCCATGGTGCATGCTAGATGGAATTGCATAATTTCCTCCCCCTTGGAGAGGATTTCACCTCAAATCCTGAGACCTTTTGGTGCACTCCTCATGATGCTAAGCCAAGGATCTCTTCAAAAGGTTGCTTCAAAGAAGAAGATGAAGGATGAAAGGTAAGAAGATGGAGGTTGGAGGTGCAACCTTAGAAGGATAAGCCTAGGGAAGACTTGCCACAAGGGAAGGATCCTGATGCATGCCTCCCTTGATCTTTTTCTAGAGGTTTTCTTCTTTGGTGAAATGGTTTGTGGAGAGGTAAGAAGTGAGGTGGTTTTAGGCGCCACTTAAGATAAGATAAGCCTAAGAGGGAAAGTTTGCCACAAAGGATGGAACCCTTGATAAAAACCTAAGGAATTCTCAAAGAAAGAAGGGTGAACACTAAGAAAATTTTGGCCAACTCAAGGTTTTTCCATTCAATAAAGTGTAAAAAATACAAGAGTGTGAAGGAGCACCTTTTTATAGAGGGAGCTAACCTCTTGGACAAGTCATGAAGGAAATGAAAGGCTAGGATTAAAAAGAGTCATCCAAGGGAGGAGGATTGAAGCCCAAAGTCCAATCAATACCCTTCTTTAGATGAGAATTGGTGCCCAAGCTACCTCATCCAAGGGCCAAGATTACTCCTTTATTAGTTTTGGGTTTTATTTAGGAAAAGAGGGTGTAGTTATCAAACTACCCCCTTATTTCCTAAATAAAGGCCCAAAAACTAATCTTACCCCTTCTTATTACTAAGACACCTCCTAGAAAATTAAATGGACTAATACATGTCCAAAATAAAATCCTAGGTTCGTAAAAGAAAAATTACAAGTAAATAAGTCATGACTTGCATAACTTGATGGTCATATGGAGGTGAGATGATGCATTCTCCCCAAGCAAGGATCCTATCACTAGGGCCATGGCTAGGAGAATAGAAGAAGACATGGCTAGAGTAGAGGGAGGAAGATCGCACCTCCATATGACCATCAAGTTATGCAAGCCATGACTTATTTACTTGTAATTTTTATTTTAGGAACCTAGGATTTTATTTTGGACATGTATTAGTCCATTTAATTTTCTAGGAGGTGTCTTAGTAATAAGAAGGGGTAAGATTAGCTTTTGGGCCTTTATTTAGGAAATAAGGGGGTAGTTTGATAACTACACCCTCTTTTGCTAAATAAAACCCAAAACTAATAAAGGAGTAATCTTGACCCTTGGATGACGTAGCTTGGGCACCAATTCTCCTCTAAAGGAGGGTATTGATTGGACTTTGGGCTTCAATCCTCCTCCCTTGGATGACTCCTTTTAATCCTAGCCCTTCATTTCCTTCATGACTTGTCCAAGAGGTTAGCTCCCTCTATAAAAAGGTGCTCCTTCACACTCTTGTATTTTTTACACTTGATTGAATGGAAAAACCTTGAGTTGGCCAAAATTCTCTTAGTGTCCACCCTTCTCTCTGTGAGAATTCCTTAGGTTTTTATCAAGGGTTCCATCCCTTGTGGAAAACTTTCCCTCTTAGGCTTATCTTACCTTAAGTGGCGCCTAAAACCACCTCACTTCTTACCTCTCCATAAACCATTTCACAAAAGAAGAAAACCTCTAGAAAAAGATCAAGGGAGGCATGGATCATTTGGTATCAGAGCATTGGTTCTAGAGGTCTAAACTCTCTTCCTATCTCATTTATTTTTTTCTTTCTGTTTTCCTATTTTATTTTATCTTTAATTTCCGCAATTTTTTCTAGCTTTCCATTGTTGTTTATCATTTCCATTTATGTCTTGAGTTTATTGTTTTGAGTTATAGTTTATTTCCACCATTTATTTTTTGCTTGATGCAATTTATATTGTTCTTTTCTTTGCATCTACGTCTCTCCCATATTCATTAATTTCCGCTTAAGCTTTGAGTTGGGTGCTTTCTTGCTTGAATTTTGGTTTTGAGAATTTCTTGCTAAAAATCCATGCCGTTGTGGTGAATTCCACAACCTTGTGGTTAAGAAATTTAAACCAAATTCTTGTGTTTCCTTGCACCTAGTTGCCTTGTTTTTGCTTTATTTTTAGCTTTTATTTTTCACTTTTATACTCTTGTGTAGTTATCTATAAGTCATGTTTATAGTTTCCCATTTTGTCTATTAATTCCTTTTATGTTTAGCCTCTTTTGTTTTTACAAAAAAAAAAATTTGAAACTTATTAAATTGAGCAACATAGAGGGTCATACCTCATGTCTAAGTCTCTTTAGAAGTTCATGTGCTTTTAGTTTCAAGCATATTCTTAAAAAAAAATTAAAAAATAGGTGCTCAATTTCCTTTGTCTTTATTTTCCTTATACGTATAATTAGTAGCTCATTTGTGTGGTAAAGGTAGTTCTTGTTTGTGGGTGCTTTCACTTAAGCTATAAGTTTGGTATTTGTGTTCAACAAATTACTAAAAACTTAACAAAGCTTGAGTCCAGTGGCACACCAAACTACTAAACCATTAACACATCTATAGCTACTTTGCATTTTGAAGTCATTTCTAGTAGTACCTAAATTGTTGCTTTTAATTTTCTTTATTGTTCCAAGCACATAACTCTTTGTTATCAAGCACTAAATTCACAATCAATTTAGGTGCATCTAGTAAATATTCAAAAAAAAAACAAGAAAACAAAGTCTAAAATAAAATACAAAAAAAACAACGAAGGATTCAAAAAAAAAAAAAACAGAACAAACAAAAGAAAAGAAAGTTTGAAAAAAATTCATTTGATGTACCTAACCTAAAATTAGCAAGTGCTTCAACTTTGAACTTGGAAACTTAAAAGAAATTTTATTACTTTTGGTACACTAGAACTTGATATTTGTGTTCTTCTACTCTTTAATCTAGTGCCATTCTTAGGTATTCCATTGTGTGCTCTCTTTCTTTTGTTTACCTTTTAGTTGTTGCTTGTCTTTTAAATCATCTTTCTAGTTTGTCTTATATACTCTTACCATTTGGTTAAGTGTCCTTTTGATTGTGTTATCTTTTATTGCCTTTTGAGTTTCTATTCGCACCTCCCCTTGCTACTTTTGGTTTCTTTGGTTTGTGTGTTAGTGTCACTTTTGGGAGAAAGCTTGAAAAAGGAGCTTACCACAAGGGTAGCATATTTTGGAAGGTTGGACTAAGAGCCTAAGGGATCACCTCAAAAGGAAATACACCTAGCCATGAGGACTTTGATTTGAGGGAGCATTTGGAGAATCATTTTTTGAAGACTTTACTTTTTCTTTAATTTGGGTGTATTAATTTTGTAGTTGGGAGTTTGAGTGCCCTTAAGGCCCTCCCTTTGGTTGTAATAAAATTTAATCAATTTTTTAGTTTCTCGAAAATTAGGTGAAGAAGGAAGAAGTGGTACACTTCCTTCAACACCTTAGGAGCTCGCTTTAGATCCCTTCTCTTTTTAATTTTTGCTTTAAAATTCTTGCTTTATTTTTCTTATTCAAAGTGCTTAGAAGGCTAAAGATTTCCAAAGACTCATCAAGCCATTTTAGGCAAGAAAACACAAAAAAAGAGGAGTGTTTGTTTGTGAAAATTTTTTAGCCACCTTTTTTCCTCTTAGAAATTCAAGCACAATGACATCACACACCCACTCTAGTGCTAATAGTTATTCATCAAACAAAAGTGTAAACCAAAGAAATATTTCTAAATATTACACTCTAGAAAACTTAAACATGGACTTTAGGGAGTGGATGGCAAAAGAACAAGAGAGAAGAGAAGAAAAAAGGAGAGAAAAAGAGTCTAAGGAGAAAAGAAAAATAAAAGAAAGAGAGGAAGAAAAGAGAGAAAAAAGAGAGAAGGAAGACAGAAGAATAAGAGAAAGGAGAGAAGATGAAGAAAGGAGGGAAAGAAAAGAAAGAGAAAGAAGAAGAAAAAAGAAAGCATGGGAATGGTGAGAATTACAAAATGAAAGGGATAGTCTTAGGTTCCCTATCTAGACATACCCATAGGAGTGAAAGTGAGGAAGAATACTAAAATCATCCTAGGAGAAACTCCCATTCATCCATGCATAATAATGGGGCCCCTCCAAGGGAGCCCAAAATTGATCTCCCCCCATTTCATGGGAGGGAAGATGTGGAAGCCTACCTTGATTGGGAAATCAAGGTAGAACAACTCTTCACTTGCCATGAGGTAAGAGAAGAAAGAAAGGTTCCAATGGCAACCCTTAGCTTCCAAGGGCATGCCATGCATTGGTGGGTTGGGTTAACCAATGAAAGAATCCGCACCAATATTCCTTCCATAAGATATTGGAATGATCTTAGAAGTGCTCTAAGAAGAAGGAATATTCCCTCTTGGTATAAAAGAGATCTTTTGGATAGACTCCAAAGGCTAAGGTAAACCAACCTTAGTATAGAAGAGTATAGACAAAAGATGGAACTTCTTATCTTGAGGGCGGGTATCATTGAGGAACCCAAGGCCACTATGGCAAGGTTTTTGTGTGGGTTGAGCCCCGAAATTCGTGATAAGGTGGAGCTCTTCACATACAATTCCCTTGATGAGTTAGTTCAACTTTGCATCAAGGTGGAAAATCAACTTAGAAGGAAAACTTTTAAAAAGGATAACCCACCTTATGTAAAGAGGGACCAACCTACGGGGAACTCTTTCAAGAGTTACCCCAAAGAGGAACATCCCAAGCACTTCAAAGAGCATAAAACATCACATATAGAGAGAAAAACCCCTACTACTAACTCTCACGAGAAAGTTAGTAGTATCAAATGCTTTAAATGTCTTGGGAGAGGCCACATTGCCTCTCAAGACCCTACTAAGAGAAACATCATCATGAGGGCCCAAGATGTTTATAGTAGTGAGTCTAGCTCACACTCCTCTAGTGAAAGCGAAGGAGAAGGGGTTCATGCATACCAATCTGATTGTGATGAAACTGCTTATGCATGTGAGGGAGACCTCTTAATGATAAGAAGACTTCTTGGAAGCCAACCTTTGAAAGTGTCCTCATCTCAAAGGGAGAACATATTCCACACTCGCTGTAAGGTGAATGACAAAATATGTTCTCTCATTGTGGATAGTGGGTCATGCTGCAATTGTTGTAGCTCAAGGTTGGTGGAAAAGCTAGCCTTGACCCCACTTCCCCACCCTAAGCCTTACAAGCTTCAATGGCTCAATGAGCAAGGGGAAATGGAGGTCAATGAGCAAGTCAAGGTTCCAATTTCCATTGGGTCTTATAAAGAAGAGATCCTGTGTGACATAGTCCCAATGGAAGCTGGCCATATCTTGCTAGGAAGACCATGGCAATTTGATAAGAAAGCCATACACCATGGTCATTCCAATAACATCATCCTCACTCATAAGGATAAGCGCATTAAGTTGTGTCCTCTAACACCTTCACAAGTGGCGGAGGACCAACTCATCATGAAACATAAGAGAGATGAGCAGAAAAAAAAAGCAAAGCTTTACCCCTAAAGCTTGAAAGGGGTAAAGAGGTTGAGTTGGAAGTTGGTGCCCCTTCCAAGAAAGTCATTAGTAAAGGGAGTTTATTTGCAACAAAATTGGATTTAAAGGAAGCCCCCTTAACTAATAGACCTTTCTATCTCCTCCTTTGCAAAGAGGCATCCCCCATTTCTTCCCCCTCCACTTTTTTCCCATCTAGTTCTAGCACTGCCATAGAACTTGGACCTGAGAACCTACCTCAAGAGGTTCAAGAGCTTTTAAAGGATTTTGGTGATATATTCCCTAATGAGGTTCCCAAAGGACTTCCTCCAATTAGGGGTATAGAACACCAAATAGACTTGGTACCTGGGGCTAGCCTGCCTAATAGGCTTGCTTATAGGACTAATCCCATGGAGACCAAGGAGATTGAATCTCAAGTCCAAGAACTATTGGAGAAGGGTTGGGTTCAAGAGAGCCTAAGCCCTTGTGCTGTGCCAGTTTTGTTGGTGCCTAAGAAGAATGGCCAATGAAGGATGTGCATTGATTGTCGAGCAATCAATAACATCACCATCAAATATAGGCACCCTATCCCTAGGCTTGATGAATTGCATGGGGCCCAATTATTTTCAAAAATTGATCTTAAGAGTGGTTATCACCAAATCCGCATCAAGGAAGGTGATGAGTGGAAAACCGCTTTTAAGACCAAGTTTGGGCTGTATGAGTGGTTGGTAATGCCCTTTGGGCTTACCAATGCCCCAAGCACCTTCATGAGGCTTATGAATCATGTCCTTAGGGATTGCTTAGGAAAATTTTGTGTTGTTTATTTTGATGACATCTTAGTGTATAGCAAGAGCCTAGATGAACATGTAGGCCATCTTAGGCGCGTCTTTTGCATTCTTAGGTCACACCAACTCTATGGAAATCTTGAAAAATGTAATTTTTGTGTGGAGAGTGTGGTGTTCTTAGGTTTTATAGTTAATAAAAATGGGGTTCAAGTAGACCCCGACAAAATCAAAGCCATCCAAGAATGGCCCACCCCAAAAAGTGTGACTGAGATCAAGAGTTTTCATGGTCTCGCGAGCTTTTACAGGCACTTTGTGCCTAACTTCTCCACACTTTTCTCACCAATCAATGATTTGGTGAAAAAGATACTCCTTTCCTTTGGGGTGAAAAACAACAAAAAGCCTTTGAACTTATCAAAGAGAAAATGACCCATGCACCAGTTTTAGCTCTTCCTGACTTTTCTAAAACTTTTTAGCTAGAGTGTGATGCATCGGGAGTGGGTGTGGGAGCTGTGTTGTTACAAGGTGGTCATCCCGTGGCTTATTTTAGTGAAAAACTAAATGGAGCCGCCTTAAACTACCCCACCTATGATAAAGAGTTTTACTCTTTGATAAGGGCCCTTCAAACTTGGGAACATTATCTTGTACCCAAGGAGTTCATCATTCATAGTGACCATGAGTCACTTAAGTATTTAAAGGGTCAAGGAAAGCTTAATAAAAGGCATGCTAAATGGGTAGAATTTCTTGCGACTTTCCCTTATATCATCAAATACAAGAAAGGAAAACATAATGTGGTGGCTGATGCTTTGTCTCGTAGACATACCCTTTACACCACCTTAAGTGCAAAGATTCTTGGATTTGATAATATTAGAGAAATGTATCTTTCTGATAAGGATTTTGGATCTATTTATGTTGCCTCTACATTTGCATGTAAAACCCAAAATGGGTTCTCTGTGAGTGAGGGGTACCTTTTCAAAGGTAGCAGACTTTGTCTACCCCAAGGATCTATGAGAAATCTGTTGACTAAAGAGAGCCATGAGGGTGGGCTCATGGGGCATTTTGGAATTAACAAAACTTTTCTGCTTTTACAAGAAAAATTCTTTTGGCCCCATATGAAGAAAGACGTCTATAGGCATTGTCGTAGATGCATTGCTTGCTTGCAAGCTAAGTCTAAGACAATGGCTCATGGATTGTACACACCCTTACCTGCTCCTTCTGCACCTTGGCTAGATATTAGTATGGATTTCATCCTTGGCCTGCCTCGAACCCAACGAGGTACTGATGAAGAAGAGGAGGACCTATCAGATTTGAGGTCAAATCCTTCCCAAGGGGGAGGAGATGATGCATTCTCCCCAAGCAAGGACCCTATCATTAGGGCCATGGCTAGGAGAATAGAAGAAGACATGGGTAGAGTATAGGGAGGAAGATCTCACCTCCATATGACCATCAAGTTATGCAAGCCATGACTTATTTACTTGTAATTTTTATTTTAGGAACCTAGGATTTTATTTTGGACATGTATTAGTCCATTTAATTTTCTAGGAGGTGTCTTAATAATAAGAAGGAGTAAGATTAGCTTTTGGGCCTTTATTTAGGAAATAAGGGGGTAGTTTGATAACTACACCCTCTTTTGCTAAATAAAATCCAAAACTAATAAAGGAGTAATCTTGGCCCTTGGATGAGGTAGCTTGGGCACCAATTCTCATCTAAAGGAGGGTATTGATTGGACTTTGGGCTTCAATCCTCCTCCCTTGGATGACTCCTTTTAATCCTAGCCCTTCATTTCCTTCATGACTTGTCCAAGAGGTTAGCTCCCTCTATAAAAAGATGCTCCTTCACACTCTTGTATTTTTTACACTTGATTGAATGGAAAAACCTTGAGTTGGCCAAAATTCTCTTTGTGTCCACCCTTCTCTCTTTGAGAATTCCTTAGGTTTTTATCAAGGGTTCCATCCCTTGTGGCAAACTTTCCCTCTTAGGCTTATCTTACCTTAAGTGGCGCCTAAAACCACCTCACTTCTTACCTCTCCACAAACCATTTCACCAAAGAAGAAAACCTCTAGAAAAAGATCAAGGGAGGCATGCATCTTCTTCCTCCTTCTACTCTAGCCATGTCTTCTTCTATTCTCCTAGCCATGGCCCTAGTGATAGGGCCTTTGCTTGGGGAGAATGCATCAGATCCATTGATGAAAGCCATTGAAAGTTCTCTCTAATAGGAGAAGGAAGAAGACACTAAAAAAATGTAGAACTCTTAAGTATAATTCAAGTATAAAAATGATACAAGAGGAGGAAGTGTGATGCAATCCTACCTACCAAGGGACCCTCTCACTAGGGCAATGGCTAGGAGGATTAAAGAGGACTTAGCCCGGAAAAACTCATCAAGACCCCAACTCATGATTTCTAGACTTTTAGGCCTTGTATTTTGGCCATTTATTCTAATTTATAGAGTTTAGGGTGTAATTAGCTTAGGAAGGGAGGTGAGGGGAGTAAAGGGCCTAATAACCCAAAGGAGTGTGGATCTCTTTCCACACCCCTTTGATTAGGCCGTGACACTCCCTAGCTTAAGGCTAGGCACCACTTTTAGTGGGCCTGAGAGGGATTAGTACTCCTAACCTAATTAGGCCCAAGTCCCACATTTCCTAGTTTTCAGTGTCTTGCTCCCTCTTTGGGCTATAAATACACCTAGTCTCTCTTGTAAAAAAACACTTGATTGAATGAAGTAAGACTCTTTTTGAGCAATTTATTCTTGAGTTTCAATGAGAATCCTCTCTCTTGAGCAATCTCTCCCTTAAAGCTTTTATCAAGGGACCTCTCCCTTGTGGCAAGCAACATAAATTTTTACTCATCTTTTTCCTAGAAAGTGGCGTCAACCCTCTCTCATTTCTAACCTCTCCATCCTCCATTTTCTTACAGGAAAGAACCTTGGTTGAAGAGATCAAGGTAGTTTGTCAATGTGCTTATTTATAGAAGAGGGAGCTAAATCTGTGGGCCTTGAGTTGGACGTCCAACTCAAGTGATGCATGAACGCCTAGCATGACTTGAGCTCGAACCAAGCTTTTATCAAGGGACCTTTCCCTTGTAGCAAGCAACATAAAATTTTTTACTCATCTTTCTCCTAGAAAGTCGCATCAACCTCTCCCATTTCTAACCTCTCCATCCTCCATTTTCTTAGAGGAAGGAACCTTAGTTGAAGAGATCAAGGGAGTGCATCAAAGTGCTTATTTATAGAAAAGGGAGCTAAATCTGTGGGCCTTGAGTTGGACGTCCAACTCAAGTGATGCATGCACGCCTAGCATGACTTGAGCTAGAACCAATAAGAAAGGAGCATGACTTGGATGAAGCTTTAAGGAGCTTAGTTTAAGTCATGCTCCATTGAATTGTATTCATTTAACCATTTTTAGGCTTGTATAAGCACTCTTAAGTCATTAGGATTTTAGAGGTATAGTTAGTTTTATTTTCGGCCTTATATTTTGGCCTATAGGTTCTATTTTCTTTAGGAGGTGTAATTAGTCTTCTTATGGAGTGTGTTAATTAGTTTGGGCTAGTCTAAGAGGATTTGGACGTGTGGAATTTAGTTTCTACACCCTAATTCTTCTTCACACCCTTCTAACCAACACATGAAACATGTAGGAGACATGTGGGCCTCCTTGTCCCCTTGTTTCGCTCCACATGTGCTTTCTCACTCCTACATGGCTGATTCTTGTTGCTTCTTATTTGAATTTGAATTTTGAAAGTGTCATGTCATTTCCCTCCAAAATTGAAATTCAAACTAGAGGGAACATAGATCTATATTTTTAGGGTCATGTTTGGATCTTTAGTTGGATTAAATTAGTGTTAATTGAGCACATGCTAAATTAACACTAAATTAAGCCAACAAACCCTTAATTAAGCATGTTGGATGTTCAACTTGGGATCCTAAGCCCATGGTTCATGCTTTGCTCTATAAATAGAGTATTCCCTCCTTCATGTAATTTTTAACACTCATTTGAATGAAAATAACCTTTCTCTAAATTTGAGAGCTCTTTGTTCTTATAGAGTGTTCATGTTCTCTCCACTCTTGTGAGAGTCCTTCATGCTATTATAAAAGGTTCCTTCCTTTATGGCTAGATTCACCATGGCTTATCTCCTTCATTGAAGAAGTGGTGCCAATCTTTACCTCTATCTCCTAGTCTTCTACCTCTATTTCTTCAAACTTGGAACCTTTATGAGCAAGGATCTTGGGAGCATTCTCTTCATCAAGATTCTTCAAACTTGCCTTGGGGAGGGATGCGTCAGTGAAGAAAGAAGAGAAGTTAGAGAGAGGCATAGGTATAAGTCTGCCTCTAGTGAGGTAAGTGGAAGTGAGGGATATGAAAGACCTAGGGTGAGGAGAGCGCAACAACATCATAACCAACCCCAAGCCCAACCTAGGGAACAAAAAGTAGACCTCTCTCATTTTCATGGCAAAGAGGATGTGGAAGCCTACCTTGTTTGGTAAATAAAGGTAGAGTAACTCTTTGTTTGTTTTAATATAAGTGAAGAAAGAAAAGTTTTGTTGGCGACCCTTAGCTTCCAAGGGCATGCCATGTATTGGTGGACCTCCTTGGTCAATGAGAGGCGCCACCTTCGTAACCCTCTTGTGGATTATTGGAATGATCTAAAGGGAGCTATGAGGCTGAAACACGTCCCTTCTTATTATGAAAGAGAGCTCTTGGATAAACTCCAAAGATTAAAACAGTACAACTCAAGTGTTGAGGAGTATAGACAAACCATGGAGCTTTTCATGATGAGAGCAGGCATCACCGAAGAACCAAGGGCCACCAAAGCTAGATTTTTAAGTGGTTTGAGCTCTAACATAAGGGAGAAAATTGACCTCTTACCATATAATAATCTAGATGACCTAATCCAACTTTGCATAAGAGTGGAAAATCAATTAAAAACAAAAGGTGGAGCAAAAAGAGAATTTCCATCCTACAATTATGCAAAGAGGGACCTAGGCAAGGGAAGCTCTTCCAAGAGCTCTTCCAAAAAGGAACCATCCAAGCATGGGCATAAAGAACATAAACCCATGCATCATAGAGACAACCCTTCTGCTAGTTCTAGCAATAGGACTAGTAGTATTAAATGCTTTAAATGTCTTGGGAGGGGCCATATTGCCTCTCAGTGCCCCAATAAGAAGACCATGATCATGAGGGGCCAAAAGATTTTAGTGAGAGTAGCTCATCTTCCTCCTCTACTGAGAGTGAGGAATAAGGGGATCATGAGCATCATGAGCATGACATTGTTGAAAACCCTTATGATGGAGACCTCTTAATGGTTAGGCGCCTTCTTGGGAGCCAACCCCTTAAGCTTAACCACTCCCAAAGAGAGAACATTTTTCATACACGATGTGAGGTTTTAGACAAAACTTGTTCTCTCATTGTGGATAGTGAGTCCTGCTACAATTGTTGTAGCCCAAGGTTGGTAGATAAGTTAGCTTTACAATCAATTCCTTATCCTAGACCTTACAAGCTCCAATGGCTTAATAAAGAAGGGGAAATGGTCGTAAACCAACAAGTGAAGGTGTCATTCTCCATTGGAAAGTATCAAGATGAGATCTTATGTGATATAGTTCCAATGGAAGTTGGCTATATCTTGTTAGGGAGGCCTTGGCAGTTTGACAAACAAGGCATTTACCATGACAACTCTAATGAGATAATCCTCACTCATAAGGGCAAAAGAAAAAAGTTGACTCCTCTCACACCTTCACAACTGGCTGAGGATCAACTCATCATGAAACATAAAAGAGATGAGGAAAAAAAGTTCAAAGTAAAAAAAAAAAAAAGCTTCCACCCTAAAGCTTGAAAGGAGTAAAGAGGGAGAGTTGGAATAAGGTACCCCTTCCAAAGAGGTAATTAAGAAAGTGACCCATTTTGCAACAAAAATGGATATTAAAGAAGCTATCTTGCGATCGACCTTTTTATCTCCTTCTTTGTAAAGAGGTACCTTTTGGCACACCCACAAGTCATGAAATTAAGTCTCTTCCAAAAGGGGTTCAAAGTCTTTTAAAATAATTTGATGATTTCTTCCTTCAAGAGGTTCCAAGGGGATTACTACCTCTAAGGGGATAGAACACCAAATAGACCTTGTTCCTGGCGCGAATCTACCCAATAGGCTTGCGTATAAGACAAACCTCGTTAAGACCAAAGAAATTGAATCTCAAGTTCAAGACTTGTTGGAGAAGGTTTGGGTTCAAAAGAGTCTTAGCCCTTGTGCAGTTCTTGTTTTATTGGTGCCCAAAAAAGATGGAAAATGGCGGATGTGTATAGACTTTTATGCCATCAACAACATCACTATTAAGTATAGGCACCCAATCCCTAGGCTAGATGATATGCTCGATGAATTTCATGGAGCCAAAATATTTTCAAAAATTGATCTTAGAAGTGGTTACCATAAAATAAGAATCAAAGAAGGAGATGAATGGAAAACTACTTTTAAGACCAAATTCGGTCTTTAAGAATTGTTGGTGATAACTTTTGGGCTCACCAATGCTCCAAGCACTTTTATGCGCCTCATGAATCATGTACTTAGGGATTGCATTGGTAGGTTTGTAGTTGTTTATTTTGATGATATTTTAGTCTATAGTAGGTCTTTAGAAGAACATATAGGACACCTTAGAGAAGTTTTATCTGTTCTTAGAATAAATAAACTTTTTGCAAACTTAGAAAAATGCACTTTTTGTGTTCCTAGTGTAGTTTTCTAGGGTTTTGTCATTAGTGACTAAGGGGTCTAAGTGGACCCCCAAAAAATCAAAGTCATTCAAGAGTGGCCCACCCCTACCAGTGTGACTGAGATCAAGAGCTTTCATGGTCTCGCAGGATTTTATAGGCATTTTGTGCCTAACTTCTCCACACTAGCTTCACCAGTCAATGACTTGGTGAAGAAGGAAGTTCCTTTCTTGTGGCGTGAAAAACAAGAAGAAGCATTCAGCCATGCATATTTTTGTTGGTGCAATTTTGAAAATTAGTTGTGTTGTTTTGTATTTTAGTCCTTATTCTCATCTAGAACCTTTCTAGGAATTCCTTTGAGTCCTTAGCCATCTTTCTAGCTTTATTTTTATTTTTTCTTCTTGAATCTCTTTGATGCACTCCCTTGATCTCTTCAACCAAGGTTCCTTCCTCTAAGAAGATGGAGGATGGAGAGGTTAGAAATGGAAGGTTGACGCCACTTTTTAGGAGAAAGATGAGTAAAAAATTTTATGATGCTTTCCACAAGGGAGAGGTCCCTTGATAAAAGCTTTAAGGAAGAGAATCCTCAAGAGAGAGGTTTCTCAAAAATGACACTCAAGAATAATAACTCAATGGAGTCTTACTTCATTCAATCAAGTGACATTTATAGAAGGGAGACTAGGTGCATTTATAGCCTAATGAGAAAGCAAGGCACTCAAAACTAGGCAATGGTGGGACTTGGGCCTAATTAGGATTAGGAGCACTAATCCCTCTAAGGCCCACTAAAAGTGGCACCTAGCCTTAAGCCATGGGTGTGACACGACCTAATAAAGGGGGTGTGGAAAGATATCCACACTCCTTTGGGTTATTAGGCCCTCTACTCCCCTCACCTCCCTTCCTAAGCTAATTACACCCTAAACTCTAAAAACTGGCATAAATGGCCAAAATACATGGCCCAAAAGGGAATTAAAAACTAATTAATATTTACAAGAGGAAAACTATGGACAATGGCCTAAAATATCTATCTCTATCATGAGCTGGGGTCTTGATGAGTCTTTTTGGGCCAAGTCCTCTTCAATCCTCCTAGCCATTGCCCTAGTGAGAAGGCCCTTGGTAGGTAGGATTGCATCACTCTTTGTGTCTTGTCTCCAATTAATCATTCCACTTGGGTAGTTTACTTTTAAAGTTTTCCTTTTCTTGCTTTACCTTTTTACTTGTCCTTCTTTGGTTCTTGCCCTGGTGTGGTGCCACTTTTGTGTAGGTAAGCCTTGAGTAAGGAAGCCTTCCACAAGGCTAGCCTCTTAAGGAAGAATTGAAATAGCTTCATCCTTTGGCTTATCTCCTTCAATAAGAGTGGCATCTACTTCTCCTCCATTTCCTAGTCTTCCATCTCCATTTGTTCAACCTCAAGGACCTCTATAAGCAACATCCTAGGCGGCATCTTCTTCTCTAACAAATGAGCAACCATGGCTTAGGGATGGATGTATCATTTGGTATCAGAGCCAAGGTTGCTCCAAAATTGATATGGCAGCCCCAAAATTCAAATTTAAATAAGAAGCCACAAGAAAGTCGTGTAGGAGTGAGAAAGTGATGTGGCGCCTAACAAGAAGGGACATAGGGACCCACATGTCTCCTACATGCTTCATGTATTGGTTAAAAGGGCTTTAGAGAGCAATAGAGGTGTGGTTAATAATTCCATACGTCGAAATAAATCCTTCTTGAGCCTAACTAATTAACACACTCCATAAAGAAACTAAACACACCTCATAAAGGAAAAAAGAACCTATAGGCCAAAATACAAGGCCGAAAATAAAACTAACTACACCCCTAAAATCCTATTGACATAAGGATGGGTTATACAAGCCTAAAAATGGTCAAATTAATACAATTAAATGGGACATGCCCTAAATTAAGCTCCTTGAAGCTTTATCCAAGCCATGCTCCTTTCTTATTAGTCCTAACTCAAGCCTATGCTAGGGGTGGATGCATCATATGCTCATGCTCTTGTAGGACTGGAAAAAGGGGAAGAAACACCATAGGATTTAAGGTCAAATCCTCCTCAAGAGAGAGGATATGATGCATGCACGCCTAGCATGGGCTTGAGCTAGGACTAATAAAAAAAATCATGACTTGGATGAAGCTTTAAGGAGCTTAGTGTAGGACATGTTCCATTTAATTGTATTCATTTAACCATTTTTTTAGGCTTGTATAAGCACCCTTAAGTCATTAGGATTTTAGGGGTATAGTTAGTTTTATTTTTGGCCTTGTATTTTGGCTTATAGGTTCTATTTTCTTTAAGAGGTGTAAATAGTCTCTTTGTGGAGTGTGTTAATTAGTTGGGCTTGGTCCGTGAGGGTTTGGACTGTGGAATTTAGTTTCTACACCCATAATTCCTCTTCACACCCTTCTAACAACACATGAAGCATGTAGGAGACATGTGGGCCCCCTTTGCTCCCTTTTTTCACTCCACATGTGCTTTCTCACTACTACCTGGTTGATTCTTGTTGCTTCTTATTTTAATTTGAATTTTGGAGGTACCATGTCATTTCCCTCCAAAATTCAAATTCAAATAAAAGGAACATAAATCCCCGTTTTTAAGGCCATGCTTGGATCTTAGTTGAATTAATTTAATGTTAAATTGACATGTGCTTAATTAACACTAAATTACCCAAATAATCCTACCGAATTAGAGGAGTTGAATGTTTGACAAAACCCTAATCACACTAGGTTTTGCAAAAACTACAAAAGTCCCCCCTAATGTATCATAGGGCTGACCTAAACAAAGATAATTTCTATCTCTGTGCTAGTTCTAATATCTTCTTTTTTTACTAATAAGCAATGGGGGGAGTTTATATTCAGAAAATTTTGCACAAAAGAAAACTGGAAATTCGTAGCAAACATTAACAAAAGCACAAGAAATTAAAATTCGCAGGAAAACTAAAATTTGCAAAATAAGGAAATTGTAGAAATTGAGAATAAAGAAATTGCAGAAACCAAAAATAAAAAAACAAAGATTTCAGAAGTTAAACAAGAACAGAAATGGAAGAATTGAAATTAGAATAACAATAAGAATTTAAACAAGAACAGAAAATGCAGAATTGAAACAAGAATAGAAAATGCATAATTGAAATCAGAATTTGCTTCTACACATAGCCTACCATGCAACCGATTGATTACAAGAGAATGTTCATTCTTGATCAAGAATCATGCATAAGGAAATGGAGAGTTAAGGGAAGAATACAAACTCGGAGCCAATTGAAAGCTAGAATTGAAAACTTGAAAACTGAAACTGCAATAGAACTCCAAGAGAGAAAATCTTCTCTCTTAAAAAAAATTCTCTAAAGTTTTACAAAATTCGAAAACTGATAAAATTGTATGTGGTCCCTTAACCCCTGTTGGGTTTTAAGCTATAACTTTCAGCCCGAACTTCCAAAATTCCTCAAAAATAGCTCCGGACTCCAAATGCCATGCTCCAGATTTCTAAATTGAAGCCCTGGAAGTCAGCAATCTAATGCAAAAAGAATCAACCAAAAATAATGTCTACCGAAACAATTATGGCCAAAACATTAGAAAGTATCAGGACAGAAATAATGCAGAATTTAATAAAAAGTCAACTTATAGCTATGTTTTATCCACATTATTATTTTATGAAAAAAATATAAATGTATGATAAATTCATGAAATAAATAAGAAAAAACACCTTAGAAGATATAACAAGAGTATAAATGTGAACATATAATATGAGTCATCAATGTTCATGTTAGTGTTAGGCCCATAGGTCCATGCTAAGCTCTATATAAGGAGCCCCCCTCCTTTCATGTAGATTTTAACACTCATTTGAATGAAATTACCTTCTTTAAATTTGAGATTTATTCTTCTTAGAGAGTGTTCTTTGTTCTCTCCTTTGTGAGGGTGTTTCATGCTATTATCAAGGGTTCCTTCCCTTGTGGCTAGCTTCCTCTTTGGCTTATCTCCTTCAACAAGAGTGACACCTACTTCCAACTTCATCTTCTAGTATTCCACTTCCATTTTAAGGCTCATCAAGGACCTCTAAGAGTAGATCCTAGGTGGAATTTCCTCCTTGCTCAAGAATCTTCAACCATGGCTTGGGAGGAATGCATCAATGGCCTAAGAGTACTCCCATGAGCTTCATCCTAGACATGTCTTCCTTTATTCTTCCTAGCTAAGTTCCGCGCTAGGTGGGATTGCATCACATCTTTACTAATTTTGAAATAAAATATGATGAGGAGTATAGTAAGAATAATCGCTTGAAATAAAAGCAAGAGAATAACAACAAAATTTGAGATAAAGGTAAACAAAAATTATTTTTAGAAAATTAAGTTACTACTAAAAATGAATCAAATGAACAATAGGAAAGAATTGAGAAATATTTTTAGAAAATTATTTTTGAGAACAATGCTATGATCTAAAGACATATTATAAAAAAGGCAAGAACAACACACACTTTTATGGTGAAAAATAAAAGGCAAAACTATGGAAATTAATGTGATAATTAAAGGACTAAAACATGACCACACTAAGATACAACATGGAAGATTAAAAACTAAAAATAAGTGACTAAAAATTATGAATATGAACACACCAAAACAGAGAAATGGTACAAGAAAAACAGAATTAAAGGCACAAAAGTGCATAGACATAAGAGCGAAGTGCATCCAAAGATCAAGACCATAATTGTATATCTTTCTTCACAAAATTTGTGAAGTCATTACAATGATCTTCTTAGGATAGCATAAAAATATTAACGAAATTAAAAGACCAGATAGAATTGAAATAAATTCTAAACAAGTACACAAAAAAATTCAATTGAAAGAAGCAACGGAAATTGAATCTACAAAATAACATAGACTAGGAAAACAATTTGCAAGAAATTAAAATTACAAAAACATAAACTAATAAGATAATAAAGGAATTAAATGAAATAAAGATAGGTTGGAAAAAAATAAAAGAAGAACACCAAGAACATGAATGAAATTGATGCACAAAATTAAAGGAAAAGGAAAGAAAAAGAACCTCTAAAGGAGTTGGCTCATGATACCACTTGATGCAAATCAAGTTTGCACTCCCTTGATCTTTCTCCTTAAGGTTCCAAGCATGTATCCAATAAATGGAGGATGGAAGGAAGAAGAAATGGGTATGGGGGGCACCACTCCAATTGGAGATAAGCCAAAATTTTATCAATTTTACCACATCGGAAAGAACCCTTAATAAAAGCCAACTAGGAAGAGATTTTTCAAGAGAGAAGGTTCTCAAGACCTTTTACAATGAATGTGCTCAAATGAGACATTTTTCATTCAATTCAAAGGTGAGGAATACATGAAATGAGAGGGGGTATTTGTAAGTGGAGAGAGAGGAATAGGTGGTTAAGATTTGGAAGAATTAACCAAGGTTAATTCTCCTAATCTTGGACCATCCAACAAGGCTCAATCCTAAGCTAGATTAAGCTAACTAACCAATGGAATATTCCCCTAGATTAGTGCCTAGAATCATAGAGAGGGGAGATCATGTGGGCCTTTATGTTTGTCATGTTTTGTGTGCTAGAAAGAAGGGAGCAAAAATGAGCTAGAAGGTGTAGAAACGACCCATACTCCCAAATATAGGTTGCACCTCTTTCTACACACACTCCACATAATTTCTTAAGGTACCTCATGCTCTCTACTAGGGAAATGGACAAAATACAAGACCTAAAAATATGCGAAGTACACGCCCAGTAATTACTAGGAAAATTAAAATATTTATAATTAAATTAACACTAAGGAAATGACATAATCTTTAATGAGCTCTCATCTGTGTCATGCCTTCCTTTAATCTTCTTCGCCATGGTGCATATTAGTTGAGATTGCATCAGGTGCTTCGATCTCCTGACTCTACATCTTTTAATTGTGAAAGGTCTTCTGATTTGTATGAGCAACTACTCTTGATCAACAACTAACTATTCTGATGGATGCAACTCTTCTATTCTCTGCATCTTTTGATCTTGTGATTATGACCTTTTGATTGGAATCTTCTAATACACTAAAGCTTCAATTCTCAATGGACGATCTTCTAATAAGAATATCTTATGATCTTCTGGTGTTTTACTCTTTTGATGACACCTTTTAGTCAACCTATCTTTTGATTGAACTTAAATAATCACCTTTACTTGATCTTCTCATCTTCCAATATGCTCAAATCATCTAATCTTCCTTATCTTCTAGTTGAGTATCTTCTACTTATTAACTCACAAGTAAAATATTAGATAATCAACCTTAATTTATTTATAATAATCGAAATCATTTTAGGTCAACTGGTTGTTCAAACCTACTGAAAAAGTCTCCTTAACCATATGGGTATTAGTGGATCATTTGATTGTTTGAACCTTCCAAACCTAAAAATTAATATGTAATAATAATATTTATTATTTCTACAAGAAAATATTTATAAAATAATTACAAAATAACATAATAAATTAAAATATTTATAGTTTTTTTTAAAATAAACACTACAAATATAATTTATCAGAAACAATTTTATTTGACACCATTTCATGCAACTATAGTGAGTGAAAATTTTTTCTAAGTATTTACACTACTTAAATATACATATCATATTTTATAATCCTATAAAATCATTTCAATTTTTTTACGGAAATTCAATTTTTCTTAGTAAACATAAAATATATATTTAAATATTTATAAGCTTGTATATATACACATTTTGTTAAGTAATATTTAATTATGTGATTGAAGATTTTTACCAAAAAAGTAATTTAAATATAATTAGATAATTTATTTATCACAAACATTTGTTGACTTTATATTTAAAAATAACTATAAATTAATTTAAATATATATTTAGTGGCTCAAATTTTATAAATTTTAGACGAAATTAAAAAAAATCCTGAATTAACATCCATTAGATGTTTGACATTAACTTATATATGACCCATTAATTGATGTGATGTGTATCTAATGTAAAAACATAATGACTTAACTATAATTATTTTCACCAAATCTTATAAATTTTAGAAATTATGTTTCGCATTTTGAAATTGTGGCACTGTACCTTCTCATTAAAAAAAAATTGAAGTCAATGTTGGAAATTGAAGTATTAATTTAATGTTGACTTATACACATGCAATCATTAATTATGTGTCACCAATTAATGAATTTAAATTAAAGACTTAAATTAATTGAAAGGTTTAATTAACATTATTTAATATTCTAATTTAATTACAATAAAATTAATTAATTTTTAATTTATTTTAAATTTAATATTCTAATTTAATTACAATTAATAAGAAATTATTTATTTGTTAAACTATTATCTGTGAAAGAACGAAATTATCTGACACCAATATTGTAACATTATTAATTAATTTATTTAAGTTTTTATTATAAATATTTCAATATAAAATATTTCTATCATAACTAAAATATTTAATATTATAATATTATTAGATAATTCATTTAATATTTTATTATAAATATGTTAAAAATTATAAAGTAATACTAAAATTCACGGTGTTGATCGTAAGATTTTATCTCTCTAAAAGTTATTTATAGCCTTTTTATACAAACTAAAACTATTTTAATTTATAATATTATTAATTAATTACCTTTAATTTTAATTAAAAATATTTTTAAAACATTATCAATTAATAAAATTAAAGACCTTGAGTATGATTTTATTTTTCATAAATAATATTTGCAGTATTTATCACAACTAAAACTATTTGACATTGTAATATTATTAATTAATTAATTAATTTAAATTTTTATTTAAATATTTCAACAAAATCGAATATAAATATAGAATCTAATGGTATTTTATTTCCCATATAATGACTATTTTATTTAAAATTTTATATTATTATATAAATATTATTCAACATTAAAATTGAAAATATAAAGTTAGATGTATATATTAAAGGGATACCGCTAAAGAGCGCCCTCGGGTGCTAAATAAGAATTATGAGCTAGTTTGTTTCTGCTTAAAAAACACTTTTTAAAATTTTAAAAAAATTGATTTTTTTTTAGAGATTCTTGTATAATAATGAGAAGTAAATTTTTGTTTAGTTATCATATTAAAAAATCATCTTTTATAGGGTTCTCATTTTTTTAAAGATTTTCTCTCTTTTATCACAACTGATGTTATTTTGTTAGAAACAACTCTGAGGTGCTTCTTAAAAAAAAGTAAAAAACCGTTCCTAATTCTACTTCTTGAAAGAGTTTAGACAAATATTTTAAAATTCTTATAAGTGAATTTTTTTTAAAAAAAAAAATTATTCATGTGAAAAATTTTTGAAAAATTATTATATATATATATATATATATATATATATATATATATTTCCTTCTGAACAAGAATAATGTATATAACCTAAAATATGACTAAAATATCATTGAAAAGAAAATGTAATGACTTAAACATATATAAATAAGGTTGAAACTAGGAGTAGTAACAGGTTGGGGTGAGTCCTTACCCACTACCCGCCCCGTCATAAAATACAAGTACCTGCTATTTGCTTAGAACCCGTCGAGTACCTGTTATAAAAATACTAATGGGTATCCACTGGTACCCACAAATATTTTTCAAAAATATTTTTTAAAAAGATATAATTTTTATATGAAGTATTATCAAACAAATAATTTATTTGTTGAAAAATCTAGAATTAAAATTATACTAGTAAGTTTTTACAAGACTAATTAGATCTAAAAATAAATTAATAAAATTTAATATAAATAGAATATTTGTTTTACACTACTGTATTTTTATTAAAATTAATTCTACAAATTATTTCTTTTTTATAAAAAAAGTAACATTGATAACAATATTATCTTCTTTAAATTAAATATATGTCATATTTTAATTTAGCAGATAGAGGGTACCTGTGGGTACAAGTACTATGATACTCATATCTGTATCCATTAAAGAGCAGGTATAAACAACATGTACCCATAGATGACGAGTACCCATATAAATTATCCATGTGAATAATTTTACATGTTTAATTTGCAGGTATTCACATACACAAATTTTTTATTCATCCCTAATTGAAACCTAGGTATACTATGATAAAAATGCACAAAAGAAGACTAAAAGTCTATTCTCAGCAATCATCTCGAAATCCAATCCTGTGTAAGTTATTATGCCATGAGCATGTGCAATAAAATTGTGAAAGTCCTTGAAACAATCAATCTGTACCTGGACAAAATTGGGTTTTGACAATTCACACACTCATTACTAATAAAAAAAATTAGTTTGCTTACAAAAAAATAATTAAATTGAAACCTTGTAGACACATATATATTGAGTGACAATTAACACTTTCCTTTGAAAAAAAAAAAAAGAAGTTTAAGCACTTGCAGTTCTAAAAATGGCCTATACTTTCAAGTTTTTTCTCTCCCTCACTCTCTTCTTTACCTTGGTTACTCATATCACAGCTTATAATTGTGACTCGATGAATTTTGATGGTCTTATCATTCAACAATTAGTAACAAGAAAAGATATTAATGGTGTACCAGAGATAAAAGTGAGTGTTACTAACAAGTGTAATTGTTATCTATCTAACATCAGTTTGTTTTGTCGTGGATTTCGATCAAAAGAGCCTGTGAATCATTCAATATTGAAGTTTGCTGGAGACCATAGTGCCTGTATTTTCAACTCCAATGAAAAGGTTTATCCCAATCAAACTATCGACTTTTATTATGCATGGAATCATCAATTCCCATTTAGATGGTTGAACTTGGTAATATATTGCAATAGAACTCCAATGAAGTTGATCTATAAATCGAGTAACTAAAATAGAAAAGATTACTTCTTATTGTTGGATTGGCCTTACCTCCTAAACTTTGATTGAAGACTTGTAATTTTTATTTTTATAATAAATAAATAAAAGTACCTTTGGGTTTAGGAAGTATATGTATCTATGGTTGTTTTTTTTTTTTTTGTTTCATAATATGTCAATATTGTTGCCAGGGATAGTGAAAATATTTGCACCATAAGAGATTCACAGATAAAATCCCTTAAAATTAAAATATACATACAAATAATTTAAATGGGTATCTAGTGTACGAGATAAGGATTGCTAACATATTTTCACCGTTTTTTATTTAGCATATGTGAACACCTTACACCAAAATTTTGGACCAAAGGTCTTATAGTGTCTCTTGTGAAACTTAATTTAATCAGAGATATTTTATTAATTAACTATTATTCCACTTTTCTCTCATTTATTACTATAATTAAATTTCTAAACACACAACTATGTGTCTCTCTCTCTCATTACAACATAAACTCACCTTTTTTCACTTAGAGTATGTTAAAGCATATCCGATGATAGGATCTTAAGTAGAGTGCTTAACATTAAAACTATTATTTTAATATGGATCACACAAGGTTAGGTGCTTAAAAATTAGGCAAGGGTGTAAGCACCCTACCTTGTGAGATCCACATTAAAATAATAGTTTAATGTTAAGCACTCCACCTAAGATCTTAAGTCAGGTGCTTAACATTAAAACTATTTTTTAATTATGAGTCTCATAAGGTGGGATGTTTAAAAATTAGACATAGGTGCTTATAGATCTTACCAAAAAATAGACATAGCTCCTTACACTAAAATTTTTGGACCAAAAAACAAATTTTCTCTCTTATGAGTTATGAAACTTAATTTAATTCAAGGATGATTTAGTAATTTACTATTTCTATCTCATTTTCACCGACTCTCTTTCCACTCATTTATTACTATAATTAAATTTCTAAATCTCCATCTCTACTTATTCTCTGTCATCTTTCATTTATCATAATCATCTTAAATTTATAAATTAAAAAAAAAAATTTTCCAATAAAATTTAATGTAATTGAAAATCATTTTTAAACAAAATTTAAGGTGTTTCTTAACTTAATTAAACATTATGTTAAATGATAAAAAAATTTAACAATTAATTTTTAAACTTATGTTAATATTGATTTATAACATATTTTATTTAAATGTTTAGCATAATATATATTAATAGCATGTAACTATATTTATTTCTTAAAATAATATCCACGTTACTTTAAAAATATGAGTTTAATAAAGTTATTTAACAAGTCAAAAAATGATTTAAAAATAACTTTTCAAATTCATTTAAGAAGTTAAATATTAATTATTTTTAAATAAAATTGAATGACAAAACTAATCATCTTAAAATTTAAAATAATGATAATTATTTATAAAATATTTTTATTATTTTAGTAGAACTGGATATTATTCTTGCTCTAATTAATATAATAAAATTAAATCATTTAATAACATGTGTTTTCAATTTTATTTTAAAAATATCAATTTTAAATTACAATAAATTTTATTTGAAATGTGTCTTTTTCATATAGAAATTTAATGATGATATAAATAAAAAAAGAAAGAATAATGATGATATAAATGAAAGGAGACCCACATAGAAGCGAACCATTTTAGCACCGTTCGTTTGCCCAGACTATGTAAATAGACTTGGGTTGTGTCAATCCAAATACAAATATAAATATATAAATTTTAAAAATACATATTAATAATATATATATATATATATATATATATATATATAATATTATTAAAATATATTAAATAAAAAATATATTTTAATAGATATATACACATAAAAAATATATATATACACATAAAATTATGTTTGATATGAAGTCAATTTATATATATTGTTGATATATATATATATATATATATATATATATATATATATATATATATATATATATTACATATAAAAGAACGTTTGATGTTTATTTAATAATATATTCTTAACAAATAAAAATTATTTTGTTCTAAAAATATATATTAAATTAAAATATACATATACATATATTTTTATGTTATTTTAGATTTATTTATGATTTTTTTATTGATTTAGTGTGTTTTTTTGAGCTTGTATTATAAAATAAGTTTTATCTTTTATAAAAAATTGAATTTTGTTTTTTTTTAAAAAGGCCCATTTAGGCCTATTTTGGCCTGTGGCTCAATATGTAATCTGAACAAAATATGGTGAACCCAGCCCGACCCATTTTGTTTGGAAAGTCCGACGGGGTAGGCTAACCCGCCCAAATTGTCCACTCTAATGAGGGGAGAGAAGAGAGACTTTAGAAATTTAATTATAGTAATAAATGAAAGGTTCAAGAATGAGTAAACAGGAGAGAAATAGTAGATTATTAAAACATATTGAATTAAATTAAGTTTCACAATAGAGACCCATGCGTGTTTGGACAAAAAATTAATAACCTTTTTTTTTCAGGTAAATGTTAGTGATTAATGTGTTAGTTTTGTTAGTGAAAGAATTCTAACCCACAACCTCTCTCTCCTCATTCTCCCAAATGTTAACTTTGTCAATACACCAACCTTATAACTTAAAAAAATTAAAATCGACCACCTTCTTTGTTTATCTACATTTAACTTAGGGATATTTAAGAAATTAACTTTTCTCTCACCTATTTATTTTTAATCCTCTCTCATTTATTATCATCACTTCTAAGCTAGGGATGTTTGTAGTGTAGTTTCGAGTTTAAAATTAGTTCGAACCAAATTCATAAAATAAGAATGGTAGTGATGCATTCTTGTTGATGTCATTCCCAATATCACCTTCTAGCTTGGTTCCTTTGAATAAATGAATGGTGGAAAGGGAAGATATGTAGGTGTAGGTACCACTCATGGTGAGATAAGCCATGGAAGAAGCTTGCCACAAGAGAAGGATCCCTTGATAAAAGCCATAGAAGCTCTCAAATAAGGAGAGAAAGTGATGCATGCCTCCCTTGATCTTTTTCTAGAGGTTTTCTTCTTTGGTGAAATGGTTTGTGGAGAGGTAAGAAGTGAGGTGGTTTTAGGCGCCACTTAAGGTAAGATAAGCCTAAGAGGGAAAGTTTGCCACAAGGGATGGAACCCTTGATAAAAACCTAAGGAATTCTCAAAGAGAGAAGGGTGGACACTAAGAGAATTTTGGCCAACTCTAGGTTTTTCCATTCAATCAAGTGTAAAAAATACAAGAGTGTGAAGGAGCACCTTTTTATAGAGGGAGCTAACCTCTTGGACAAGTCATGAAGGAAATGAAGGGCTAGGATTAAAAGGAGTCATCCAAGGGAGGAGGATTGAAGCCCAAAGTCCAATCAATACCCTCCTTTAGATGAGAATTGGTGCCCAATCTACCTCATCCAAGGGCCAAGATTACTCCTTTATTAGTTTTGGGTTTTATTTAGCAAAAAAGGGTGTATTTATCAAACTACCCCCTTATTTCCTAAATAAAGGCCCAAAAGCTAATCTTACCCCTTCTTATTACTAAGACACCTCCTAGAAAATTAAATGGACTAATACATGTCCAAAATAAAATCTTAGGTTCCTAAAATAAAAATTACAAGTAAATAAGTCATGGCTTGCATAACTTGATGGTCATATGGAGGTGAGATCTTCCTCCCTCTACTCTAGCCATGTCTTCTTCTATTCTCCTAGCCATGGCCCTAGTGATAGGGCCCTTGCTTGGGGAGAATGCATCATCCCCTCCCCCTTGGGAAGGATTTGACCTCAAATCTGATAGGTCCTCATCTTCTTCATCAGTACCTACAAAAGGGATCAAATCACAAACATTAAAGGTAGTACTAACACCATAGTCCTCAGGGAGATCTAATATGTATGCATTGTTGTTCACTCTCTTGAGGACTTGAAAGGGACCATCTCTTCGGGGGCTAAGCTTGGACTTCCTTTGAGTAGGGAAGCGATCCTTCCTCAAATGAAGCCATACCCAATCCCCTTCATTGAATATAATTTCTTTCCTGCCCCTATTGGCTTTACTAGCACACTCCTTTGAATGATGTTCAATGTTAGCCTTTACCCTTTCATGTAATTTTTTAACAAAATCCGCTCTTACTATTCCTTCATTGTGAACAGAAGAAGGGAAGGGTAAGGGCAAGATATCAAGAGGAGTAAGGGGGTTGAAGCCATAAACAACTTCAAAGGGAGAATGCTTGGTGGTCCTTTGAACCACCCCGTTGTATGCAAACTCAATATGGGGTAGGTATTCATCCCAAGACTTGTGATTTCCTCGAAGAAGTGTCCTAAGCATAGTAGATAGAGATCTATTTACTACCTCAGTCTGCCCATCAGTTTGGGGGTGACATGTGGTAGAAAATAAGAGTTTAGTTCCTAGCCTTGCCCACAATGTTTTCCAAAAGTGGCTAAGGAACTTCACATCTCTATCAGAGACTATGGATTGGGGAATTCCATGTAAACAGACAACTTCTTTAAAGAAAAGTCTCGCAATGTTGCTTGCATCATCTATCTTGTGGCATGGTATAAAGTGAGCCATTTTTGAAAATCTATCTACCACTACAAAGATAGAGTCTGCACCTCGTTGGGTTCGAGGCAGGCCAAGGATGAAATCCATACTAATATCCAGCCAAGGTGCAGAAGGAGCAGGTAAGGGTGTGTACAATCCATGAGCCATTGTCTTAGACTTAGCTTGCAAGCAAGCAATGCATCTACGACAATGTCTATAGACGTCTTTCTTCATATGGGGCCAAAAGAATTTTTCTTGTAAAAGCAGAAGAGTTTTGTTAATTCCAAAATGCCCCATGAGCCCACCCTCATGGCTCTCTTTTGTCAACAGATTTCTTATAGATCCTTGGGGTACACAAAGTCTGCTACCTTTGAAAAGGTACCCCTCACTCACAAAGAACCCATTTTGGGTTTTACATGCAAATGTAGAGGCAGCATAAATGGATCCAAAATCCTTATCAGAAAGATACATTTCTCTAATATTATCAAATCCAAGAATCTTTGCACTTAAGGTGGTGTAAAGGGTATGTCTACGAGACAAAGCATCAGCCACCACATTATGTTTTCCTTTCTTGTAGTTGATGATATAAGGGAAAGTCTCAAGAAATTCTACCCATTTAGCATGCCTTTTATTAAGCTTGCCTTGACCCTTCAAATACTTAAGTGACTCATGGTCACTATGAATGATGAACTCCTTGGGTACAAGATAATGTTCCCAAGTTTGAAGGGCCCTTATCAAAGAGTAAAACTCTTTATCATAGGTGGGGTAGTTTAAGGCGGCTCCATTTAGTTTTTCACTAAAATAAGCCACGGGATGACCACCTTGTAACAACACAGCTCCCACACCCACTCCCGATGCATCACACTCTAGCTCAAAAGTTTTAGAAAAGTCAGGAAGAGCTAAAACTGGTGCATGGGTCAGTTTCTCTTTGATAAGTTCAAAGGCTTTTTGTTGTTTTTCACCCCAAAGGAAAGGAGTATCCTTCTTCACCAAATCATTGATTGGTGAGAAAAGTGTGGAGAAGTTAGGCACAAAGCGCCTGTAAAAGCTCGCGAGACCATGAAAACTCTTGATCTCAGTCACACTTTTTGGGGTGGGCCATTCTTGGATGGCTTTGATTTTGTCGGGGTCTACTTGAACCCCATTTTTATTAACTATAAAACCTAAGAACACCACACTCTCCACACAAAAATTACATTTTTCAAGATTTCCATAGAGTTGGTGGGACCTAAGAATGCAAAAGACGCGCCTAAGATGGCCTACATGTTCATCTAGGCTCTTGCTATACACTAAGATGTCATCAAAATAAACAACACAAAATTTTCCTAAGCAATCCCTAAGGACATTATTCATAAGCCTCATGAAGGTGCTTGGGGCATTGGTAAGCCCAAAGGGCATTACCAACCACTTATACAGCCCAAACTTGGTCTTAAAAGCGGTTTTCCACTCATCACCTTCCTTGATGCGGATTTGGTGATAACCACTCTTAAGATCAATTTTTGAAAATAATTGGGCCCCATGCAATTCATCAAGCATGTCATCAAGCCTAGGGATAGGGTGCCTATATTTTATGGTGATGTTATTGATTGCTCGACAATCAATGCACATCCTCCATTGGCCATTCTTCTTAGGCACCAACAAAACTGGCACAACACAAGGGCTTAGGCTCTCTTGAACCCAACCCTTCTCCAATAGTTCTTGGACTTGAGATTCAATCTCCTTGGTCTCCATGGGATTAGTCCTATAAGCAGGCCTATTAGGTAGGCTAGCCCCAGGTACCAAGTCTATTTGGTGTTCTATACCCCTAATTGGAGGAAGTCCTTTGGGAACTTCATTAGGGAATATATCACCAAACTCCTTTAAAAGCTCTTGAACCTCTTGAGGTAGGTTCTCAGGTCCAAGTTCTATGGCAGTGCTAGAACTAGAAGGGAAAAAAGTGGAGGGGGAAGAAATGGGGGATGCCTCTTTGCAAAGGAGGAGATAGAAAGGTCTGTTAGTTAAGGGGGCTTCCTTTAATTCCAATTTTGTCGCAAATAAACTCCCTTTACTAATGACTTTCTTGGAAGGGGCACCAACTTCCAACTCAACCTCTTTACCCCTTTCAAGCTTTAGGGGTAAAGCTTTGCTTTTTTTTTTCTCCTCATCTCTCTTATGTTTCATGATGAGTTGGTCCTCCGCCACTTGTGAAGGTGTTAGAGGACACAACTTAATGCGCTTATCCTTATGAGTGAGGATGATGTTATTGGAATGACCATGGTGTATGGCTTTCTTATCAAATTGCCATGGTCTTCCTAGCAAGATATGCCAGCTTCCATTGGGACTATGTCACACAGGATCTCATCTTTATAAGACCCAATGGAAATTGGAACCTTGACTTGCTCATTGACCTCCATTTCCCCTTGCTAATTGAGCCATTGAAGCTTGTAAGGCTTAGGGTGGGGAAGTGGGGTCAAGGCTAGCTTTTCCACCAACCTTGAGCTACAACAATTGCAGCATGACCCACTATCCACAATGAGAGAACATATTTTGTCATTCACCTTACAGCGAGTGTGGAATATGTTCTCCCTTTGAGATGAGGACACTTTCAAAGGTTGGCTTCCAAGAAGTCTTCTTATCATTAAGAGGTCTCCCTCACATGCATAAGCGGTTTCATCACAATCAGATTGGTATGCATGAACCCCTTCTCCTTCGCTCTCACTAGAGGAGTGTGAGCTAGACTCACTACTATAAACATCTTGGGCCCTCATGATGATGTTTCTCTTAGTAGGGCATTGAGAGGCAATGTGGCCTCTCCCAAGACATTTAAAGCATTTGATACTACTAACTTTCTCGTGAGAGTTAGTAGTAGGGATTTTTCTCTCTATATGTGATGTTTTATGCTCTTTGAAGTGCTTGGGATGTTCCTCTTTGGGGTAACTCTTGAAAGAGTTCCCCGTAGGTTGGTCCCTCTTTACATAAGGTGGGTTATCCTTTTTAAAAGTTTTCCTTCTAAGTTGATTTTCCACCTTGATGCAAAGTTGAACTAACTCATCAAGGGAATTGTATGAGAAAAGCTCCACCTTATCACGAATTTCGGGGCTCAACCCACACAAAAACCTTGCCATAGTGGCCTTGGGTTCCTCAATGATACCCGCCCTCAAGATAAGAAGTTCCATCTTTTGTCTATACTCTTCTATACTAAGATTGGTTTGCCTTAGCCTTTGGAGTCTATCCAAAAGATCTCTTTCATACCAAGAGGGAATATGCCTTCTTCTTAGAGCACTTTTAAGATCATTCCAATATCTTATGGAAGGCATATTGGTGCGGATTCTCTCATTGGTTAACCCAACCCACCAATGCATGGCATGCCCTTGGAAGCTAAGGGTTGCCATTGGAACCTTTCTTTCTTCTCTTACCTCATGGCAAGTGAAGAGTTGTTCTACCTTGATTTCCCAATCAAGGTAGGCTTCCACATCTTCCCTCCCATGAAATGGGGGGAGATCAATTTTGGGCTCCCTTGGAGGGGCCCCATTATTATGTATGGATGAATGGGAGTTTCTCCTAGGATGATTGTAGTATTCTTCCTCACTTTCACTCCTATGGGTATGTCTAGATGGGGAACCTAAGACTATCCCTTTCATTTTGTAATTCTCACCATTCCAATTCTTTCTTTTTTCTTCTTCTTTCTCTTTTCTTCTTTCTCTTTCTTTTCTTTCTCTCCTTTCTTCATCTTCTCTCCTTTCTCTTATTCTTCTCTCTTCCTTCTCTCTTTTTTCTCTCTTTTCTTCCTCTCTTTCTTTTATTTTTCTTTTCTCCTTGGACTCTTTTTCTATCCTTTTTTCTTCTCTTCTCTCTTGTTCTTTTGCCATCCACTCCCTAAAGTCCATGTTTAAGTTTTCTAGAGTGTAATCTTTAGAAATATTTCTTTGGTTTACACTCTTGTTTGATGAATAACTATGAGCACTAGAGTGGGTGTGTGATGTCATTGTGCTTGAATTTCTAAGAGGAAAAAGGTGGCTAAAAAATTTTCACAAACAAACACTCCTCTCTTTTTGTGTTTTCTTGCCTAAAATGGCTTGATGAGTCTTTGGAACTCTTTAGCCTTCTAAGCGCTTTGAATAAGAAAAATAAAGCAAGAATTTTAAAACAAACATTCAAAAGAGAAGGGATCTAAAGCGAGCTCCTAAGGTGTTGAAGGAAGTGTACCACTTCTTCCTTCTTCACCTAATTTTTGAGAAACTAAAAAATTGATTAGATTTTATTACCACCAAAGGGAGGGCCTTAAGGGCACTCAAACTCCCAACTACAAAATTAATACACCCAAATTAAAGAAAAAGTAAAGTCTTCAAAAAATGATTCTCCAAATGCTCCCTCAAATCAAAGTCCTCACGGCTAGGTGTATTTCCTTTTGAGGTGATCCCTTAGGCTCTTAGTCCAACCTTCCAAAATATGCTACCCTTGTGGTAAGCTCCTTTTTCAAGCTTTCTCCCAAAAGTGACACTAACACACAAACCAAAGAAACCAAAAGTAGCAAGGGGAGGTGCGAATAGAAACTCAAAAAGCAATAAAAGATAACACAATCAAAAGGACACTTAACCAAATGGTAAGAGTATATAAGACAAACTAGAAAGATGATTTAAAAGACAAGCAACAACTAAAAGGTAAACAAAAGAAAGAGAGCACATAATGGAATACCTAAGAATGGCACTAGATTAAAGAGTAGAAGAACACAAATATCAAGTTCTAGTGTACCAAAAGTAATAAAATTTCTTTTAAGGTTCCAAGTTCAAAGTTGAAGCACTTGCTAATTTTAGGTTAGGTACATCAAATGAATTTTTTTCAAACTTTCTTTTCTTTTGTTTGTTCTCTTTTTTTTTTTGAATCCTTCGTTGTTTTTTTTTGTATTTTATTTTAGACTTTGTTTTCTTGTTTTTTTTTTTGAATATTTACTAGATGTACCTAAATTGATTGTGAATTTAGTGCTTGATAAAAAAGAGTTATGCGCTTGGAACAATAAAGAAAATTAAAAGCAACAATTTAGGTACTACTAGAAATGACTTCAAAATGCAAAGTAGCTATAGATGTGTTAATGGTTTAGTAGTTTAGTGTGCCACTGGACTCAAGCTTTGTTAAGTTTTTAGTAATTTGTTGAACACAAATACCAAACTTATAGCTAAGTGAAAGCACCCACAAACAAGAACTACCTTTACCACACAAATGAGCTACCAATTATACGTATAAGGAAAATAAAGACAAAGGAAATTGAGCAACTATTTTTGAATTTTTTTTTTAAGAATATGCTTGAAACTAAAAGCACATGAACTTCTAAAGAGACTTAGACATGAGGTATGACCCTCTATGTTACTCAATTTAAGAAGTTTTAATTTTTTTTTTTGTAAAAACAAAAGAGGCTAAACTTAAAAGGAATTAATAGACAAAATGGGAAACTATAAACATGACTTATAGACAACTACACAAGAGTATAAAAGTGAAAAATAAAAGCTAAAAATAAAGCAAAAACAAGGCAACTAGGTGCAAGGAAACACAAGAATTTGGTCTAAATTTCTTGACCACAAGGTTGTGGAATTCACCACAACGGCATGGATTTTTAGCAAGAAATTCTCAAAACCAAAATTCAAGCAAGAAAGCACCCAACTCAAAGCTTAAGCGGAAATTAATGAATATGGGAGAGACGTAGATGCAAAGAAAAGAACAATATAAATTGCATCAAGCAAAAAATAAATGGTGCAAATAAACTATAATTCAAAACAATAAACTCAAGACATAACTGGAAATGATAAACAACAATGGAAAGCTAGAAAAAATTGCGGAAATTAAAGATAAAATAAAATAGGAAAACGGAAAGAAAAAATAAATGAGATAGGAAGAGAGTTTAGACCTCTAGAACCAATGCTCTAGATACCAAATGATGCATGCCTCCCTTGATCTTTTTCTAGAGGTTTTCTTCTTTGGTGAAATGGTTTGTGGAGAGGTAAGAAGTGAGGTGGTTTTAGGCGCCACTTAAGGTAAGATAAGCCTAAGAGGGAAAGTTTGCCACAAGGGATGGAACCCTTGATAAAAACCTAAGGAATTCTCAAAGAGAGAAGGGTGGACACTAAGAGAATTTTGGCCAACTCAAGGTTTTTCCATTCAATCAAGTGTAAAAAATACAAGAGTGTGAAGGAGCACCTTTTTATAGAGGGAGCTAACCTCTTGGACAAGTCATGAAGGAAATGAAGGGCTAGGATTAAAAGGAGTCATCCAAGGGAGGAGGATTGAAGCCCAAAGTCCAATCAATACCCTCCTTTAGATGAGAATTGGTGCCCAAGCTACCTCATCCAAGAGCCAAGATTACTCCTTTATTAGTTTTGGGTTTTATTTAGCAAAAAAGGGTGTATTTATCAAACTACCCCCTTATTTCCTAAATAAAGGCCCAAAAGCTAATCTTACCCCTTCTTATTACTAAGACACCTCCTAGAAAATTAAATGGACTAATACATGTCCAAAATAAAATCCTAGGTTCCTAAAATAAAAATTACAAGTAAATAAGTCATGGCTTGCATAACTTGATGGTCATATGGAGGTGAGATCTTCCTCCCTCTACTCTAGCCATGTCTTCTTCTATTCTCCTAGCCATGGCCCTAGTGATAGGGCCCTTGCTTGGGGAGAATGCATCAGAAAGAAGACACTCAAATGAACTCACAAAGAAGTTTGTATTCAATATCAAGTGTAAAATGAACATAGGAGGGAGAGACATCTATTTATAAGAAAAAGATAGGCTAAAGGGGGAAGCAAGAGTGACGTCCAAGCTAGGGGAGATTAAGAGAGCTTAATCAAGTGTTAATTGAGTTAGAGCCAATTAGCACTTGGTTAATTTCTAGGAAGATCCAAACATGTCCCTAACATTAAGATCTTGGTCCCCTCTCAATTTGAATTTGAATTTTAATTTTGGAGGGAAGTCACATGGTACCTTCAAAATTAAAATTAAAAAATGTGAGTACATGAAAAACATGTGGAAGCCACCTTGGAGGAGAGAGAAAGTTTCGTCCAAGTGTGAGGGGAACCAAGGGGACCCACATGTCTCTCATGCTTCATGTGTGAGTTGGAGGGGAGTGGAACTAACTTAGGGGGTGTGGTTCACAAAAGCCACACTCCTAAGCTTCTCGAAAAAGGCCCAAACTACTCAACACACTGCACAAAAGAGACTAATTACACCCCTTAAATTAAAAAGGACATAAAGGCCAAAATACAAGGCCAAAAATATAAATAAAAACACCTTTAAACTCCTAAATAAAAAACCTATACATGAAGGACTAAAAAGAAAAATATGACCTAATTTCTAACATCTTGATCTCCATGAGAAGGTGAGGTCTTCTTCCCTCTTTTCTTGCCGTGTCTTCCTCAATCCTCCTAGCCATGACCCTTGTGATAGGACCCTTGCTAGGGAGGAATGCATCAAGTAGTTTGGTTTGAGTTAGATTAATTATAAAATTCGAATAAAATCAAACTAATCTTTCATAGTTTCATTTGGTTTTGTGGTTTAAATTTTCTATTATTATGTATTAAAAAATATATTGAAAAATTTTATTTCAAAAATTGTATAAAAGGTTACTCACTCTTAACAAAATTATATAAAAGTAGCAACCATTAAAGTTAAAGTATAAATAATCAATTCATTTAAATATTACATTTTACTGGTTGTTGTTAAATAGTATCCAATGAAATTAAATTAAATAGTTTTCTAATGTATTTATTTATCAATTAATACATATTAATTAAAAATCATAATTAAAGATTAAGACAAAATCATAGAAATTTAGAAAATAATGAGTAATTATATATGACTTCATGTGAATTTGCTAAAATAACTAAGATAAGCAGGTTTGGTGCGGTGCGGTTTCAACATCTCAAACTACAAACAGAACTGAACCATATTGTTTGCAAATTACAAAAACCAAATCATCCCAAAATAAAGAGACTTTTTTGCAGTTTTCAGTTTTTGAGTTTCAATTTTTAGTTTTCAATTAAGTTTGATTTGGTTTTGAACACCCATATTCTAAACTCCATCATATCCACTAATTCTCTTTCTTCCCTAATTTATTATTATCATGAATTTTATTCCACTTTCTTGTATTCACGCATTATCTCTCCTCTGTATGGCACCACCAATAAATTTATAAACTTTATATCCCTATCTTTTCATAGTCAATAAATTTATAAACTCTATTTTTACTATCATTGTTAAAGATTATAAATGATTGTATTTGTTTTTTTTATAGCTAAATGTTAGTTGTTAACGAGTTAGTTTTTTTTAGTGGAGGGATTCAAACCCATAATTTCTCTCTCCTTCCTTTTCCCGACATGTGAACTTTGTCAATAGACAAACTTTATAACCCCATAAATGATTATATTTCTAATCAAATGATATTATTAGTCACAGAAAATTATAGCAACACCCCTCAGATTTTCTATAATTATACATCCACCCTTCCTTTTTGTGAACCTAATATAAACACCTCTTACTTTAATATGTTATATATTAGTAGCCTTCACCAAAAGTTTTGGACAAAAAAATTGATTACATTTGTTATTCGGTTACATTTGATTTAGGAATATTTGAGTAATTCATATTTCTCTCATCCATTTATTTTCTCTCCTTTCATTAATTATCATCATTAAACTTCTAAACACTATCATCTTTACTCATTATCTTTGTTCTTCAATTTATCATCATAAATTTACTATTTCTCTTTCATCTTCCTTCATTATATCTTTTTCCCAAATCCATTGTTTAGCTATTTTAGAGAGAGAGGCCCTAAGTTAGAGAGAGAAAGGGAGATTTTAAGGAAATTTCGAAAGAAATATCACAAAGGGAATTGGAAGTTGTGAAAGTTCTACACTACTGATAGGCTAAAGCTTCTTATCGAGATAAGGAAAGAGTGAGATTTTATAAATCACGTGAGTTGTTATGTTAGCGTTAATAAGTTATAGGTATTATTGTCTTCAATTAAGTATTGTTTTATTGTATATTTGAATGGTAAGTATTTTTTGTTTTGTATTGTTTATTTGATGTGTAAATGCTATTATTTAAGTATATAATTTTATAAGTGACAAAACCCTAATCACCCTAGGTTTTGCAAAAACTACAAAAGTCCCCCTAATGTATTATAGAGTTGACCTAAGATCGAATCATGAGGAAACATGCATCAACAAAGATTGTTTCTATCTCTAGCTAGTCCTAATATCTCTTCTATTTTTTTTACTAATTAACAATGGGGGGTTTTAATTGTAGAAAATGTAATTTTTAAGAAAGAAAGAAAAGAAAATATAAAAAAAAAAATTGCAGCAAAGAGGAACAAATTCGTAGAAAAACATAAAATTTGTAGGAAACTAGAATTTGCAGAAAAAAAAAAGAAATTGCAGAAACCAAAAGATTGTAGAAATAAAATTGCAGGAAAGAAATTAAAGAAATTGAAGATTCCAGAATTTAAACTCAGAATTAAAATTGAAAACAACAATTGGAAACAAAAATCAAAATTAAAAACAGGAATTAAGAGCAATAGCAAAATTAAAACCGAAATTGCTCCTACACCTAGCCTAACATGCAGATGCCAATTCTTGATCAAGAATCATGCATAAGGAAATTGAAAGGTAAGGAAAAATGCAAACTCGGAGCCAAAAGAAATATGGAATTGTAAGTTGGAAACGAAAACTGAAATTGAAATTGAACTCCTAGAGAGAAAATATTCTCTCTAAAAAATTCTCTAAAAAATTTTCAAAATTCTGAAAAACTGAATAAGTATGTGTGGTCCCACAACCCCTGTGGTGCAATCCTCCCTAGCAAAGGACCCATCACAAGGGTCATGGCTAGGAGGATGAGGAAGACATGGCTAGAGGAGAGGAAGGAAGACCTCACCTTCTTTTGGACATCAAGATTAGGTCATAGTCTTCACTTTTTAGCCTTGTATTTGGTGCCTTAGTCTTCACTTTTAGTTCATGTATTTGGAGGTGTATTTAGTATTTCTTTGGCCTTGTATTTTGGCCCTTTTTTCGTTGCCTTTAGTTGAAGGGAGGTGTAACTAGTCTATTATGTAGAGTGTGTGCATTAGTGGGCTTTTTGGGACCATGTGGACATATGGTTTTGATAACCACACCCCTCTAGCTTATCCCCACACCCTCCTAAGTCACACATGAAGCATGAGAGACAAGTAGGCCCCCCTTGCTCCTTAATGTTCTGTTATCTTCACTCTCTTTCCTACATGGTCCTTTTTGTTGTTTCATGTTTGGATTTGAATTTTGGAGGGAGATGATATGGCACTCTCCAAATTCAAATTCAAATTTGGAGGGAACAAAGATCCTTGATCTTAGGGCCTTGTTTGGATCTTGTTGAGTTAATTAAGTGTTAATAAGCTATAAGCTCAATTAGCACCTAATTAATTCAACTAACCTTTCCCTAATCACCCTTGAGTTGGATGCCCAACTCAAGCCCATAGTCTTAAGCTCCCTTTCCTATAAATAAGCACCTCCTCCTCTTGTATCATTTTTACACTTGAATTTTGAATAGACTTGAGAGTTCTACATTTTTTAGTGTCTTCTTCCTTCTCCTAATTGAGAAAACCTTCAATGGCTTTCATCAAGGGCTCCTTCCCTTGTGGCAAGTCTTCCTTAGGCTTATCCTTCTAAGGTGGCGCCTCCAACCTCATCTCCTTTGACTTCTATCCTTCATCTTTTTCTTTGGAGCAACCTCTTGAAGAGATCCTTTGCTTAGCATCATGAGGAGTGCACCACCCTGCTAGGTTTTTACTCACATGAATAATGGGCCAAGCAAATAGGCCTAAAATTAATTTACATAAACATTAATTCCTACTACAATTCGTAGGAAAACATAAAATTCATAGGAAACTAGAATTTGCAGAAAAAAAAAAGAAAATGCAGAAACCAAAAGATTGTAAAAATAAAATTGTAGGAAAGAAATTAAAGAAATTGAAGATTGCAGAATTTAAAATCAGAATTAAAATTGAAAACAAGAATTGGAAACAAAAATCAAAATTGAAAACATGAATTAAGAACAATAACAGAATTAAAACTGAAATTGATCCTACACCTAGCATAACATGCAAATGCCAATTCTTGATCAAGAATCATGCATATGGAAAATGAGAGGTAAGGGAAAACTGCAAACTCAGAGCCAAAAGAAATATGGAATTGAAAGCTGGAAACGAAAACTGAAATTGAAATTGAACTCCTAGAGAGAAAATCTTCTCTCTAAAAAAATTCTCTAAAAACTTTTCAAAATTCTGAAAAACTGAATAAGTGTGTGTGGACCCACAACCCCTAATAGGTTTTTACTCACATGAATAATGGGCCAATAGGCCTACAACTAATTTACATAAACATCAATTCTTACTACAGATGGTCTAGATTTCTACTCTAACTTGCAAAAATCCTTAGAAATAGCTCCAGACTCCAAACTTCATGCTCCAGATATCCAAATTGAAGCCCTGGAAATTAGAAACCCAATGCAAAAAGAATCAGCCAAAAATGATATTTACAGAATAATTTATGGCCAAAACATTAGATAGTGCAAGACAAAAATAATGCAGAATTTACTAAAAATGCAACTTATAGTTATGTTTTATTAAAAATATTATTTTATGCAGAAAAACCTAAATGTATACTAAATTCATGAAATAAATAAGAACACCTTAGAAGATATAACAAAATTATAAATCTGAACATATAATGAGTCATCAATAAGTAATATTTATTCAAAGGCAAACTAAGTATACTCTGTGGTTGTGGTTTATGACCCAATCTTCCACATAAAAAAAGTTTTATTTGGAATAATATTTAACATTGTTAATGTATTCTTTTGATTATTGTTTCATATGACTAATATTATCTTGAAAGAATAGGAAAAATGATAAATTATGATTGGATTATATTAGTTTATGTTTATTCAGTGATTACTGGATTAGTAGTATGTACGATTTTAAGGTGAACATAATGGAAAATTTCTAGATTCCCTAGTGGAAGTACAATATTAGTGGTGTAAATATTATTGAGAGAGTTGGGGTTCTGCACTTTACAAGGTAAAGTGATATTGTTAGAGTATATTGTTTTCAAATTAAGTACCTTGTGGTAGTTAGTCTGTTAATCAGAATATTATATTTGACTATGGGTTAATTTTTTGGTAATCAGTATCTGAATTCTAGTTAAAGAATCTGATGCATTCTCCCCAAGCAAGGGCCCTATCACTAGGGCCATGGCTAGAAGAATAGAAGAAGACATGGCTAGAGTAGAGGGAGGAAGATCTCACCTCCATATGACCATCAAGTTATGCAAGCCATGACTTATTTACTTGTAATTTTTATTTTAGGAACCTAGGATTTTATTTTGGACATGTATTAGTCCATTTAATTTTCTAGGAGGTGTCTTAGTAATAAGAAGGGGTAAGATTAGCTTTTGGGCCTTTATTTAGGAAATAAGGGGGTAGTTTGATAACTACACCCTCTTTTGCTAAATAAAACCCAAAACTAATAAAGGAGTAATCTTGGCCCTTGGATGAGGTAGCTTGGGCACTAATTCTCATCTAAAGGAGGGTATTGATTGGACTTTGGGCTTCAACCCTCCTCCCTTGGATGACTCCTTTTAATCCTAGCCCTTCATTTCCTTCATGACTTGTCCAAGAGGTTAGCTCCCTCTATAAAAAGGTTCTCCTTCACACTCTTGTATTTTTTACACTTGATTGAATGGAAAAACCTTGAGTTGGCCAAAATTCTCTTAGTGTCCACCCTTCTCTCTTTGAGAATTCCTTAGGTTTTTATCAAGGGTTCCATCCCTTGTGGCAAACTTTCCCTCTTAGGCTTATCTTACCTTAAGTGGCGCCTAAAACCACCTCACTTCTTACCTCTCCACAAACCATTTCACCAAAGAAGAAAACCTCTAGAAAAAGATCAAGGGAGGCATGCATCAGAATCGAATATTGATTGAGGGTCATGAGTGTGATAAATTAGTTATTCTAGCGATATCTAGAATACTATATGGGATTAAAGTCTATAAATTAACCATGGGTAAGTATAATATGCTTGATGGTGAGACTATTTGGATTAATTTTTGGTGTAGAAATATAATGGTTAGAAAAGGATGTTGATGTGACCATGCCTAGCCAAGGACCTATCACTAGGGCCATGGCTAGAAGGATTGAAGAAGACCTAGCCCTTGCAGACAAAGGAAGACTTCACCTCCTATGGAGAGTGAAGATATTAGGCTAGGGACTTTAGTTAATAAAATGTAATTTTTCTTTATTTTAATTTTGAGGAGCATTAAGAATTTAATTTGGGACATGTATTTAGTCCATTTTTTATTTTTAGGAGGTGTCTTAGGAATTTAGAGGGTGGATTTAGCTTTTTGGGTCTTTATGAAGGAAATAAGGGGTAGCCTTGATATCTACACCCCTCTTTTCTACATAAACCCCCTAAGCTAATAAGAAGGAATCTTGGCCCTTGGTTTGAGAAACTTGGGCACCAAGTTTGATGATCTAAGGAGGGAATTGTTTCTCAATTCTCCTCCCTTAGATCTCTCCTTTTAATCCTAGCCCTTCTTTTTTAGGTTATCTTGTTCAAGAGGTTAGCTACCTCTATAAATAGGAGCTCCTCCCTCACTTGTATTTTTTACACTTGAATTTAATCCTAGAGACCATATTGGTTGAGGTTCTTACCTTTGAGTGTCCCCCTGTCTCCTTTGTGAGAGCTTCTAAGAGTTATCAAGGGACCCCTCCCTTGTGGTCTCTCCCCTTTGGCTTATCAAACCTAGTATTTGTGGCGCCTCACCCCATTTATTTCCTCTCCATAAATTCATTTCCCTTCCAAGTGACCTTAGAAAGGATCCTTTGGGCACGTGATCATCAAAGATCACATCAAGTGGTATCTAGAGCCACTTTCTAAAGGTCACGTTCTTTCTTAATTTGTTTTTTTGCTTTGTTGTTTATTTCTTTGATCCCTTTATTTTAAAGTCCTTCATTTCTTAATACATGTCCAAAATAAAATCCTAGGTTACTAAAAGAAAAATTACAAGTAAATAAGTCATGGCTTGCATAACTTGATGGTTATATGGAGGTGAGATTTTCCTCTCTCTACTCTAGCCATGTCTTCTTCTATTCTCCTAGCCATGGCCCTAGTGATAGGGCCCTTGCTTGGGGAGCATGCATCATCTCCTCCCCCTTAGGAAGGATTTGACCTCAAATCTAATAGGTCCTCCTGTTCTTCATTAGTACCTCGTTGGGTTCGAGGCAGGTCAAGGATGAAATCCATACTAATATCTAGCCAAGGTGTAGAAGGAGCAGGTAAAAGTGTGTACAATCCATGAGCCATTGTCTTAGACTTAGCTTGCAAGCAAGCAATGCATCTATGACAATGTTTATAGACGTCTTTCTTCATATGGGGCCAAAAGAATTTTTCTTGTAAAAGCAGAAGAGTTTTGTTAATTCCAAAATGCCCCATGAGCCCACCCTCATGGCTTTTTTTTGTCAGCAGATTTCTCATAGATCCTTGGGGTACACAAAGTCTGCTACCTTTGAAAAGGTACCCCTCACTCACAAAGAACCCATTTTGGGTTTTGCATGCAGATGTAGAGGCAACGTAAATGGATCCAAAATCCTTATCAGAAAGGTACATTTCTCTAATATTATCAAATCCAAGAATCTTTGCACTCAAGGTTGTGTAAAGGGTATGTCTACGAGACAAAGCACCAGCCACAACATTATGTTTTCCTTTCTTGTATTTGATGATATAAGGGAAGGTCTCAAGAAATTCTACCCATTTAGCATGCCTTTTATTAAGCTTGCCTTGACCCTTCAAATACTTAAGTGACTCATGGTCACTATGAATGACAAACTCCTTGGGTACAAGATAATGTTCCCAAGTTTGAAGGGCCCTTATCAGAGAGTAAAATTCTTTATCATAGGTGGGGTAGTTCAAGGTGGCTCCATTTAGTTTTTCACTAAAATAAGCCACGGGATGACCACCTTGTAACAACACAGCTCCCTCACCCACTTCCGATGCATCACACTCTAACTCAAAAGTTTTAGAAAAGTTAGGAAGAGCTAAAACTGGTGCATGGGTTAGTTTCTCTTTGATAAGTTCAAAAGCTTTTTGTTGTTTTTCACCCCAAAGGAAAGGAGTATCCTTCTTCACCAAATCATTGATTGGTGAGAAAAGTGTGGAGAAGTTAGGCACAAAGCGCCTGTAAAAGCTCGCGAGACCGTGAAATCTCTTTATCTCAGTCACACTTTTTGGGGTGGGCCATTCTTAGATGGCTTTGATTTTATCGGGGTCAACTTTAACCCCATTTTTATTAACTATAAAACCTAAGAACAACACACTCTCCACACAAAAATTACATTTTTCAGGATTTCCATAGAGTTGGTGTTACCTAAGAATGCAAAAGACGCCTCTAAGATGGCCCACATGTTCATCTAGGCTTTTGTTATACACTAAGATATCATCAAAATAAAACAACACAAAACCTACCTAAGCAATCCCTAAGGACACGATTCATAAGTCTCATGAAGGTGCTTGGGGCATTAGTAAGCCCAAAGGGCATTACTAATCACTCATAAAGCCCAAATTTGGTCTTAAAAGCGGTTTTCCACTCATCACCCTCCTTGATGCGGATTTGGTGATAACCACTTAGAAGGTCAATTTTTGAAAACAATTGAGCCCCATGAAACTCATCAAGCATGTCGTCAAGTCTAGGGATAGGGTGCCTATATTTGATGGTGATGTTATTGATTGCTCGGCAATCAATGCACACCCTCCATTGTTCATTCTTCTTGGGCACCAACAAGACTAGTACAACACAAGGGCTAAGGCTCTCTTGAACCTAACCCTTCTCCAATATATCTTGGACTTGAGACTCAATTTCTTTGGTTTCCATGGGGTTAGTCCTATAAGCAGGCCTATTAGGCAGGCTAGCCCCAGGTACCAAGTCTATTTGGTGTTCTATACCCCTAATTGGAGGAAGTTCTTTGGGAACTTCGTTACGGAATATATCACCAAATTTTTCTAAAAGCTCTTGAACCTCTTGAGGTAGGTTCTCATGTCCAAGTTCTATGGCAGTGCTAGAACTAGAGGGAAGAAACGGGGGATGCCTCTTTGCAAAGGAGGAGATAGAAAGATTTATTAGTCAAGGGAGCTTCCTTTAAATCCAATTTTGTAGCCAATAGACTCCCTTTGCTAATTACCTTCTTAGAAGTGGCACCAACTTCCTACTCATCCTCCTTACCCTTTTCAAGCTTTAGGGGTAAAGCTTTTTCTTTGTTTTTCCTATTTTTGTTTTTTTTTTCTTCAACTCCCTTTACTTTTTGGCATATCTCACAGCTGGTACATAATCTATGTGCATCCTTAAAGATGGTGGGCCAATAGAATCCATTGTCTAATATCCTCCTAGCCGTCCTTTGTTGTCCAAAGTGGCCTCCTACATATGTTTCATTACAAAAGTGCAAAATATCCTGAAACTCATGGTCAGGAATACACCTACGAAGAACCTGGTCATTACAAATTTCCACAGATATGGATCGTCCCAAACATAATATTTGGCATCACTTTTAAGCTTATCAATCTAAGATCTAGATGCGTTAGGAGGTAAAATTGAAGTAACCAATTAGCAATGTCCGTAAACCAAGGTATAGAGTCCATAAAAAATAAAGTAAATAAACAATCATAAGGGAAATTATCATGAATTGGTAAGGGATTAATGGTCCCTTCAATACGGCTTAAGTGATCAGTAACCTAATTTAACGCCTCACTCCTATCTTTTATATCAATATCAAACTCCTGTAGGAGAAGCACCCACCCGATTAATCTAGGCTTAGTATCGGGCTTCTTTAGCAGAAATTTCAATGCAACATGATCTGTAAAGGCAGTTATTTTGGAGCCAAGAAAATAGGGGCAAAATTTATCTAATGCAAACACAATAGCTAATAACTCCTTTTCAGTAGTGGTATAATTTACTTGGGTTAAATTAAGAGTCCGCGAGACATAGGCTATAACATGCGGAATTTTACCTACTCTTTGCGACAATACAACTCCAAGCACACAATCGGAGGCATCACACATTAATTCGAAGGGGAGCTTCCAATTAGGTGGCTGCATGATAGGTGATGTGGTAAGTCTCCTCTTCAACTCTTCAAAGTTCTCCTTACATTGATCATCAAATAGAAAGGGAACGTCTTTTTGCAGAAGTCTAGATAGAGGTAAGATAGAGAGGTAATAACATCGATTTTAGATTTATCTACTTGTATTCCTCTCTCAGATACAAGATGACCTAAGACTATTCCCTCAGTTACCATAAAGTGGCATTTTTCATAATTAAGCACAAGGTTAGTCTCGATGCATCTATCTAATACTCTAGTTAAGCAATGCAAACACGAGTCAAATGATGAACCATAAACTATAAAATCATCCATGAACACTTCCATGCATTCTTCAAGTAAATTAGAAAAAATACTAAGCATGCACCTTTGAAATGTGGTCAGTGCATTGCATAGGCCAAATGGCATCCTTATGATGCAATCCGGCTCAAGACCCTTGAAGGATATATGAAGAAGATTTATTCCATTCTATAAATTAGAATTTAGGACTTTTTATAATTTTGTTGACTTTGAGTTTTTAGTAGGTTGACTCCTAAAGTCAACCTTCCTTTTGACCATTGTATTTAGGTTACCCTTTAGTTTTTAGGTCATTTTTTATTTTTCTAAAAGTACTATAATCATCATGTTAGAGTTTGCTAAGATGGGCTAGCTTTTAGAGAAGATGAGCATGTGTTATGCTCACCCCTCTCATTATGAGCGCACCCCTCTAAGCATGCTTAAGGCATGACTACTATTCCTACCTCTTAGTTGCTATGTGCCACACCCCTTAGTCATGCCTTAAGCATGACTACTTTTTTATCACCTCTTTCTACTATTTACACCTTTTTGTATCTAGACTACATTAGGGATAGATTCATTAGTTGGTTGATGATGCAATCCTACCTACCAAGGGCCCTTTCATTAGGGCAATGGCTAGGACGATTGAAGAAGACTTGGCCCGGAAAGACTCATCATGACCCCAGCTCATGATGGAGATAGATATTTTAGGCCATAGTCCTTAGTTTTCCTCTTGTAAATATTAATTAGATTTTAATTCCCTTTTAGGCCTTGCATTTCGGCCATTTATGCTAGTTTCTAGAGTTTAGGGTGTAATTAGCTTAAGAAGGGAAGTGAGGGGAGTAAAGGGCCTAATAACCCAAAGGAGTGTGGATCTCTTTCCACACCCCCTTGATTAGGTTGTGACACTCCCTAGCTTAAGGCTAGGCACCACTTTTAGGGGGCCTAAGAGGGATTAGTGCTCCTAATCCTAATTAGGCCCAAGTCCCACATTGCCTAGTTTTGAGTGTCTTGCTCCCTCTTTGGGCTATAAATACACCTAGTCTCTCTTGTACAAATCACACTTGATTGAATGAAGTAAGCCTCCTTTGAGTTTTTATTCTTGAGTGTCATTTTCTAGAAACCTCTCTCTTGAGGATTCTTTTTCTTAAAGCTTTTATCAAGGGACCTCTCCCTTGTGGCAAGCAACATAAAATTTTTTACTCATCTTTCTCCTAGAAAGTGGCGTCAACTGATGTAATCCCACCTAACATGCATCATTGCTAGGAGGACTCAAGGAAGACATGGCATGGAAGAAAGCTCATTGAAGATTCAAAACCATAGTCTTTGTTATTTTTTAGCTTGTAAATATTTTATTTTAATTAGCTAAATAGGAGAGTATTTTTAATTCCCTTAAGGCCATGTATTTCCGGCCATCTTCTTAGTTTATAAGGTATAGGTGTCTTTAGTTAAAAAGGAGGAGTAAGCTTATAATGGGTTCATAAGTCAAGACATGATTTTGGGCTAGCCCATTCACACTATGAGATGCTAATTGCACTCATAGGGGGTGAACTTAGGTGCTTCACTTAAGGCCTAAGACTTGGGTTAATTAGTTTTAATCCTAATTAAGCCCAAGTCCCACATTGCCTAGAAAAGTGTGCCAAAGCTCTCCATTGGGCTATACATACTCATTCCCCCTCATTGTAAAATTTCACCTTTGAAGTTGAATGAAAATAGTCTCTTTGTGGGCACATTCTTAGTAAAAGGTCTTGAGGATCCTCTCTCTTGAGGAATCTCTTCCTAGTTGGTTTTTATCAAGGGTTCCTTCCCTTGTGGCAAACCTAAACACTTTGGCTTATCTCTCTTTGAGAGTGGTGCCCCACCTCCATTTTCTTTCCCTTCCATCATCCATTTCGTGGTGCTTGGAACCTCAAGGAGAAAGATTTTGGTATCAGAGCCATCTTCATGGTTTCCTTCTCCTTCTCCTTAGTTTATGTGTCTTTCTTTAGCTTTTTTTCTACAGGTTTTATACTTAATTTCTTGCTTCCTTTATTGTAATTTAAATTCTTTATTATCTTGAAGTTTATGTTTTAGTTCTTGCAATTTTTATTTCCAAGTCTTTATTGCTTTCTAGATTCAATTTATTCATTTCTATTGAATCCATGTGTGTTTCCTTTAGGTTTGTTTCTTTAAATTTTTGCCCATCTTTTTAATTTTTCCTTATTTTAGTGCTTACCCTAAGAAGATCATAGTAATGACTTCACAAAATTTGTGAAGGAAGCCACACAATTGTGGTTTTCTTTTCCTTTTTTTCATCTTGAACTAGTGCATCTTAAACTACTTTGCTTTCTTTGGTTTGCACTTGATTCCAATTTTTGTGGCTGTTTTCTTTTCCTTTTTTTCAAGCAAATTCTTCTTCATGCTCCTTATTATTTCTTACTTTCAAAATTGTTGTTGAGAGGTGCAGCAAAATATATATAAAAAAACAAAGAAGAAGAGAAAAAAGTGAAAATCATTAAAAAAACAAGCGTTAGTAAAAGTGTTAAAACAATAAAAAACTTTTAGTGCACAACAACCTTGTTATTTGAAGAAGTGTTTAAGATTATTAAAAACTTGCTTGAAATAGTGTATTTATGATTCATCCATAAGCTTTCAAATTGTGCAACTCATTGAATTTTGTTGAGTCTTTTATTTTAGTCCATTCTATTCTAGTGCTAATCTAGGATCCTTTTGTGTTCCATCTTTCTATCTACACCATTTTTACTTGCTTGTCTTCTTTGGTTATCTTTATGTTTGTCTAAATAATTTTTTCCAATTGGATGTTTATCTCCCTTCCTTGAGTTTTCTTTTCTTGTTTTTTATTGCATTGCACTCTCTTGGTTTCTCCTTGGTGCGCCACTTTGTTGAAGGAAAAGAGAGGTCAAACCAAGCTTTCCACAAGGGAAGCATCTTGAGGTGTGTTGAAGCAAGCTGAGCAAGAGGTTCATTCAAGAGAGCAACACCACTTTGAGAGAGGCAAACACTTAGAGTAGAGAGCAACATCAAACATCAAGCCTTTTGTTTGTTTTTGTTTAATTGAGTGTAAATTTTATTAAGGCCATTTTAATTAAGGTGTTAGATGCTCATAAGGGTCACCTCTTTGATTGTAATAGTTTTTAGTTTCTCGTTTAGGTGGGAGAAGGAATTGGTACCCCATCTCTCCACCTTAGGTGCACGCCTTTAGATCCTTACCTTTGCTTTAAATTTCTTTTATTTGTTTTGCGTCTTAGTGTGAAAGGCTTTTGAGTTCCAAAGACTCTTAAGTAATTCACCTAGGGAGGAAACAAAACAAAAGAGTAAGGAGTGTTTCCCATAGGTTCTTCCTAATCACTTTCAAAATGAGCTCACACACATCTAATAAAGGTAGTGTAAATCAACAAGGTTCTCAAAAAACAACCAACATGGATAAGTTTGTGAGTGAATTTAGGGAATTGAGGGTAGAATAGAGAAAAGAAAGAAAAGAAAGGAAGAAGAGAGAAGAAAAGAGGCATGAAGAGAAAGAAAAAGAAAAGAGAGAAAAAGAGTTAAGAGATGAAAGATGAAGAGAGGAAAAAAATATGGGAAAAGAGAGAAAGAAAAAGAGGAGAAAATAGAGAGACAAGAACAAGAAGAAAGAAAAGAAAGATGGAGGGAAGAGAAAGAAAGAGAACGAAGAGAAAGAGAAGAAAAAAGGGAAAGAGAAGAGAAAGAGAGGGAAGAGAGAAAAGAATAACTTGATAGAGAAGAAAGAAGAGAAAGAGGGGTTAGAGAGAGGCATAGGTATAGGTCCGCCTCTAGTGAAGTAAGTGAAAGGGAGGGATATGAAAGACTTAGGGTAAGGAGAGCATAATAATATCATAACCAACCCCAAGTCAAACCTAGGGAACAAAAACTTGACCTCCCTCATTTTCATGGCAAAGAGGATGTGGGAGCCTACCTTGATTGGGAAATGAAGGTAGAGCAACTCTTTGTTTGTTATAACATAAGTGAAGAAAGAAAAGTTCCGCTGGCAACCCTTAGCTTCTAAGGGTATGCCATGTATTGGTGGACCTCCTTGGTCAATGAGAGGCACCGTCTTCGTAACCCTCCTGTGGATTATTGGAATGATCTCAAGGGGGCTATGAGGCAGAGACACGTCCCTTCTTATTATGAAAGAGAGCTCTTGGAACAGTACAAGTCAAGTGTTGAAGAGTACAGACAAACCATGGAGTTTTTCATGATGAGAGCGGGTGTCACCAAAGAACCAAGGGCCATCGAAGCTAGATTTTTAAGTGGTTTGAGCTCTGACATAAGAGACAAAGTTGAGCTCTTACCATATAATAATCTAGATGACCTAGTCCAACTTTGCATAAAAGTGGAAAATCAATTAAAAAGAAAAGGTGGAGCAAAAACAGAATTTCCATCCTACAATTATGCAAAGAGGGATCTAGGCAAGGGAAGCTCTTCCAAGAGCTCTCCCAAAGAGGAACCATCCAAGCATGTGCATAAAGAACATAAACCCATGCATCATAGAGACAACCCCCTACTAGTTCTAGCAATAGGACTAGTAGTATTAAATGCTTTAAATATCTTGGGAGAGGCCACATTGCCTCTCAGTGCCCCAATAAGAAAAACATGATAATGAGGAGCCAAGAGATTTTTAGTGAGAGTAGCTCATATTTCTCCTCTAGTGAGAGTGAGGAAGAAAAGGGTCATGAGCATCATGAGCATGACATTGTTGAAAACCCTTTGATAGAGACCTCTTAATGGTTAAGCGCCTTCTTGGAGGCCAACCCCTTGAGCTTAACCACTCTCAAAGAAAGAACATTTTTCATATACGTTGTAAAGTTTTAGACAAAACCTGTTCTCTTATTATGGATAATGGATCTTGCTGCAATTGTTGTAGCTCAAGGTTGGTAGAGAAGCTATCCTTACAACCAATTCCTCATCCTAGACCTTAAAAGCTCCAATGGCTTAATGAGGAAGGGGAAATGGTTGTAAACCAACAAGTGAAGGTGCCATTCTTCATTGGAAAGTATCAAGATGAGAACTTATGTGATATAGTTCCAATGGAGGCCGACCATATCTTGTTAGGAAGGCCTTGGCAGTTTGACAAACAAGTCATTCACCATGGTTACTCTAATGAGATAATCCTCACTCATAAGGGCAAAAGAATAAAGTTGACTCCTCTCACACCTTTTTATGTGATCTTTGATGATCACATGCCCAAAGGATCCTTTCTAAGGTCACTTGGAAGGGAAATGGATTTATGAAGAGGAAAGGAATGGGGTGAGGCGCCACAAATACTAGGTATGATAAGCCAAAAGGGAGAGGCCATAAGGGAGAGGTCCCTTGATAACTCTTAGAAGCTCTCACAAAGGAGAAGGGGGGAAACTCAAAGGTAAGAACCTCATAATCAATATGGTCTCTAGGATTAAATTCAAGTGTAAAAAATACAAGTAAGGGGAGAAGCTCCTATTTATAGAGGTAGCTAACCTCTTGAACAAGATAACCTAAAAAAGAAGGGCTAGAATTAAAAGGAGAGATCTAAGGGAGGAAGATTGAGAAACAATTCCCTCCTTAGATCATTAAACTTGGTGCCCAAGTTTCTCAAACCAACGGCCAAGATTCCTTCTTATTAGCTTAGAGGGTTTATGTAGGAAAAGAGGGGTGTAGATATCAAGGCTACCCCTTATTTCCTTCATAAAGACCCAAAAAGCTAAATCCACCCTCTAAATTCCTAAGACACCTCCTAAAATAAAAAATGGACTAAATACATGCCCCAAATTAAATTCCTAATGCTCCTCAAAATTGGAAACTTACATTTTATTAACTAAAGTCCCTAGCCTAATATCTTCACTCTCCACAAGAGGTGAAGTCTTCCTTTGTCTGCAAGGGCTAAGTCTTCTTCAATCCTTCTAGCCATGGCCCTAGTGATAGGTCTTTGGCTAGGCATGGTCATATCAACATCATTTCTCTTAGATGGAAAACAATCCTTTCTTAGGTGTAGCCAAACCCAATCACCCTTTTCGAAGATGACTTCCTTCCTCCTCTTGTTGCTAGATGAAGCATACCCATTAGATTGGTTTTCAATATCAGTTTTGACCCTCTCATGTAATTTTTTGACAATGATGGGCAAAGTGTAGTAGTAAGAGAGCAAGTGGAGATTATCTTCTCCATAGGGCACTATAAGGACAAATTTTTATGTGATGTGGTCCCTATGAGAGCTAGTCACATGTTGTTGGGAAGGCCATGGCAACACGATAGAAAAACTTTGCACAATGGCCTCACCAATAAAATCAATCTCTCTTATAAGGGGAAAAGTTCACCTTATACCCTCTTAATCCTATTCAGGCTTTGAAGGATAGAAGGCACATTAAGCTTAAGAGAGAAAGGGATACAACTAAGGATAAGGATGTTGGTAGGAAGACCAAGCCTAAAGAAGATCCACCTTTGCCTTCAAAGGAGGTTCTTTACATAGAGAAATCTTTCCACCAACCTATACAAAATGAACAAGTTGAATTTGAGGTTGTGCTTAGACCTTTTGAGCATAATGACCCACAACCTCATATCCAACTTGAACATAACTCTTGGGAGGAGTAGTCTAATGCACCAAGTTTAAACCCCACTCACCATTTTAATCATAATGGGTCAAGGTTTGGCACATCAAGGGCAGATTAGGGATTTTCTTAGTGAAGGGAAGAGCACCAAGATGATCTTCAAATTGAAACACTTCATGGTGCCACCCTTTGCTACCCCAACCCACTAAAGAAACTTTTTGTTCCTACTCAATCCCTCTTTACCGAGAAACACCTGCTTATTACTTTGTCTATCTTTTTACAGGTATGCAAGAAACGAAAGAAAAGCTTAAGACTTGAGGGCAAATCCTTTTAAGGGAGACAGGATGATGCAATCTGGCTCAAGGCCCTTGAAGGATATATGAAGAAGATTTATTCCATTCTATAAATTATAATTTAGGAATTTTTATAATTTTGTTGACTTTGAGTTTTTAGTAGGTTGATTCATAAAGTGATGCATGCCCCCCTTGATCTTTTTCTAGAGGTTTTCTTTTTCGGTGAAATGGTTTGTGAAGAGGTGAGAAATGAGGTGGTTTTAGGCGCCACTTAAGGTAAGATAAGCCTAAGAGGTAAAGTTTTCCAGAAAGGATGGAACCCTTGATAAAAACCTAAGGAATTCTCAAAGAGAGAAGGGTGGACACTAAGAGAATTTTGGCCAACTCAAGGTTTTTCCATTCAATAAAGTGTAAAAAATACAAGAGTGTGAAGGAGCACTTTTTTATAGAGGGAGATAACCTCTTAGACAAGTCAAGAAGGAAAGGAAGGGCTAGGATTAAAAGGAGTCATCCAAGGGGAGAAGATTGAAGCCTAAAGTCCAATCAATTCCTTCCTTTTGATGAGAATTGGTGCCCAAGCTACCTCATCCAATGGCCAAGATTACTCCTTTATTAGTTTTGGGTTTTATTAGTTTTGTGTTATTTTGGAAGGTTGGAAAATTAAATGGACTAATACATGTCCCAAATAAAATCCTAGGTTCCTAAAAGAAACATTACAAGTAAATAAGTCATGGCTTGCGTAACTTGATGGTCATATGGAGGTGAGATCTTCCTCCCTCTACTCTAGCCATGCCTTCTTCTATTTTCCTAGCCATGACCTTAGTGATAGGGCCCTTGCTTGGGGAGCAAGAATCATCAGAGCGGATTTTGTTAAAAAATTACATGAGAGGGTAAAAGCCAACATTGAACATCATTCAAAGGAGTATGCTAGTAAAGCCAATAGGGGAAGGACAGAAATTATCTTCAATGAAGGGGATTGGGTATGAGTTCATTTGAGGAAGGATCACTTCCTTACTCAAAGGAAGTCTAAGCTTAGCCCCCGAGGCGATGGTCCCTTTCAAGTCCTCAAGAGAGTGAACAACAATGCATACATATTATATCTCCCTGAGGACTATGGTGTCAGTACTACCTTTAATGTTTGTGATTTGATCCCTTTTGTAGGTACTGATGAAGAAGAGGAGGACCTATCAGATTTGAGGTCAAATCCTTCCCAAGGGGGAAGAGATGATGCTTGGTCCCCAAGCAAGGGCCCTATCACTAAGGCCACGGCTAGGAGAATAGAAGAAGACATGGCTAGAGTAGAGGGAGGAAGATCTCACCTCCATATGACCATCAAGTTATGCAAGCGATGACTTATTTACTTGTAATTTTTCTTTTAGGAACCTAGGATTTTATTTTGGACATGTATTAGTCGATATAATTTTCTAGGAGGTATCTTAGTAATAAGAAGGGGTAAGATTAGCTTTTGGGCCTTTATTTAGGGAATAAGGGGGTAGTTTGATAACTACACCCTTTTTTACTAAATAAAACCCAAAACTAATGAAGGAGTAATCTTGTCCATTGGATGAGGTAGCTTGGGCACCAATTCTCATCTAAAGGAGGGAATTGATTGGACTTTGGGCTTCAATCCTCCTCCCTTGGATGACTCCTTTTAATCCTAGCCCTTCCTTTCCTTCTTGACTTGTTTAAGAGGTTAGCTCCCTCTATAAAAAGGTGCTCCTTCACACTCTTGTATTTTTTACACTTTATTGAATGGAAAACCGTTAAGTTGGCCAAAATTCTCTTAGTGTCCACCCTTTTCTCTTTGAGAATTCCTTAGGTTTTTATCAAGGGTTCCATCCCTTGTGGCAAACTTTCCCTCTTAGGCATATCTTACCTTAAGTGGTGCCAAAAACGCCTCACTTCTTAGCTCTCCACAAACTATTTTACAAAAGAAGAAAACCTCTAGAAAAAGATCAACGGGGGCATGCATCATAAAGTCAACCTTATCTTTTTACCATTGTATTTAGGTTACCCTTTAGTTTTTAGGTCATCTTTTATTTTTCTAAAAGGTATTATAATTATCATGTTAGAGTTTGCTAAGATGAGCTAGATTTTAGAGAAGATGAGCGTGTGTTATACTCACCCCTCTCATTATGGGCGCATCCCTCTAAGCATGCTTAAGGCATGACTACTATTCCTACCTCTTAGTTGCTAAATGCCACACCCCCTAGTCATGCCTTAAGCATAACTACTTTTTACCACCTTTTTTTCTACTATTTACACCTTTTTGTATCTAGACTAGATTAGGGATAGATTCATTAATTGGTTATACATGACCATAGTTAGCTAATCATGGTTAGATGTGACTTAACTAGAGTTAGCCTAATCTTGGTTAGATTAACCTATGGTCTAGTTAGCCTAACCCATGCCTTCTAGTTTATAAATAAGATCTCTTACCTATATGTAATCATCTTTAGATCATTGAATATAATTTGAGCATTTTAGCTTGAGTGTGAGCCTTGAGTGAGTGTGAGAGATATTTCTCTTCCTCCTTGGCTGTGAGCCTCTCTCCCTTGGGAGAAAGTTCTTCTAGCTTTTATGAAGGATCCCTCCTTGTGGCAAGCATCCTAAACTCATCTCTCACCCTTGAGAGTGGCGTTTTCCCCTCCATTGCTCTTTTATCCAAACTCCATTTCACATTAATCCAACCTCTTCATGGAAGTAGATCTTAGGGAGAAATTGAGTCTCCATCACCTTGTGTAGGTGAAAGTGCCAAAAGGACAAGTGAAAATGGTCTTGTGTTGGTCCTCAGGAGCAATGTGTATTTGCATGTAACCAGAAAATTCATCTAGAAAAGCAATAATGGGATTTACTTGCCAACCTCTCAATTACCTGATTGATGAATGATAGGGGGAAATGGTCTTTTCTAGTAGCCTGGTTGAGTCACCTATAATTGATGCATACTCTCCATTTATTGGCAACTCTTGTAGAGATCAACTCATTCTCCTGGTTCTGCACAACTGTAGTCCCAGACTTCTTCGAAACTATGTGGATAGGTGAAACCCATATGCTATTTGAAATAGGGTAGATGATTCCAGCCATTAGTAGCTTGGTTACCTTCTTCTTTACTACATCAAGTAAGGTAGGATTGAATCTTCTTTGGGGCTGCCTTACTAGTTTAGACTCATCTTCTAGAAGGATTCTATGCATACATATAGTCAGGCTAATGCTAGGTATATCATCCAAAGTCCAACATATTACTTTCTTGTGCTCCCTCTGAACATGTAGCAGCTTCTCCTCCTAATCCTTAAGTAGGTGGCTAGAGATTATTACTAGAAGCCTTTGATCCATGTACAAATATGCATATTTCAAGTGATCTGGCAGAGGTTTTAGCTCTAATAAAGGAGGTGGTGAAGCTTTAGCTGCTACTATTGATAAGTCTAAATTTGTACCTGAAATGTAGGATGAGACAGAGGATACAGAACAAATGGAAGTATTAATTTCAGTACAGATGGCACACATGCCTTCCTCACAAGTGCATCCAGGAATATTATAACCACAATCCAAATCTGAAAACTCCAAAAATTTAGAAATGTCTATAATGTCCGTATTTACATCCATTTGAGTAAAACGATCATCAACATTTCCATCTCCCAAGATATCAAGTAGAAAAACCGAATGATGATCATGGAGGATTGAATGGTCTTCAATTGGATGCTTCATGGCTTCGAAGATATTGAATTGAACTGTATCATCTCCAAATTCCATGTATGAACATCTATTTTGGTCCTAGCAGTCATCAAGAATGGTCTTCCCAGAATTAAAGTGGACCTATGTGAATGACTTTCATCCTGCATATCAAGAATGTAAAAGTCAGCTGGAAAAATTAATTGATTGACTTTTACCAACACATCTTCAAGGATTCCCAAGGTTTGCACTATGCTTCTATTTGCTAATTGAATGATCACATTGGTTGGCTTCAAGTCTCCCAACTGCATCATTCTGTACACAGCTGAGGGCATGACATTAATGGAAGCTCCCAGGTCTAACAAGGCATTAGCAAATGTAGATTCTCCAATAGTGTAGGGTATGGAGAAGGTGCTTGGATCATCACATTTTTTGGGGCAGGATGGATTGGGATAAGCCTGAAACTGTTTAAACTTGTCTCTTTTTCAAATTCCTTTTGTAAGTACATAATTCCTTTAAAATTTTTGCATACTTTGGAATTTGTTTGATGGCATCCAGCAAGGGTATATTTATTTCTACTTTTTTTAAGGTATCCAACAATTCCTGATCTATCTCCACTCTCTTTGGTGCATAATTCCTTGAAAGGAAAGGGAGAGGGATCCACTATTGCTGCTGCTGTTGCTGGATAGGTTTGCTTATGGTTGGCCTTGGCTGATCTGATGTATCATTTAAATCACTGCCACTTCTCAAGGTAATAGCACTCACATTGCTGAAAGAAGGATTCACCACAAGTTGAGAAGGAAATTTTTCAGACCCTTGTTGCTGCAGTTTGTTGACTGAAGTGGCTAATTGTCCAATCTGTGTTTGCAAGTCTTGGATGGTTGCTGAAACATTTTGCTGGAACTGCAAGTTTTGTAGTGCCATTTGCTTCACTAAATCCTCTAGAGAAGATCTAGCATTTGACTGCAAGGGTTGCTGTTGCTGTAATGGTTGTTGTGGTGTTGCTGCTTGTTGTCTAAGAAGAGGAGGTTGATATTTTTCTTGCTGAAAAGGGGGGTGTCTGTTTTGCTGAGGCTGGTATGTGTATCTTTGGTGTTGCTGCTACTGCGCAGGTCTAAATGGACCATACCTCAAGTTAGGATGGTCTCTCCAACCTGGATTATGTGTTGCTGAAAAAGGGTTGTACTGAGGTTGTTGTTGCTGAAATGGAAGGTGTATCCTTGCTACAACTTGAGAAGGTGAAGGTGCACTGCTTGGCTTTTGTAATTGGGGGCATGTATTAGTGTAATGATCAGCTGCACAAATGCCACATGTTTTAGCTGTTGGAGTGTGCACTGCTTGGTTCATGGCTAGCTACCTCACCAATGATGCTAATTCAGTCAGCTTGTTCTCCAGCCTTTGATTGTCAACTGCAGCAACATTGTTGCTTATTGTTTCATGGACTGACATGCTCATATTCCTAGAACTGAATTATTGTGAATTTTCTGCCATGTTGGAGATCAGATACCTTGCAGCTGCTGGGGTCTTGTCCATCAAAGCTCCTCCACTTGCTGCACCAACCATGCTTCTCTCCATAGGCAGCAATCCTTCATATAAATATTGAATTAAAAGTTGCTCATTAATTTGGTGATTTGGATAGGTTTCACAAAGCTTGTTGAACCTTTCCCAATACTCATATAAAGTCTGATGCATGCCTCCCTTGATCTTTTTCTAGAGGTTTTCTTCTTTGGTGAAATGGTTTGTGGAGAGGTAAGAAGTGAGGTGGTTTTAGGCGCCACTTAAGGTAAGATAAGCCTAAGAGGGAAAGTTTGCCACAAGGGATGGAACCCTTGATAAAAACCTAAGGAATTCTCAAAGAGAGAAGGGTGGACACTAAGAGAATTTTGGCCAACTCAAGGTTTTTCTATTCAATCCAGTGTAAAAAATATAAGAGTGTGAAGGAGCACCTTTTTATAGAGGGAGTTAACCTCTTGGACAAGTCATGAAGGAAATGAAGGGCTAGGATAAAAAGGAGTCATCCAAGGGAGGAGGATTGAAGCCCAAAGTCCAATCAATACCCTCCTTTAGATGAGAATTGGTGCCCAAGCTACCTCATCCAAGGGCCAAGATTACTCCTTTATTAGTTTTGGGTTTTATTTAGCAAAAGAGGGTGTAGTTATCAAACTACCCCCTTATTTCCTAAATAAAGGCCCAAAAGCTAATCTTACCCCTTCTTATTACTAAGACACCTCCTAGAAAATTAAATGGACTAATACATGTCCAAAATAAAATCCTAGGTTCCTAAAATAAAAATTACAAGTAAATAAGTCATGGCTTGCATAACTTGATGGTCATATGGAGGTGAGATCTTCCTCCCTCTACTCTAGCCATGTCTTCTTCTATTCTTCTAGCCATGGCCCTAGTGATAGGGCCCTTGCTTAGGGAGAATGCATCATCCCCTCCCCCTTGGGAAGGATTTGACCTCAAATCTGATAGGTCCTCCTCTTCTTCATCAGTACCTACAAAAGGGATCAAATCACAAATATTAAAGGTAGTACTGACACCATAGTCCTCAGGGAGATCTAATATGTATGCATTGTTGTTCACTCTCTTGAGGACTTGAAAGGGACCATCTCCTCGGGGGCTAAGCTTGGACTTCCTTTGAGTAGGGAAGCGATCCTTCCTCAAATGAAGCCATACCCAATCCCCTTCATTGAAGATAATTTCTTTCCTGCCCCTATTGGCTTTACTAGCATACTCCTTTGAATGATGTTCAATGTTGGCCTTTACCCTTTTATGTAATTTTTTAACAAAATCCGCTCTTACTATTCCTTCTTACCTCTCCACAAACCATTTCACCAAAGAAGAAAACCTCTAGAAAAAGATCAAGGGAGGCATGCATCAAAGTCTCTCCTTGCAGTTGTCTAATTCCACTGATTTCCTTCCTTATGGTTACTGTTCTTGATGCAGGGAAAATTTTTTCAAGAAATCTCCTCTTCATGTCATTCCAAGTGGTGATTGGTGTTGGCTGCAAGTAGAGCCAATCCTTGGTCGTGTCACACAATGAAAAGGGAAGGCCTTCATCTTGACAAAGTCCTCAGGTACATCTACAAGTCTTATGGTGGAGCAGACTACATGGAACTCCATCAAATGCTTATATGGATCCTCACCTGCCAGACCATGGAATTTGGGAAGCAAGTGTATCAGGCCTGATTTGAGCTCATAGCTGGCTGCACCCTCTTGTAATGGTGGAACTTGGAAGCAGAGTGTCTAATATCCAACATTAAGGGTAGTTAGTTCCTTCAAGGTCCTCTCATGGTTTATTGCCATGTTGCTTGTGTGAGAACTATGCTCTCTAAGCAGCCTTCTTATTGTCTCAATCTCAGGGTCCAAGGAGTATAATGAGCCTGGATTGGACCTGGTCATGCAAAAGGGCAACACAATTCCAAACTAGCAAGGGAATATGCACTAAATGGGTGAACAATGTTAGTTTACAAAGGAAGTATCAAGGAAGTGAAACATATGGATGATGTAATGCTATGATAAATTATGCAATCCGGCTCAAGACCCTTGAAGGATATATGAAGAAGCTTTATTCCATTGTATAAATTAGAATTTAGGACTTTTTATAATTTTGTTGACTTTGACTTTTTAGTAAGTTGACTCCTAAAGTCAATCTTCCTCTTTGACCATTGTATTTAAGTTACCCTTTTAGGCCATCTTTTATTTTTCTAAAAGGTACTATAGTCATCATGTTAGAGTTTGCTAAGATGGGCTAGCTTTTAGAGAAGATGAGCATGTGTTATGTTCACCCCTCTCATTATGGGCGCACCCCTCTAAGCATGCTTAAGGCATGACTACTATTCCTACCTCGTAGTTGCTAGATGCCACACCTCCTAGTCATGCCTTAAGCATGACTACTTTTTACCACCTCTTTATACTATTTACACCTTTTTGTATCTAGACTAGATTTGGGATTTTCTTATCAAAGGAGGTATTTATACTAAAGGCCTAAAAATTGGAAAAATCAATCAAATAATGAAAACAATTGAAAAATGATAGAAACAAGCGATTTTTGAAAATCTGAGAGGCTCCAATTGGCGCAGCGAGTTAGAATGGGTTGGAAATTTTTTTCTACCCCAAAAACATAAAATTTGTCAAATTCTGAGTATAGGAGCCCAAGTTATGCCAGTTTTAAGTTTCTCAAATTTTCTTTGCACCACCTAATTTTCTATTTTTTTACAACTATTTTTTATAAAGGAATGACTCTACTACCTATTAGACACTAAAAGAAGCATGCACAAAAAAAATGGACTCAAAATTCAAGCTCTAACTATTTTATTTTGAATTTCTAAAATCAGCTACTATTCACTACACTATTCATGCAAAATTCACTAAAATGCAATGTTGATTGTTGATTTCTACTATTGCTCTGTTTTTTGGTTCAGTTTTAGCTAAATGATGTTGTTTTTATTCAATTATGGCTATGATGCAATGCAATCATTAATCAGAATATGCTAATGGCAAGAATGCATGAAATCAGTTTCCCACGGATTTTCCCACAAAAAATGAAACTGGTATATCTCCTATGAACCAATATATACAGATGTACAGAAACAAGATTTTATCAATATAAGCATGAAAGAATATCCAACATGCAATTATGAAGTAATATGAAACACCCAATGCTATAGTTTAGGGAAAATCAGAGAAACATGTACAGATCAAAATTCAAGAATTACACTCAGAGCTACAATTCAAGAATCTAACATGCAATCCATATTAAACACAAATGAATCAGAAACACTCTATCTGTATTAACTACTATTTCTATAGATCAAAGATTACCAATATGCAAGATCACCAATTATGCTCTTAAGAAACACAAAAGATTACAAATTACATAAAAAGAAAAAGAACAAGAACAGATTACAGAAAATTCAAAATACTAGCATGAGACACAATCCAAGCAAAGTGTCTCCCGAGCAATGACGCCAGTTTGACAAAACCCTAGTCGCCCTAGGTTTTGCAAAAACATACAAAGTCCCTCTAATGTACTATAGGGTTGACCTCAGATCGAATCACAAGGAAACATGCAAAGATTTCTTCAGGCTAGTTCTAATATTTTTCTTTATTAACAATAAGGGGGGTTTTAATCGCAGAAAATAAATGAGCAAACAAGCAAGCAAGAAAGATAGAATAAAAGAAAATTTGCAGCAAAGCATGAACAAATTCGCAAAAAAGTTGGAAATTCGCATGAAAGGAAAAATTGCAAGAAAGGAAAATTACAGAAGCTAAAAGAAATACATTTTTGAAATAGAAATGAAATTGCAAGAATATAAAATTACAGAATAAAAAATTGCAAAATTGAAACAAGAATGGAAACAAGAATTGAAACAAGAATCTAAGAACAAAAGCAGAATTGAAATCCGAAATTGCTTCTAAATCTAGCCTAGCATGCATGTAATCAATCAATTACAAGGAAATGTTAATTCTTGATCAAGAATTATTGATAATAGAGAGGCAAAGGAAGAACACAAACTCAGAGCAAACTGAAAACTGGAAAGGGAAACTGCAATTGAAGCCAGTAGAGAAAATCTTCTCTCCACAAAAATTCTCTAAAACTTTACAAAATCTGAAAAGTGTAGTTTGGTCTTCAACCCCATGCTTGGGTTTTACTCACATGAATAATGGGCCAAGCAACGGGCCAATGGGCCTAAAACTAAATTACATAAAAATGCAATGCCTAAAACAAAATGATGTAGATTTCTGACCGAACTTCCAAAAATCCTCAAAAATAGCTCTAGACTCCAAACTCCATGATCCATATATTCAAATTTAAACCCTGGAAGTCAGGAATCCAATGCAAACAAATCAGCTAAAAAGAAGGTCTACAGAAAAAGTTATGACCAAAACATTAGACAGTGTCATGACAGAATTAATGTAGAAAAAAATGCAACTTATAGGTGTGTTTTATCAAAAATATGATTTTATGCATAAAAACCTAAATGCATGAAATACGTAAGAAAGGACACCTTATGATGTGACCATGTCTAGCCAAGGACCTATCACTAGGACCATGGCTAGAAGGATTGAAGAAGACCTAGCCATTACAGACAAAGGAAGACTTCACCTCTTGTGAAGAGTGAAGATATTAGGCTAAGGACTTTAGTTAATAAAATGCAATTTTCCTTTATTTTAATTTTGAGGAGCATTAGGAATTTAATTTGGGACATGTATTTAGTCCATTTTTATTTTAGGAGGTATCTTAGTAATTTAGAGGGTGGATTTAGCTTTTTGGGTCTCTATGAAGGAAATAAGGGGTAGCCTTGATATCTACACCCCTCTTTTCCTACATAAACCCCCTAAGCTAATAAGAAGGAATCTTGGTCCTTGGTTTGAGAAACTTGGGCACCAAGTTTGATCTAAAAAGGGAATTTGATGCATGCCTCCCTTGATCTTTTTCTAGAGGTTTTCTTCTTTGGTGAAATGGTTTATGGAAAGGTAAGAAGTGAGGTGGTTTTAGGCGCCACTTAAGGTAAGAGAAGCCTAAGAGGGAAAGTTTGCCACAAGGGATGGAACCCTTGATAAAAACCTAAGGAATTCTCAAAGAGAAAAGGGTGGACACTAAGAATTTTGGCCAACTCAAGGTTTTTCCATTTAATAAAGTGTAAAAAATACAGGAGTGTGAAGGAGCACATTTTTATAGAGGGAGCTAACCTCTTGGACAAGTCAAGAAGGAAAGGAAGGGCTAGGGTTAAAAGGAGTCATCCAAGGGAGGAGGATTGAAGCCCAAAGTCCAATCAATCCCTTCCTTTAGATGAGAATTGGTGCCCAAGCTACCTCATCCAAGGGCCAAGATTACTCCTTTATTAATTTTGGGTTTTATTTAGGAAAAGAGGGTGTAGTTATCAAACTACCCCCTTATTTCCTAAATAAAGGCCCAAAAGCTAATCTTACCCCTTCTTATTACTAAGACACCTCCTAGCAAATTAAATGGACTACTACATGTCCAAAATAAAATCCTAGGTTCCTAAAATAAAAATTACAAGTAAATAAGTCATGACTTGCATAACTTGATGGTCATATGGAGGTGAGATCTTCCTCCTTCTACTCTAGCCATGTCTTCTTCTATTCTCCTAGCCATGACCCTAGTGATACGACCCTTGCTTGGGGAGAATGCATCAGAATTGTTTCTCAATCCTCCTCCCTTAGATCTCTCCTTTTAATCCTAGCCCTTCTTTTTTAGATTATCTTGTTCAAGAGGTAGCTACCTCTATAAATAGGAGCTCCTCCCCTCACTTGTATTTTTTACACTTGAATTTAATCCTAGAGACCATATTGGTCGTGAGATTCTTACCTTTGAGTGTCCCCTTTTCTCCTTTGTGAGAGCTTCTAAGAGTTATCAAGGGACCCCTCCCTTGTGGCGTCTCCCCTTTGGCTTATCAAACCTATTGTTTATCACGCCTCAACCTATTCTTTTCCTCTCCATAAATCCATTTCCCTTCCAAGTAACCTTAGAGAGGATCCTTTGGGCAAGTGATAATCAAATATCACATCACCTTAGAAGATATAGAAAGAGTATAAATATGAACATATAAAATGAGTCATCAACTTCACGTTCACCTTTCTCCATCAAGAACTTTTCCAAGCATTGGACTTCACAATTTTGTTTCTCAAAAGGTAAAGATATAAGTCCAACACTTATTAAAGTACTTGATGAAGAATCATATTCAAGGTGAATTTAAGATTGTGATTGAATGTGCTAAAATTATTTTTGCACAATCTAAAATTCCACTTGTGTTTTAATGGATTGGTTAGAAGATTGACCTAAACTAGAGTTCAAAACTAGATCTTGGCTAGGCTCATTCTTCTCACCAATCTCTTTATTAATTTTATACTTTTAGAATTTTCAAGGGGGTGTGTGTGTTATCTATCTCCTTTCTCCCCTTCTCTTCTTTTCTTCTCTGTTTCCCTCTTGAGTTTTCTTTCTCTTTCTTTTTCCTCTTTTTCTCTTTTTATTTCTCTTTCCAATTTTATCAAGCTTTTTTTCTAAAAGCTTCCAACTTTCTTCTTTTTCCTTTCTCCATTTTTTCTCTTTTTCTTCCCATAACTTATATTTTTCCCTCTTTTCTTTTTCCTATTCTTCATCAACTTTCTTCTTTTTCCTTTCTCCATTTTTTCTCTTTTTCTTCCCATATCTTGTATTTTTCCCTCTTTTCTTTTTCCTATTATTCATCTCTTTCCTTTTTTTCTCTTTCCCACTTCTCTTCTCTCTCTTTACTCTTCTTCTCCTCTTTCTTTCTTCTCTTTTTTTTCTCTGTATCTTTTCTTTCTATCCTTTCTCTTCTATATCTCTCTTTTATTTTCTTTCTCTTTCTCATCCCTCCTTATGTGATCTTTGATGATCACGTGCCCAAAGGATCCTTCCTAAGGTCACTTGGAATGGAAATGGATTTATGGAGAGGAAAGGAATGAGGTGAGGCGCCACAAATACTAGGTTTGATAAGCCAAACAGGAGAGGCCACAAGGGAGGGGTCCCTTGATAACTCTTAGAAGCTCTCACAAAGGAGAAAAGGGGACACTCAAAGGTAAGAACCTCACAACCAATATGGTCTCTATGATTAAATTCTAGTGTAAAAAGTACAAGTGAGGGAGGAGCTCCTATTTATAGAGGTAGCTAACCTCTTGAACAAGATAACCTCACACCCAAAAAGCTAAATCCACCCTCTAAATTCCTAAGACACCTCCTAAAAATAAAAAATGAACTAAATACATGTCCCAAATTAAATTCTTAATGCTCCTCAAAATTAAAATAAAGGAAAATTACATTTTATTAACTAAAGTCCCTAGTCTAATATCTTCACTCTCCATAGGAGGTGAAGTCTTCCTTTGTCTGCAAGGGCTAAGTCTTCTTCAATCCTTCTAGCCATGGCCCTAGTGGTAGGTCCTTGGCTAGGCATGGTCACATCATCTCCTCCCCCTTGAAGAGGATTTGACCTTAAATCCATGGGGTCTTCGTCATTTTCAGCACCTACAAATGGAGACAAATCAGAAACATTAAAACTAGTGCTTACCCCATAATCCTCAAGCAGATCTAAAACATAGGCATTATTACTTATTCACTCAAGGATTTGGAAAGGTCCATCTCCTCTAGGGCTAAGTTTGGACTTCCTTTGAGAAGGAAATCTATCCTTTCTCAAGTGAAGCCATACCCAGTCGCCCTTTTCAAAGATGACCTCTTTCCTCCCCCTATTGGAAAAAGTAGCATCTCTCAAGGATTGGCGCTCTATGTTAGCTTTAACCCTCTCATGTAATTGTTTTACAAAAATGGCTTTTGCCTTTTCTTCTTTATGCACAGCAACAGAAAGAGGAAGAGGTAAAAGATCTAGAGAAGTACGAGGATTAAAGCCATAGACCACCTCAAATAGAGAATGCTTGGTGGTTCTATGAACCACCCGGTTATAAGCAAATTCAATATGGGGAAGATACTCATCCCCAGACTTATGGTTGCCTTTAAGGAGAGCCCTCAGCATAGTGGATAAAGATCTATTCACCACTTCTGTTTGCCCATCAATTTGAGGGTGACACGTAGTGGAAAAAATAAGTTTAGTTCCCATCTTAGCCCAAAGAGTTTTCCAAAAATGGCTAAGGAACTTCACATCCCTATCTGACACTATTGAAGAGGGTATACCATGCAATCGGACAACCTCTTTAAAGAAAAGTCTTGTGATGTTGCTCGCATCATCCACTTTGTGGCAGGGAATAAAATGGGCCATTTTTGAAAATCGGTCGACCACCACAAATATGCAGTCTGCACCTCGTTGGGTTCTTGGGAGCCCAAGGATGAAATCCATGCTAATATCCTCCCAAGGTGCAGAAGGAGTAGGTAAAGGTGTGTATAGTCCATAAGGCATTGCTTTAGACTTTGCTTGCAAGCAAGCTATACATTTAGAGCAATGTCTATGGACATCTCTACGTATATGGGGCCAAAAGAATTTCTCTTGTAAAAGCATGAGGGTTTTTGAAATCCCAAAATGCCCCATGAGCCCACCTTCATGGCTCTCTTTTGTAAGTAAGTTCCTAATTGATCCTTGGGGTATACAAAGCTTACTCCCTTTGTAAAGATACCCCTCACTGATGAAGTAACCATCATGGGCCTTTAATGCGAATACAGATTCAGAGGTAGCAAATATGGGGCCAAAATCCTTGTCAGACGGATACATAGCTTAAATGTCATCAAATCCTAAGATTTTTGCACTCAAGGATGAATAAAGGGCATGACGCCTAGAAAGAGCATCAGCCACCACATTTTGTTTTCATTTCTTGTACTTGATGACATAAGGGAAGGATTCAAGATATTCCACCCACGTTGCATGCCTTTTGTTCAATTTACCTTGACCCCTCAAATATTTTAGTGACTCATGGTCACTATGAATGACAAACTCCTTGGGAGCAAGGTAATGCTCCCAAGTTTGAAGGGCCCTAATTAGAGCATAAAACTCCTTATCATAGGTGGGGTAGTTGAGGAGGGCACCATTGAGTTTTTCACTGAAATACGCAATGGGGTGCCCTCCTTGCAACAAGACAGCCCCCACACCTACACCAGAGGCATCACATTCAAGTTCAAATGTTTTAGAAAAGTCAGGTAATGCCAAGACTGGTGCATGGGTCAGTTTATGCTTAATTAGCTGGAAGGTTTTCTCTTGTTTCTCACCCCAAAGGAAAGGAACTTCCTTTTTCACCAAATCATTTATTGGTGCGAAGAGCGTGGAGAAATTAGGCACAAAGCGCCTATAAAATCCAGCGAGACCATGAAAGCTTTTGATCCCTGTCACACTCTTTGGGGTGGGCCATTCTTGAATAGCTTTTATCTTTTCGGGATCAACATGAACCCCTTTTGTGCTAACTACAAAACCTAGGAAAACTACACTATCTACACAAAAAGTGCATTTTTCTAAGTTACCAAAAAGATGATTACTCCTAAGAAGAGAAAAAACATGCCTTAGATGTCCTAAATGATCATCTAGGTTCCTAGAGTAAACTAAAATGTCATCAAAGTAAACTACACAAAATTTACCAAGGCAATCCCTCAGTACATGATTCATTAAGCACATGAATGTGCTTGGGGCATTAGTTAGCCCAAAAGGCATAACCAACCACTCATAAAGACCAAATTTAGTCTTAAAAGCAGTTTTCCACTCATCACCCTCTTTGATCCTGATGTGACCATGCCTAGCCAAGGACCTATCACTAGGGCCATGGCTAGAAGGATTGAAGAAGACCTAGCCCTTGCAGACAAAGGAAGACTTCACCTCCTATGGAGAGTGAAGATATTAGGCTAGAGACTTTAGTTAATAAAATGTAATTTTCCTTTATTTTAATTTTGAGGAGCATTAAGAATTTAATTTGGGACATGTATTTAGTCCATTTTTTATTTTTAGGAGGTGTCTTAGGAATTTAGAGGGTGGATTTAGCTTTTTGGGTCTTTATGAAGGAAATAAGGGGGAGCCTTGATATCTACACCCCTCTTTTCTACATAAACCCCCTAAGCTAATAAGAAGGAATCTTGGCCCTTGGTTTGAGAAACTTGGGCACCAAGTTTGATGATCTAAGGAGGGAATTGTTTCTCAATTCTCCTCCCTTAGATCTCTCCTTTTAATCCTAGCCCTTCTTTTTTAGGTTATCTTGTTCAAGAGGTTAGCTACCTCTATAAATAGGAGCTCATCCCTCACTTGTATTTTTTACACTTGAATTTAATCCTAGAGACCATATTGGTTGAGGTTCTTACCTTTCAGTGTCCCCCTTTCTCCTTTGTGAGAGCTTCTAAGAGTTATCAAAGGACCCCTCCCTTGTGGCCTCTCCCCTTTGGCTTATCAAACCTAGTATTTGTGGCGCCTCACCCCATTCCTTTCCTCTCCATAAATCCATTTCCCTTCCAAGTGACTTTAGAAAGTATCCTTTAGGCACGTGATCATCAAAGATCACATCAAGTGGTATCTAGAGCCACTTTCTAAAGGTCATATTCTTTCTCATTTTTTTTTGCTTTGTTGTTTATTTCTTTGATCTCTTTATTTTAAATTCCTTCATTTTTTGTCATCTCTATTTCCTTTATTGTTTAGTAGTATAGTTTTTTATTCTTGCTATTATATGCGCTTTTGTTTTCTATCTACGCGCCTATTTTCCATTTAATTTGATGCGATTTTATTTGTCCCTTTCTTTGCATCTTATTTTCGTGTTCAAGTTGCATAATTTTCCCTTGGTTTTTTATGTTAAAGTGTGCCTAAGAAGTTGTGACCATTAAACCTACATGGTTGAGGATTTTTCCACACCATTGTGGTAATCAACTTTGGCCACTTTGTTGTGCCTTTTGTTTTGAGTCTCTTGCTGAAATTTTTGCTCTATTTTTAGGTGTGTTATTTTTTCTTAATCTTGTGTTTTGTAAAATACTAGTCATGTTAGTTTCCTATTTTGTCTCATTTAAATTCCATAGGTTTTAGCCTCTTAAAAGTTTTACAAAAAAGCTTTCAAAAACATTTTGAATTGAGCTCCTAAGAGGTGAACCTCTTATTGAGTCTCTTAAGTCTTTTATGCTTTTAGTTCAAGCATATTAATCTCTTTGTTGTTCTTAAATATTTGCTCAATTCAATCTTTATATGTTTCTTGTTTTATGTTGAATTATTAGTAGCTTTCCACTTGGTTTACCTTCACTATTGGTGCCTCTTTATGGAATTTTAGCTTGGGTGAATTGTGTTAGCAATTTGAGCAATCAATTTACTTCAAAATCAGCCCTAAATAATTCCTTAAGCACCATTAGTTCAGTGGTATTTGGAACTACTAAGTTGTTTTGCCTTTAGTTGCATGCATTGCTTGAAAATTGTGTGACCTTACTTTGTGCTTATTCACTCAAGCGTTATAATTTCAAGCATCCTCATTAAAATTTCAATTCAACAAGCTATTAGGTGCAGCAAAAAGATTAGAAAAAGTTAAAAAAAAATAGAAAAAGTTCAAGTTAAAAAAAAAAGAAGAAGATAAAGAACTCAAAGGAAAGACAAATTTGAAGTTGTGTACCTAATAGTAGAAACATTTGATATGAGGAATCAATTGTGATTCAAAAAAAAATTACTTGAGTAAGCTTTTTAGTTTTGGTCACTTAAATTTTATTAAGTGTGCAACTATTGGTTTCATTTTTTTTGTTTGAGTCTTTTTTCATCTCTACTCTTAGGGCTAATCTAGGAAAGTTATTTGTGTGCTACCTTCCTTTGTGAGCCTTATGTTTTCTTGCTTGTCTTTTTTGCTTCTTTGAGTTTGTCATTGTTTAATCTATCCACTTGGATTTGTCAACCTTGTTTTGTTATTCACCTTTGTTTGTTGTCTTGTGTTGTATTCGGCCTTGGTAAGGAAAGGTTGGGAAAGGTTCCATATATAAAATTTTGGGAAGTCCAAACAAGAGGAAATAAGGGTAGCATTCTTGGGGTGAGTTGATGCAACTCAAAGGGGCTTGATCAAAAGGAGACAAACACCAAAAAGCTTGGAGTGAAGACTTTGTTTTATTTTTTTTATTCTTTGTATTGTGTATACTTAATTTTAGATTGGGAGTTTGAGTGCCCTTAAGGCCCTCCCTTGGTTTGTAATAATTTTGGTTAATTTTAGTGTAGTTCCTCGTTAATTAGGTGAAGAAGGGAGAAGTGGTACACTTCCTTGAACACCTTAGGAGCACGATTAGAGCCCTTTCTCTTTTACATTCTTGCACTGTTATTTTATTTTATGTTATTTTGAAAAAAAGTGTAGAGGCTAAGAGTTCCAAAGACTCATCAAGCCACCTTAGGTGAGAAAACAAAAAAAAAAGTTTTTGGCCTACCCTTTAGTTTTTAGCATCCAAGCACCATGACTTCCCACACACATTCTAGTGCACATAGTTGTTCATCAAGTAAGAGTGTCAACCAAAGAAAACCTTCTAAGGGAGATACTCTTGAAAACCTTAACTTAGAATTTAGGGAATGGATGGCTAAAGAACAAGAAAGGAGAGAAGAAAAAGAGAGAAAAAAAGAAATAAAAGAAAAGGAAAAACAAAAAAAGAAGGAAAAGTTAAAAAAAGAGATGTTGGAAATGAGAAAAGAGAAAAAAGAGTGAGAAGAGAGAAGGCAAAGAGAAAGAAGAGAGGATGAAGAAAGGAGAAAAAGGAAAGAACTAGAAAGAAAAAGAGAAAAAGAGGAAGAAGAGAGAAGGAGAGGAGAAGAGAGTAAGAGGAGAGATGGGAGGGAGAGTGATAGAAAAAATAAAGGAATTCTCATAAGATCCCCATCTAGGCATTTTAGCTCTAGTGAAGAAGAATACTATAGAAATCAACATAAGCATCACTCTCATTCATCATACAATCATCATTCTCCTCAAGATAACATAAATCATGCTAAGGAACCAAAGGTAGACCTACCCCATTTTCATGGTAGGGAAGATGTTGAGACTTACCTAGATTGGGAAGTCAAAGTGGAACAACTCTTTCGATGCTATGAAATTAGGGAAGAAAGGAAAGTACCTTTGGCCTCCCTTAGTTTTCAAGGTTCTGCTTTGCATTGGTGGGATGGGTTAGTCAAGGATAGGGCCCGTAAACAAATGCCTAACATTTGCTATTGAAATGATTTAAAAACTTGTTTGCGAAGAAGGCACATTCCTTCATATTATGAGAGGGATCTTTTGGATAGGCTCCAAAGACTTAGGCAACATAACCTAAGTAATGAGGAGTATAGACAAAAGATGGAGCTTTTCATACTAAGGGCCAATATCATTGAGGAACCCAATGCCACCCTTGCTAGGTTTTTGTGTGGATTAAGCTCTGACATTAGAGATAAGGTAGAGCTTCTTTCATACTCAAACCTTGATGAGTTGGTAGAACTTTGTGTAAGAGCTGAGAATCAACTCAAGAGAAAAAGCTTTAAAAAAGATTCTCCCTCTTACTCAAAGAGAGACCAACTTAAGGGAAACTCTTTCAAGGGTTTTCCCAAAGAGGAACCCAAGCATTTTCAAGATACAAAAGCACCTCATGTAGAGAGAAAAACCCCTACTACTAAGCCTACTGAAAGGCAAAGTAGTATCAAATGCTTCAAATGTCTTGGGAGAGGCCATATTGCTTCTCAATGCCCTAACAAGAAAACCATCATCATAAGGGGACAAGACATTTGTAGTGAGAATAGCTCATCTTCCTCCTCTAGTGAGAGTGAGGAAGAAGGGGGACATACTTTTGAACAAGAGTGTGAGGAAGCTTTTCCTTATGAGGGGGACCTCCTTATGGTTCAAAGGCTTCTTGGAAGCCAACCTCTAGAGCTTGGCCAGTCACAAAGAGAGAACATCTTCCATACAAGATGTAAAGTAAATGACAAAGTATGTTCTCTCCTTGTTGATAGTGGCTCCTGTTGTAACTGTTGTAGCTCTAGGTTGGTTGAAAAACTAGCCTTGACTACCATGCCCCATCCCAAACCTTACAAATTGCAATGGCTCAATGAGCAAGGGGAGATGGTAGTCAATGAACAAGTTATGGTTCCAATTTCTATAGGATCTTATAATGATGAGATTCTTTGTGACATAGTTCCTATGGAGGCTGGTCATATCCTGTTGGGAAGACCATGGCAATTTGACAAAAAAGCTATTCACCATGGTCACTCCAACCAAATAATTCTCACCCATAATGAAAAGCGCTTCAAATTGTATCCTTTGTCACCTTCTCAAGTGGCTGAAGATCAATTTGCGATGAAAAAGAAAAGAGTTGAGGAAAAACAAAAACAAAAAAAAAATACAACAAGCTTTACCCTTAAAGCTTGAAAAGGGTAAAGAGAGAGAGTCAGAAGGTGATGCCCCTTCAAAAGGGAATATTAGTAAAGGAGCCTATTTGCTACTAAACGTGATTTAAAAGAAGCTCCTTTGACTAACAAGCCCTTTTATCTCCTCTTTTGCAAAGAAGCATCAAATCCTTCTCCTATTTTGCATTCTTCTGCTGAGAGCACTGCCACAGCCCATGCACATGAGCACCTTCCTCAAGGGGTTCAAGATATTTTAAAATAATTTGATGACATATTCCCTAATGAGGTTCCGAAAGGACTTCCTCCCATTAGGGGTATAGAACATCAAATTGATTTGGTTCCTGGCGCAAGTCTACCTAATAGACCTGCCTATAGGACCAACCCCATGGAGACCCAAGAGATTGAGTCTCAAGTGAATGAGCTGTTGGAGAAGGGTTGGGTTCAAAAGAGCCTAAGCCCTTGTGCTGTGCCAGTCTTGTTGGTGCCGAAGAAGAATGGCCAATGGAGGATGTGTGTTGATTGTCGTGCAATCAACAACATCACCATCAAATATAGGCACCCAATCCCCCGTCTTGATGACATGTTGGATGAATTGCATGGGGCAAAAATATTTTCAAAAATAGATCTTAGAAGTGGTTACCACCAAATAAGGATCAAAGAAGGTGATGAGCGGAAAATTGCTTTTAAGACTAAATTTGGTCTTTATGAGTGGTTGGTTATGCCTTTTGGGCTAACTAATGCCCCAAGCACATTCATGCGCTTAATGAATCATGTACTAAGGGATTGCCTTGGTAAATTTTGTGTAGTTTACTTTGATGACATTTTAGTTTACTCTAGGAACCTAGAAGATCATTTAGGACATCTAAGGCATGTTTTTTCTCTTCTTAGGAGTAATCATCTTTTTGGTAACTTAGAAAAATGCACTTTTTGTGTAGATAGTGTAGTTTTCCTAGGTTTTGTAGTTAGCACAAAAGGGGTTCATGTTGACCCCGAAAAGATAAAAGCTATTCAAGAATGGCCCACCCCAAAGAGTGTGACAGAGATCAAAAGCTTTCATGGTCTCGCTGGATTTTATAGGCACTTTGTGCCTAATTTCTCCACGCTCTTCGCACCAATAAATGATTTGGTGAAAAAGGAAGTTCCTTTCCTTTGGGGTGAGAAACAAGAGAAAGCCTTCCAGCTAATTAAGCATAAACTGACCCATGCACCAGTCTTGGCATTACCTGACTTTTCTAAAACATTTGAACTTGAATGTGATGCCTCTGGTGTAGGTGTGGGGGCTGTCTTGTTGCAAGGAGGGCACCCCATTGCGTATTTCAGTGAAAAACTCAATGGTGCCCCCCTCAACTACCCACCTATGATAAGGAGTTTTATGCTCTAATTAGGGCCCTTCAAACTTGGGAGCATTACCTTGCTCCCAAGGAGTTTGTCATTCATAGTGACCATGAGTCACTAAAATATTTGAGGGGTCAAGGTAAATTGAACAAAAGGCATGCAACGTGGGTGGAATATCTTGAATCCTTCCCTTATGTCATCAAGTACAAGAAAGGAAAACAAAATGTGGTGGCTGATGCTCTTTCTAGGCGTCATGCCCTTTATTCATCCTTGAGTGCAAAAATCTTGGGATTTGATGACATTCGGGCTATGTATCCGTCTGATAACGATTTTGGCCCCATATTTGCTACCTCTGCATCTGCATTTGCATTAAAGACCCATGATGGGTACTTCATCAGTGAGGGGTATCTTTATAAAGGGAGTAAGCTTTGTATACCCCAAGGATCAATTAGGAATTTACTTACAAAAGAGAGTCATGAAGGTGGGCTCATGGGGCATTTTGGGATTTCAAAAACCCTCATGCTTTTACAAGAGAAATTCTTTTGGCCCCATATGCATAGAGATGTCCATAGACATTGCTCTAAATGTATAGCTTGCTTGCAAGCAAAGTCTAAAGCAATGCCTCATGGACTATACACACCTTTACCTGCTCCTTCTGCACCTTGGGAGGATATTAGCATGGATTTCATCCTTGGGCTCCCAAGAACCCAACGAGGTGCAGACTCCATATTTGTGGTGGTGGCCCGATTTTCAAAAATGGCCCATTTTATTCCCTGCCACAAAGTGGATGATGCGAGCAACATCGCAAGACTTTTCTTTAAAGAGGTTGTCCGATTGCATGGTATACCCTCTTCAATAGTGTCAGATAGGGATGTGAAGTTCCTTAGCCATTTTTGGAAAACTCTTTGGGCTAAGCTGGGAACTAAACTTCTTTTTTCCACTACCTGTCACCCTCAAACTGATGGGCAAACAGAAGTGCTGAATAGATCTTTATCCACTATGCTGAGGGCTCTCCTTAAAGGCCACCATAAGTCTTGGGATGAGTACCTTCCCCACATTGAATTTGCTTATAACCGGGTGGTTCATAGAACCACCAAGCATTCTCCTTTTGAGGTGGTCTATGGCTTTAATCCTCGTACTCCTCTAGATCTTTTACCTCTTCCTCTTTCTGTTGCTGTGCATAAAGAAGGAGAGGCAAAAGCCATTTTTGTAAAACAATTACATGAAAGGGTTAAAGTTAACATAGAGCGTCAATCCTTGAGAGATGGTACTTTCGCCAATAGGGGGAGGAAAGAAGTCATCTTTGAAAAGGGCGACTGGGTATGGCTTCACTTGAGAAAGGATAGATTTCCTTCTCAAAGGAAGTCCAAACTTAGCCCTAGAGGAGATGGACCTTTCCAAATCCTTGAGCGGATCGGTAATAATGCCTATGTTTTAGATCTGCCAGAGGATTATGGGGTAAGCACCAGTTTAAATGTTTCTGATTTGTCTCTATTTGTAGGTGCTGAAAATGATGAAGACCCCATGGATTTGAGGTCAAATCTTCTTCAAGGGGGAGGAGATGATGTGACCATGCCTAGCCAAGGACCTATCACTAGGGCCATGGCTAGAAGGATTGAAGAAGACCTAGCCCTTGCAAACAAAGGAAAAACAAAAACAAAAAAAAGCACAACAAGCTTTACCCTTAAAGCTTGAAAAGGGTAAAGAGAGAGAGTCGGAAGGTGATGCCCCTTCGAAAGGGAATATTAGCAAAAGGAGCCTATTTGCTACTAAACGTGATTTAAAAGAAGCTCCTTTGACTAACAAGCCCTTTTATCTCCTCTTTTACAAAGAAGCATCAAATCCTTCTTCCATTTTGCATTCTTCTGCTGAGAGCACTGCCACAGCCCATGCACATGAGCACCTTCCTCAAGGGGTTCAAGATATTTTAAAAGAATTTGCTGACATATTCCCTAATGAGGTTCCGAAAGGACTTCCTCCCATTAAGGGTATAGAACATCAAATTGATTTGGTGCCTGGCGCAAGTCTACCTAATAGACCTGCCTATAGGACCAACCCTATGGAGACCCAAGAGATTGAGTCTCAAGTGAATGAGCTGTTGGAGAAGGGTTGGGTTCAAAAGAGCCTAAGCCCTTGTGCTGTGCCAGTCTTGTTGGTGCCCAAAAAGAATGGCCAATGGAGGATGTGTGTTGATTGTCGTGCAATCAACAACATCACCATCAAATATAGGCACCCAATCCCCCGTCTTGATGACATGTTGGATGAATTGCATGGGGCAAAAATATTTTCAAAAATAGATCTTAGAAGTGGTTACCACCAAATAAGGATCAAAGAGGGTGATGAGTGGAAAACTGCTTTTAAGACTAAATTTGGTCTTTATGAGTGGTTGGTTATGCCTTTTGGGCTAACTAATGCCCCAAGCACATTCATGCGCTTAATGAATCATGTACTAAGGGATTGCCTTGGTAAATTTTGTGTAGTTTACTTTGATGACATTTTAGTTTACTCTAGGAACCTAGAAGATCATTTAGGACATCTAAGGCATGTTTTTTCTCTTCTTAGGAGTAATCATCTTTTTGGTAACTTAGAAAAATGCACTTTTTGTGTAGATAGTGTAGTTTTCCTAGGTTTTGTAGTTAGCACAAAAGGGGTTCATGTTGACCCCGAAAAGATAAAAGCTATTCAAGAATGGCCCACCCCAAAGAGTGTGACAGAGATCAAAAGCTTTCATGGTCTCGCTGGATTTTATAGGCGCTTTGTGCCTAATTTCTCCATGCTCTTCGCACCAATAAATGATTTGGTGAAAAAGGAAGTTCCTTTCCTTTGGGGTGAGAAACAAGAGAAAGCCTTCCAGCTAATTAAGCATAAACTGACCCATGCACCAGTCTTGGCATTACCTGACTTTTCTAAAATATTTGAACTTGAATGTGATGCCTCTGGTGTAGGTGTGGGGGCTGTCTTGTTGCAAGGAGGGCACCCCATTGCGTATTTCAGTGAAAAACTCAATGGTGCCCCCCTCAACTACCCACCTATGATAAGGAGTTTTATGCTCTAATTAGGGCCCTTCAAACTTGGGAGCATTACCTTGCTCCCAAGGAGTTTGTCATTCATAGTGACCATGAGTCACTAAAATATTTGAGGGGTCAAGGTAAATTGAACAAAAGGCATGCAACGTGGGTGGAATATCTTGAATCCTTCCCTTATGTCATCAAGTACAAGAAATGAAAACAAAATGTGGTGGCTGATGCTCTTTCTAGGCGTCATGCCCTTTATTCATCCTTGAGTGCAAAAATCTTGGGATTTGATGACATTCGGGCTATGTATCCGTCTGATAAGGATTTGGGCCCCATATTTGCTACCTCTGCATCTGGATTTGCATTAAAAGCCCATGATGGGTACTTCATCAGTGAGGGGTATCTTTACAAAGGGAGTAAGCTTTGTATACCCCAAGGATCAATTAGGAACTTACTTACAAAAGAGAGTCATGAAGGTGGGCTTATGCGGCATTTTGGGATTTCAAAAACCTCATGCTTTTACAAGAGAAATTCTTTTGGCCCCATATGCGTAGAGATGTCCATAGACATTGCTCTAAATGTATAGCTTGCTTGCAAGCAAAGTCTAAAGCAATGCCTCATGGACTATACACACCTTTACCTGCTCCTTCTGCACCTTGGGAGGATATTAGCATGGATTTCATCCTTGGGCTCCCAAGAACCCAACGAGGTGCAGACTCCATATTTGTGGTGGTGGACCGATTTTCAAAAATGGCCCATTTTATTCCCTGCCACAAAGTGGATGATGCGAGCAACATCGCAAGACTTTTCTTTAAAGAGGTTGTCCGATTGCATGGTGTACCCTCTTCAATAGTGTCAGATAGGGATGTGAAGTTCCTTAGCCATTTTTGGAAAACTCTTTGGGCTAAGCTGGGAACTAAACTTCTTTTTTCCACTAGCTGTCACCCTCAAACTGATGGACAAACAGAAGTGGTGAATAAATCTTTATCCACTATGCTGAGGGCTCTCCTTAAAGGCAACCATAAGTCTTGGGATGAGTACCTTCCCCACATTGAATTTGCTTATAACCGGGTGGTTCATAGAACCACAAAGCATTCTCCTTTTGAGGTGGTCTATGGCTTTAATCCTCGTACTCCTCTAGATCTTTTACCTCTTCCTCTTTCTGTTGCTGTGCATAAAGAAGGAGAGGCAAAAGCCATTTTTGTAAAACAATTATATGAGAGGGTTAAAGTTAACATAGAGCGCCAATCCTTGAGAGATGCTACTTTCGCCAATAGGGGGAGGAAAGAAGTCATCTTTGAAAAGGGCGACTGGGTATGGCTTCACTTGAGAAAGGATAGATTTCCTTCTCAAAGAAAGTCCAAACTTAGCCCTAGAGGAGATGGACCTTTCCAAATCCTTGAGCGGCTCAGTAATAATGCCTATGTTTTAGATCTGCCAGAGGATTATGGGGTAAGCACCAGTTTTAATGTTTTTGATTTGTCTCCATTTGTAGGTGCTGAAAATGACGAAGACCCCATGGATTTGAGGTCAAATCCTCTTCAAGGGGGAGGAGATGATGTGACCATGCCTAGCCAAGGACCTATCACTAGGGCCATGACTAGAAGGATTGAAGAAGACCTAGCCCTTGCAGACAAAGGAAGACTTCACCTCCTATGGAGAGTGAAGATATTAGGCTAGAGACTTTAGTTAATAAAATGTAATTTTCCTTTATTTTAATTTTGAGGAGCATTAAGAATTTAATTTGGGACATGTATTTAGTCTATTTTTTATTTTTAGGAGGTGTCTTAGGAATTTAGAGGGTGGATTTAGCTTTTTGGGACTTTATGAAGGAAATAAGGGGTAGCCTTGATATCTACACCCCTCTTTTCTACATAAACCCCCTAAGCTAATAAGAAGGAATCTTGGCCCTTGGTTTGAGAAACTTAGGCACCAAGTTTGATGATCTAAGGAGGGAATTGTTTCTCAATTCTCCTCCCTTAGATCTCTCCTTTTAATCCTAGCCCTTCTTTTTTAGGTTATCTTGTTCAAGAGGTTAGCTACCTCTATAAATAGGAGCTCCTCCCTCACTTGTATTTTTCACACTTGAATTTAATCCTAGAGACCATATTGGTTGAGGTTCTTACCTTTGAGTGTCCCCCTTTCTCCTTTGTGAGAGCTTCTAAGAGTTATCAAGGGACCCCTCCCTTGTGGCCTCTCCCCTTTGGCTTATCAAACATAGTATTTGTGGCGCCTCACCCCATTCCTTTCCTCTCCATAAATCCATTTCCCTTCCAAGTGACCTTAGAAAGGATCCTTTGGGCACGTGATCATCAAAGATCACATCAATTAGACCAAAATATAAAGCAGATACCTTAAACAGATATGCAGGACAAACCAAAGATAGAACATCAAACTACAAAGAAAGAAAAAAAAGTGAGAGGAAAATGCAACCAATGCAATTGTGATACTTGAAACATTAGGATACCTAAAACAGATATGCAAGACAAGATAGAATATCAAACCAAAATAAAAAAAATGAAGGACTCAAAAGACATACAACAGATGCGATACCAAAGAAGCAACATCAAACTACGAACAAAGCAAAAAGTGAGAGGAAAATTCAACGAATGAAATTGTAATACCTGAACCACCAGGATACCTGAAACAAATAAGCAAGACAAGATAGAACATCAAACCAAACTATAAAAACAAAGAACTGAGAGGACATACAACAAATATGCCAATGAAGACAAAACATCATACCAAAATATAAAACAAATACCTTAAATAGATATCCAAGTAAAGATATATCAATAGATAAAGCATAACACTTTAAAGAGGCTGTACCAACCAGTTCGATGAACATGAAAGTAATGGATTAGAGTTGTTCATGGTTTGAATTGGTTCGGTTTTAGGAAAAAATGAAAATCAAGCCAATTAATTTTAATTGGGTTGGATTGGTTCAGTCTTTTGGAAATTTTTGCCCTGACCCCGAATCAATGATAATCAGGTTGATTCAGTTCAATTGTAGGGAAAATCGATAAAAAATAAAAATAAATAATTTTCTTTCATTAAATCGTAAAAAAAAAAAATCATGCCTAAAACTAGCCAAATCTATTAGTCTACTAAATTTATAATTTTACAACAAAATATCAAATGTTTCATTTATATTAAATTAATCAAATTAAAATATTAAAACAATAGTACATGATAAGCATGAAAGTATGGATTAAGCATGATGGCTGAAAAAAAGATCGAACATTAAACCAAAACATAAATCACGAAGAAAGAGAAAGAATAGACAAAAATATTGTTATACACCTAAAGGAAGCATGAAACATTGTTATACTCGAAACAAATATGCCAAAGGAGATAAAAACCGAAATATAAAACAAATACCTTCAGAAATGTTATCTGGATAATAATTAGGAAGTTGAGTTAGATTTGGATAATAATTAGAAATGTTAAACATATTGACACAATGTTCGATAGATGTAAAATTTAAACTAAGACAATAATTTTTTTTAAAATTCAATGTATTTTAATTTTTTTAATATGTTAGATTCTATATCCAAAAAAGATTAATAAAAGTTTAATAAAACTCAACCAACTTTTCTTATTTATTATTCCTTATCACAAATGCTATTTAATAAAAATTATTTATAGAATACTTTTTAGTGTGTATTTAGATAATAATTAGTGAGTTGAGTTGTATCCGGGGTTTATGAAAAATAAACTCATTGTAGCTTTTAATTTAAATAGAACTTAATAAATTTTACTTTTAACTTAAAAAATGTTAAACAACATAATGACAAAATGTTCAAGAAACATAAAATCAAAGTAAAGCATTTAGACAATAAAGTCATTTGAACTATAAACATTTTAAATTTAATGTATTTTCATTTTCTGGATTTGTAAGATTCTCTTCTATATAGCATTAATAAAAGTTTATTAAATAAAAATTTAATCAAAATCCTAATAAATAAAACTCAACAATAATTTACTATTTCTTATAAAAAATGATAATTAATAATAAATAATTATAGAATTTTTTTCATTAGTATTTGAATAATAGTTAGAAAATTTAGCTGGGTTCAGAGTTAATAAAAACAAGAAATTTATTATAGCTTTTAAATTAATTAAAGTTTGTGAAAATTTTACTTCAATTAGATGTTAAAAAGATGATAAATATGTTGGTAATAAAAAAATATTTGAATAATGAGATCATTTGAATTGCAAATATTTTAAATTTAATATAAAATTTTTTATCCAAAAAAGTTAATAAGAGTTTATTAAATCCTATTAAAAATCATCCATCCCCTCTGGCTATAACCATCAAAACCCGAAACCCTTGCCCCACGCCAGTTCCCATCAAATCAACCAGGTTCCTATCAACCATTTCTTTCTCGTACTTCATTCATTTCATACAAGACAAACTGCTGATTCATTCGCATCGCTCATTCCCTTCCATACTACAAAGACATGGCTACCCCCACCCTTTTAGGTCCACCAGAACTCTACAATCTCAATTCCATCCCAACACTCACAACCACAACCACCACCACCACCACCACCGTACCAGACCCATGCATAGACCAAACGGTGTCAAAACTCGACACCGTATCGGACACATTACACCTAGTACCCCCACCAAACATGTCCTTAACAGAAAACTGTTCCCCAACATTCATCACCACTGGAAACCCATGTTTGGATTTCTTCTTTCACGTGGTTCCCAACTCCCCACCAGAGAACCTCCGCCAAAGACTCAAACTTTCCTAGGACCACAACCCCCTCACCACCCTCAAACTCGTCTGCAACCTTCGTTGCATCCGCGGCACCGGAAAATCCGATCGCGATAACTTCTACGCCGCCGCGCTCTGGCTCCACCACCACCACCCCAAGACCCTCGCCGCCAATGTTCCCTCCCTCGTTGACTTCGGATACTTCAAGGATCTCCCAGAAATCCTTTACCTTCTTCTGGAAGGTTCCGAAGCAAGGATAATTCAGAAAGATCAGTGGCGGATGCGTAAAAGAGAATCCTGCCGCGCGAAAAGCCGTAAGACCCATAAGAAGCAGAAGGTGAAAGCGGAGTCTTTGGACAAAAGGGTTGCCGCTGAGAATGATAAAAATGAGTCTTCGGACGAAATGATTACTCCTGAGAAGGAGAAGAACGATTCTTTGGACGAAAGGTTACCGCTAAGAAGAAGAAAAACGAGTCTTTGAACAAAAGGGTCAACGCGGAGAAGGAGATCGCGCGTGTTGCTAGAGAAGAGAAAAGGATTGCATTGGCGAAAAAGCTCGTTGATCGATATACGGGCGACCCAGATTTTCGTTTCCTCCACGGTCGCATCTCTGATTATTTTGCTGAGCGTCTAAGGAAGGATCTCCAGTTTTTGAAATCTGGGTCGGTGACAAAAATCAGTCTTGCCGCAAAATGGTGTCCCTCGGTGGATTCTTCTTTCGATCGGTACACGTTGTTGTGTGAAACTATTGCCAAGAGGGTTTTTCCTCGTGAAGAGTGTAAAGAGTATGAGGGGGTTGAGGAGGCGCATTATGCTTATGGGTTCGTGATCGGTTGAGGAAGGATGTGTTGGTGCCTCTGAGGAAGGTGTTGGAGTTGCCTGAGCTGTATATAGGAGCCAATCGCTGGGATTTGCTTCCTTACAATAGGGTTGCTTCTGTGGCTATGAAGTTTTACAAGGAGAAGTTTTTGAAGCATGATGAGGAGAGGTTTAAGGCTTACTTGGAGGATGTGAAGTCAGGGAAGAGTACTATTGCTGCAGGTGCTTTGCTTCCCCATCAGATCATAGGGTCATTGAAAGATGGGGATGGTGGAGAAGTGGCTGAGTTGCAATGGAAGAGAATGGTGGATGATTTGCTGAACAATGGGAAGATGAAGAATTCTTTAGCTGTTTGTGATGTATCTGGGAGTATGTATGGGGTCCCTATGGAGGTTTGTGTAGCATTGGGGTTGTTGGTGTCTGAGTTGTGTGAGGAGCCTTGGAAGGGGAAGGTTCTGACTTTCAGTGCTGACCCTGAGCTTCATTCGATTGAGGGAAATGACCTCAAATCCAAGACTGAGTTTATTAGGAGCATGGACTTTGGGATGAACACTGATTTTCAGAAGGTGTTTGATCTCATACTGGAGACGGCTTTGAGTGGGAATCTGAAGCCAGATCAGATGATCAAGAGGGTGTTTGTGTTTAGTGACATGGAGTTTGATGAAGCTTCTAATAACCCTTGGGAGACTGATTACCAAGCTATCACTAGGAAATTTAGGGAGAAAGGGTTTGGTGATGCTGTGCTTCGGATTACTTTTTGGAATCTGAGAGATTCTCAGGCTACTCCAGTGCAAGCCTCTCAGAAAGGAGTGGCACTGCTTAGTGGGTTCTCTAAGAATTTACTGACTATGTTCTTGGATAAGGAAGGGGAGCTAAACCCTGAAGATATGATGGAAGCAGCTATTTCTGGCCCAGAATATCAGAAACTAGTTGTGCTGGATTAATTCATTGCTGTTGTGAGAATTTTGTTTTCTAATGCAACTACGTTCAAGAAAATTAAATACGGCATATTTTACATTTTCCCTTTCTTTTATTCAATTATATTAGTCTCTTGAATCTCTATTCTTATCTTCCATAAGATATTTGTAATTTTTACTTGTACTTTTGTTTTGTGATCGATCTGAATGACCCTAGTAGGCTAGGGAAGAGAACAAAACAATTTAGCTTAGGTCCATGTGAGTATAGAAAACCATCGAAGGTGTAAATGAATAATTTTGTAACAATCAGCTCTCTTTTTCTGCAGTGATCAATTGAGTTATATTGGCCATTGATGGTTTTATTTTTAGGTAAAAACTTAGATACACTATCGTATTACCGAGATGATACTATGATTGGATTTGGAGGGTATCTATTTACTTTTGTCCTTCCCAATTTCTGTGGCCATAATTTAAAACTCCTCACAACTAGCAGGTTATTATATTTAAGTCACAATCCATGAGTCAGGTTCAGATATGTAACATGTTTGCTGATTGGGAGACTTAGAGAGGAGGAGCAGAAAGAGAAAAAGGGTGAAATAAATGGAAGATTTTAGTATACCCTTCATCGTTACACATTTGTAGGTGTAGATAACTTGATATTTGAGTATCTTGAGTTCCAGCCAGTACTGTTGCATGTGCGCATGCAGACATGCTGTTATCTCTAGTTTTATTTTTAGAGTACGGCAAAGAAGACGATTAAGCTTATCCCTGAGGATCATTCTCTGATTTCATACGGACAGATTCTTTTCTCTTCTCGGGATTTAACTTTTTCTTTTCTTTTTTATGAATAATCTTGGGTTAAAAAAAGAGATTAATTAGTATGCAATTTCAATATAAAAAAATTTTACCTGAATGTATTTTCAAACCAACAAAACTAAAAGGTATAATTAATTGAACTTAATTAGTATGTAATGATAGTGTATTCAAAATAAAAGTGAGAATGCATTTACAAATTTTAACTTATTTATAATATATTTCAGGAAAAATACTAGCAACACATTTTTTAATACATTCTACATATTTCAGAAAAAATACTAGCAACACATTTTTTAATACATTCTACATAATTGAATGACATTTTTTGAAAACTATAAAATTATGAGAGTTAAAGAATAGAAAGTATTAAAAATAGTATGTCAAAGAATGTGTTGTTAGCCTTCTTCACATTTTTATTTGATTTTTCCACATACCCCAAATATTTTTAAGTTGCTTTGTGAAATGTGATTGTTGATATTTAATTTGGTTATCTAGGTGGCTATAAGTTGCAAAGTATTAGTAGTCGTAACTAAGTCAATTCTTCCGTTGCAAAAGGAAAGAAAAGAAAACATGTATAAAAAGAAAAAAAATGAAAAGTTATGATTAAAGTTATTTTAATTGCAAAATTATTAATAATATATTATGAATTGTTATAAACAACAGTCATTTTGTAAGGGTTAAATCTTCTATAGTTTTCTTTCTTTTATTTATATTTTGAGTAAAAAGTAATGTTTTAAGACTTATTAAATTAGTGACATTTTTTTTTTTTACTTTTCTTTATATCAAATTAGTAAAATAGAAATTTTTTCCTTTCATTTTCCTAATTTCTCCCCAATTTTTCTGCTACTGCATCAAGGTGAAGTAATAATGTTTTACTTTAATATGGGGCATTGGAATCGTTGGGACGTCAAATTGTATCATTTATTGGAGCATTAGATATGGCACGTCTCCACGATACATTGTTGCACGTTTATTGGTTCTGCAATAATAATTTTATTCAAGGTACACAGTTTATAAACTGACAAATTTAATGTCCTTGAGTAGTTGTTAAATATTTAAAATTAAAAGTTTAATCTTATATTATAAATTATGTATAATTTAAAAAATTAAACTAGCTATACACTGGATTTTGATGCTATTTCACAAACTACTCTTGTAAATTAATAAAAAATATTAATCATTCTTAATTTCAAATTTTTGAAAAATAAATATTTACCGTGTCAAACATTTTAAGAGAATCTAACTTAATGGGTTAAGAAGAGAATCAAACTTAGTTGGTTAAGAGTAAGTAGGTTATTTTAAATTCTTTTTAATTTCTAAAATCACACTCAAGGTGATGACCATAGTGATTCGTGTCAAGCTTAATAGGCAGAACATATATATATAGTAATATTTTAATATAGTAATTATTTTATAGTCAAAATTTTAAATAAAACAAAAGACAGCTAAATAACTTTAGTGATAAAAGTTATCCAACTTATTCCTATTTTTTGCTCCATATTGGGACTTTCTTTTCGGATATGTAATATGGTGATACAGTGAGAAAATATGGAAAATATGGAAATGTAGGAAGAACTTCCCATGGAAGAACATTCCCCAACTTAGTCCTTCTTTAATGAAAGTTGACCAATTTGGTCCTTTGGACTATAAGAATTTCAAAAGGACAAATATATTTTATAAACTATTCTTGCAAATTAAACAATCGATCCTTCTGTAAAAATAATGTCGGCAAGGTAAACATGTCCTGATGTACAAAATTGATAAAAGCTCAGGAAGGAAATGTTGCCATCTGCTCTATACGAAACCATGCGTAACCACTGATGAAACTAACACAAGCATCCTTCTTGTAAATGAAACATGGTAGACAAATTTCATGTGTTCCTTTAAAAATCCCACTAGAGTACAACGTGCGCAAATGCAACAATATTAGCTGAAAGACATGCATACACAATATTTACATACAAATATGTGGCAGCTTACAAAACCTATTCTTCTAGGGTTTACTTAACAAAACTAGGAAAAAGAGCGAAAGAAACCAGCAAAACTTTGGGTACTAGTTACACAACCATACACCTAAAAAATATGTATAATAAAAGGCAGCTATTGCTTCTATGCCATTGATCTGTGTGTGTATATATATATATATCAACGACACGAGAAAAGAAAATCGGTTTTGCGATCCTTGGGGCCTCTAAAGGTTGGGGATTTAAAATAGTTGCAATAAGATATTCTACCTACTTACAACCGAAGAATGGTTCGAAGTGTGTCAGAAAGATTTTGAATAGTCCTCTGCTCCTGTGTCGCTTGCAGCTCCTGCAGGGGCATATCTTCATAACACCTGATATCAAGTAAAGCAATTGGGTAATGAATAATCACATCAACATAGGACCAGCAGAAAGGAAACATTAGATCAGATATGGAGGGTCCTAAAATTGTGTGCTTATTGACATACAGTACATGGGTAAAGTTTTGTACAATTCTCCAATTTATGCATTTGAACAAATAAATGAATGTGGAGTTTTTACATAAAAATGGTAAGCTGTGCAGAGATTGAAAGGGACATACATCTTATGGTAAGCTAAAGCCTGTGCCAAATTCATTAGAGTAGAACTTGATGTCAATCTTTGGTAAATGCTTGGAGGAAGGGGCATCTGCTGCATGTCAATCAGCAAACCAACATGAATAACCATAACCACTGCGCAAAGAAGGGCACAGCATGTGTACACACGGACACACACATACACACAATACACAAAGTTAACCTCATTTAGTCCCCTCCGGCCCTTTTTCGACTGTCCATCACCAATAAAAAGCTCTTGCAATGCTTCCACTGTTCCAGTTCCACTAGTATCCTGCTGCATGCCACCAAGTACGTTGTCGGACAGGAGAGCAATAGGCGATATATCTGTTGCTCTTAAGAATGGGATGGGCACTGTATTACCAGCAGCATAAATGGACCAAAGCTGCACTAGCACAGAAGTTGAAGTAAAAAGTAAGTCTTACACTGCAATCTCACGGCCATTCATGATGGCCAAAAAATATACTATACTGGGACCATTGACTCAAGAAAAGAGTGATCTCAAAAGTGACTCTAATAACTAAACAAATTCTTTGCTCGTACGGAGTGATCTAATACAGATTACAGAATAGTGTTTGACACCAGATATTTAAATAACATTACAAAAAAAAAATACCTTGTCTTGTAAAGCAAATGCTTTACGGCTGACTGTTTCACTCTTTAATGTGCTATTGTTTATATCACCACCAATTCCAGCTTGTGCTCGATGACTACCTTTGGCTTTTAGGCTCTGCTCAGTTGAATTATTATCATAAGGTAGAAATGATTGAATGCTATTGGTAGTAGCACTAGCTCCTCTAAAAGAGGCTTTGTTTGTAAGACCAACTTTCTGACTCTCAATCCTAAAAGATGATCCACAAAGAAAGCAAACTGCATTAACACCCAGAAAGGAAAAGGAAAAGAGGAGGCTCTAACAAGCAAATGATGTACATTTTACAAGTTTGCAAATCTAAGAATGTTTGAATTAAGAGCAAGAGAATGAAAGAAAAATGCTTTCTAAAAAATATAGTCAATAGGTAAACAGACGGGAACTACCCAGCGTCAGCCAATCTGTCTCCTGTGCCACTGGTCAGAGCAGATATGGAAACTGCAGAATCTTCATCTTGTGTTGTCTTATGTAATTCATCTCCATGGACTATAAAAGTGCCAAAGTTACCTGCCAATATTCCACATAAATCATAATATCTCACCCCCTAAAGAAAACATTCAAAATAAAGGCTTTCATTTCTCAAGTTTAAGGAGTTTGTATGTACAAAAAGAAAAATAGAAGTCTAACCCTTAGTAGGAATTAAAGGAAGAAAATGGAAGGAAAATTATGAAATGACACAATTTTGAATTTTGTTGCCAACCTTTTCTTTTCATTGTCTTTCAACCAAACGAGAAACTTTTAAAAATTTAAAATTTTTCCTTCCCTATTTTCTCTCCAAATCAAAATGCCAACCATATACGAGGCAGATGGAAGAAAGGAGATTGGGGAAAATTGAGCACAGGGAACCTAGTAACCCCTGAATACATTGATATTCATGTTAAATCGCCAGGTCTGCAACTCATGTGACATAACCAGCTAGCTCTTGAACTTAACACCAAGATTAGCATAACACCCAGATAAAATTTCAGAAAAATCATAGTGCTTGAATAATGATGATAGTATAATAAAATTATTAGAAATGAATTGGGCTTGAGTCAACCCCAAAAGATTAGCTTCTGGGAAAGGATAGCACAAGCCTTACGTGTAGCATTTTGGCTATATTGTTAGTCGACACATGAAATTTTAAGAACAATAAAAAGCAAACAAGTAAACCATAGTAAGACATCCAGGGAAAAATCATACCATATACAATGGTTTAGCTTGAAGTAGTACAAGAAATGAAAGAAACTTTGAGACACCATTGAAGAAACATTTTAATAGTTAGGACTTGCAATAGATTCTCTCACACACGCATGCACTCACATTCTTGCTTATGTAACACTAGGCAATAATCAAAATAAAAAAAGAAAATCAATCGACCTTCACTTGTGCCTACATCTTCCCCGTTATGTAACTTCCTTGTAGTGCCATGTGATGATGTATCAGCAGCACCCTCAGCGCCCATGTTATGAGGTTTGGATGGAACAGTGTCTCCATATTCGTCATTGAGTTCTGAACCTAACTGAGAAAGAAGGCAAATAAAAGCAAGTTAGTTATTTTAGGAAACATTTCGTAACAGAATGTATCCCTTAAATCAAGTATATATTTACTAGTATTTTTTATCTACTATAAGAAGCTCACGAATTATGGGATTTGACTCTGGTTTCTTTACTTGTCTGTTAAGGTCATAGGTATATAAATATAACCCATGATTGTATTATCATTTATCAGAACTAAGAATAATATTCTACATTCTTCAATCTGAGACTGAGACTAACATAGACTGCTTGATATTAAGAACCTTTACACATGAAAATTACTTTCTTCTTCATTAAGTTTTACAATCTAGAAAGTAGATGATGTGAGCAAGTCCAGTAGATGTGCATGGGAGAGGAGGAGGGGGGAAGTTTTAGTCATACCTCCTGATCTTCTGATGCCGCTGGAAGAGTTTGCACCTGCAAAGCCATTGAAGCCCTGATTTGCCTTGCCTTTTCTAGTTTTGGCAACATTGCAGCAGATCCGGTTTTCCACTTTTCAAAGAATTTGTGCTATGCGGCCATAAAAAAGAACTTTTAATTGATATAAAATACAAAATTTAAAGAATCAAAGATGCCATGCAAACAGGATAATCAATAATAATCACTAAATAAACAATATTAAGCATACCTTCAACATCTCAGATGCAGGTGGGCGGAGACGAGGTTCTTTTGTTAGGCACTTTGCAACAAAATCATGGAAATATAGAGACCTGAAAAAGAAAATCAAATTTAAATCATTGTCATACACCGATATATCACTAAATAGGGACACCAAAATATGGCATTGGCACCAGGGAAATAATAATAGGATGTCACAGTAGCTGCTAACTAATAAATATAATCTGGGTAGTTTATGTTGCATTTATACCATTAGACAAAGAAGGCACCAACCATGTATTATTTTTTTTCTGGGTTGAGATGAAGAGAAGAAATTACAATGAATTTTGAGTACAAGGAGATCCTCCTCCTAAACTTAAAAGAACCAATCTGTATTCTTAGACTTCAACACAAGACAAGGACAAAATGTTTGAGATTTTGTTTATGTAGGTCAATGGACAATCTTGCTAGCATAGATATACAACTAATAAGAAATGGCACCTTACTAAAAATAAGTCAAGATAGAAGGTCATGCTTTCAGTTACAAGGTGTTTCATTTCAATTCAACATCATCTTAATGTCTTTTCCCAGAAGATCATAATAAAGTATCAACAGCAGATATTTTTAGTTGAAGAATTGCAGCAAGCAGTTACACACTAATGACTTTATAAAAAGACAAAGTAAGCACCACATATAATATAATATAGTACATGGAAAAATATTATTAGGATTATCTGCACCAAATTTTCCAGTGATTAACAAGTAAATCTTCCTGCTTACTTATTTATAAATTAGCTGTAAATGTACAGCTTGGATAACTATAAAGAACAGAAACAAACCATTTTTCTTTATCCTCAAGCATTGGAGCAGGTTCAATTGATATCATGAATAAAACCTACACTTAGAAAAGCAAAAAATGCATCATTATACACCGTATCTCATGAAAAAAAAAAAAAGCAACATGCGCATGACAATAACAAGTAAACAATAAAAATAACTGAAGTGCTTATTATAAATAAAAAGTGTAAAAAAAACAACTCATTGAATCCCTTCTAAAAAGTGTTTCCCTGCTCTGGTACATATATTTTAATTATTATGATTACTTGGGGGTGATTTTGAGTTTTAAATGCAAATTTCAATCATCCAAAAAAAAAAAACAAACAGGATTTGCAGTTTTAGTTTAAGTTTAAAAGGCCCTTCCAGCACCCTTCTCAAATGTAATGGCCTCTCCCTCAAGGCCACCAAAGCCTCTGTGAAATCCAATCTCTCCAATGTCCTCATGACCTGGTCTTTGATTGATGTCACCACCTCCCTCTACGCAAAGACTCCAAAACTGGAATCACTGAAATGACCTCATCTGTTGGCCATTTCTGTGATGTGAGAACAATTTTAGATTATTTTCAGTTGTCATGTCGATGCACCCACAACCGTGACTAAGCCACTAACAATGATTGATATGCATGTTAGATTATTAATAATCAATAGTCCAGCCGTTGTCACATGTCAGTTGGACAGTATTTGATGTGTTTTTTTACATGTCACCACATGAAACAATATCCTTTATGTTCTCTAAATAATAGTTAAGAACATGATATTAATGAGTTTAAATATTTGCATTTAAATGTGAAAATTTTACAAATAAGTACCTTAATTATATTCATTGCTTTACAACACCACATGACACAATATCTTTAATTTTCTTTAAATAATACTTATGATCAAGATATTAATGAGCTTAAATATTTAAATTTAAATTTCAAAATTCTACAAATAACTATCTTCATTATAATAATTGGGAAGAAAATCTACTAAAATTATTAATTTAAATTCAAGATTCTTTACTCTAATTTATCAATCCTTTTATATATAAATATCAATTTTTATCATCTACTTTGAATAACAAATTATTTAAAATTCAAACCCATGAAACACATGTCCCTTTACTAGTTATGAATTGAAAAATGTTTCCAAATATTTTGTCACTTTAACATTTCAAATTTTTATCAATCTCTATACTTCTGACTTGTTATTATGTCTTTAATAAAACCAATTCACATATATCACTTATCATCACTTTCTATGTTTTTAATATTACCCTGTAAATCATGGATTTTGTAATATATCACAATAGATATACAAACATTCTGTTCAATTTATTTTTTTTAAAAAATACTTTTTCTTAACTTGTTGAAATCCCAGAATTCCCATACTTGTTTTACAAGGTTTCAGACTTCCACTAAATGGTTGGAGTGTGATACAATATTGACAATTTTTTAAAACTTATAAAAAAAAACTTAAACTAAGTTAAAAAGTGAAAAAAATTATTTCAGTTTTTAAATTGGCAATTGTTGGTTATGAAATATGACTTCTTATTTCTAATGAATTTCTTTAATTTTTTATTTTATTTTTTATTTAGAGTATTTATGTGTACAATAAATTGTTTACTTTGTATTATAATATTTAATATAGCAGCCCTAGTGTTTTTAGAGTTAACCACTACAAGCCGTACTTGAGATTGATAATTGTTGAGCCTTCGTCAGAATTCTAAAATAACTAGAATCTAGATCCTCTTTCATGACCAATTAATACTCCTCAAAATAACTCAATAAGTTATCCAAAAACACTCTGAAATCACCTCCTTAATTACTCTTCTATTTATCTCAGTTAATCTTCTTTTTCCCCTTCCTAAATCACCTATTCAAAAATCAAAATGTATGCCAACTGACAGTTAAAAAATGAACAAAAGATGAAATGACAAATCATTCGAACATTTTATGAACATCAACATAAATTACCAGTTAAATAAATGAGTAATGAGAAGGGGGCAGAGGCAGAAGAAATCACAAGTTATCAATAAAACAACAGCCAATACCAAGTAAGTAATAAGTTACTAACCCTCATTGGATGTACATCTGATCTTGGAGGAACACCCTGAAATTATGGTAACTGACTTTAGGCATCTCTAAGCATGAAAATGAGTTAATATTTTAATGCAACTTCTAGATTAAAAAAGAGATCCAAGATAAGGCTTCTATTCAATTGCATTAGTTGATACTGTAAATAACAGCCCATGAATAACAACCCACCCATGTAAAGATAGGAAGTTTCTTCATAATATGAACTTATAATAAACTTCATGGAAGAAATGCAAAAGAGGGGAGAGGGATAAAAGATTACGCATATGATTTTGGTTATCCAGAAGGGTGCTTCAGTTTAAACTAATATAATTTGTTCCCCAAACCGCCTTAGAATCATCTCAGAAAGTGTTAATCAAATTGAAAATACCCTGCGTAAGGTGGGATCATAAAGTGGGGAAGAAAAATGGGAAAAGGTAACCCACATTTGCATAAACTAACAGCTTACTTGGAAGTTGTAGAATTAAAAACAAAAGTAAAAGATATACCTCAGCCATTTCAACAGCAGACACACCAAGAGCCCAAACATCTACCTGAAAATCATATTTAAATAAATATAATCATATAAAATACAGGAGTGTACAATAATTTAATCTATAAGATAATGCATCATATTATTACTAGTAAGCACTATGTGTAAAGTCCCATTACAGTAATAACCTATAACAAAATAGTGAAGAACTATAAAAAAAATAAATAAATTTTGTATTAAAATAAAGTAAATAAATTCATAAATCCTTAGAAAACATAATTCTTAAATGTAGATGTCTCTAAAACGAATGTAAAAGATAATTAAAATAACAAAATTGTTCATTCTAAATATAAAGATCGAAGCTAAAGACTAAGTCTTCACGCTTCCTTAGTGTCCACAGTTTCTTCCCCTTCTAACTCTGAAAACAACACCTTTCATGAAATGGAAATCTCAGTGAATAAAACAGGTTCATAAAGGGGTTAACAATTAGCATTGTTCTCAATTGACTCGAAACCCAGAAAAATAACCATGGTACCCACAGTAATAAAAATATTTTCCTTTATATGTAAATTATGATTTAATCCAAATAATTTCTAATATTAATAATAAACACGATAAGAATAGTTTTCGATTTACCATTCTCATGCAAACACACAATCCACAAAGTATAGTACTACTCATGATCATCCCACTCTTCGGTTTCCACAACCAAGTTTTCAACAGATTTTCCAAAAGGTTTATGAGCTCATATTCTATATAATGGCATCTCATTACCTTCCTGGCGTTGTTATGGAGGTATCAAGAATTTCTTCTTCATCTCAGATGAAGGTATCTAAAACCTCTCCCCCTTATTAGATGGAGGTATCTCACATTTGATCTCCATCCCAGATGGACTCATCATAAATACCCCATTATAAATGGAGTATCTCAAGCAAGACAATTTCTAAAATAAATTTAAAAATGCAATGCATAAATTAAATAGTTGAAACGCTAAAAATCATATCATTCAAGAAGTATACCATGGAGGTTTAGAAAAATTGTTTTACTCACCTCTTGAAGCCAGATCCCACAACTTTAATTTGTTTTCCTTTGCTTTTCTGTCCCTCTTTTTCAATCCTTGAATATTTGAACAAACTACTTAACCCTATATAATAGTTTATTTTGATGAAAGATTGGTTATGGTTCAAATTTAAAATGAAATCAAATATTATTTTATCTTATCTTACTATTATTTTAAAAATAGCGTTATCTTCACCTAACTTAATTTTTCATTTAAAAATCCTAACAATTTAATCTTTTAATTTTATCTAACAAAATATAATATATTATTTTATCTTTATATTTCTTTCATTATATTAAATATGATATATGTGACTAAATAAAAATATAAGAGTTGAAGCTAGCCTCCTTGTTTGATTGTGTCCAGAAACTAGCCTCCTTGAAGCAAAATGGTTCAGATATGTTGTCTTACGTTTCCGATGCTCAGGTCGTTGTAGAAGAGTTGAAGCTTATCTCAGAAGCTGACTCTATATCTATAGAAAAAAATAAGGAAAAGGCTTGATAATCTCTACATGGTTATGGTTCTTCGTGGTATGAACTGGGATTCAATCACATCTGTAATCAAGATTTGACAAGATAAAATATTCCTACCATAGAGAGTTTAATTACACGACTCTTCCATGTTCATGCCCTCAATAATGAGGGTACCTATCTTAAAAGTAATACGGAAATCCTCTGTTATGATGTCTTCTAGAGGGAGAGAAGGACGTGAAAATCGAGAACATGGTGGTAATCGTCCTCAATGTACTCATTGCAAAAGGATGGGTCACACTCATGAAACTTGCTACTCACTGCATGGTTTTCCAGATAAATTTGCACATGTATCAAGGCGGCGATTCTTTCTTTCTGCGATCCCATTTTGTTGACGAGTATGGAGACAAGTGGACTAGTGTAAGATTCCTTGAGAGGATAAAAAGGAAGAGTTCAAAGAAAAAACATGCCTTTGCATTATCACTTCTAAAAATTTTAATTGATTTTTCAAAATGATTTTTTATTTCATGGAAGGACACAAATATGGGCAAAAATTCAAACCTTTCTTCCGTTAAATAAAGTCACGTACGATAGAAATATTCATCAATGAAAGTTACAAAATATTTAAATCCAAAAGTAACCCGAATAGGTCCCCAGATATCTTAATAAACAGTAGAGAAGGCTAAATTACATCTTGGCTCATCTTGACTAGGGAAAGAAGATCTACCATCTTTGTCTAGTTGACAAGTTTCACATTCTAAAGTTTGAATTTTCTTAATATTAGGAGTCATTATCTTTAATTTGGCTAAACTTAGGTGCAAAACAATCATGCAACAATTTAAGAGATGGATGCAAGGCAAGACACTAAAGGACTAAATTCCAAGTAACAAAGACCTCTTGATTCATGTCCTGCACCAATCTGCCGGCCCGTACCACATTCATGTATGACAAATGAATCATAATCAAATGTAACTGAACAATTTAAGGATTTAGTTAACTGACTCAAAGCAAGTATATTGGGACAAGAAAGGATGTACAAAACAGAATTTAAATTTAAGGAGGGAGAAACCGATATTGAACTCACTCTTTGAGCTAAAACCTTAGACCCATTGGCTAATGTGACAAAGTAGGAAAATTTGGGAGATGACAAAGATGAAAACAAAGAGTTATTACCAGAGATATGGTCATAAGCACTAGAGTCAACAATCCATGGATTTTTACTTTCCACAGAATGAGAAATGCAAGCTGTTGAGACATAATGGTACATGGGAGTTGGTTCATCTTCTTCCTGGAAAGAAAGTTGTTTGTTGCAGATGAATTTATCCTATTAAAGTTGGTCCTAATTGTGAAATTGATCGCCTTAAAGCTCGTCTTGTAGCCAAAGGTTACACTCAGATTTATGGACTTGATTATGAAGATACTTTCTCACCAATGGCCAAGATCAATACCATTCGTCTTCCTGCCATGGTGGCTATTTGCCATTAGCCCCTGTATTAAATAGATATTAAAAATGCATTCCTTCATGGTGAATGAGATGAGGATAATTACATGGAGCAACCTCCTGGTTTGTTGCTCAGGAAGAGTCTGGTCTAGTGTGTAAACTTCGAAGATCTCTCCATAGTCTTAAATAGTCTCCAATCACTTGGTTTGGAAAATTCAACAATGTTTTCCAAAGTTTTGGAATGAAAAGGAGTGAAGCTGATCACTCCATCTTTTACTACCATAAATCTTTTGAAAAATATGTTTGATAGTTTATGTTGATAACATTGTCATTATAGAGAATGATGAAGTCACAAAATATCAACTAAAGCAACATTTATGCAATTACTTTCAAACACAAAATCTTGGTCATTTGAAATATTTTGTTGGAATAGAAGTAGCTCAATCCAAAGGAGGCATTGTAGTTTCCTAGAGGAAGTATATCTTGGATCTTCTTAAGAAAACCAAAATATCTAATTGTAAGTCCGTTAACAATCCCATGGACCCTTACAAGAAGTTGGTGCCTGGTATGGGAGACTTATACTCAGATCCAGAAAGATATAGACGGTTGGTTAGGAAGCTTATATATCTTACTATTATTAGGTCAGATATTTTCTTTGCAGTTAGAATTGTGAGTCGGTTCATGAATTCACCTTGTATTTATTATTGGAATAGAGTCATGCATATTTTTAGGTACACAAAAAAGGCTCCAGGTCAAGATCTTTTGTATGAGGATCAATGTTGTTAAATAACCACCATGGCGGCGCAATAATGCCATGGCATGGCAGATTTTTTTCCAACCGCTATATAAAATTTCTTAAGAAATGTCCACCATGACGGTGCCATAAGATGCAATGGCGTGTTTTTATGGTGGAATTTTAGCCTTCCGCTATGTTCTGCCATCCACCATTGATAACATTGATGAGGATAAAAAAATAGTCAAATTGTTAGATACTATGATGCTAATTAGTTAGAATCCGATATATACTGACACTTTACTACTGGTTATTGTGTTTACCTTAATGGTAATCTTATCTCATGGAAGAGCAAGAAATAGAATATTATTTCTCAATCTAGTGCAGAAATTGAATATAGATCTATGGCATTAGCTAGATGTGAGTTGGTGTGGGTTAAACAACTCACACAAGAATTGAAGTTCTGTGAAATTTCTCCAATGCAACTTTATTGTGATAATCAGGCAGCTCTCCATATTGCAATTCAGTGTTTCATGACTAAGCACGTTGAAATTAATTATCATTTTGTAAGAGAAAAGGTGTTGTCCAAAGAAATTAGGACCGAATTTGTTAGCTCATATGATCAGCTTGCAGATCAATTAACCAAACCCTTGAAGGGTCCTAGGATTCAATACTTGATTTCCAAGCTTGAAACATATAATTTATATGCTCTAGGTTGAGGGGGAGTGTTAAATATAAGTTTATATTTAATGTTAGTTGTTAGTTGAGCTACATTTTATCTTTCATTTATGTTTGTACGTCAGAGATAGGTGGCTGTTAAGCTCACTTTTCTGATTTTCTATGTACTCTTGTTTATCTTTATTAATACTATGGTTTAAGCTGATTGTAAGTTAACCACTCAAGCGTTTTCCCTATATTCAAGTTCCCTTTCTTACCTTTTTGAACAAACACGAGAAGTGGAACATCCCTAAGAACGAGAATATGACCTAAACAAGCTTCCGGTGAGCAAACAAGCTACTTGCAAGCAAACAATACTATTCTAATGCGGCATTGAACTCTGACGACCATCTCCGACATAAAAGCGACCCCTTCCGATGAGTGAGTCAGTCTTCTCCCCGGTTCTTTCTTGCTTTTCTTTTTCTCCTTTCTTTCTGCTCCCAGTCCAATGAACAACCGCCACTTCTTTTTTTTTTTTTTAACTTATTCTATGTTTTAAACATGGTTATCAAACTCTTGAGTTAACTCTCTAACTCTTACGAATCTACGAGTCCTCTTACCCTCTGTAGTTAACTCATGAGCAAACTCTTTTTCTAGTAAACTTTGGATAAACTCAGTATACCCTATACAAACTCTGTAAACTGTCGAGTTTACTACTGAATCATCTAGTCAAAAAATTGAGTTGTTTTGTACACATTAAGACTTCAACATACTTTCATTTAGTGTGGTGTTCTTAAATCAAAGAACAATCACTTCTAAGAACATCAAACTTTCATTTTCCAATATCAAACATCGATGAGGATGTTTTACCATTATTATCATCTTTTGCAATTTATTATCTGATAGTAATGCATTGTTAAACTTAGTTATTTAAGTATTGTGAAATTTATGATTTACTACTTTGATTTATTATGTTATTGAAATGTTTAATTATATATTATTTATACATAACTTTTATTATTTTTATATAAAGTAAACTCTTACGAGTCAAGTTCACAACTCAAGTTTATAGAACTTCCACGAGTCACATAGACTCTCGAGTTTGATAATCTTGATTTTAAATAATTTTTACATTCTGTAAAAATTAGTGTTCTTTGTTTCTAAAATTTTTTTGTTGAGAAGTTGCTTTGTTTTATTGATGGGTAGGGTGACTCTATCTATGTTAATTTTCTTTAGTACACTAGAGCCTTTGCAAATTTTTGCAATGGCTGAAACACCAAATTCAACTGAGTCAAGGACTAGCTCCAAAATAGACACCATTGGAAATATTGTACCAACAAAATGAAAATGACACAAACATGGTTGCTTGCAGTGTTATTATAATCGTATGTATCTAGATACGATACATGTGATTCAATACGATTCAGAGGGTCATCGATGCAAAACGATAGTCATCTCGTTCCTGGATGCAAATCATGTGAGTCAGCGGCGAATCGCTTGAATCACATGATTCATACCCGATTTCTCCATGCTCCAGGCCAGGTCGGGTCACATGACCCGGATTTGGAAAAAACATTTATTTTTACCAAATATAGTTGTTGAAGAAGTTGAAAAGTGACGAGAAGGCTTACCTTTTGAGTTCAAACATGTTTCTTTCATAGAAACATTGTTCTTTCTCTTCAAAACTCTTCTCTGCTTGAGGTTTATGCCCGCTCAAGTTCTCCTTGCTTCGTGCACCAGCTTACGTTGCGCACAAGCTAGTGTCGCACCTCTACTCGAGTCGCCGGTCAAACCAGCTCGCGAGGCCGTTGCAACTCTACTCGTGTTAAGGTCGCCCTTTTGCTTGTGTCGAGGTAGCGCTTCGCTTTAGCGCGTTCGAGTCGAGGTTGCGCTTTGCTTTAGCACGTTCGCGTTTCTACTCACCTCGAGGTCGCATTTTTGCTTGCCTGGAGGTTGCATCTCACAATCTTTACTTCTCTTCATCTCGTTCGCTTCTCTACTTGGGGCTCTACAAGTCGCGTTTATTATTTGCACCCCTCTTTTCATTAATTCGTCTCTACTCCGCAATAAACTTATATCTCTGTTTTTTGTGTATTGGGTTGTAAGCTAGTGTGTTGTTGGTTTAGGTGGTTTAAGCTTATTTTTGTGTGATTGGTTTAGGTGTTGAAGAATGACTCAAACAAAGGAAAAAAAAACTTATATTACATGGGAATATTCTGAAAACGTCCCCCCAAATAGGCTTCAAGTAAAATGTAATTTTGTTGGGATGGGATAGCTAGAATGAAGCATCATCTTGCTGGAACAAGGGAAAATGTTATTCCCTATCCAAATGTTCCACATGATGTAGAAGAAATATTTGTGAAGTTGGTGGCAACAAGTAAAACAAAAAAGAAAAAGAAAATCAACAATTCAAAGGAATTAACAAAACAAAAGGAAAGGCAATCTAAAGATGCCAAACAATTGAGACAATGAAAGAAGTGCGTAAAGATAGAGATAAGGTTATTCAAGACATTTGTCAATGCATTTATGCCAGTGCATTACCATTTAATTTGGTAAGAAGCCCCTTTTTTGTAAAAATGTTGAAATCTGTTAGAGAATATGGTAAGGGCTTGAAGCCTCCAACTTATCATGAAGCAAAGATATCTCACTTGAAGAAAGCTATTAACAACATCTAACAAAGTCTAGAGAACTACAAAGGTTAATGGAAGAAATAGGGATACAAATTGATGTGTGATGATTGGACGAATGGAACAGGAAGATCATTAACCAATTTTCTGGTTAACACTCCTAGTCGGACTTTATTCTTATAGTCAATTGACACCAACAATGTCATAAAGGATGAAAGACAAATGTTTGAATTGTTGGACAGCATTGTAGAAGAAATTAGTGAGGAAAACATAGTCCAAGTAGTGAATGATGGAGCTTCCAATCTTGTGGCAACTGGAAAATTGTTAATGGAGAAGAGGACCAAATTATTTTGGCTCCCTTGTGCAGCACGTTGTCTTGACCTTATCCTTGATGACATTGAAGAGCTTCCGATATTTTATAATACCATTGCCAATGCAAAAAAACTTACCACTTACATCTATAGACATACATGGGTGCTTAATCTGTATAGGATTTTTTCCAAAGGTAGGGAATCGGCAAGACCAACTGTTACAAGGTTTACAACTTCCTATCTTACCTTGAACTAAATTAAGCAATAAAAGATTGCTCTTAGGTCTATATTTGCATAGGAAGAATGGGCCACTAGTCCACATGCTAGTAAGAATGAGGGTAAGGAAGTGATGAACCTAGTATTGAGGGATAGTAGATTTTTTAAGTCAATCACATATTGCCTAAAGTGTGTGATTCCACTTGTGAAAGTGCTAAGGCTTGTAGATGGTGATTGTAAGCCAGCCATGGCATATATTTATGAAGCAATGGATAGAGCTAAAGAGAAAATTACTGAAAATTTTCAAAAGGAAGAGTCAAGGTATAGAAAAGTGTGGAAAATTATAGATACAAGGTGGAATTTGCAACTACATGAGCCTCTTCATGCAATTGCCTATTATCTCAACCCTAGGTAAGTGACTTACATCTAATTTTGTCATTTAAATACAATTTATATCTCCTTTGAGGCTAAGCAATTTATATGATTAGTTTATTAGGTATCATTATGACAAAAATTTCCATCTGGATAGTGAAATGTTGATTAGGTTATATGATACCTTTCAAAGAATGGTTCCGGATACAAGAACAAAGATTAGATTAGATCAACAACTTGAAAAGTTCAAAGGAGCTAAGGGACTTTTTGGGATGAACATGGCAATAGATACTAGGGATAAGAAGCAACCAGGTAGCTTTTTTTACTCTATGTAGTTTACCTTACAAAATATAAATGGATGCTTTGTGACTATAAAATTTTAATTGCAACATTTTTTATTTTATAGATCTTTTATGGGAGAGTTATGGTGGTGAAGGTAGAGTTGCAAAAAGTAGCTATGAAAATTTTGAGTCTCACATGTAGTGCCACAGGATGTGAGAGAAATTGGAGTTCTTTTGACCAAGTGCATAATAAGACAAGAAATAGATTAGAACAACAAATATTAAATGCACTAGTGTATGTCAAATACAATTTCCATCCTAAGATGAGGCAAAAAAGTCGAGAAGAGAAGCGGATACCTATGATCTCATATGTTTGTTGGATATTAAATCAGATGATCAATGGATTACTGAAAAAGAAGACTCATGCTTACCTATTGATTCCTCATGGATGGAAATGCACGAGTGTTTTGGAGTTGATGGGGGAGCTCCAACCAAGAAAAGGAAGAGAAGCAATCATTTATATTTAGAAATGAACTTAGAACAATTAGAAATTTAGAACTAGAACTTATGCTTTATTTTTTTTTTTATATATAGGTCCAAAAAACTTGAATGCCAAGATTGATAAAAAAGGAAAATCCATTGTAGAAGATGAGGATGAATTTGAAGATATTGGATCAAGGGAGGAAGAACCTGTGATATTAGAAAATGAAGATGACTTGAGTGATATAAATCTTGGGGATGATGAATGACTTTTGAATATGGATATTGATCATAGGAATTTTTTGAGTTTAACATTGCTAAATTAATTTAGTGACTGAACCTTATTTTTAGGTGACTATATTGCTGAATTATTATAGTAGCAGACAAGCACTGTTTTAGGGATTTATGCAGCAACACTAATAGTTTTTTTTTTGCAGGCTCTGTTGCTTAGTTGTGCACCCGCAAACAACCCTTCTTTTTGACCTTGTAGTAGTCATTTTGTATTTAAATTGAAGCTTATATATCAGTAATATCACTATATTAGTTTTTTAAATTCAAATTGTCATTAGCTATGTCTATGTTTTCATTTTCAATATGTTTCTTGATGTTAAAATACTCCCATAATACTTTTTATATGTCTTCTGTATAAATATATATATATATATATATATATATATGTGTGTGTGTGTATGTGTCTGTGTGTGTTATAATTTTTTAGTGATTGTAAATCTTACGATTCACCATTCAGAAATTTGACTTTTCGATACATAATGTGTATCCCAATTCAACTACCATGGTTGCATATAATTTCCATGGAGAAGTTATGAAGGGAGGAATAACAAGAACAAAGGAACATATAATGGGGAAGAAAGGGAATGTTGCAGCTTGTGAGAAAAGTCCACAACATGTAAAGCATGAGCTTCGGGGACTCTTAACTAAATAAAAAGTCTATCCTAACTCCTACAACTTCAGTTGATTTGCCCATGAACATTAGAGAAATGGACTTAGCTTCCATTGGATGTGATGAAGATCAACCAAATGAATTTGAGGACTCTAACAATGATACAGCTGCTACTAAGAAGAGTATGGCCAGAAAAAGGCCAATGGACATGTTTTGTATAAATCCACTGCAAGCAGTTAATGAAAGACAAAAGGAGAAATTACGACAAATAAACATAAAAGAGGCATGTGACAAGAAACTAATGGAGAAGGTGTATCAATACATTGCTCGTTTTTGGTATCAAGTTGGGATTGCATTAAACCTAATTAAGTTAAAGAGTTCTGAAAACAAGGTAACTACTATTGGTCAATTAGGATTTGCCCATTCCCAGTTACTATGATATTAGAGTTTCACTCCTGAAGAAAGAATTGGAATATACTGAAGAATTGATGAAGGTCATAGGAAGCTATTGGTGAAGCATGGATGTTCTATCATGTATGATGCATGGACTGATAGGAAACAAAGATGCATCATTAATTTATTGGTGAACTCTCAAGTTAGGACAATGTTTTAAAGTCTATTGATGCTTCTGTTTATGTAAAAACTGGAAAAAAGATTTTTTAGTTAATTGATTCATTTGTTGAAGAGGTTGGAGGAAAGAATGTTGTGCAAGTGATGACTGATAATGGAAGTAATTATGTGTTGGTTGTAAGAAACTAGAGGAAAAAAAGTCACATATTTTGGACCTCCTGTACAACCCATTGCATTGATCTAATGCTTGAAGACATTGAGAAACTTCCATTGGTTAATAATTAGAAGGGCAATCGCACTACTTGGGTTTATCTATGCTCATTCTAGTACTTTGAGCTTGTTGAGAAGTTTTGCAAACAAGGAGTTGGTAAGACCTGCAATGACTAGATTTGCTACTTCCTATCTTACGTTAGAAAGACTCCATGTTCAAAAAATCAATATTAGAGAGATGTTTGTTTCTTGTTGATGCACACTAAACAAGCTATCAAAAGAGGCTAAGGGGAAGGAAGCTATAAAAGTGACATTCATGCCTTCTTTTTGGAAGAATGTGGTGTATACCCTTAAAGTCATGACACCATTTGTAAAATGCTTCGTCTTGTTGATGGTGAAAGCAAACCATCAATGGGTTATGAAACTATGGACAAGGCAAAAGAAACCATCATGAAGTCATTCAACGACAATGAAAGCAAATACAAAGATGTGTTTGCTATTATTGATAACAGATGAAATTGTCAGCTTCATAGGTCATTGAATACAATTGCCCACTTTCTTAACCCAGAGTTCTTCTCTGACCTTATGGAAATAGAGTTTGATTTTGAAGTCACAAATGGGTTATATGAATGCATTAAGAGGTTGGTTCCAGAAGTAGATGTCCAACATGCAATTCTAACCGAGTTGCATCTTTACAAAACTAAAGTTGGTCTTTTTTTACATAAATATGTAATGCATCAAAGCAAATCTCACTCTCCTAGTAAGAAACATCTACTAATTTATTTTATGGATGTTTTAATTTTACAAACCTAAACTTACAGGTCATGCTCTTTTCTGTAGCTTATTGGTGGCAAAAACGTATGGCTCCAATGCTCCGAATTTGTAGAAACTAGCCATAAAAATTGAGTTCGACTTGCAGTTCCTTTTATGGATGTTTCAATTTTACAAACCTAAACTTACAAGTCATGCTCTTTTCTGTAGCTTATTGGTGGCGAAAACGTATGGCTCCAATGCTCTGAATTTGTAGAAACTAGCCATAAAGATTGAGTTCGACTTGCAGTTCCTCAGGCTGTGAAAGGAAATGGAGTGTATTTGAGCAAGTAATTCCCCAAGCTGGTTTTATTTTATTTAAATTTCATGGTCAAGTTTCATTTGACCCACATTTATTTATGTTACTTGTGCAATATGTTTAAGATTCATTCCAAAAAAAGGAATAAGCTTGGGCACCAGAAGTTGCATGTCTTGGTGTATGTTAAATACAACCAACAACTTAAGCACACATATAATGCTAAAGATGAAATTGATCCAATTTCTCTCAATGATATTGATGACTACAATGAATGGTTAGTTGGAGAGACGGATGATGTTGCAGATGATGGAAATAAGCTAGTGTTTGATAATGATAAAGGTTTAAATTGGGTAACTGTGTATGAAGGTTCGGGGGTTTGAGAGCTTAGGATCTATACTAGGCGTACCAAGAAAAGAAAAGACACAATAAATATGGTGCCCAAACATCTAAAAGGCAAGCACGGAAAAAAAATAAGTTCAAATTCAACAAGAGGATAAGAAGTTTGAGGAAAGAGAATAGGAAGAAGAAGCAATCAGAGCTCATTTTGACCATGACAAGTCAGATGGAAATGAGGAAGAAGGATATGCTTTTTCTTGATGATAAAGAAGAATTTAGATGAAGATTATGTTGGAGTTAACGAAGATATTAGGTTTTAGAAAATAGAAACTGTTTTTTGTTTGCTTTAGCTCTTAGTTGAAGAATATTATGTTTTAACGTTGTATGTACTGTTTTTGTTATGTATGAGTGTTGGTTTCATTGTTTTTTTAATTATATTTCATGTTTTATATATAAATATATTACTATTTTTTAGTCCATCGACGTCCACCATTTTCTGCAATACCATCCACTATCGCCATATGATGTTTTATTAGCAAACCGCCATGGACCGCCATCTACCATCGATAACATTGATGAGAAGTAACAAATTGTTACTTCCATACCAACATACGTTCAAGTACTTCCCAGCATAAATATAACTATAGCCTAATATTTTCAACCAGTGATGAACTTTAATCACACTTGTATATAATTTGACTGTCACTTCCTTCAAGTCAACTATATGCATTCCAATATAGGATTATCCAAAGCACTAACATATGAAAGCAACATTGTAGTTTCCATTTCCATTATATTTCTTTACAATTCTTTCATCCGCTCCACTAATAAAATAATTGTTTTAATCATTATCAAACATACAAAATATAAAAGCAAGATCTTCACATTTTGAAGGAGGTTCATAAGGTAGAATCGAAAAAGTATCTTGAGACTCATTACTGTCAAATTAAAAATCCTTTGTCCAAATTTAAATAAAACTTATTATATACATATATGAATGTGGTTGTCTGACAATATAAACAAACTTCTACTCCTAACCTTAGAACTATCTACAAAAGAAAAGGGAAAGGCAAATGGAAATAAAGCACGGAGGAGATCAATTCATTGACAACAAATGAAGGCAAGCAACTAAGTAAACGAGGTTCACAAACTCTGAAAAGCATAATACCTTTCCATCATAGCGACTTTCCTGAATAACTTCTGGAGCCATCCAATGTGGGGTTCCAATGAACTATAAGCACATTAAACTGTAACATCAAAAATCTTGCCATGATAAAAAGAATAGATAATATGTCCATATGAGTTGCAGAAGACCATAATGCAAGTCAAATTCTTATGAATATGAGCACATGTCATTTTCAAGAATTCCTAAGGACATGGATAAGGTAAAAAAACACCTAATTTTCAAGTCAGATTTTGAAGGGCAAATAATCTGAATATAATTATAAATTTATAAGCACAAATTACTTTCAATATGTAAACATAATGGGACTGAAATAACTGTAGAGAAATGATAGAACCAATCAGTTTTTACTTGAAATATGTGCAGTTGTATCCAAAGTAAATGCCACTGGTAGAATATTCAATCAATGGACATAAGACAACCATCTTCACTCAGTTTAAGATGCAGTTTGATAGAAAAAACATACTTAATAAGAAGCCACATACATATGTAAAGATACAAAGATAATGTTTTTATGCTAGAAGTCAGAGATGCATGTGCATGTTTAATGTCTATAGACAGTTTATTCTAACAAAAAACATAAAAATGTGCACTCATCCCTAGCTGAGCACTTAATGTGACATGCAAGTGAAAATACTTTATTCTTCATCTCTTGCTATTTAATACAAAAAATTAATAAGCTTACATCTAAACCATAACTCTGCCATGTAAGCATTTAAACAACCATGTTCCTACTTTCTACTACTCACTCCATAATATATCTATCCTCTGACTTAGTAACGTACAAATAATTGAAACTGATTTTGTTATGAATTCCTCGAGAGGAAAAACTATCAGCCCAGTTTATTCATACACATAACATGCAAATCAAGAATCTCCAAATCATAAGGATCAAAATCAGTAACAATGATCATTCCTATTCTATTTGTGGAAACAATCCAAGTAATAATAATAATGTTAAATTAATGTTAGATGTTGGTTATTAGTTGTTAGTTGAGGTATATTATGTTTCAGTTATTATTATATGTCAGAGGTTGGTGGTAGTTGTATTCACTACTCTGATTTTCTAGATTGTATTGCATCGCTATTTAATAAGAGATTCTAAACTGAGTAAGGTTATCTCAAGCTTTTCTATATTCAAGTTGGTATCAGAGTAAGTTCGATTCTGCTCTTTATCGTCTAGAGTTACATAGCCGCCACTGTTGCCGCCGTCCCCCACTTTCTCCGGCGACTTTTTCTCCGGCGAGCACAGATCCGGGTGTGCCTCGACGTGCGTGTTCTACCCCTGTAAATCGCTTCTCCATACGCCGCTCCACGCGACGCCTCAGTCATGCCAAACAGAAAGCACGTGAGCTCCACGCGCCGGCGAAACGGTCTCCGTTCGCCGTAGTTCCGATGCCGTCTGACTCGCCAGAACCTCCTGAAGCCATTACTGACCTACGTGGTTCACTTTGAGCAAGATTTAGTGGATTTAAATCAAATCACACTCTCCGGTCTCTGTTTTTCCTCTTTTTTAGACCTGGAAAAATGTCTTCTTCTATCTCAGTCAACTCTGGTCCCATTCTTCCTATGTCTGGATCTGCCGTCATCACAACAGAAAAACTCAATGGTAAAAATTATTTAGCTTGGGCCGATTCTGTGGAACTCTAGTTCTTTGGTCAAGGACACCATGAGCATCTAGAAAAGGTAGATATTGAGGGATCAACTGAACAGCAAGCTCAGTGGAAGAGACTTGACTTTCAGCTTTGTGCACTTCTATGGCAGTCAGTGGAGCCTAAGATATTGAGGAACCTCAGAGCTTTCAAAACCTGTTACTCGTTTTGGAAGAAAGCCCAAGATATCTACTCTAATGATATCCAACGCTTGTTTGATTGTGTTCAAAAGCTAGCCTCCTTAAAACAAAATGATTCAAATATGGTGTCATATGTTTCCGAAGCTCAAGCCGCTGCAGAAGAATTGAAGCTTTTCTTAGAAGCTAATTCTATAGAAGAAATAAGGAAACGACTTGATAACCTCTATATGGTTATGATTCTTCGTGGTATGAACCCGACATTTAATCACATTCGTGATCAAGTTCTGACTGGTCAAGATATTCCTTCCATGGAGAGCTTAACTACTCATCTCCTCCGTGTTCCTACCTTGAGCAATGAAGGTACCTCCCTTGAAAATAATATAGAGTCCTCTGTTATGATATCTTCAAGAGGAAGAGGAGGACGTGGAAACAGAGGTTGTGGTGAAGAGGTAATCGTCCACAATGCACTCATTGCAAAAGGATGGGTCATACTCATGAGACATGCTACTCACTGCATGGTTTTCCAGACAAGTCTGCTCATGTATCAAGGTCTGAGAAGCCAGAACAGAGGAAACTATATGAAGAAGAATATCAAGGATACCAAAAGTATTTGAGGATGAAATCTAACATTGTTGGACCTTCTTCTAGACCTAATGTCTCAACGCCTGCATTTCTCAATCTGTGGAAGGTCAAAACCCATGGATTGTTGACTCTGGTGCTTCAAACCATATCTCTAGTAATAACTCCTTGTTTCATCTTTATTACCTCCCAAATTTCTACATCTTGTCACATTAGCCAACGGGTCAAAGGTTTCAGCTCAAGGAGTGGGTTAAATTTCTATTTCTCCCTCCTTAAATTTATCTTCTATTTTGTACATTCCTTCTTGTCCCAATTTACTTTCCTTGAGTCAATTAACTAAGTCCTTAAATTGTTCAGTCACATTTAACTCTGACTCCTTTGTCATTCAGGACCGTGGTACGAGCAGGCAGATTGGTGCAGGACATGAATCACGAGGCCTCTATTACCTGGAATCTAGCTCTTCACTGTCTTGTCTTGCATCCATCTCTCCTAAATTGTTACATGATGGGTTTGGACATCCTAGTCTTGCCAAATTAAAGATAATGGATCCTAGTACTCAGAAAATCCAAACTTTAGAATGTGAAGCTTGCCAATTAGGCAAACATGTTAGGTCTTCTTTTTCAAGTAAAGATAAATCAAGAAGTAATTCAGTTCACTCAGATATTTGGGGTCCTAGTCGAATTACTTCTTTTGGATTTAAATATTTTGTCACCTTTATTGATGAATATTCTCGGTGCACGTGGCTTTATTTAATGAAAGAAAGGTCTGAACTTCTATCCATATTTGTGTCCTTCTTTCATGAAATAAAAACTCAGTTTGGAAAATCAATCAAATGTTTCAGAAGTGATAATGCAAAAGAATATTTTTCTTCTGAACTCTCGTCATGGCCGATGACAACTCATGTTGGCCTGTTGCCCTTCGAAAAGGTATTCGCTCTTCTCGAAACCCTCATCCTATTTACAATTTTTTGAGTTATCATCGTTTGTCTCCATCTTATTGTTCCTTTGTAAATTCCTTATCATCCATCACTATTCCTAAAAAAGTTTGTGAAGCACTTGATCATCCTGGATGGCGACAAGCCATGATTGATGAAATGCAGGCCCTTGATCACAATGGAACATGGGAATTGGTTCATCTTCCTCCTGGGAAGAAAGCTGTTGGTTGTAGATGGATCTATGCTATTGAAGTTGGTCCAAATGGTGAAATTTAACACCTTAAAGCTCGGTTGGTAGCCAAAGGTTACACTCAGATATATGGACTTAATTATGGAGACACTTTCTCCCCAGTGGCCAAGATCACTACTATTCGTCTTCTTCTTGCCATGGCAGCTATTCGCCATTGGCACCTGTATCAGATGGATGTTAAAAATGCATTCCTACATGGTGAGTTAGATGAGGAGATTTACATGGAGCAACCTCCGGGCTTTGTTGCTCAGGGGTAGTCTGGTCTAGTGTGTAAACTCAAGCGATCTCTCTATGGTCTTAAGCAGTCACCAAGGGCTTGATTTGGAAAGTTTAGCAATGTTGTCCAAGGTTTCGGAATGAAAAGGAGTAAGCAGATCACTCTGTCTTCTACTATCACAAATCTGTTAGCAAATGTGTTTATTTAGTTGTTTATGTCGATGACATTGTCATTACAGGAAATGATGAAGTTACAATATCTCAACTAAAGCAACACTTATGCAATCACTTTCAAACAAAAGATCTTGATCATCTGAAATATTTTCTGGGAATAGAAGTTGCTCAATCCAAATAAGGCATTTTAGTTTCCCAGGAGAAGTATGCCTTAGATCTTCTGGAGGAAACAAAAATGTCTGATTGTAAGCCAGTCAATAGTCCTATGGACCCATACAAGAAATTAGTAGCTGATATGGGAGACTTATACTCAGATCCAAAAAGGTATAGAAGGTTGGTTAGGAAGCTCATATATCTCACTATTACGAGGCAAGATATTTTCTTTGCAATTGGAGTTGTAAGTTGATTCATGAATTCACCTTGTGTTGATCATTGGAATGGAGTAATGCGTACTCTCAGGTACATAAAAAAGACTCCAGGCCAGGGTCTGTTGTTTGAAGATAAAGGAAATAGCCAAATTGTTGGATACTGTGATGCTGATTGGGTTGAATCCCATACAGATCGACGCTCTACTACTGGGTATTGTGTGTACCTTGGTGGTAACCTTCTCTCATGGAAGAGTAAGAAACAGAAGACTGTTGCTCGATCTAGTGCAGAAGCTGAATATAAATCTATGGCTCTTGCAGCTTATGAGTTGGTGTGGGTTAAACAACTCATACAAGAATTGAAGTTCTGTGAAATTTCTCTAATGCAACTTTATTGTAATAATCAGGCAGTTATCCACATTGCTTCCAATCCGGTATTTCATGAAAGGACTAAACACATTGAAATTGATTGTCACTTTGTAAGGGAAAAGTGTTGTCCAAGGAAATTAGGACCGAATTTGTTGGTACCAATGACTAGCTTACAGATCTATTAACCAAATCCTTAAAGGGTCCTCGGATTGAATACTTGGTTTCCAAGCTTGGAACATATGATTTATATGCTCCAGCTTGAGGGGGAGTGTTAAATTAATGTTAGATGTTGGTTATTAGTTGTTAGTTGAGGTATATTATGTTTCAGTTATTATTGTATGTCAGAGGTTGGTGGTAGTTGTATTCACTACTCTAATTTTCTAGATTGTATTGTATCTCTATTTAATAAGAGATTCTAAGCTGAGTAAGGTTATCTCAAGCTTTTCTATATTCAAGTAATAAAAAGGAATATAAATCATGATAAATACAAATAATAAGTTTACACATCACTACCGTGTTGCGCTTTGACATAGTCCTTGTAAGTTGTGCAGCAACACCAAAATCACCTGCTCATCATTAACCAAGAAGAATAATGTCATTTGTTAATTTAATAGATAAAATCTTAGCACATACATTAGCTCCAGGAAAATAATACAATACTTTGCAAGTACATATTGTTAAAAAGAAATACATTGAAAAAAATAAAACAAAGAAATCCCAAAACATCCTATCATTGGCAGTGTTGTTAAATAACTGCTATGGTAGCACAATAGTGCCATGGCATAATGGATTTTACGGCGGCACCATAAGGTACAAATGGCATGTTTTTATGGCAGAATTTTGACCTTGCGCTATGTTCCGCCATTGATAACACTGATCATTGGCCATTTAATAAAGAATTTTGAATTACATTCTGCATTTTTAATTATTTAAATGTAAATGATATCAGCATTGAACTTAGAGATGTTTGTAACTCAACTTTGCCTATTAAATATGAAAATATGAATGCTATCAATCATTTTTCAGTGAATATTGGAAATAACTAAGTAGAGATAGAATGTGTTAATTGTTTAATAAAATGTCAAATTTTCCTTCCAACTTCCAATATTGATGGAGGGTGGACACATTCGGGCATGCACCAATTTCAATTTAGAAGATATATTAACAATTGTGCTTATAGCTCAAAACATAAGGACAGTTCTAATTTTAGACACTAATGAATTGAAGAACACTAAGATGAAAATTTAACTGAGTAGAATATTTAATATTAGCCTTATCTTTAACCACGATTGAAACGAGACCCAACAACTTGATCACTTTGTAGCTGCAGATAATTTAGAATGGAAATTATCTATTGTGCAATCACTTTTTCACGTCAGGATACCTTCTAGATGGTCACTTAGACAAGTTATTCAATTAACCTATCTCAATATAAGCTAAGACATCATGGCTACTATCTAAATCAGAATTCAAGGCATAGGAGAGGGGGGTGGGGTAACACACAATGTCTTAAGTTCAAATCTTGATGCTGTCAATTATTCCAAATGATATAACAAAAAATCAGACTTCAAGGAAAATTAATTACACAAATGAGTGAATTTAACTTTTATAACAGAGCAGTGTTGTTAAATAACCGCCATGGTGTGGCAGATTTTTTGTCAACTACCACAAACAATTTGTGAAGGGATCCCATCATGAGGTGCAATGGTGGAATTTTGGGCTTCCACTATATTCCACCATCCACCATTGATAACACTGATAGAGAGGAGGGTAAGAACAAAAGAATCAACACATTCAATGTGCAAGGACACCATTCAAGACACTATATGGTTTCATGTGCAAGGAAACAATATGATAATCATCAATATAACTACTGTACTCACCTAGCTTGACATCTCCTTGTTCAGTTAATAAGATATTCCCACCTTTTATGTCTCTATGGACTTTAAAAATTGAGTGCAAATAATCAAGACCCTACACATAATTAAGGACACTATTAGGAAACATATAAACAAAAATAACATTACAAACATAGCAGAATGATTGGATCAAACAATTCTATTGAAGTAATATCTTCTCATTCTATCAAGCAATGAATAATACTTAAACTGAAATCCTTGGTAGAATCAAACAACCAATGCTAAGAAAATCAATCAACTATACCTTCAGTGCTTCTCTACAGATATATGCAATTTGACCCTCATCCAGTGGCTCATCGGTCACACTCATCAAATCAGCAACACTACCACCGCCACAGTACTCCATCACTATCTGCCAAAAACTTAATCAGAATTCGGAAAACATACTTTAACAGGCAAAATCAAACGCAATGCTAGGATTAAGAAAGCTGTACAACGAAAAGCTTTCCAAACACTTCATATTTGTCTAACACATTGCTCTAAACAAATCACTAGCTAATGACCATCGTAATCATAAGGATGCCCAAACAATTAAAAATAAAAACACAGCACTACTCGACACAAGTCACAAGATAACTCTAAATCTAGAAAGAGTTTCACAAAAGCAGTACCACATAACAATAGTTGAAGTTAGACAATGCCTTCTTACCCAAAGATACTCTTCTCCCTGGTAGCTTCCAAGGTAACGGACAACATTTGGATGATTACATTGTTGTAACATCTCAATCTCACCCCGGATTTCTTCATACCCCTCCTCCTAATAACCACAATGACGATCCAAATGCATTCACAACAACTCAAACTTAGTCTAATTAAGCAAAATACCACAACACAAGTATCTGATTCCGAACACATAAGCAGCATAATTAAATAAACTCACCCCTTCAGATAACGATATAACTTTAATAGCAACCATCTCCGAGGTTCTCAAATCCCTTGCTTTGTAAACAGCTCCATAGGATCCCTTCCCTGCCATCCATCACCCACACAAACTTCATAAACATCATAATAATTACAAGAATTTACGTTTCACAACGAATCAGAAAAGTTAAAAACATAAATGAAAATAAAATTAACAAACTCAAATTGCTCTACCAAGCTCATTGAGCAATTCATATTTGGTCGTAGGGTCCTCTCTGGTAACACTATCAGGAATCGAACTCGTCGAAACCTTTGTCGTTATATACCTTCCCTCTTCGTTCTGCGAAGATCCACTTCCCTTCCTCTGCTTTCCGAATCCAAAATCACCCATCCCCTGCATGCTCGCCACTGCTCTCTCCATCGTGGAACCGACACCGCTGCTGCCACTGCCGCCACCGGTCCGTCGCACCACGGTTCCGCTCACCGACTCGGCCTTCACCGAACGCACGACGAACGTCCCGAATCCTCCGCCGTTGTTGTCTTCCTCCTCCTCCTCGCCGCCGAATCTGTTCAGAGGACTAGCATGAGACGAGCTCCGAGGTTTCCACTGCGGCGAAGCAGCGCTGGAAGAAGGCCGGTCGCGCTGCCGGTTCCGGTCGCTCTTCACGATGACGGTGCCGAAGTCACCGGCGCCGTCGTCGTCATCGTCGTCGTAATCCAGCAACGCTCCGCCGCCGAAGTCCTTGGGAAGGTGCTTAAGCAGCGGAGGAAGGGAAGAGTCTTCGTCGTCATCGTCGTCGTCGTGGCCGTTGTCTTTGAAAACCATTGTCGCGTACAAATCTTCATCTCCGCCGCCTCCTTCTTCGTCGTCGTGGACCACGAAGGTTGAGTATATGTCGGGTTTGGATCGGGTTTTTCTTCCCGATGAGAAAGAGCTCCGATCCATTTTTCCACTCCGAGAGGGAGAACAGAGTGAAGAAGGAATCAATCCTTTCACCCAGCTTTTGCCACCACCGCTGTCGGAGAATGCCTACTATGCTTAGTGGGCTTTTTTGTTGACCCTTTCTCATTTGGGCTGCACTATTTTATGGACATGGGTTTGGATTTAGCTCCCCTAACCCCTTCGATGGGAGTTTTTCTTCGTGCACTTCCATGATTTTTTCCTATATTTTTATATTTTTTTAAATTTCAAAAATAATATTAGATAAAAAAAAAAATTATCTCTTTATAAATTTTTTACAAGTCTGGATTACACAATCTGATCTTATAATTGCAAATTTTTTTACAAGTCCGAATAGACTCATCTAACAAACTCTCATTAGAGTGTTAAAAGAATTTCAAATTTTTTCGTAGGAAAGATAAAGTGAAGAGAATATAGAGGTGTGAATTCAAATAATAAGGAGTTTTAATTCAAATTTCTCAAAAAAATAATATAATCTTCTTAGTATCCATGTCACTTTGTTTAGTTTAAAAATTGATTGAAAATGTTCAAAATGAAAGGGTGGTGAATAATTTTTTAACATGAAAAAAAAAACATATAATCTTTTCACATCAAATTCTAGATCGATCCCAAACAAAATGAATAGGGATTAGAAGTAAATCAATTTTAACATATGCAATTATACTAATATTTATATCATATTAATTATAATACTATATTAATTATAATTATAATTTTATATACAGATTATAATTTTCATTGCTTATGGGTAAACAATAGTAATACTTTAGTTGGGCCATTGGCTCTTGTAGTTCTTACAACAACTTCCCACAGTATTTGTATTCGAGCAGCATTTGTTACATTATAACTTTGCTAAAGGAGAGTTTAGACTTTAGATGCCTTTATCTGTTGGTAAACTGTGCTTTAGATTTTTATAAATTTGAGGAACTAAATTAATAACACGAAAAATTTGTGAGACAAAACTAATATTTTATACTAAAATATAATTTATCTTTTAAATATCAATAATTAATTTATCAATTAAAAAAATTATTAAATAATAATGCATTTTTATGTTTATGCCTATGTATTTGCTTAGAAAATAATTAATTATGTAAATTATAACTGGTTAATATATGAATTGTATATCTATTTAAGAAAACAAACCAAAGGTCAGATAGTTTTAATGAATTGCTAATAAGTATAGATAGCTCAGTGAATTATAATATTTTCATCCTTTAGGATCTAATTCAAAATATATTCCATTTATCAACTTTTAATAACATTATTCCTACGTGCTTCTAGCATAATATATGAAGAGAATTCTCAAGTCTTAGATTTTAACCTCTTAATAAAATCACATCACTATTTGTCCTGTGATATTGTCTATTTCCTAAACATTGCAGGGTAAGATTTATCTTAAACTTCTTGTGACACTTTTCTATCCTTAAGTATTTTATTATTTAATTTACAAAACAATATAAAAATTTATTCATTTAAATAACTAGAATTTATACTTAAGTAAAAGAATTCACATTGTGACACTATGACACTATAAATTGGTTATTATTAAACAAGTCATTAAAGAGAATAATTTATTTCAACACTGAGTTAAAACATGATCAAATGGATAAAATTTACTAATTTACATAAATTCATCAAACTTGATTAAATTGCAATTAAAGTTGTGAGCATTAAATGAATAGAAAATAAATTGTTGGAATCATGTTATACAATAATATGAATCCTATGACACCTTAAATGTGACATCCCAAATAAATATAACATAAAGTAAATAAAAGTTCATTATAGGGGGGAAAAGTTTACAAAAGTTCTCCCAATAAAACATCATTTCTTATCAAAATTAAAGTTAACAAGTCTAAAATGAAGGTAATAATAAGTCAACTTAAAAGGAAAAAGAAAACTAGAGGCACGATTCAAACAAGGAAATGATTCAGCATCCTAATATAGTCACGAAATCTCAATGTCACCTCCACCAGAGCACAGAATTCCACAACAATCTCAAATATTACTAACCTCTACCTTTTCAGCATCTTTCCAGCCTATGGGCATTCAGCCTCAAGCAACACACATACAAATAAAGAGTGAGACCTTTGCTCATACATATTTAAGAAGCATAAATAAGAAATGTATCTATCATAGTATGATATGAAACCTGACAAACCATATTAAACTTCAGTCATGCCAATGATACTCATACAATGCAACTCATGTATGCTCTCTCAAGTACATGTGAGAAGCAGTCTTCTTATACTCCAACAACATTTAGGTACAACTATCTCACCATAAGCCCACCTGAAGTGAATCTTCTTTTATGTCAGTAACACGTAGATACAACCGGGCAATGCAATACAACTAAAGAAAACTTGTTATAAAGCGTCACATAATGGGTCATCCTTACAAGCTTCTTATATTGTCTTATTCATGCAACAATATATAATTCACAATAGCAATATTTAATTATGTAATCACAATCCATCCCCAATTGCGGCTGGAATGACACTTTGTTAAGCATATCTTAACCATCATCATCAACACATCATGCATCTAATTATAATTCACATCACTTTCACATAGTGGGACAAATCCCTAATTCAAGCACCTACAACACAAGTTATAAGGTGCATCACAAGATATCATACCACCACAATCCAAATTATCACAATTCATAAACTATTTATTCTTATCTTACCCTTCTTTTTTATACATTATATAGTCTACATATTGTATCTGTAGTTGTGCTATTGATACAGGGTTATATAAATTTTATCATAAATATAATATAATTACCTAAAAATTTTATGAAGACCAAACTTGATTTTATCATCCACTATTTTTTAAAATTGCAAACTCAACCATTAAACCCAAATCTGATAGTTTGACCTTTATTGATTATTTTATTCATAACTTGAGTTATATATATCCTTTTTAAGTGATTCCAAATCTATTGGGAATTTAACATCAAGGGCTACAACTTTCATGCAGAACACAAAGCCTAATAAGGTCATCTAGGTTACCTTGTAGGGCTCACAACAAATAGATTTTGTTTCGTGCACTGGATGAGAGACTCAACTTCAAACTCACATAACTCAGTTTATTCTCAATACCTTTATATGATTCTTGAGTCTAAACTATAGACCCAAATGTCTACTTTCTAAAACAATAAATGTAACTCGGTTTGGTTAACCACACAAAAAGATATGACAGAAACTCTGAGGCATGTTTATATGAAAATTTTCATATATCAACCATTCAACTTATATAAGGTTCTTAAAATATAATTCTAACTTCAAACCCTCAAACATTCTACTTCTCTATCTATAATATTTAACTATCATGAAACCCTACAAAACGCAATTATAATAATCAATTCTTCCATCAATAATGGAAGAAAACACACAACCACAATCTTATGATTATAGAGTAGTTCAAATAACATAGAAATCCTTCAAGCATCACATGAATTGATCACATAATTAGTATTATTCATCGTTTAATCATTCATAAAATTCATTAATAGAAACAAATAAATAAGTCAATTGCATAAAGCTTAATCCCTATAGAGACTTAGGGTTATATTTCTTATATATGTCTATGTATAAGCTAATCTCACTCCCCCTTACCTTGAAGATATGAAGAACATAGAAAGTATAAATGATTCAATTCTTAGTGGAGATCATCGCCATTCTCAGAGTTCCCCTTTATAGCTGCCTCCTCTATTTCATGTTTTGGACAGAATGTCAAAACTCCTCTTCTATCTACTTCTAATTACTAACTCTTTTAGGTCAGCCCAAGAGACCTAACTTTTTTATTCCACTCTTATTATAAGGAAGTAGTAATAATAATAATAATAATAATGATAATAATAATAATAATAATAATAATTCACTCCCAACACATTTTAGTTAATAAAACTATCAAATTTTATAAAATTAATAAATAAAACTAAAAATATTTAGATTCTTATTTTATAAAATTTGAGAGAGTTACTGTTCATACTAAAAATAATGATAATCATCACCCCGTAACAAAATCCATAGTCTATAGAATCCAATAAATGAAATGCCACTTTTACTATAAGATGGTGAAAAACAACACCAAACGCATCCATAACTACGTGCTGGTAAATTTGTATTTATGAGGTTAGAAAATATATGTGAAGAATTTTTCGTCTCCTTTATATCTTGATATTCCCCTTAATAAAGGTGACAAATGTGATGGATAATATATGCGGTTTGTGTAGCATCATGCACTACTTGTCAAAAAAAGGGAGAAGAGAGAAAAAAAGAAAAGAAAAAAGTCTGAGTCCGCTAAATTGAGTGTTATGGTGACCACAACAACATAAATCTCCTGCCATGCACAGCCACCATTAAGAATCTTTCTTAATTACATCACATATGGCATGGCCCATGTAGTTGCTAGATTGCTATTATCCCATGGGAATCTCTCCCAGTATGTGTTTGTGTTGTTTCCAGCTATGTTACATATCAGCCATATCTTCTTCCCTTTCTTTTTTGTCTAGGTGATTATATGGTTTGTACTATGTGCATAATAAGGTGTTTGGGATGGATAATATTTCTTGTCAATCATTTCTTACTTTTGTGCACACAACCTATGGCATATGTTTAATAGTTAATTTTAAATCCTTTACACTGATTTTTTTAAAATTACTTTTTAGTTATCTAGTTATTTTAATTCAACCTAATTTTTATTATTTAAATATTTAATTAAGATTTGTGTTTGACATGACATTACAGTTAGTTTTCAGTGTTTTTAGACTAAAAAAATTGTTTGATGATTAGGTAAATAAGTTGTTTTAGTAACTTTTAACAATTTTTAAAAGGTTAGTTTTTAGTTTCTAATTTTTTATATTTATTAATTTTGTGTCCTTGAATATTTATTAAACTTCTTTTTTAATCTTTTCTATATAAACTAAGAATTTGTTTTATTTTCTATTTATATAATTCTAAATCTAACTATTTTAATAGGTAATTTTACTTAAACATATTTAATAAGTTAATATAATAACTTGTTATCCGTTAGCAACTTTCTCCTATGAATTAGCCTTTTAACTTTTAGATAATTTCTTGTCTTTTTTTCAAACATAGTAAAGTCATTTATCTTAAAAGGTTCAATTAGGTAATTTATTTTTTTAAAATAAAAGTTCAACTTACTCTCTTTTTTCTTTTATTTGTTTTGAAAGTTTTAAAAAGTAATATCAAAATTGATTTTAAATGAGATTCAATTAAAGAGCAAGAACATGGTTTAACCTTTCAACATTAAAGAGCCTAGTTGAACAATCGTTAAAATTTCATTCTAATAGAAAGTTTGTGAAAAGGTTTCAATAGTTCTTTTATAGCTTTTATACCAAAGAAGGCAAACCTTCAGTCAATTGGGGATTATCGCCCAATCCTCTAGTTGGTTGCATATATAAGTTGTTGGCTAAAGTTTTGGCCAAACGGTTGGCGGTTGTTATGCATATCCTGATTTTCGAGTCATAATCAGCTTTTATGGGGGATGTTAGATTCTTGATGGTGTGCTGATAGTAAATGAGGTGGTGGAGGATGCACGTCACCGACATAAGGATATGGTGTCTCTGAAGGTGGATTTTGAGAAGATGTATGATTCTGTCAGTTGGAGTTATCTTTGAAATGTAATGAAAAAGATGTGGTTTGGCTCATGGCAGTTCAGGTGGATTAAGCAATGTGTAAGCTCTGCAAGATTTTCTGTGTTTCTTAATAGGAGTCCAACAAAGGAGTTTGTTTTAGGTAGAGAACTTTGGCAAGGAGACCCTTTGTCTCTATTTTTTTTTTCTTTTTGAGTCGAATGATACAAGCAGTAGTGGAATTAGGAATGTGGTAGGGGTACAAGGTGGGGTATGATAGAGTTTGTGTCTCCTATTTGCAGTTTGTAGATGATGTTATCTTGTTGGCTAAACAAGACTTGAATATGTGGAAGCAATGAAAGTTGTTTTGTAGAATTTTGAACTCTAATTCAGTTTGAAGGTAAACTTCCAAAAAAGTCACCGAAACAATGGAATTAATGCACCGGAACAATGGTTGTGTGGTGTTTCTAAATTGTAGAAAATTGTCTTTGCATCTAACTATTTGGGGTTGCCAATTAGGGATTACCCAACAAAGGGCGATATATAGAAACCTGTTGTTAATGCATGAGAGAATAAATATCTATCTTTTGCAGGAAGAGGTATGCATAGGTTTAGAGCTGTTAAACCTTGGTGGAGGCTAAAATTGTCTCCAAGGAGGAAAAATTCATCTAGCCAATCACTTGAAAGACCTTTGAGGTCTTTGAACCATCACACTCGTGACCTTAAACAAGCGTTCATTAGGAGGCAACCTAATTTTCAATCTCTGCTCTTTTACTTTTCTGGGTATATGTTGTGGATTTGATTTAGTTGTTGTGTTTGAGTTGTTGAGTTTGAATTGTTGTGTTTGGTGTTCAATTGTAGACTTGGATTATTAGGTTTATAATGTTTAAATGTTGATTGTTTGATTAGGATTGTGTAGTTAATTAGAAGTGTGTTAGTTGTGAATTTAGGGTAATTGGTTGGTAGAGTGTGTTATGTTACTTTTATGTGTCTTATGCTTTAGTTGTGAGTTTGAATTGGTTATGTTTTGTGTTTTAATTGTTAAGCGTATATTGTTTAGAATTGTTTATGTTAATTTTATCATGTAATGTGGTTGAAATGTGTTAATTGTGAGTTGATGGTAGGATTGCTGAGTTTAAAGTGTTTATATTTGGTGTTTCAATTTTAAGTTTAGATTATGCATAATGGTGATTAAGATTGTTGTTTTTGTGAATTTGTTTATGTGGTGAAATTTATAGGACATCAATTGGTTAAATTGTGTTAGTGGTGTGTAATTTTTGTGTTTTTCATTGTTTGGTGTTAGATAGTGAGTGAAATTTTGGTTTTTATCCAAGAATTGTTCCTCTCTGTCTGCCACAGCCCAACGCTCATGTTGTGACTGCTAAGCAGTGGCTTGTAAAAACATAGTAGTTTTATTTCACTCCTAAGAGCTCAATGCTCATGTGGCCATTGGGTGCTCATTCCACATAATTCTCATATGAACGCTAAGCACTCACTCTTTTACATTGTGTGCATTTGTGTTTAGTCTCTATTTAGGAGCGCCCATAGGTGGTTTTTTGGCCGTTGGGCGTTGACTCATAAAGATACCCTCTCCATCATCCTTTTAGTGTGTTTTCATTTCATTTCACGTTCTATAATGTTTATTTTCTTTGTTCTAACTTTGTATAGCTTGTGTCTTGTGTTTTTGTGATTCCTTTGTTGCATTATGTTTTATGTTAATACTTGTACCATTTGTAACGAATAATGGTTGTAACATATCAAACCTAAGAGGGTGGTGAATTGGGCATAAAAAAATTTTTTTATACCGTAAAGAAATAGACACTTTGATCTTTTAAATTTGAATCAACATGACTTTGCAACAATTTAGATGTGAATAGAAAACAATCTCTTTATATTTATCACAACAATAATGCACAAAAACTAATTCATGTGGGAGTTATATGAATTTTTACAAAATTATGCAAAAGCTATTAAAACATATCAAGAGATTATAGAGATAGAGAAAGAACACACAACAATTTATACTGGTTCACCCAAACCCAGGACTATATCAAATTTTCAATGCACAATACAACCTGTATTGGATTGAATTTACTACAATCAACAGAGTTACACACAAACTCATAAGCACGTGCAATTATAAAAAAATATGAAGAGATAATAGAGATAGAGAAACAACACACAACAATTTATACTAGTTCACCCAAACCAAGGACTACATAAAATTTTCAATGCACAAGACAACATATATGGGATTGAATTCGCTAAAATCAATAGAGTTACACACAAACTCACAGGAACATGTAGTCACAATATGCACTATTCTTGAAAACCTATCAAGAAAATTATTATAACCTTGCAAAAACCTATTGCACACAATACACCTTCTAAGAAACCAACCTAGATATGAGTTTTACAATCAAAACAAGTAAAAGTTTGATATCACCTCAAAATATTGATGCAAAGGATAAAAACATATTAGGTTACACAAGTAACAAGAGCAATGACAAAGCTTCTACAATTCCCTTTGGATTCTTGATTCAATCTTGAATCTTGTTAGCAAAGATGTTAGTGTAGCTCAATTTTCTCTAAAAATTTGCAGTTGTTGTTCTCTCAAAAGATGTAGAATGTGATTTTTATAATGTTAACTCTCTTTTGAAGTTTCTCTATTTCAGCTTTTATAAGAAAACATTTTCATTCTGGTTTAATCGATTAAAGTGTTCATGTAACTTATCAAGATTCACAAGGATCAATTTAATCGACTATCTCAAGTATTTAATCAATTAAATTGTTCTTGAGACCTGCCTTACCTAATAAAGAAAAAATTAATCGATTAATTCAAGTGTATAATTGATGAATACAACTGTAATCAATTATGAAGCTAATTTAACATATTAAAACAACAACTATGCATTTCAATCAACTAAATTACTTCTTAAATCAATTGGTTGCTTCATAAATGAGATAATACATATTTTCTAAAAGAAATTTTAATGAATATCTCGTTCATGATTCACATGGCTAATTCAAATTAGAATTAATAAAGATTTAGAGAAGCATATCAAACTCATTGACTTATATGCACAATCAAAATATGTCTAACCTATATAGGTGCATGAGTCACAAGCATAAAGCATGTAATACCCATCCTAGGCTTAGTTAGAGTTCATTATCAAAACATATTAATAATCATATTACATTGGCTCTCATCTTGCAAGATCTCTCATTTTTAGCTTTAATCTTCATCCTTGAGATTGAGGTTAAGAGTGAGTTTTAACATCATTAATTGTTTGTTCTACATTATGTTCTGGATTTCTTTTGCAGACGCGTCCTCCATGAACTTCGTAATTGACAAATCTTCACTAGCCTGGGGGGCAAGCTCACTTCTTTGAGAGGGAAAGGGTCCTCCGGAGATAAATTATTTTTAGGTTTACATTTAAGGCCTTATTTTTCTCTGTTTTTACTTAAAATAAGATTTAATTAGGAAATTAGTTTTAGGTTTATATTTATGCATATTTTAGCATTATTTCCCTATTTTCTTTGTTCAAAGGTTTTGAGAAGGATAAAAAAAATGGGGCGTGGATTGTCTCCCATTAAAAATAACTACAAATTTTCCAATTTAAAGAATAATGGTTGTTAGATCAAATGTGTAACTGAGATTAACTTATGAAAGAAAATTGAAACTTTTTGTTTCCCTTAAAAGTTTCTTACTCCCTCAAATGTTTCATCTCATTGCTTTTTGCAAGAACCCATTTCTCAGTGATAGTACCTATGAAACCTTGTCATTTCTATGTAGCTTGACATACCAAACTACACAAGGTTTCTTCTAATGCTAAGGCGTTTTCATAATCTTCATTCCCTTCCTCATCTTCTTCTTTTTCCTCACTTTGGTTCTTCCTTTTTTTTATGAAGCCTTTTACTCCCGTCAACACTATTTTCAAATATTAGGCCTTGATACTTTCTCCAACAATATTAGGATCCTTCTCATTGGAAGCCTTGTTCTAATCCCTACAATCTAAATTCCTTCTTCGAACTACATGTTGCCATGTGTTCTTTAGCTCTTCAATTTGAACAAGTTTTAGCAAATATTCACAGGCACTATGTGTAACCTATTTCATCACTAGCTTTGTATCACTGTGTGATGACAACACTAAAACATCATAAAATAATAATAGTTTAAGTTAGTGAATGGATTAACTAAACTTGTTATTGTTAGATTAGACATTTCATTTTTCCACAAAGTTCTCTTCCTAGATGGCAATTATTAATTCTCTCAAGGGTAAAATCAACTCCCTAATTTTTGGGGAAAACAAAAGAAACCTTATTCAAACAAACACTCAACCATGTGCTCACTCTCCTCCACATTAAAGAAAATGTACTAGACTACATTTTCTTATTCAATTTGTTGTTAATGCAACACAAGAGGTCCAAATCCTATAACACTTGAATGTGACACCTTCTACCCCAAAATACTTTATTCTTTAATTACAAAATAATATAGATTTTTTTCATTTAAATCTTAGACGTGACATTTAGGTAAAAGGATTCACATCACTCAATATACACTTATTTTCCAAACTATAATATTATAAAACATAAACATATAATTGGACACCTTAGACTTTTAAAAAATCTTTACAAGATTCTCAATTAATACAACTCATACTGAAACTTTAAATAATTCGTATACATGACAAAGAGCTATTAACTTATCCTCTATAGCCCAATGTCACATTTATCAGAACAACCTAACAGAAAAAGGTCAAGAAAATTTGAAGCTTCATCACCCACAATATCATCAAGATCTTGCTCACCTAAAAGTGGCGTTTAGCACAAACAAAATGCAACAACAAGCAACAAAGGGGTGAGAATACATCTCACGCATCTTAAAGACACATATAAAAAGAATCAACAGTCAACTAAAGTACAACAAATAAACATATAAATTCATCTCACACCCATGATAGAAATTATCCATCCATATACATAAATTCATTCATGTTAATGATGCTCATGCATGCTCTCTCAGGTACACACCTGAAGCGGTCGTTTTCTACATCAGTAACACATAGGTACAACCATCTGGTACATTTCCACCAAAGTAAATCCTCTTCGTAGGTACAACCGTGCAATGCAAACAAACAAAGAAGATCTGGTCTAGAGCACCACACAATGGGTGATCCTCACAAAATTCTCCAACTGTCACACTCATGCATCCCCTCTCAGGTACGCACAGTAGCACGTAGGTACAACTATCTCACATAGGTTCACCGAAGTGAATCCTCTTCTATGCTAGTAACACGTAGGTACAACTGTGCAATGCAATACAACCTAAGACACTTGCTATAGAGCTCCTCACAATGGACGATCCTTACAAGCCTCTTAGACTACCATGTCTATGCATCATGTCATGCAACATAACACAATATCAATAGTTAATAATATCATCACAAAAAACCCCCAACCGCAGTTGGGATAGCACCTACCTTGTCAGGCACATCCTGATCATCATCATCAACACAACATACATCTAATTATCATTCACATCACTTTCATATAATGGGATAAATCCCCAATTCATGCACCCCCTCACTTATGATCATTCATTCAGTCACCACCAACACAATTTACAAGATGTATCACAATATTTCTTACCACCATAATTAAAATCATCACAATTCACAAACTATTCCTTCTTATATTACTCCTCAATAACTTATAAACATTCAAACATCCGTAACACTCTAAATTATAAAATACTTCATACATCTAAACCTATGGCTATACAAAAGACTTAAGCATGTTAGACGAAGTCTAGACTTCACAAATGATCAAGCAATTCAGAGTTCACACACTAATAAGCAACAACTTAGACTTACCTCTTAGCACAAATAAGTTCTTCAACACAAATTATCTAAACCACATATTCTTATGCACATAATATCATTTATAATACTGAATATATTAAATTTCTCACATATCTACATAGAATTATTACATTCATAGCTCACCACAACATTTTCTAAGTTTTGAAGATTTTCTCACTCATTTTGTAATAATTCTCTATGACCTTTGTCGAGTATATAACTAGAGATTTATTAATCTTATGATATTCTTCTTATCTAGTTTAGAAAATAGAATTATCTACAATTACTATGTTTACCTCAAGGGCTAAAAAATTAGAGGAAACATGAATCTATCACTTAATTTTGACAGCTTGACCTTCAGTCACTAATTGATCATAACTTAGCTTTAGGTATCATTTTAGGGTGAAACTAACGTTATTAGTTATATAATATCTAGGCATACAACTTTCATGAAGACAACTTTCTCAAATTACATATTTTTGCTATCGGTTTTCTCATCCAAAAATCATCAACACGGATTGTAATACGCCTAATTCTGACAGTTTAACCTTTAGTTTCTAATTTTATCATCACATGAGTTACATGTATCTTTTTTAGGTGAAAACAACAAAATTAGTTAGATAACATCTGGAGCTATAACTTTCATGAAGATCACTTTCTCAAACTATATCGTTTTCCTATCTTTTTTTCTCGTCCAAATATTGAACGTTGATTGTAATATGCCTAATTCTAGCAGTTTGACCTTTAGTTACTAATTTTATCATAACTTGAGTTATATACATCCTTTTTTATTTATTCCAACTCTTTTAGAAATATAACATCGAGAGATAAAAATTTTATGAATAACACAAAGCCTAATAAGGCCATCTATGTTACCTCGCAGGGCTCACAACACACAAATTTTATTTCGCACACTGGATGGGAGATTCAACTTCCAACTGACATAACTTAGTCTATTCTCAATGTATTTACATGATTATTCTTAATTCTAAATTGTATCCTCAAATGTCTAGTTTCTAAAATAGCAAACGTAACTCAATTTGGTTAACCACACAAAAAGATATGATAGAAACGCTAAGGTATGTTCATACAAACATTTTCAAATAGCAAAAATTCAACTTATATAAGGTTCTCAAAATATAATTCTAACTTCAAACACTCAAATATTTTACTTATCTTTCTATAATACTTAATTATCATCCACACTCTATAATTGCAATGATAATTATCAATATTATCAATGAAAGGAACCCTCAACTCGTTATGTCTAATCCTTTTTATACAAAACAATTCAAGTAACATAGGAGTTCTCTAATCATCACATTAATCAATCAATCATATAAATAGAGTACTCATCTATAATCATTCATAACGTTCATACATAGAAACCAATGAATAAATCAATTTCATAACACTTAATCCCTACGGAGGTTTAGGGCTCATCTCCACTATCATATAGAACGAAGCTTTAAATACTAATCAATACTATCCATTTTCAATGTATTAATCTTTAAGGTAAAATAGGAAAAAGTCGTAATACGAACATTGATGTGACCATGCCTAGCCAAGGACCTATCACTAGGGTCATGGCTAGAAGGATTGAAGAAGACCTAGCCCTTGCAGACAAAGGAATACTTCACCTCCTATGGAGAGTGAACATATTAGGCTAGGGACTTTAGTTAATAAAATGTAATTTTCCTTTATTTTAATTTTGAGGAGCATTGGGAATTTAATTTGGGATATGTATTTAGTTCATTTTTATTTTAGGAGGTGTCTTAGGATTTTAGAGGGTGGATTTAGCTTTTTGGGTCTTTATGAAGGAAATAAGGGGTAACCTTGATATCTACACCCCTCTTTTCCTACATAAACCCCCTATGCTAATAAGAAGGAATCTTGTCCCTTGGTTTGAGAAACTTGGGCACCAATTTTGATGATTTAAGGAGGGAATTGTTTCTCAATCCTCCTCCCTTAGATCTTTCCTTTTAATCCTAACCCTTCTTTTTTAGGTTATCTTGTTCAAGAGGTTAACTACCTCCTATAAATAGGAGGTCCTCCCCTCACTTGTATTTTTTACACTTGAATTTAATCCTAGAGACCATATTGGTTGTGAGGTAGTGTCCTCCCTTCTCCTTTGTGAGAGCTTCTATCAAGGGACCCCTCCCTTGTGGGCTCTCCCCTTTGGCTTATCAAACCTAGTATTTGTAGCGTCTCACTCCATTCCTTTCCTTTCCATAAACCCATTTCTCTTCCAAGTGACCTTAGAAAGGATCCTTTGGGCACGTTATCATCAAAGATCACATCAAACATAATCATTATACGCAGTTTATTTTCTCATAATTCATAATCCTATGAAAACACGTTGAATAATCTAATAAACCAACATACCAAACCATAATTAATCAATGATAACCTTAAAACCAACAATCCAACAAAATTAATATATACCTTCATTAGTTATATTTATGAATGCCAAATGCCAAGAGTTAGAAAAACCAAAACATTCTTGTTATTCAAATACAAAAACATATTATCAGCATCCACTACGGGTGTTCATAACCTTTCAATGACATACATAAACCGATTAAAGCTTAGGGATCGCTTCACTACCCATCTCCTTACATATGCCACATGTGAGATCATTTCTCACCCCCCTTACCTCGATAAAGAAACAAGGACAAACAAAGATTTTCCTTTTTGAATCCGATGAACCCTTACCAAAATAGAGCTTCTATTGTGTTGCCATTTTCTCCAATACCAAAGCTCCAAATAAAGATCCGAACAGTTAGAATGGAGATCCAAGTCTGGAAGCTACTGTCCAATTTCAAGCTCGATCCAACGGTTAACAAATTCGCAATGAACAGATTACGAAAACTGCATAGGGTTTATGTAGGAATAACTTTCTCTTTAACCTCTGGAGTCAGAAACGTGAAAACTGAAGTGCCCCCTTAACCCCCCTAAATTACCCTAGGTTAATAGTTGGATTGAGTTTTTTATCACTAGACTCAAACTTAATCTTTAAATTATTTTACTATTTACACCAACATTTATTTTATTTATTTATTTTATAAAATCAATCTTAATTTATTTTAATAAATACAAATATTAAATTAATTTAAGTCTATTAATATAAAATTATATATTTTTATTAATATTTTATTTTTCTAAAAAAATGGAATGTTACACTTGAAACAACATGGGATGAACATACTTAAGTATTATAAGAAATAAACATTAAATTCCGCATCGAGGCAACACAGGTGGCGTTGAAAAGGTGGTAGGATAAGAAGAATATGATTTCGAAGTAGAGGTGTTGAATTGCTTTATGTGTGTAGAGCTCACAAATCACAATCGAGAAAAGAGGAAATTTGACTTACATTTAGGAATAGGAGAAATTAGGGTTGTAAATGCTAAGATGTTACAGGTTTTGATGATGCCAAAAGTGACAAAGAAGGTTGATACAAAAGTAAGAAAGCAAAAAGAACAAAACAATATTGACAGAGATTCAAGATAATGATAAGCTAGAAAATTAAATTAACTCAGTTATTGTAAAAGAATCTCTAAGAATTTGCATAAACTTAATTTGGCAAGATATCTTTTTTATCAGTTTAAAATTATGAACTAGTAATCGATTACCAGCCTATGTAATCGATTACTAGAGGGCTTGTTATTCAAATTCTGAATTCAAAAGTGGCAATGACACAATTTTTAAATCATGTAATCGATTACCAGAAAAGCTGTTATCACAAAATTTCGAAAAGTCACAACCTTTCGTGAAAAGGCACAATTTTTTAGTCATGTAATCGATTACCAATGGCTGTTACAAAAAATTTGAAAAGTCACAACCTTTCATGAAAGAACACATCACTTTGGTTTTGACACCATAAATAAGTGACTTTTCTTCTGTTTCAAAACACGGATTTTGCAACCTTTTACAGAAAACAAACTCTTGTCTAAACACTTGCAAATTCCAAAAGAATTCTTGTAGGATCTTCAAGTTGTATCATTTGCTCTTTAAGAGAGTTTCTTCTTCTTCTTACTGATCACTGATTGTATTCAAGAGAGAGTTCTTGACTGAGAAAAGGAATCTCAAACATATGGAGAGGGCTCCTAAGGTGATTGAGGATTCATTCTTTTGTAAAGCAATTTACAAATATAGTAAAAGCTCAAGTAGGGTTACTTGAGGACTAGACATAGGCAAGTGGATTGACCGAACCAGTATAAAAGAGTTTGAATATTTCTCTTCCCTATACTCCTATCTATTTATTTTGTTTGCACATTTGAATACTTCATTTTCATTTTTAAATATTCTAATATAAATTCAAATAGAAAGAAAACTAAGTTTAAATTTTGATATACTTAATTCACCCCCCTCTTAAGTAAACTAAGACCACTTGTCCAACAAGGGTTAAATTTGAGATTAAGCGAAATAGTGAGTTCTATTTTGTGTTTTTATTATTTAATCTCAGCCAATCATTTGATCTAATGGCTATATTTTTTTTAAATTAGAGAAACTCAAATTATTTTTAATGGGAGAGGATCCATCCCTAAAAACAATTAGTTGAAAAGGGGATTTTTGGTGTTGTAGCAATGTCTTGGGGCCCGACGACAAAAATTGGAGTGCCTACTACTTTTTGACAGAGAGTTATTAAAGTCTCATTCTCAATGACCAACACTCTTATTGTGGGCACCCAACGCTCAAACTTAATTAGGCACCAAGTTTCTTACGATGTCCAACGGTCACCACTTTGTCATTGTTGGGTGTTAGTGCTTCGATCTAAAGGATATTTAATCAAAGTTTATTAAACTTGAACTCTTGTGTATTTTTCTTCTTTTAATCAAAGTTTATTATTCATTATTGGTATTCTTCTTGTTGAATGAGTTTAGGAGAGGATTTTGACTTGTAAAATAAGAAAGCTCCAAATGGGGTTTATTACACAGGAGAAAGTAAAACTCATTGACCATCTTAAGCTTATGTTCTTAATATAAGTGATTTGACTTTAGATTATGCGAGGGATAGATAGTCTAAATCTTGAATAGCTTAGTTCTTTGCTTGCAAGAGATTGAGGTTAAGCATACGGGTGATGGAAATATGAGCAATGAATGACCATTTTGACTTCATTTATGCACTTGAAGTATGGTTTAGTGAAATCAAAACTCAACTAAATCTCGTTTGTGTAACCACTTATTTTATTTATTTATATTTTTATTTACTTTCCATTCAATAGTTGTTAGCATGAATTTCTCCTTTTCGTTTATACAAGTAAAAAGTATTGAGATCTCTATGGTATCATCAAAGTCCCTATGGGATCAACCAATATCTATTAATACTACATACGTCTGGTGCACTTGCTAGTAGTAGTGTAGAAAAATTTCTCACTCGTCAGTTAACTTACACTCCTCAAACATTTTAGAGTAGTGGCAACAAGGGTGGTGGGAACAAAATGTGAGTCGTAAACTAAGAGATGGAAAAAAAATTCTATTTTGGCAAGACAGGTGGTTAATGGAGCAAAGTTTGTGTGAAGAATACCGGAGATGTTGGTTCATAGTATGGCAAAGGATATCAAAGGCGAAGAGATAGGATGAAATTGGAGGTGGAGTAGATGGTTATTCATATAGGAGGAGGAGAAGTTAGATGAGTTGAGAGGTGTAGATTAAGTGATATACATTTATCACAAAGGGTGCCAGATAGGTGGGCTTGGAGAGCACACGAGTTTGACATGTATACTATCAAGTCTGCGTATAGGGTGTTATTCTATGCAATAGCTTCCCAAAAGGATGACATTTATGAAGATTTGTGGGTCATGAGCTTGCCACCAAAGGTGCAATATTTGACATGGAGGTTGAATGCAAATCAAATGTCAACTAGAGATAATTTGTTGAAAAGTAGAATATTAGCTTTGACTGATATTGGGTGTGTTCTTTGCAGCGATTCAGTAAAAACTAGAGCTCACTTGTTCTTACATTGCTCATTCTCTTCACAATTGTGGGTTAAGTCATGTGCTTGGTGGGGATCTCTACAGTGTTACATAATGATTTTAGAGGTTGGTAGTATTAGTTTTAGGGTTTAGTGAATGGAAACAAGGCTAGAACTCAAGGTTGGTCATTTGTATGGTATGCTCAATTTTGGCACATATGTAAAGCAAGGAATTCGTCAATATTTAAATGTGAGGGTATGTATGTTCATATGTGTTCGGTTGAGTTCTTGGCTATAGTGTTATGCAATGAATATAACAGTTCATTCTTTTTCTAAATGGGTTATAAATCATATTTTCTGTTGTTTGCTTGCTCATTATCAATGTGTTTTACGCAGTTATGCGTGGTTGAGCTAACATTTCTTGTGCTTTAAACTTAATTTTATTCTTTATAAAAAATTTAACTAACCTATAAAAAAATATGTGACCAAATTAAATTTATAAAATAAATTAAATGATTAAAAAGCTATTGTGACAATAATCATAAACCCTTGAAAGGAAGAAATTATAATTACATCACATTTTTCAACTAACTTTTAATTACCACTTGAAAGGAAGAAAAGCTCAATAAACAACTAAAGGAATTCAAGTTTTAGCACATTGAAACAAATTATTGAATTCAATAAACTTTTCATTGTTATTCGTATAGTATTAGTAAAATTTTTAAAAATGAACTTGGAATTTGAATATACTGAGAATTGTTAAGTCATCATTTAACTATTTAATAGAAGCACCTATCTCCATCTATTTCCAACATGACTATTTATTTTTGGCACGACTACACCAATCTTACTGTCTAAATGTCCAGTTTGCTTTGTATTATCAAAATTTACTTCTTTTTTTTTCATTGCTTTGAGCATACTAATTAAACATATTTTTGTAGGCGTTCAGTGTTATCATTAATAATATTATTGCTTTTCTCTAATTTTTTTACACACCTTATTTGTAACTAATTTGACTGTGTTATCATCTAAATAAATTCTATTGACACGTTATACTTGCTGTTTGACCATTTTGTAAATTATTATATTTAAATCATTTCAATAGTAAGCTAGAAAAAAACATTAGAAGTATCTTGTATAGAAATTATAATTAAATTTTTTTGTTAACATTAATTCAACCAAACTTATTTGAGTTATTATATTGAAAACTTTATTTTATATGTATTAAGATTATCTAATAACTAATTATATATGTTAAAAAATTTATACATGTACTATAATTTTTTATTTATTATGTTTTGTTTTCTAAAATATTATAAATTAAAATAACATATAAATTAATGACACAAATAATCTTATATAATTAAAAAAGGATAGTCATAAAACACACACATAAACTTGACACAATAACAACATACTTGAATCATCCAATGACCTAGTCACCTGAACTGTTTGACCCATGGAACAAAGTACTGTTCTAACTTAGAGTTTGCATTCATTTTTACTCTTTATTAAGTAAAGTGTTTGTTAACTCTTAATTGACTTTTAAAAATTGAGTCAAACATATTCTAAATAAATGACTTTAATAGTCAATATTTATGATTGATATAAAATATTATTTTCCTACAATAATGTGTTGATCCATTCAAAAAATACATGTAACATTAATTGTATTATAAAAATTTAGTATAATTTATTGAATAGAAAAAAGAGTTACTAATATATATTTAAAACATTACTTTTTTATGATTCACAATTTTTTTGTACATTTGACAATTGTTTTTTGTACATTTGACAAAGATATTATTAAAAAGGTCACAATAAATCAACAATGTTTTAAAAAATATTGAAAAAAATCATCATTATAATTTATAAATTCAAGACATATTTTGATAAACACATAAAATATTTTGTATTGATATTCGTATTTATTTATTATTAAAATTTCAAATCATATTATATATATATATTATATTAAATAAAGTTTTACAAATACCATGTGTTATTTCAAATCATAGTTTATCCTTACCAAAAGTCAAAATTATATTTTTATATTTATTTATTTAAGTTAAAAAAATGAAAGAGACTTTAAAGCATATAAACTTTTATATAAAATTAAGAAAAAAAATTTCTTCACATCCCTTTTCAAATTGATTCAAACCATTGATTCTTTATACTTTAAAATCAAGATATTCAATAACAAATAAATAATTATATATAAATTTTTAATACCTTAAATTTTATATTAAAGATTTATATTTATATATATATATATATATATATATATATATGAGAAGGGGTCCATTTACTCTAGAGTAAGTTTAAGAGACTTACTCTTCATCTTAACCATTCATTCTTTTAAAAATCTAATGGTTAAGATTAGTTATTTAATAAAATCATTAAATTTTTTAAAAATAAATTATTAGGATGAACAGTAAGTCTCTTAAACTTATTTTTGGAGTAAGTGGATCCAATAATATAATAAAAAAATCAAATCACAACAAATAATTAAATTTTTTTATGTCAAGTCATATAATAAATATACAATTTAGGTGGTTATAGTAGCCTAGGGGTGGTTGGGTAGGTTAGGATCACACAAATTTGGCTCAGCAAAAACAACCCACTCTTTTACATTATTCACCCATTTTTTACCATTTATGAATTGACAGTTTGGGGGTTAGACGAGTTACACGTCCGGTTGAATGAGTTGATATGTTTAGAATTTAATTTATCATAATTTTTTTAAATTTATTTTGCAAGAGTTAGAAAATTTCAAACCAAAATCGATATATAAAAATAAAAAAATGATTTTATAATCTTAAAAAAATAATATTTTAGAGTAAAAAAGTGCACATATATAATTCAATTAAAAAATATCAATGAAAATATTTCTATAATTGGGTGAAGAAAATTATAAAAATAATAAATTAGATATGTATTTTTTTACGAGTATAATTAGTATAAATTATATTAATTATTTAAGAATATAAAAATTAAAAAATATTATTAATTTTAAAAGTAAATATATATATATATATATATATATATATGGATATATATATAATAAGCGGTTTGAATCGGGTATCATTGGGTTGTAAAAACCAAACTCATACTCACTCATTACAACTCATTCGAAACCACATTCTAATCTATTTTAACTTATTAACCCATCTAAAACGATTAAATATCAAATTTTTACCGTGTATTGTTTGGTTGGATCGAATCACGATTTTGTGTAAACCTGAACATTTCAATTTGCATTGACATGAGAGTCTAAAAATAAATTAAAAAAATAAAATGCAAATTAAATATTCTAACTTCAAAGTTTGGACATATTCAAAATAAATATATATATATATATATATATATATATATATATATATATATATATAGCCTTGCAACATGAAGAAAACATGTGACTCCCTATTCAAAAGTATTCATATCTTTTATGATCATCTTTAATTTATATCTATAATTTTATTATATAATAGTTACAAGATGTGTGACTCAACTACTATTTAAAAGTATTCACACTATTTGTGATCATCTTTAATTTATATCTACAATTTTATTAACAGTTACAAGATTTTGAATTAACTAAACTTTCATATGTGTTTTTCAAATAAATTAAGGAGAGAGATTAAGGTCCCACCTCATATTACTTCATCTCATTTTTTCTTCCCATTAAATTAGGAGGAACAAAGTATGTGACTTATATTATATTAGTTTTGTCCTTTATTTATGGTTATTCATGCACCCGACGGCTCTCTTTTTCTTTTCATGCAACATCCAATTTGTCTTAGCAAAAACAATACATGAAAATAGAGTGAACCTCACTAAAGCAATACATATGTTTCTTTAAAAAATAATTAATTTTTTTTTTCTCACAGTAAATTTTACTCACCTAACATGCTTTGTTTTCTAACAATAGACTTTCTAATTATATAATAGGTCATTGAATTACCGATATCATTATTTCATTATTGTATCACCACATCGTCACATCATATTGTTATTTAACACCAACACCAACACTAGAATCAAAATAAAACTTATTTATTTTTTAGGACCTAAATTCTTATTTAAATCATTATTATACACATATACAAATTAAAATTAGACATTAAATGTAAAATTACATATTTAGTCGTTATTTCAACTAATTATTTCAATAATTTGTTCACCAGGTGGATCCAAGTAAATATAAAGGGTCGCTTAATGATTTTTGTCACTGTCACTCTTTAAGAATTGTTGTCTAAATACTACAAAAAAGCCTAACCCCAAAACATTTTTGTCTCTGTGTGTTTCATTACCAACTAATTTGTCATGTATACCACCGAACTTAAGTTTAGACTCATTACTTCATCATCCTAATTGGAAGTACCCCTACCAAGACTTTCTGTTAAAAATGTAGAAAAACAAAAGCAATAATCCTTTTTGGGCACACAATAATGCTTCACAAGATTTGCATGGGACATGCTGTGACCGACCAATTTAATGGGTCCTCTTCTTTCCCTCTGTCCATTCACATTATGTTTAGGGTCAATGTTTCACTTAAGAAGGCATTTGAGTCAATTGGGTTATCCAAATAATTTTTTTGCTGTTTCTCAAACTTTGGAACTCTTTCAGACATAATTAGTATGAATTAAGTTGAGACTTAAATAATAAATATGGGCCTTCTAGCAATGAAGCAATACACATGCATCTTAGGAGAACACGGATTTAATTTAAATTTGTAACATCCTAAATCTTATACTAATATTTTCTATATTATTATTTATCATACAATAATTTATAATATTAATGAAACTCAAAATATTAAAATTATAAATAATAATTTAATTCAAACATTGCAAAGCTCGCCAGCGTTAGGAACTGGAACACTTCGTTTTGTAACACTTTGTTCAGTGACATTCATCGTCCAGCGAGGCACATGAATTAAATTGTTCCAGGAAAAGTACTCCGCTCAGCAAGATGCATTAGACAAGACGTGCCACTGGATGCAAAGCCATTGAATTCCCTAGCAAAGCAAACTTTCATTGGGCGAGATATGCCACCCAACGAGACCTGCAGAATAGCAACACTTCTGTTCATAATCCTTTGTCACTCCAAGCCCAAAACCAGCATTTCAACTACCAATAACATTTAAACACTAACTATTTACATATACCACTTGCATATTCACATATATTATAGTTGTATTTTCTGTTCTCATTTCTACCAATCCAACACATCAAGTTTAACAAGTTATATTACATTATAAGTCCAGTCATATATTACATGTGATAAGCTATTTCAAAAAGAAACAAATTCGTTGTCATATCTAGACTATCATCTTCAATCATGTTGTCCCAAACCTTTAGCTCCAGCACTACTATATGCTCACGTGCAAGGCACGATCATCACAGAGTCATACAAAAACACATACAATGCAAAGGTAAGCTTTACTAAATAAAATCAGTATAGTAGATGATGCATGCCCCCCAAGCAAGGGCCCTATCACAAGGACCATGGCTAGAAGAATAGAAGAAGACATGGCTAGAATAGATGGAGGAAGACATCACCTCTATATGTCCATCAAGATGTGCAAACCATGACTCACTATTAGCTTGGGCAGATTTCTTTATGCTTTTATTATTTGTAATTTTTCATTTATTTTACTTAGAGGAGCCTAGGATTTTATTTTGGACATATATTAGTCCATTTAATTTTCTAGGAGGTCTCTTAGTAATAAGAAGGGATAAGATTAGCTTTTGGGCCTTTATTTAGGAAATAAGGGGATAGTTTGATAACTACACCCTTTTTTCCTAAATAAAACTCAAAACTAATAAAGGAGTAATCTTGGCCCTCGGATGAGGTAGCTTGGGCACCAATTCTCATCTAAAGGAGGGGATTGATTGGACTTTGGGCTTCAATCCTCCTCCTTTGGATGACTCCTTTTAATCCTAGCCCTTCCTTTTCTTCTTGACTTGTCCAAGAGGTTAGCTCCCTCTATAAAAAGGTTCACACTCTTGTATTTTTTTATACTTTGATCAATAGAAATTTTGCTTTGGCTGAATTCTTTCTTAGTGTCCCCTACCTTCTCTTTTGAGAGTTCCCTTAACTTTTATCGAGGGTTCCATCCCTTGTGGCAAGCCAACCTTCCTTAGGCTTATCTCCCTTGAGTGGCGCCTAAAAACTTCATCCCTTACCTCTCCATACACCATTTCACTAAATACTTTAAACCTCTAGAAAAGATTAAGGGTATGCATCATTTGGTATTTAGAGCTTTGGTTCTAGAGGTCTAAACTCTCTTCTCACCTTATTTATTTTTTCTTTGAGTTCCTATTTTATTTTATCTATAATTTCCGCAATTTTTTCTAACTTTTCATTGTTGTTTATCATTTCCATTTATGTCTTGAGTTTATTGTTTTTAGTTGTAGTTTACTTTGTTTCTCCTTGCGCCATTTATTTTTTGCTTGATGCAATTTATATTGTTCTTTTCATTGCATCCATGTCTCTCCCATATTCATTAATTTCCGCTTAAGCTTTGAGTTGGGTGCTTTCTTGCTTGAATTTTGGTCTTGAGAATTTCTTGCTAAAAATCCATACCATTGTGGTGAATTCCACAACCTTGTGGTCAAGAAATTTAGACCAAATTCTTGTGTTTCCTTGCGACTAGTTGCCTTGTTTTTGCCTTATTTTAGCTTTTATTTTTCACTTTTATACTCTTGTGTAGTTGTCTATAAGTCATGTTTATAGTTTCCCATTTTTTCTATTAATTCCTTTTAAGTTTAGCTCTTTTTGTTTTTACAAAAAAGCTTTTGAAACTTCTTAAATTGAGCAACATAGAGGGTCATACCTCATGTCTAAGTCTCTTTAGAGGTTCATGTGCTTTTATTTTCAAGCATATTCTTCAAAAAAAATAATTCCAAAATAGTTGCTCAATTCCCTTTGTTTTTATTTTCCTTATACGCATAATTAGTAGCTCATTTGTGTGGTAAAAGTAGTTCTTGTTTATGGGTGCTTTCACTTAAGCTATAACTTTGGTATTTGTGTTCAACAAATTACTAAAAACTTAACAAAGCTTGAGTTCATGGGCACACCAAACTACTAAACCATTAACACATCTATAACTACTTTGCATTTGGAAGTAATTTCTAATAGTACCTAAATTGTTGCTTTTAATTTTCTTTATTTTTCCAAGCGCATAACTCTTTGTTATTAAGCACTAAATTCACAATCAAGTTAGGTGCATGTAGTAAATATTAAAAAAAAAGAGAACAAAGTCTAAAATAAAATACAAAAAAAATGAAGGATTCAAAAAAAAAAAAAAGAGAACAAACAAAAGAAAAGAAAGTTTGAAAAAATTCATTTGATGTACCTAACCTAAAATTAGCAAGTGCTTCAACTTTGAACTTGGAACCTTAAAAGAAATTTTATTACTTTTGGTACACTAGAACTTGACATTTGTGCCTTTCTACTCTTTAATCTAGTGCCTCTAGGTATCCCATTGTGTGCTCTCTTTCTTTTATTTACCTTTTAGTTGTTGCTTGTCTCTTAAATCATATTTCTAGTTTGTATTATATATTCTTACCATTTGGTTAAGTGTCCTTTTAATTATCTTATCTTTTATTGCAGTTTCTATTCGCACCTCCCCTTGCTACTTTTGGTTTCTTTGGTTTGTGTGTCAGTGCTACTTTTGGGGGAAAGCTTGAAGAAGGAGTTTACCACAAGGGTAGCATATTTTGGAAGGTTGGACTAAGATCCTAAGGGATCACCTCAAAAGGAAACACACCTAGCCATGAGGACTTTAATTTGAGGGAGCATTTGGAGAATCATTTTTTGAAGACTTTACTTTTTTCTTTAATTTGGGTGTATTAATTTTGTAGTTGGGAGTTTGAGTGCCCTTAAGGCCCTCCCTTTGGTTGTAATAAGATTTAGTCAATTTTTTAGTTTCTCGAAAATTAGGTGAAGAAGGAAGAAGTGGTACACTTCCTTCAACACCTTAGGAGCTCGCTTTAGATCCCTTCTCTTTTGAATTTTTGGTTTAAAATTCTTGCTTTATTTTTCTTGTCCAAAGCGCTTAGAAGGCTAAAGAGTTCCAAAGACTCATCAATCCATTTTAGGTAAGAAAACACAAAAAGAGAGGAGTGTTCGTTTGAAAAAGGTTTTTTTGGGCCTACCTTAGTCTTTTAGCATCCAAGCACAATGACATCACACACTCACTCTAGTGCTCGTGATAGCCAATCATCAAACAAGAGTGTAAACCAAAGAAGAGTTTCTAAGGATTACACTCTAGAAAACTTAAACATGGATTTTAGAAAGTGGATGGCAAAAGAGAAAGAGAGGAGAAAAGAAAAAATAAGAGAAAAGGAAGCTAAGGAGAAAAGAAAAGAAAAAGAAAGAGAAGAAGAAAAAGAGAAAAAGAAAGAGAAAGAGGATAGAAGATTAAGAGAAAGGAGAGAAGACCAAGAAAGAAAAGAAGGAAGGAGAAAAAAAAAGAAAGAGAAGAGGAAAAAAGGAAGCATGAGAGTGGTGAGGATTATAAAATGAAAGGAATAGTCATAGGTTCATCCTTAAGATGCAATAATAAGATTGAAAGTGAGGAAGAATATTATAACCATTCTTGAAGACATTCCAATTCATCCATGCACAATAATTGGGTCCCTCCAAGGGAGTCCAAAGTTGATCTCCCCCCATTTCATGGGAGGGAGGATGTGGAAGCCTACCTTGATCAGGAAATCAAGGTAGACCAACTCTTTACCTACCATGAGGTAAGAGAGGAAAGGAAAGTTCCTATGGCAACCCTTAGCTTCCAAGGGAATGCCATGCATTGGTTGGTTGGGTTAACCAATGAAAGAATCCACACTAATATGCCGTCAAGAAAATATTGGAATGATCCTAGAAGTGCTTTAAGGAGAAGACATATACCATCTTGGTATGAAAGAGATCCTTCGGAAAGACTCCAAAGACTAAGGCAAACCAACCTTAGTGCAGAGGAGTATAGACAAAGGATGGAACTTCTTATCTTGAGGGCGGGTATCATTAAAGAACCCAAGGCCGCTATGGCAACGTTTTTGTGTGGGTTGAGCACCGAAATTTGTGACAAAGTTGAGCTTTTCTCATAAAATAACCTTAATGAGTTGGTCCAACTTTGCATCAAGGTGGAAAATCAATTGCAAAGAAAAAGCTTTAAAAGAGACCATCCTCCTTATGTAAAGAGGGACCAACCAAAGGGGAGTTCTTCCAAGAGCTACCCCAAATAGGGACACTCCAATCATAACAAAGAGCATCATGTATAACATTTAGAAAGAACGCCCCCTACTACTAACTCTCGAGAGAAAGTTAGTAGTATCAAATGCTTTAAGTGTCTTGGGAGAGTTCACATTGCCTCTCAATACCCTACTAAAATAACATCATCATGAGGGCCCAAGATGTTTATAGTAGTGAGTCTAGCTCACCTTCCTCCTCTAGTGAGAGTGAGGAAGAGGGGGTCCATGCATACAATTCAGACTGTGATGAGTCTGCTTATGCATATGAAGGAGACCTCTTGATGATAAAAATGCTTCTTGAAAGCCAACCTTTGAAATTATCCTCATCTCAAAGGGAGAACACATTTCATACCCGTTGCAAGGTGAATGATAAAATATGCTCTCTCATTGTAGATAGTGGGTCATGCTGCAACTATTGTAGCTCAAGGTTGGTGGAAAAACTAGCTTTGACCCCACTTCCCCACCCTAAGCCTTACAAGCTTCAATGGCTCAATGAGCAAGGGGAAATGGAGGTCAATGAGCAAGTCAAGGTTCCAATTTCTATTGGGTCTTATAAAGATGAGATCCCGTGTGACATAGTTCCAATGGAAACAGGCCATATCTTGCTAGGAAGACCATGGGAATTTGATAAGAAAGCCATATACCATGGTTATTCCAATAACATCATCCGCACTCATAAGGATAAACACATTAAATTGTGTCCTCTAACACCTTCACAAGTGGCGGAGGACTAACTCATCATGAAACATAAGAAACATTAGGAGAAAAAAAAAAGCAAAGCTTTACCCCTAAAGCTTGAAAGGGGTAAGGAGATTGAGTTGGAAGTTGGTGCCCCTTCCAAGAAAGTCATTAGTAAAAGGAGTTTATTTGTGACAAAATTGGATTTAAAGGAAGCCCCCTTAACTAACAGACCTTTATATCTCTTCCTTTGCAAAAAGGCATCCCCCATTTTCTCCCCCTCCACTTCTTTTCCTTCTAGTTCTAGCACTACCATAGAACTTGGACATGAGAACCTACCTTAAGAGGTTCAAGAGCTTTTAAAGGATTTTGGTGATATATTCCTAATGAAGTTCCCAAAGGACTTCCTCCAATTACGGGTATAGAACACCAAATAGACTTGGTACCTGGGGCTAGCCTTTCTAATAGGCCTGCTTATAGGACTAATCCCATAGAGACCAAGGAGATTGAGTCTCAAGTCCAAGAACTATTGGAGAAGGGTTGGGTTCAAGAGGACCTAAGCCCTTGTGTTGTGTCAGTCTTGTTGGTGCCCAAGAAGAATGGCAATAGAGGATGTGCATTGATTGTCAGCAATCAATAACATCACTATCAAATATAGGCACCCTATCCCTAGGCTTGATGACATGCTTGATGAATTCCATGGGGCCCAATTATTTTCAAAAATTGATCTTCAGAGTGGTTATCACCAAATTCGCATGAAGGAAGGTGATGAGTGGAAAACAGCTTTTAAAACCAAGTTTGGGCTTTATGAGTGGTTGGTAAGAGGCTTATGAATCATGTCCTTAAGGATTGCTTATGAAAATTTTGTGTAGTTTATTTTGATGATATTTTAGTGTATAGCAAGAGCCTAGATGAGCATGTAGGTCATCTTAGACGCGTCTCGTGCATCCTTAGGTCACACCAACTCTATGGAAACCTTGAAAAGTGTAATTTTTGTGTAGAGAGTGTGGTGTTTTTAGGTTTTATAGTCAATAAAGATTGGGTTCATGTGGACCCTGAAAAAATCAAAGCCATCCAAAAATGGCCCACCCCAAAAATTGTGACTGAGATCAAGAGCTTTCATGGTCTCGCGAGTTACTATAGGCACTTTGTGCCTAATTTCTCCTCACTTTTCTCACCAATCAATGATTTGGTGAAGAAGGAAGTTCCCTTCCTTTGGGATGCTAAACAACAAAAAGCCTTCGAGCTTATTAAGGAAAAGTTCACCTATGCCCCTGCTCTAGCTCTTCCTGACTTTTCAAAAACTTTTGAGCTAGAGTGTGATGCATCGGGTGTTGGAATAGGTGTTGTGTTATTGCAAGACGGCCATCCTGTGGCTTATTTTAGTGAAAAACTAAATGATGCCGCCCTCAATTAACCCACTTATGACAAAGAGTTTTACTCCTTAATATGGGCCCTTCAAACTTAGGAACATTACCTTATTCCCAAGGATTTTGTCATTCATAGTGACCATGAGTCACTAAAATATTTGAAGGGTCAAGGTAAGCTCAACAAGAGGCATGCAAAGTGGGTTGAGTTTTTGGAAACTTTTCCCTATATAATCAAATACAAGAAACGGAAGCACAATGTAGTGGCCGATGCCCTATCTAAAAGATATACTCTTCTTGCCACTTTGAGCTCCCAAATCTTAGGATTTGATTATATTAAGGACCAATATGCTTCTGACCAAGAGTTTGTCCAAACCTACTGATGGGTTTCATGTGAGTGAGGGGTACTTATTCAAAGAAAGTAAACTTTGTGTACCCTAAGGATCTCTTAGAAAATTGCTTATGAAAGAGAGCCATGAGGGTGGGCTCATGGGGCATTTTGGAATAAACAAAACTTTGTACATTTTAAAAGAAAAATTCCATTTGCCTCATATGAAAAGAGATGTCCAAAGACATTGCTATGGAGGGATAGCTTGTTTACAAGCTAAATATAAAGTAATGCCTCATGGACTTTACACACCCTTATCGGCTCCCTCCGCTCCTTGGGTAGACATAAGCATGGATTTCATCCTTGGACTTTCTAGAACCCAAAGTGGAGCGGACTCTATATTTGTGGTAGTGGATAGGTTTTCTAAAATGGCCCATTTCGTACCTTGCCACAAAATAGATGACGTGAGCAACATTGCAACACTTTTCTTCAAAGAAGTTGTTCGTTTGCATGGCATACCTCAATCCATAGTGTCTGATAGGGATGTTAAGTTCCTTAGCCACTTTTGGAAAACTTTGTGGGCTAGGCTGGGAACTAAACTCCTATTTTATCCTCAAACTGATGGGCAAACTAAGGTAGTAAATAGATCCTTATCCACTATGCTAAGGTCACTTCTTAGGGTAAATCATAAGTCTTAGGATCAGTACCTTCCTCATATAGAGTTTACATATAATAGGGTGGTCCAAAGAACCACCAAGCACTCACCCTTTAAGATTGTTTATGGCTTCAACCCTCTTACACCTCTTGATATTTTGCCTTTACCTTTGCCTTCTTCTATTCATAAAGAAGGATTAGCTAAAGTGGATTTTGTTAAAAAATTACATGAGAGGGTCAAAGCCAACATTGAACGACACTCTAAAGGTATGCTGGTAAGGCTAATAGGGGAAGGAAAGAAATTATCTTCAATGAAGGGGATTGGGTATGGCTTCATTTGAGGAATGATCATTTCCCTACTCAAAGGAAGTCCAAGCTTATCCCCCGAGGGGATGGTCCCTTTCAAGTCCTCAAGAGAGTGAACAATAATGCATACATTATAGATCTCCCTGAGGACTATGGTGTCAGCACTACTTTTAATGTGTGTGACTTAATTCCTTTTGTAGGTGCTGATGAAGAAGATGAGGACCTATCAGATTTGAGGGAAAATCCTTCCCAAGGGGGAAGGGATGATGCATGCCCCCTAAGCAAGGGCCTTATCACAAGGACCATGGCTAGAAGAATAGAAGAGGACATGGCTAGAATAGATGGAGGAAGACCTCACTATTAGCTTGGGAGGATTTCTTTATGCTTTTATTATTTGTAATTTTTCATTTATTTTACTTAGAGTAGCCTAGGATTTTATTTTGGACATGTATTAGTCCATTTAATTTTCTAGGAGGTGTCTTAGTAATAAGAAGAGGTAAGATTAGCTCTTAGGCCTTTATTTAGGAAATAAGGGGGTAGTTTGATAACTACACCTACTTTTCCTAAATAAAACCCAAAACTAATAAAGGAGTAATTTTGGCCTTTGGATGAGGTAGCTTGGGCAGCAATTCTCATCTAAAGGAGGGGATTGATTGGACTTTGGGCTTCAATTCTCCTTCCTTGGATGACTCCTTTTAATCCTAACCCTTCCTTTCCTTCTTGACTTATCCAAGAGGTTAGCTCCCTCTATAAAAAGGTGCTCCTTCACACTCTTGTATTTTTTACACTTTGATCAATATAAATTTTTCTTTGGCTGAATTCTTTCTTAGTGTCCCCTACCTTCTCTTTTGAAAGTTCCCCTAACTTTTATCAAGGGTTCCATCTCTTGTGGCTAAATACTTTAAACCTCTAGAAAAGATCAAAGGTATGCATCAGTAGAGATATATTACAACTACAATTATGTATCCATTCTCCAAAATCATCAAGTATTCAAACATAAGTCTTCAAACATACTTATATCCCCTCTGTACTTAAGCTATCATTACAACATAATAATACAACAATACGTTTTCTGAAAAAACATATACATTGAATTTGGATACCAAGTTATAACCTATCTGACTTTCCCCAATTGATGTTTGGCGTCTACATGACCTAATATTGGCAATCAAAAAAATTCTAGGCATACTCATCTGATACTTCCAATTGAAGTTTAACATTCCATGGCCCCAATGCAAACCTCGGCTAACTCTCAACTAATGTTTGGTGTCTACTTGACCAAATACTGACACTTAGTTACTATCTGAGTATATTCTACTAGTGTATTATCGCTCTAACAGGACTTTAACATCATGTGCATTATCGCCCTCACCGGACCTTAGCACAACATCATTGCCTTACCCGGAACTTAGCACCAAGATCTCTTAGACCTATCTCATTATATCCTTAATTCAGTGCCAGCAAGGGCTCTATCAACTCCTAGTAACAACCCACATCACAATCCATCAATATTCATATAATAATTGTTTTTCATCAATTTACAATATACAGGGCGTATATGTCAAAACAAGACCAGAATAGGTTATCTATGGAAGGGAAATAAATATTATGGAGAATTAAATATTTAGTTATATTTAATTTAATATAGTGAATGAAATTAATTTAACTTTTTACTTAAATTATTAATTGAATTGAGGCGTGTGGGTTTATTATTGATATTAATGATTTATGGTTATTTAAGGTTGAAGGTAAAAGGATGGGGAGGTGAGAATAATTATTACTGTTTGGTTTTAGAAGGTTTTAGCTAAATTTCGGAAGGATTTCAAAATTTTATTTAATAAGGAAAAGGAGAGGTACAAATACAAGTGAAACTTACTAAATACGCCCCAACTTCCTTTTTCTTCTTCTTTCTCCCTTTCTTTCTTCCTTTCTTCTTCTTTCAAAATTTTGTTCTTCTTGGTGTGATGGACTATGGCTTGCATGGTCGATGTTTTGTTGACGGAATCAAACGCGGTCTCTTCTGTTGCTCCTGATTCTGAGTGGTGATCAATATAGGTATGTCTGATCCTGTTTTCTTGAATATTTTCCATTCCTTTTTTATCCTATTGTTCCCATTGAAAAGTGGTTTCCTTTAAAAAAAAGTACAATCTCTTAGGTTCTAGTTGAACTTGGGTTCTTGTTGTGTAAGCTTTTGAACAGAAAAAAAAGGTAAGGGAAGCTCTCTTGTTGATTTTTTTTAATGGATCAATGATTTGATAGTTGAAAGATTTTAGCTATTTGAGATAACGAGTATTTTGACTGCGTTTTGAGCTATTTAAGATAACCTTTATTTTAATTTTGTTTTTAGCTATTTAAGATAATGTGTATTTTCTTTTTTTTTAGCTAATTGAGTTAGCGTATTTATTAATTGTGATGTGAGTTAATTGAGTTAGCGTATTTGTTGATTGTGATGTGAGCTAATTAAGTTAGTATATATTGATTTTGATTTGAGTTATTTGAGATAGCGTATATTTGGATTTTGAATTTCATATTTGAGCTATTTGAGATAACATGTATCTCAATTATAAATGTGTAGTGATAAAGTGTTGCATTGAATGCATGATGATGTGTTGAGCTAATACATGTTCTGAGAATTGACAAGTGATTGTTGGTAGATTATGTTGTGATTCATATTGTGATGATATATATTAAATGAGATGCTATGTTCATATGATGAGTTGTTTGAAATGTGTTTATGGATGATTACAGATTCTAATTCATTAATAAGAAGTATTAATGAATTGTATTGTAGACAGTTATGAGGAGGTAACAGAGCTTTTGAGGTAATGTATTGAATTAAGGAGGTAGATAGAATTAAGTGATCCTGGTGCTAAGGCCCTGTTTTAGGTGATGATGCAGTGTTAGGGCTCTGTGTGAAGTGATGATACACTGGTGTTAGGGCCCTGTGTCGAGCGATGATACACCACAAGATATACTTGGATAACAACGTGATGAAATGTTAGGGCCTTGTTTTGGCCAATGATACACTAAGCATCAGTTGGTGATTCAGTGAGTATGACTTCAATTCGTTACCAGATACCAGTGTAGAGGAAGTTAGATGAGCCACTACCTTGGTATCTGAATTCAATGTAGTGAGTCTTTCCGAAAAGCATCTGCTGAATGTTATGAATGCTTATGTTCAGGTTGAGCATAAGTGTGATTGATTGGTTGTTCAGGTAGAGCATAAGTATTATTGATTGGTTGTGAGTGTTTATTGTAACACCCTTAATTACCATTAAAGGTTAGTAGATAAGTGTTAAGAAACTCTTCTCTATGTAATCACTTTTTAGACTTGTAAATGATGTAAAAATAAACCTTATATGTAACCCATTGTTGAAGTGAATTGGTAATAACATAGAAAGCATGTTAACATAAAAATTTAGGGGATTTTGGGCCAGAGAATTTTGGTAAGCGAAATTCTTGGCAGTGGAAGTGGTCTTGAATGGCAATGCATAGTGGTAGAGAAGTTTCTAGTATGGCGGTGTAGATGAAATTCGCCCAGTGAATCCCATTTCACTTAGCGATTTTGGGGCAACGAAAAAATATAAATAGGAGTCCTTAGTTTAGTTCATTACACACATTTCAGTCAAAATTTAGTGAAAGATATAGTTCTAGAGAGAGGGAAGAATTCCAAGGAAAAAGAAGGAAATTTTTGGAAATGTTGCCTAAGTTTCTCCACCAGTTATAATCCAAGCATCTTATCAAGGTAAAGGCAGAGTGGGAGTTATAAGTCGCATGAGGTGTTAATCTTAATTGCTATGTGTGTTGGTTTACTATTTTCTGTTATTGCTTAATCATGACATGTTTATTGTTTACCCTTAATACATGTGTTTAGCGCTTAATTGTGATGTGTGTGTTTAATTCTTGTTACCCTCCGGATAATTTTCTATTCCCTTACTCCAGACAACCATCTAGTTGTGGTTGAAGTTCTCTCCAGATAACCTTCTGGTCATTTAACCCAAATAATCTTCTGATCATTCATTTCTTACACTCTGGAAAACTTTCTGGTCACTCGATCCATATAACCTTTTGGTTGTGGTTGCTGTTATTCTCCAGACATTATTCTGGTCCTTTATTTGAGATTTATTACTGTTGTTCATGAATTCTATGTGTGTTATTAATGCTAAACTACTTAATTGATTTAAAGATAATGGACTGATAAGGAGACAACTAAGTATGCTCTATGTTTGCGGTTTAATCTGATCTTCCATATCAGATAAGAAGTCTTGTAGTAATATTGTATTAGTGTTGATGAATATTAACTCGTTCTAGAAGTTCTAAATGTTTTAAGTGTTTAGGAAAAAGGGTAAATTGCTTTGTTTTGCCCCAAAAGAAAAATGACTTTAAGGGGAACATCAAATGAAGAGGGTCTTCATTCATGTGATGATCTCTTCAAAGTGACAAGGCTTCTTGGAAGCCATCCATGTAAGGATACCCAAACATAAAGAGAAATGTTTTTCAAACAAGATGCAAAATTTTAGGAAACACTTGTTCTCTCATTGTGGATGGTGGATCATGTTACAATTGTTGTAGTACAAGAGTGGTGGAAAAGCTAGCACTTACTACTGCTCCTTATCCTACACCTTATTCTTTGCATGGACTTAATAATGAAAAATGTGTAGTAGTAAAATAAAAACTAGAGATTAGCTTCTCAATAGTGAAGTATCAAGACAAAGTTCTATGTGATGTAGTCCCTATAAATGTTAGTCACATGTTGTTTGGAAGGTCATGGCTACATGATAGAGCAACTTTGCACAATGGCCTCACTAATAAAACCATTCTCTCTTATAAGGGGAAAAAGATTACCTTACTTACTCTTACCCCTACCGAGGTTATGGAGGATAGAAGAATCAAGCAGCTTAAGAGAGAGAAGGATACAAATGAAAATAAGGTTGTTGGTAAGAAGACCGAGTCTAAGGAAGATCCACCTTTTCCTTCAAAGGTGGTTCTCTACATAGAAAAATCTTTCTACCAAACCTTGCAAAAAAAACAAGTTGAATTTAAGGATGTGCCTATACCGTTTGAGTACTTTTACCGACACCCTCAAATACAACTTGTTGAATGCTCCATTGCACCTAGACTAGTTTCACCTATTATTTCAAAAATTTTGAGGTTAGAATATAGTGCAATAAAAGAAGGATAGGGAGATGTTGTGTGGAGGCACATGCACGCTAAATCATTTTCAAACCTTAGTGTCAAACTCCACTACTCCATTCCAAAGAGGTCTCCTTATAGACCTCTCACTCCCCTCAAAATCACTTGTATGTATCATGGCTAGGAGGATTCAAGGAAGGCATGGCATGGATGAAAGCTCATTGAAGATTTGAAGCCATAGTTTTCATTATTTTTAACTTGTAAGTATTTTATTTTAATTAGCTAAATAGGAGCGTATCTTTATTTCCCTTAAGGCCATGTATTTTTGGCCAACTTCATTTAGTTTAGAAGGTATAGATATCTTTAGATATTTTCGAGGATAAGCTTAGAGAGAGATCCTTTTTAGGCATGTTGGGCTCACTTATTTTCACTTGTTTGGATCAGTTATTTGCACCCCTTGGGATTAGTATTAGGTCCCACTTTTAGGGTCTAAAGACTTGGGTTAATTAGTCTTAATCCTAATTAAGCCCAAGTCTTCATATTGTCTAGAAAAGTGTGTCCAAGCTCTCCCATTGGGCTATATATACTCAACCCCTCATTGTAAATCTCACCTTTGAATTGAACGAAATTAATCTCTTTTTGAGCTTATTCATAGTAAAAGGTCTTGGGGATCCTCTCTCTTGAGAAACCTCTTCCTAGTTGATTTTTGTCAAGGGTTTCTTCCCTTATGGAAAACATTTTGGCTTATCTCTCTTTGAGAGTGGTGCCCCAATTTTCCATTTTTTTCCTTCTCCATTAATCCATTTCTTGGGATCTTTAGATCCTCTTGGAGGAAGATCAAAGAGAGCAAACTTGTTTTGTATCACTAAGTTTCATTTTGTATAATAACCATTATCATTCTTTGGATTCAAGTATGACATACAAGAATTCAATGGATGTAGTTCAATTGATATTGAGAGTGTTGATATTGGCCCTGAATCTTTAGATGGAGCAGATCTTCTAATGGTTTGAAAATGATTCTGGTAGAAGCATCTTATGGTTGCATCATTTGTTGTAGCATGTCTGTAAGCACTAGAATTGTGTCTAGTGACTAGTGTTTGTGTAGATTATCTAGGGTCTATGTTTGTAAGCACTAGAAGGAAGCAGCCTTTTAGTATCATATGCGTAAAATATGACCACTTAATAGCAAGCGTACCCTACATAGTAATAACAATGAACCTAAGCCTGATATCATACCTAAAGGACTATATCTAGTTCCCAAATAATTTAATTCAGGGATAAAAGAAATAATGATTTAATATGTGAGTGCATCATGATTTAGATTCAAATTAGTACGCAAACAAGAAGAGAATAATGAGTTTTAGAATTCAATAGGTTAAACCAAGGGTTGTAATTTCCATTACAATTTTCTTACTCCGTACTTACTAAGCAGTCTCATTCTTTGTTATTGATTGATCACCAATATTTTACCAAAATTTTTGTGATGTGTTTGGTCATTCACATCACACTATAACCCTAACTTGTTATCTAGTTTGACCATGCAAGACTCCAACCTAGGATTAGTTTTTTTACTAATCTATTGGAGGTATGCCGATGAATATGGTCAATCCTACTGGAGCGATGACCCACTTGCTTCACAGATCAACTATTCAAATATTAATGGTCATGACTATAAATAATTAGGGTTTACAAGTATAATATAGAGTTGCAACTAAATTACTAAATAATATTGAATGGTAATGCAAATTACAAGGGGGATCACAAAGAGTTTATATCACGGCCCTAGAAAAAAAGGGGCTTAGACAAACATAAGCAATGTATAGTCAAACATCTTAATAACCCCAAAGTACATCAAAATAGAAAGAGTTACTATACATGGCATTATGAATTGCCTCAATCCCGAAGCTTCCTTGTCATTCCTTGCCTCTAGGTCACATATCTATTTCCTCTTCTGAGCCAAAGTTAGACATGTTTTGTTTCTTTTGGTATTTATAGAAAGGGTTTGTGGCTCTTTTAGTATGGATGTGTTGTAACGAGCACAACTATGTTTGTCTAGTGTTTTTTTTTTAGATTTAAGTAGCATAATTGTGCTACTGGTAAGCATGGTTATGCTCGAGCTTTTTGTAATCGCAACACCGTAATGTTACTGGTGAGCATGACTGTGCTCGTAGCTTTTGAGATCACAACATGATCATGCTAAATTAAGCATGGTTATACTTCATCTAGTTGACTTTTGGGTTGCGTTGTCCTAGCACGACCATGTTGTAATGGAGCATGATCATGCTTTCCTGGATCTTCAATAATTGTTTTTAAATGCCCTAATTTTTTCCCTTTTCTACCTGTTTTTTAAGTACCTATCTAAAGTGAGAATAAACACTGAAAAGTGAGTTTTGCCAACAAATATACAATTCTTTTATTACAAACAAGTATTAAATATGATAAAAATACGAGTCAATATTCAATATATCAGTAGCTTCTAAAAGTATCATTGTCTCTTTTATAGGACGTGTAAGTTAGTTATGTCATGTGGATTTGTTTATAACCTATATATACTTCTGTGTAACAATCTCATAATTTGATGTTTTGTGCTCTTTCTTAAGAATTAATATAATTTTTCTATAATTTTCAACTCTTGTTTTCTCTTTCATTTTTGTGTGATTTCTTGGCACTTTAACAAGTGGCGTTATTTGTGAGAACAAAGCAATTTAAGAAAGATCAGATTCATGATAACCAAGTTTGATAATGAGAATTTATCCAAGAACAACGACTTCAAGTTGTAAAGGAAATGAGAACATTTTACCATCTTAAACACCACAAGAGAAGAAGAATATAATTAATAGAGTGAGAAAAACCATCCTCTTGTGCCTTGGGGATAAGGCACTAGGGAAAGTTGCCAAAGAGAGAATCCTTGCTAGGATGTGGGTTAAGTTGGATTCTTTGTAAGTAGATAAATGTTGGATTTGTGATTACTTCATTGATAGAAATTAGTCAATCATCTCTATTTCCTTAACTTGTCCCTTAGCTTTAGACTCATTTGGTTGTAAATATGAAAGTATAGCTTAATAGTATACTAATATTTACATTGTTCTTAAAAATATATCTAATGTTGGATTTTTTACAGGTTTTACACCATTTTTGCAAATATAGGAAGCCAAGGAGGAATTGGAGCCAAGCCCACCTCACCAAGTGAGTTGTTCTCACCTAACGAAAGGCTTGACAAAGAGTATTTTGCGTTCATCAACTACATGTCCCTAAGTGAAAAACCACAAAATTTCATGGCAAAGGCTAATTTACGCTGAGCGAGCTGTGTTGTCAAGCGAGGAAACATGGCATGTAAAGCAGCTCTTGCTAAGCGAGAAGATAATACCAAATCAGGGAAGAAAAATTAGAAAGTTATAGCTGAGCAAGCTAGTGTCGTTGAGTGACGTGCCTCAAGATCATGATTTCCACGTAGCCTTACTCAGCAACAAGATGGCATTGAGCGAGATGAATTAGATGGTCCCATACAATTAAAAGAGAACTTCAAATGGAAGTAATCAAATTGGCCAAGGAGAGAGAAATAGAAGCGAAAAACAAAGCGAGATGAAGCAGAATCTCATTTATTTACCATTCCCTTTCAACCTTCTTATACTTTTCTATTTTGATTGTTGCTCATGGCTATGAGTAGCTAAATCTCCTATTAATTTAGGGGATTGGTGTATTGTTTGACATTTTGTAACTATTTGATAGTTCTATTTGATATGTGTTCTTCTTCGTTCTTAATGTTTGTTTTCGATTTGATAGTCCTTAAACTTGTTTTTAATCAACTTGTAAGAATTGGAAAAGGATTTCAAGTGAAAGATCTGAGAAAAAAATTGCATAAATAATGTATATAGGAATATAACTTCAAGGGATCAGAGTACCAAATTTTAAAGCAACAACTATATTCATTCAAGAGGAAGAGGTCAAGAACGATAGAATAACAAGTACCAAATTTTAATAAGAATATGGATGATCCAGAAAATATCAATGTGAAGCTTGAAGACGAAAACAAGGGTTTGCTTCTTCTCAGTCCTTTTTCCAAAATCCTTTGAGCATCTCAACGATGCTCTACTATACAAGAAAGAACGGATAATCATGTTGGAGGATGTAACAAACCAAGAAATATTATATAAATAATACCACTTATTATTCTACTAAGTCCATTTAATTATAAATTATACTAAAAATTTTAAAATTTTATAAGAGTTAAAATAAGTAAAATCTTGAACATCTCGCCTAGCGAGTAATGTCGCCTAGCGAGGAACCTAAACATCTTATCTAGTGACAAGTCTCGTCTAATGAAAAGCCTAAGTTAGACTATTTCAAAAATCGAATGTCACTCAGCAAGATGTGTCGCTGAGTGCAAAAACAACGAAAATCTCTACCAGAGAAAACTGTGCACTGATCGAAACCTGTCACTGAGCTCAAAGTCATAAAATTTTTTTACAGAAGTAACTTTATACTAGGTGAGAGTTCTCACCCAGCGATACTCTACAGAATTCCAAACTAGCAGTTGTATAACATATAAACTATCATGATTTAAAAAAACCAAGTATTCAATCTTTATGCTGAGACATTAACATGCAAAAGAATTCAAGACAAATAATGGGTTGGGGTTTGTTTCAAAAAATTCAATGAGTTTTGCAAGAACTAGCGGTGAAGAGACATCAGATTGTTACAAAAACTCCTCAACATAATGAACTTGCACATAGGATGAGTAGAACCATTTTAGAGAGAGTGGGGTGCATGCTCTTGAGAGTGAGTTTGCCTAAAGCCTTTTAGGGAGAAGTTGTTAGTACTACAATGTATCTGATAAATAGGTTTCATAATCTCTCTAGATTTCAAGACATTGATGGAAGTTTGAAGCAGAAATCCAACAAACTTTGGTAACACATATAGACTCTAACATACTTGACTTCCAAAAATATACTCCCCCAAACTTATAGTAGAACCAATCTCATTCACATGCTCTCTCAACCTAAGGTAAGAGAACAAATATGTAAATCTAATATGGCTGAAGGGTTCATATAACAAGAATATAACAATCGAAGGCTCAAAGGGGATAACAAAGGTCATGTAATGTACAAGTAAGATTTTTGGTTACGTGGCTACCTAAGAAACATGACCTTGGTCATTTCTCAATCATGCATACAAAGCAGTAATTAGTGAGAATCAAGAAAAATCAACAACATGAAGTGTATGGTGACTCACAAAACAATCAACATTTAGGCTCAAACCTCACATGGCTAATGCTTTCGTTCATAGATCAACAAAAATTTACCAAAAGAATCAACTAAGCAAGGCTAACTTAACTTACTCAAGAGCAACCACTAGTTAAAATTCAATCAAAATAGCACAAGAGCCTTGATATTTATTACCAATAAAGGGGCAGATAATGAATCGAGATAGAACAGAATGCTAATAGCACATATCCACTAAAGTTTAAAAAAATCCTAATTCTACTCATGCAAAAAAAAATCCAATGCAATAGCTAAACAAAATGCTGTAAAAAATAAACACTAACAGTGCCTTGAAGTCTTTGCAGATGCATTTGGCTTGGTCATCTTCCTGTCATTGAATCTTCAATTTAGCTCTGAAGGACCCTTCCCCCTCTTAGAAGTGAGTTTGCTCCCTAGATAATAAGAATCAGTCAACCATGAAGTTTATAAGAGGTGTGTATGCAAAAAAAAATCCAAAAACACCAATGCAAAAGAAATAGTTAACAAACACAAGTATTTACAAAAATATAATGCACTAACAGAAAAAGGACACCAACATATGTTGTACAAAAACAAATTAAAAATGCATAATGACATGCATGCAAACATATGCATGAAAACAAAATGGATAACGAAACATATAAGTATGAATGCAATTGAAAACATGATGAAATAATGCATGAAAACACATTAAAAATGCATGGGTGGTTAAACATGGTCTTTGTTAGGTAGCACCCAACAATAGCAAAACCACCACTGGCCACTCCCTAACAAAGACAGATGCGAAAAAGGCAAGAAAATTAGGACGAAGGATGAGCATCCAATGACCAAGAAATGGGCACCCAATGCTTATCTCTAAAAATACAGAAATGGATGAGCGTCCAACAGCCATGAAACGGGCGTTAGGCGTTCATTATACAAAAATGAAGAATTGGGATGATTGCCCAACAACCATTAAACGAGCATCGGGCGTTCATATACAAAAATGTAAACCTGCATAATTTTGCAGACCCGACGCCCAGCGACTTTAAACGCATGCTAGGCACGGGATGATAGATAGTAGATTCTAGTTTAAAAAACCAAAATTTGTCTCCAACTCACAACTCACACCCACAATGCAAATTACATATGAATTGACACAAACAACAACACAATTACATCATATACAACTAAACAAACTTGCTCAAACACTCAAATTCACCAAATTAACACAAAAACTTCATGAATTATGCAAAATCAAGCTAAAGACAAAATGAGGCACAAATATGCTTAAAACACAACTCAAAGGATCAAAACACAAACTATGCATGAAAGACTTGTAAGATCCTAGTTTTGAAATAATAGGAAAAATGGTGTGAAATGAATAAAAAGAGAAATTAAATAATTTTAGTGGTGATTATTAAATTACTCAGGAAAGTAAATTGTATCAGAATTATTTTGAGGAATTAGTTCGATATGGGAAATATGTATGTATGTGTGTGTGTGTGTATATATATATATATATATATATATATATATATATATATGTGTGTGTGTGTGTGTGTGTGTGTGTGTATGTGTGTTTCTATTAGAATTTGTTTTGGAATTAAAGTTATAAGGAAGTTCCAAATAGAAAATCATAATAGCTATATATAGCTTTAGTCTTATTTTTTTCTTTCAGTCTCTCTCTTGCATGTCTCTCCCTTCTCTTTCAAACTTCTCTCCTTTGCATGTGGCACCTAGAGGAGTCAGATTTTGACACAACCTTTTTCATTGTTCCTGATTTTGAGAGTTGATCCTCATAGGTAAGTCTCATCCTAATTTTTTGAATCTTTTATCGTTTGTTTTTAGATCGATTGTTTCCATTGAGGGGAAATTTCCTTGAAACCTTGTTACTTCTTAAATTCTTTCTTGGAATAGGGGTTTTGTAAGGTTTTGAATGGTTTTTGCTGATGTATTCTCTTCTATCCTCAAAATCAGCTTTTTCAAGGGGAAATAGGTAAGAAAAGCTCTTTTGTTGATTTTTATCAATAGATCACTTATTTGGTAGTTAAGAGATTTGAGCTATTTAAGATAGCAAATATTTTGACTATGTTTTGAACTATTTAAGATAACATGTATTTTAATTGTGTTTTGAGCTATTTAAGATAATGTGTATTTGATTTTTATTTAACCTAATTGAGTTAGCATATTTATTTATTGTGATGTGAGCTAATTGAGTTAGCGTATTTGTTGATTATGATGTGAGCTAATTGAGTTAGCACATTTATTGATTGTGATTTGAGCTATTTGAGATAACATATATTTGAATTTCATAGTTGAGCTATTTGGGATAGTATGCATGTTAATTGTATTACTGATCTATGTGTGATAATGTATATTTGATTGTATGAATTAGCTAATTGAGATAATGTATGCATTGATTGCATGATGGAGCTAATTGAGATAATTTGTATGTCAATTATAAATGCATAGTGATGAAGTATTGCATTGAATATGTGATGATGTGTTGAGCTAATACTTGCTTTAAGAATTAGCAAGTGATTGTTGATAGATTATGTTGTGATTCATATTATGGTGATATATATTAAATGAGATGCTATGTTGATAGGATGAGTTGTTGGAATTGGGTTTATGGATGATTGGAGATTGTAATTGATTAATAAAGAGTATTAATTAATTGTGTTATGGACTATTACAATGAGGTAACAAAGCTCTTGAGGTGATGCATTGAATTAGGGAGGTTGATAGGTTTAAGTGATCCTAGTGCTAAGGCTCTATTTCGGGTAATGATGTAGTGTTAAGGCCATGTGTCAGGCGATGATACACCACATGACATACTTAGAGAAAAACGAGGTGCAATGTTAGGGCCTTATCTCGAATGATGATTCATCAAGAATCAATTGGTTATTCAATGAGTATGCTTAGACTTCAACTAGTTATCGGATGGATCAGATAGACGTGATATACTAGTGTGGGGGAAATCAGATGAGCTGCTACCTTGGTATCTGAATTCAATGTAGTGAGTCTTTCCGAAATGCGTCAATTGAATGTTGTGAGTGCTTGTGTTAAAGTGGAGCATAAGTGTGATTGATTGATTGTTAGTGTTGTTTAAGTAGAGCATAAGTGTGATTGATTGGTTGTTAGTGCTTAAGCTCATGTGGAGCATAAATGTGATTGATTAGTTGTGGGTGCTTTTATTTAGGTGGAGCATAAGTATGATTGATTTGTTGTGCGTACTTATGTTCAGGTAGAGCATAAGTGTGATAGATTGGTTGTTATACTTTGTGAGTGCATAACTATAATTATAATGTAATAATGATATATATTTTATCCTTGCTTACCATTGCCTTATATGTGTATTCCGTATGACTGTGATGATCGTGCTTTGCACGAGAGCATATATCAATGATGATGGTGGAGTTTGAAACTAGCAGGGTTGGTAGAGAATCAGAGGCAGCAGCAAAAGTTACTTGTTTTGTATTGGAAATAGTTTAAGTTATGTAACAAAGTATGTATATGTATATAAGCTAGATCTTTGAAGATGCTAAATGTATGGATTGATTGAAACTGGTACTTATGTTTTATGTATGTATAGAATTTACTATAAGTGACATGTTATGTTTCCATTTTGTATGATCCAGGTATTAGTTATGCTTTAATGGCAGAAGGACATGTAATGTAGTGTGTGAATAATGCGTTACAATTTTGGTAAAGGATAAGTAGTATGTATGTGTATAATTTGATTGCATGAAATAGATTTGAATCAATTATGCATCAAAGGTTCTGCTATCTATAGGGTTTCGCTGGGCAAGCTACCCTGGGTCTCACCGAGCAACAAGGTTTGCTAGGCGAGATGTTGCGGTTTATTGTGTTATATTTTGTTTGAAATTTTGAATACATGAAAAGGTGTATGATCTTATATTAATTGTGTTATGATGAAAATTTTATTCTCTAGTGTTTGGATTGTAAATTACATTAAAAGCATATTAGATTACTTGATTAGTTAATATAGAAAATATGCGGAATTTGGGATGTTACAATTAAACTAATAGCACAACTATGCTGATAAACACTAAACAAAGTTGCACGAACCTTTACATTCACAAATTTAACATTAAAAATGACAAATTATGCATATGCAATTTCACAAAACAAAAACTGAGCAAGTTTTCTTAATACACAATTGACATACCTAAAACACACAATACACATCACAATCCACAATTAACAACATACACCACCTATTTACCACAAAACAAACTTATCCACATATTTACATTGACAAAACTAACACTTAAACACAAAATCACATATGTGCCAATTCTACACTTAAAACACATTAACTATCTAAAATGCATAAATACACTACACATATGCAAAATGTAAATGCAACCTAAACTATTAATGCATGAATTATGACTAAATGCAATACCTAACTAAATGCCCGAAACATTTAAAACACACAAAAACAGCTAAAACACATAAAACCACTAAAACACAACTAACACATAAAACAAACACATTAGGCCAATTGACCACTTTTACACAAAAAACCTAAAACAACTAAATATCATAAATACTAACCAAAACATAAACTAAAACATAACAAGTCTAAACACCTAATATATATATATATATATATATATATATATATATATATATATATATATATATATATATATTAGCCTAAGAAACTTAACAACTGCAACATAAACACAATAATATCAACATAACACAATCTACACAAGTATCCTAAACATCACAACTAATCTCTCAATAGCACGCTCTCCACATGTACATATCACAAACATCACAATCTCACCACATAATCAAAACACAACAAAACATAACAAAATCAACTAAATAACATAAATAATTCAAACTAACCAGTATATACATAAAAACAGAAAAGCAAAAATAGAGAGAATGGTTATAAAATTGGTCTGCCTCCCAATGAGCGCTTGTTTAACATCACGAGTCTGACAGTCCAAGACCGCATGGGTCAATGGAATGATTTTTCCAGATGGAGCCTTGCTTCCTGGGAGATATTTTAGGCATCCACCTAGGTCTTTCAACTTCAGGCCAGGAGCTATCCTTCTTGCACATCCTCTTCATGAACTCTTTGAAGTGACGTATGTTGGAATTGAATGATTGGAAAACTTGAAGAAGTCATCGAGTCCTTTAAAGTTCTTTGAGGTTTTGGTTTTGAATATGTATAATGCTTTTAATTTCTAGTTTTTACACAAATCAATTTTATTGTACTAAACACATTTGATAGGTGTGGTACTTGTATTGTGTGTTTAGATAGGCATGAGAATGTGTTGGGGAGTTTAGAAATAGATTACATAGGCTAGGAAGTGCTGAAAAATCTTCAAAAGTGAAAATTATGGTAAGTTAACCGATTACCTTATATTCGTAATCAATTACCCTTCAAGAAATTTGGGTATTGAGATTACTACTCTATATGGTAATCAATTACCTACCGTGGTAATCGATTATTCCAGAGAACTTGCATTCTAGACTAGTTTTGAGCAGGATATTAGGTAATCAAGTAGGTAATCAATTACCATGATTCAAAACTCATGTAAAAACATTTTAAAAATTGATTTTAACTAACTTTCGAAAGGTTTACTAAATGTTTGTTCCTCTTAACTGGTTTACCCAAATTCTCCAAGAACTATACCCATTTTTTATGATTTGAAGATACAAGAAATTCAAGATTCAAGGAAGAGATGGGGTGTAAAAGGAAGCCTCTTTTTTTGTAGTTTGAATCTTTCTGGGTGTAAAATATGTATATATGGTATGCATGTACTAAGATTTTAGTGGAAAGTATATTAGCAGAAGGCTAAGTCTGAAAACTGGATGTAGGCCAGGTTGACCAAACCAGTATAAATCACTATGAAATTTCTCTCTTCCCTATACTTTTTAATTCTGAATTTTATTGAGATCTTGGATAACCATCGATTGAGTTTTTGTAGCTGAAACAATTTTCAACAGTTTTCTTGCAACGGATTATAATTGATAATACTTTTATTTTGATATTGGGTTTGGGTAATTGATATAAGTATTATGGGTTTGAAATTTGATTCAATTCTTTATCTACTCATTTCTTTTGTGTTTGATAAACTTTTTGGTGCAATTCATATTGTATTTCCACTTATTGCAATTGTAAACCATTATTGAAGAAATTGCTATATATCAAGTTTATTGTCAAATACATTAAAAGAGATGAATTCTTGAAAAATCCATTTTTTGTTAAACAAGGTAGATTTTGAAAAATAATTTAGTGAATCTATTCAACCCCCCTCCTGGATTCCCCCCTGGGACCAACAAAGTAGGTATTTATGCCTCCTAGGTTTGGTTTTGGCCCTTTAGCACTATTGGTGATGCTTTCCAAGAATCTTCCTCTATAGAGCTCACATCAACACCAACAGGTAGGGATCACCAGTTGAGTCCTTTAAGTTCCCCTTCCTTTCAAGAAGCTTCATTTTTTTCTCTTCACTCTTCCTCGTCCAATGTCTTCTTTTGTATGAATCTCTTGAACCTCATTAGACACAGGGACCTGATCTTGGCTACTAGCATAGAGAGTTTTCCCACTTTCTTCTCCTTTATCTTCTACCACATTTTCACTCTTAATAAAGCTTTCACCCAAGTTATTTTCCACTAGTTCCTCTCCACTTTATTCTTTTCTTAATTCTTCTTCCTCTTCTTCACTGAGTGGATCATCAAAATCTTCATTTTCATATGTGTTTTGGCTGATGGTGGATTTATTCTAGGATTCAAGTTGTTGCTGAAAGCTAGCTAAACATGCTCTATTCATTTCCTTCACTTCTTGTACCATTTGACTAACTTGCAAGTTCATCCTCTCCAGAGTGGCTTGTGTGCTCAATTCAAACCTCTTGATCTCTTCAAATATTTCCTTCATTTCAGACATTTTCTTTTGATGCACAACTTGATCATTCATATCTGGGTAGCCTTGAAAATTATAGTCCGAAGTGAAGAACATGTTTCGAGGTCATGACTATGAAAGTCGCTCTTGTGGGACTCTAGATGAAACTTCTCTTCTCTGTTAAGCTGACCACTTCATGTATTCTTAGAAAGTCATTTAAAGCTCTAGAGTGTTGTCGTGGTACCATGGCTGAAATTGTTCTTGGTACCACTGTGACTGAGAATGATACCAGGATACTTGCGTGGGTTGATAACACCATGGTCTTGGAATTGGCTGAGGTGGTTGTGATGAGGTGAAAGTTCTTCTCCTTTCAAATTTAGAGAGGATTTGGTTGGCACGCATATCCAACCTTTTTATTGTCTCCTCCCTATCTTTTTTGCATTTCAGTACACCTCTGCTCTCATTCTTGGATATTAAAGCTCATATCCTCAGCCATGTTCAAATGGTTTGGATTTATAGGATTTGAATTTTTGGTATTTACTTGGAACAGATGCCAACTACTTGCTCCTCCATCTCTGTGAGTGATTTTTTGTTTCACCTGAAAACTAATAACACAAAAAGCAGTAGAAAAGTAATTAGTAGCAACTGTTAAGAACATGAACGATAAAAAAGAAATCTAATAAAATTAAAGGAATGGTTTAATAAACTATCCTAACAAAATTTTCCATGTATAGAGAATGAAATTTCTTAGTTTCAAGTGCAAGTCCCCAGTAATGGCACCAAAAACTTAATGCTGCAAAGTTTTCTAAACTACTACCGGCAAGTGCATCAATCATATGTAGTAACCAATAAATATCGAGTCAATGGTGATAATAAAAAATTCCAATACATTCTACTTATACAAATGAAATATAGAAATAAACTAAAACTACCAAAAATAAAGTAAATAAAGTGAAAATAAATAAAAAAATAGTGGCTAAATGTATGATATTCAATTTGGTTTGAATTCACTAAATCATCCCTCAAGTGCATAAATGGACTCAAAACCTTCGTTCACTACCCATGTTCTCATCACCCATAAAAGTATCCTTAACCTACCTCGATCTCTCACAAACAAGGAACTCATTTATTTAAGTATTAGACCATCGCTCTCACGCATAATCTAAAGTCAAACAACTCACATTAAGAAAAGAAGCTCAAGATGGCCAATGAGTTTTACTCTCTCTCGAGCAATAAAACCATTGGAAGTTCTTCTCGCTTTACAAGTCAAAATCCTCTGTCGAGCTCATTCAACAAGTAAAACCCATGAAATATATGAAAATAAAGCATGAGTTCAAGAAGAACACCCACATTGGAAAGTAAACTTAGATTAAGAGTACAAAAATACAAATGAGTTCAAGTAAAGCTACATCAAATCCCAACTAAATAACAAAACCTAGCTAACCATCGGGATGGACAAGCGTGAGGATGGATGAAGACGGGTCTGGAGCATGCCCTCAGTTAGCAAGGTGTGTAATCCCTTCTCATAGAAAAAAAGACGTGCATATATCACATCTGTTCGTCAGCATTAGGCAACCATGAAATAGGTGTTGAGCACCCATAATTACTAAATTACTCCTCTCAACTAGTAATGTTGTGCACTCAGATCTTTATCGTTTGTGCCTAGAACTTATCACAACACCAATAAACTCAAATCTACTGCCATTTGTTTGGTCCCTCTCACAACCTATCTCAAAACTACTAAAAATAGGAAAAGAAACGTGAAATATGCATAAATATAAACCTAAAACAAAATTCCTAATTATATCTAATTTTAACTAAAAAATAAAGGAAAACAAGGTCTTAAATAAGAAGAAATTGGGATAACTTTTGTATTTTACCTATGTAAAAATAGGAATTTAGGCAGTTATCAGTGGTCACTAGTTGTCACTTCCGACCGGCAATCATTGGTGGCCACATGCAACCACCAGTCACTGGTCGCCACCTTTGATTGTCAGTCATGACCACTGTCTGGTTAAGATTTGAAAACAATGTTTTAAATTTAGAAATAAAAACAATGTTATTTTTAAAATTTTAAAAACTTAAAACCAAAACTAGTTTCTAATTTTATAAATTTCAAAACTAGAAACCAAAAACTACCCCAAATGGGGAACAGGAACAATTATAAGTAATTTTGCTTTTCAATTTTCTCTTTTTATTTTGAAAACTCAAAATACAATGACATTTCTATAAATATGAACAAGTTTTTCATTCATGTCTTCAAAACAGTTTTCAAATAATACTTACCAAACAATTTTTTTTTTCTCTTCTTCCAAAAAATAGTTTTTAAAAACTCTTTTCAAAAACTAAAAAACAAAATCAATTCTCACTATTCCTTTTCTTAAAATCTAATAGTTACGATTAGTTATTGATTACAACTCTTATATCTTTAAGAAATGAATGGTAAAAATGAAGAGCAAATATGTTATACTTACTTTTGAAATAAGAGCATCCTCTCCCTATTTACATAGATAAAGATATGGATATAGATTGATTGATAGAATTGTCAAGTTTGATTTTCACTCTTCAATAGGAGTGTTCATTGGTTTGGGTCAACTAGATATAACTGGTAATCCGAATCTAATCAATTAATTTAGTTTTATTTTTTCACTTGATTGGGTCTGGACCAAAACCAAATGTAGAAGAACTTATCATGTTCGGTTCGGTTGGTGGTTTTAGCACTTCAAAACTCTAACTCAATCCAAACCAAACCAAAAGTATATATATTATAAAATATTTTTTTTTATTAAGTAGCTTTAAATATATACAATTTGTTGTTCGTATTGTATTGGATTGCTTTAATAGTTTAATTTGATTAATTTGGTATATATGAAGTACTTGATACTTTGTTATAAAATTACGAACTTAGTAGATTAATGGATTTGACTAATTTGAAGTATAAAATTATTTTTTATTTTAATAAAAAAATTCTTTTTTTATTAGTTTTTCCTAAATTCAAACTAAATCAACTCGATTATTATTTATTCAGTTTGGTTTAAGTTAGAGAAAAAATTCTGCAATCCAACTCAACCCAAACTAATTAAAATTAATTGGTTTTATTTTCTTTTTACCCCAAAACTGAACCAACCATAATCATAAACACCGCTCTTCAATTATGTGGTAAGTTATGAATTGCTAATGTTAGTCTCATATCTTTATTTAGAGTTATTATTTGACGCTAGAGACTAAAATAAAAAAAAAATAACTTAAACAACCAAAATCAAATTAAAAAATTTAAGAAACTAAAAAAACTATATTTTTTTAGGCCAAATATTTGTACACAAAATTTACCAAGTATAGGGTTTAGGGCAAGGGGGTTAATTAACAAGTTTACATAACCAGTGAGATGTACGCACGGAAAATATTATAAAAATTGTGTATAAACAAAGAAAGGCAGGATTTGGATTGAAGGACCAGGATTGAAGCCTCGATGAAATACAGAGAGCATGAACAGAGGAAAGCTTCATTTGGATTGAAGAATATAAATAAAAAAAAAAAAAGAAGAAGAAGAAGGAAAAGGAGCTTATAAGTGATAACATTGAGGAAAGGCATTAACATGAATATACTTATGAGCAGCAAACATAGGTGCAAAAATAATAATAATGATAATCTTTTTAATGTTTGTGTTATGAGAAACAATCTTATTTATAATTTACTTTGTGACAATCGTTTTACAAGTTAATCGAGATATGTTCGTGGCAATCGAGATATAATTTTAAAACTCTAAGTAACTTATCTGTTCCTTATTGTCTGTAAAAGTTAAAGTGTAGCTAAACTTAAAAGTTAAAAAAAAAATAAAGGTATTCAAAATAAAGAACTAGAATTAGCATATTTAATTATTTATAACGAAATCTTGCTAAATAATATTTTAAGAATACTCAAGAAAAACATTAACAAATAAAAATTTCTATTAAAAATCACGATGCTATATATTATATTGAAAAAACAGTAAAAATAAATCAATAACATTTTTTTTATAATAAAACTGTGATAAGGATAAATTAACCGCTTAACATTCTTCTTTACTATTTTTTTTTTTTGTTGTCCAGATTTAGCAAAAGTTAAAGACTAATTTCCAAGATAAAAAAATAAGTTTTCTTTTATTTATATATATATAGTTTTTAATCTTCTTAATTTGTATAAAAAATATTTACTTGAGTTTAGTGAAAATAAAGGTGAACCATCATCATATACGTTATTGAATGTGTAAATTATTATCACTTTATAAGTCCTTAAAAGTGTAATTTTTCTATCACTTTAGTTTTGTCGTTAATTTTTTTTCATCAAAATTAAAATTTATGTTCATAAGATGTTAATTATTTATATGTTACTTGAGGTACACACAGATGAATTGTAACAATCCCGTGCACATTACTGAATTAGTAATTAATACTATTTATGTGATATTCTAGCTAAAAAAAATAACAACTAACACATGTTATTTATGAGATGAAAATTAATCTAATGAATAAATATTTGTTATTTAATGAATTTTTTTGATAATTTTTTTTTATATATTATATAACTCATTAAATGATATGGTATTTATTAATAGATTGAAATAGATAAATACAAATATTAATTTAAAAAAATCATAAACTTTAAACCTTGAATGACAGGATTAAAATGACAAAAAAAAAATGATAATTTTAGAAATTTATATGACGTTTTAATTAAGATTTTAAAGGATTAAATGAAAATGGATTACACTTTTAGGCCAAAGTGGCGGTTTACTAAACATAAAATATAAACAAATCAAAGAAGCTCACAATATATACATAGTATAAATTAATAATGCTGCTTGCAGTTTTTTTAGGACCATTTAAGTGGTTGGAATCTGTCAAAGTTTAATTAGGTGTACCTACATATGTGAAATAATTAAGCTTGATTAATTGCAACACCCTGTTTATGTAAGCAAGGTTCGGTCTTGAAGAATAATATTATATACCAGCCAGCTAAGTGACAATATTCCGTTCCAAATCAATCCTCTCTTACTGGTCAAATTTCCCATTATAAAAAGATATATAATTATTGTAAAGAAAATATTCTAGGTAAATTCGTTAATTGCACAGAAAAAACCCAGTAAAATATTTTTGGCTATGGAATCATTAGATATGGGAATCAATAAAAAACAAGTAACGAAAGCAACTTGCACTCATGGGGCAAATAAAAGAAAAATTGTCCCATTTGGATATACAAATCCTAAATGCATCTCCTTTTCATGAAAAAAAGTTGGGAAGCTTTTGGAAGGCTCAGAGTCATCACCAGGACATGTTCTTTCTTAAAAGAAAGTGAATCCAAGAAAAAAGAATTGAACCATTTATATCTATGTCCCTACAAATATTGTTTATGTGTCTGCTGGGTTCTTATTCTTCAATCATTTGAAAGTAGCTTGCACTGTGAAAGTGTCATGCATTCATATCATTAAAGTTCTTAGATGGAGGTTCTATCTTAAGTTTCATCAATCTATTTCTAATGAGAAGATTGGTTTCTATTTCTAATAACAATGAAAAAGATTTGAGCAATTGTGAAAAAAATCTCAAAGTTGTGTTTCGTAAATTCCACAATTTTTCGATTTTCTGCTGCACTATACTGCAACTAGAGAGGATCTAGATTTCAAAACGATAGCGTTTTGTTTTATTTTAGTAATCCCAGGAATCAATCTTAAGATTCTGCTTAGTAGTTGCCTCACATGAGCATAATTAAAAATTAATTAATTGTGGATGAACATTAAGCCACATCCATTCATCAACTAATAACTTTTTCCTATGTCATTCAAATATATATATATATATATATATATATATATATATATATATATGTGTGTATATATATATATGTATGAATTGTGAAAAAAATATTAATTAAAAAATTAGTGAAGAATACTTTATTTCTGATAATAAAAAATTAAACTATAGGTATTTAATTAAATGTTTTTATTTTAAATATTGACAATTGGTTTAATTAAAAAAAGCATTTTAATAATTTATAAATATATCACTATATTTAAGATTAATGAAGAAATTTGAGTATAATTGAAATAAAATTACATAATTTTGTCAAGACAAAAACGTATCCATTTATTTTAATATAAGAATTTTGAGTCACAATATAAATAAAAAAAGTATGACGATTAACGAAAAGTTTTGGATATGAAAGTCAAAGTCGTTATATTTTATTTTGGTTTATGTGGGTTTTTTTTTCTTTTTCTTTTTTTTTAATATGTCAAGTATATATGATGTGACATTGTATTGATTTTTTAAAATTTAGTTTGTGTGCTTTAGTTTACATTTTACAAGACTTAAACTCACTTCACAAAGTCACAAACATATTATTGATATTGAATCTTAGTTTTGATCAAGATTTTTACTTGTAAAATGTTTAAAAATCTTTTACATCTTGATTTAATCAAAGATGTTTTCAATATTGATCATAGATGATTACTTGAGCCCACACCTAAATTTAATTTCTATATATAAAGGAAGCACACATTTCAAAAATTAGGTTGGAAGAACCCTTTTGGAAAATTCAAATTTACATTTAACATCTTTCTTGCAACCCTAAGAGGCTAACCTAATTCTTTATAAATTCTTTTACCTTCATCATGTTTTACAAGGTGGTTTGAATTTTGGGATATGGTTCCTTAAGGGTTCTTCACTTCCTTGTCATAAAGTTTCACAAGGTGATTGAATTTTGGGATATGGTTCTTTAGTGGTTCCTTCACTTCCTTCTGATAGAGTTTCACAAGGTGATTTGAATTTTGGGATATGGTTTTAGTAGTTTCTTGTGATAGTGTTTCACGATGTGATTCTCTTGTAGGGTTCAAAAGAAAGTTAGTTATGGATGGAAATTTTTTGTGCCAAACTTGTGTCTCATTCTATGTCCTAATCAATCAATAAACGTCACGTCATTTCATAAATTTTCTTTTATAAGTTTTTTTATGTCTTATATAGCTCATTAAATGAAATGGTGTTTATTGATTGGTTGGAACAAGAAATAAAACACGAATTTGGGACAGAGGATTTTCATCCGTTAGTTATAGGCTTTTGTGTGTGCATAGTATTTATACTCTAATCTATAGTGAAAAGGGTTTGACTTTAGCTGTGAAACTAACATTGGGCATGCGCCAAGGGTTTGGCTGAACCAGTATAAACTTTGTGTGTTCCTCTCCATTTCTCTACTCCATTTATTTCTGTTGATTTTATCATTTTGTAATTTTGAACTTTGAAAGAATTATGATTTACTGATGGGATTCATTGTTTTGAAAGAATACTCACCAATTGAATTTTTTATTGTAATTTTTTAATAAGAATTAATTTTGTAAAAAATGAATCTATTCAACTCTTATAGATTCTCAAGTGGGACCAACAATAAAATAGATGTAAAATTCATTAACTAATTTTCAAAAATCAATATATAAAAGAATAGATTAAATGTGAATTTAAAACAATTTTTTTACATGAATTCTCTAAAGTCCTATTTAGCATTTAAAATTGAACTTAGAATTGATTTTTTAATTCAAATTGAAATTATTTCTTTTAATTTTAATTGTTTCTCTTAAGCACAACTTTGGTAATTCTCATCACCATTTATGTACAATCAATTAACATGGTCTATAGGGATGGAAAAATGGACTAAACCCTATGAATATCTATAAAATACCTTCATGTGAGATAGATTACCCGCAAAAATGAATTTGGTACAAAATGGATCCGGACTTGCAAAAAATATGTGGATATGGGGACGGGTATGAGTGCTATAATACCCACCTCGCCTCGCACCTATATATATAAAAAATTTAATATATTATATTATATAATATTACATAATTATAATATTGAGTGAAAATATTGCTAAAAAAATTATTTATTTTATAATCTATGATAAATAATAAAATTTTAGAATAAAAGGAGACATAATATATTTTACACAAATTTATTAAGATAAAAATACAATTTACAATAAAATTTGAGTTATTTATAAACTAACTATTAATAAAATTACAATATTATTTAATGTTATGGTAAAAAAAATATAGGTTTATGTGTAATCATATAAAACTTTAGGGAGTATCTTATAATTTGTTCTATGTTTAATATCATGTTGTCTTTTTTTATATTATGTTTATTTATGTGTAAAAGATATTGATTTATTATATCTATACATAAAAGTGTGGGTTGCGAGTGCAGATATGGGTATATAGGTACCCAACGGGTACAAGAATATAGATTAAAATTGTTGCCCGCATGGGTATGTAACTTGGTACAAGTACATTTTTTAAATGCGAGTATGAGGATGGGTACTATAGTACCATACCCAGACCCTACCTATACCAAAGGAACCCCCTAGGTCGGGTCTACCTTGGGTCAGGCCTACCCTGAAACCATATCTACAGGCAAGGTCGGGTCTACCTTCAAATTCAGGCCTAAGAAGGTACACATTATAAATAGTAAAAGACAAGTATAGGTTTGACTACTAATATTTTACTACTTTCCTACTGACATACTATACTTTAAAAGCATAGTCAACTCCCCTCTGACGTGAACGTCGGAGTGTTTTTGCAGGTACCACCTGTACCAGCTCAAAGTAGTTTTTGGATTGGAAGTTTAGAGTGTTGAAAAAAGATCTGAAGTAACAAGAAAACTTGAACAATACGTGTAAAAACACTACCATTATCATTTTTAATGATATAGCAACTAATAACTATGTGTCACAAAGAAAGCACTACCATTATTAACAAGAAAACTCATATTTTCTATGTGACTATAGAAACAACTAATAACTATTAGTCACAAAGCACTATCTCCAACACCTTTTTTAATATAGACAACATAATTGTTTGTGGACTCAAAGCAATTATGTTATTTAATTTGTCTATGTTTAAACAAAAATAATTTTTAATTTAATTTCAATATAATGGAATTCACTAAAAAAAGTTTATATATACTAGCTACCTCATAATAATTATAATTTCCAGTAATAAAAATAAAGATGGGAAGGAATCCTCTCGTGACAAGTTTTTACTTGAATTCTTTTATATTGAAATCTCTATTATAAAATAAATCTTCTTTTTTTTTAATTTTTTTTCTCTATAGTTAAAAATTATGATTTCATATTATCATAAGGTCACATGAAAAAGTACATTCCTATATATAAAAAAATTAAAGTTGTATAGCTTCCTATTATTTATTTTCTTGGTCACTTTGATGTTATAAAATTAATCATATCTTATTCTAATAACCATTGTTTGTTAGAACATGCAACAATGTCCTCGAATAATAGATATCACTATTTGCGACTTCTAATTACGACCGTGCCAGTGACTTCTAATCACTATATAATAAAAAATGTTTTATATAAAATTATGATTTATATCAATTACTTATATATGTCTCAAATATAGAAATTTGAATGTTTAATTTGAAATTCTATTAAATTTTAACTATTTCTTGCTAAATTTTGATAAACTAAAATTAAAATATTTCTTCCCAGGATATCCTATTCCTAAGTAAGTATAAGGAAATCTATTTTAACTGATTAAAAAGAATTTAATTAGTATGCACTAATTAGGGATGTTTATTGAGTTTTGTGACTCGATAACTCAATCTAATGAATCCAACCCAAAATGATTGAGTTGTGTTTTTTTTAGATGGATGAAACTCGATCAAACTCAATCTTTCACAAGTTGGGTAACAGGTTTAGTGAATTAAACTAGAGACTCATCCCAACCCGATAATAATACTATTATTATTATTTTAAATTAAAAAATATCTTTAATAGTTTAATTTATAACTCCTAGAGATTAGCACACAGTAAGACAAGCACTTTGCACTGTAAGGGCACACCTTCAATCCAACTAGCTAATGTTTATTAGTAGATAAAAAACCAATAATCAGCTCTCGGCTAATAGTTTAAACTCATCCTTAATTCATTCTTTACACTATCAGAGCCAATAGTTTATTGTTTATTTTTATATTACAATAATGATATATTCTATTGTTTTAAAAAAAATATCTTAAAGAATATATAAAAAAGTTTTAACCATTTAATTAATTTATTCTTTAAAAAAAATATTTTTTAAAATGGTAACCTAATTAATCCAACCCGCTCAATGGCAGGTTGGGTTAGGTTGAGTTTAATGAAAAACAAAATGAAGATTTAATCCAACTCAATGAATTGTGATTGAATTGGGTTTTGGGTTTATTTAAACCCGACCCAATCCAACCTGTGAATACTCCTAGTACTGATATTTTTTATACTGACATTTCATCACAATTATTCATTTATATAACTTTTAAATATTAATTAATAAAATTAACAAATTTATATTATGATCGAATGTTTTAAATTGACAAACTTTTTATACTCAGAGCGTATAATTTTTTTTTCTCAATCAGAAGAGTAGATTATGTATAGTCAAAACATAGACCAGTTAGCTTGAAGTCTACTAAATCTCAAAAGAAAGCAGAACTTGATACTAAATCTTTGTTATGCACTGAATTATATATTATATATTTAAAAAAACAAAAGCTTTTGTATAGAATTTCAAGGGGGGAAAATCTTACTTTTAGCTTTAGTCAATTCAAGTGTAAAATAACAACAAATGGCGATACTTGGAAGATGTGTGTGGTCATTGTTTGTTCATTCAAATGACATGCATGCATAATTTAAAACTAAGTTGCAAATGAAAACAAAAAAGAATAAAGGTAGATGGGCCACATGGTACGTGATGGCGTTCCGCCATAAGTAAAATTGCTGAATGAAAGTTATATTGAATTTGGTTCTTTTTCTATGCAAATAGGAAAGTGAGATTTGTTCTTAACATAATTGATAAATATAAATTTTTCTTTAAATATGTGATCAGGCCTGCATAGTATGTATGAAAAAAATGTTTAAAATTAAAAATCAAGAATTTGACACCTTAAAATCCTGGCCTTCTAACTAATTAAAGGTATTCTAAAAAAAGAAAAATGAGACTTGCTGAAGGTGGATGAATAAAGATAAAAAAAAAAAAAGTTGTGCTTCCTTCACTATCCGTCTACGTCATTGCTAAAGAGGGTAATTATAAGGAATCAATAAAAGGAGATTAGGTGGGAAACAAAAGCATGTTAGTACAAAGGCACACACATACATCTATGGAGATGACTCAGATGACAAAGCTATACATGCTTTCATCAAAAGGATTTTTCAAGGATTATCTTCTAATTGAATAATGTACGTTAATTAGGAAAACATGATTTTTTTTTTTTATTATGAATACACAATAGTTAAATTATGTATAGAAAATGGTGTTTGGTATAAATAATTTTCGTATAAATGACAAGAATGATGTGTCTTAGTTAGGAGTCTCATCTTAATTTGGTATCCTTTTCCTTCAGTTTTTTTTTTTTTTTTTGAAATTTCTGTCACTCAAATCTCTCCTCTCCTCAATGCAATAACTAATAATAAAAGACAATGATACTCTCTGTCACCTCAACATATATATATTTTTTTTTATAATGAGGAAATCAGATTTTTTTATGGGAAATTTAATAAATTATCTCATATTTATAGCAGGTTCATGTTATTTTATATATAAACTTGAGAGAATGTGTTTAAGAAATGATCGTATTCCTAATTACTAAATAATTTAGTGATTAGATATTATTTTTGTATATATATAGCAGGTTTGGTTTCACATTAGAGTATTATTTTTAAATTAATTTTAAATATATTTTTTATATTTAATTTCATAGGTAGAAAACGTTTAAAATTGATTTTGAGTTGAAGTAAATTCAGATAGTTTGCGTATAAGATAAAAAGATTTATAATAAGTTTTATTTTTAATTTTTATAATAAAATTTTCAAAAAAAAAATACCTACCTCTAAATTGATTTTAACCAAAATAATTTTTTTTAAAATAAGTTTCATTTAACATTAATTTAATTAACCCTCATTAAAACACGGTTTTAATGGCTTATGTTAAATTTTAGGTTTATGAACTTCTTTTACATTTTTAAAATATGGAATTAAAAATATTTATTAACATACTTTTAGAAGAATTTCAAAATTAGGGTTGGATATCCTTTTGATTTTTAGGAAAATTACACATTTAAAATTAGACAAATCTACTGTATGTGACACAGTGTTATTGTTGGAGTAAGTGTGAATTAAAGTGAGGCGAAATTTCACATTAGGTAGAAATTATAAACTTAAGTAACATTTAATTGAAAAAGACTCACAAAAATGATCATATTAACTTATATATAAATTCATGTTCTATGGTTATATATATTTCTAACATTAACACCTTGATTCATAATTATGATTTAAAATTATTACAAATCATTTTTTAAAAAATAAATTTTAACTATTGAAACCCATAAAATAATCACCAATATAATAAACAAATAGAAACTAAAAGTATATTTTTAAAAACTTGAGAAACTAATAAAACATTTTTTAAGAACTAAAAATAATTATCCAAAAAATACTAAAAACATATTTAATTCTATACTATAAATGTAATTCACTTTATTTTATTTCATTTTTTACCTTATCCCACTTAGATAGATGTTTGAAAATTTTATACAGAAAATGTTAGATAGGGTAGTTTTCCTTCTATTTTCATTGTATAATTTACAAATTATTGAATTTATTGCAATATTCTATGACTACACAAGTTCTTTTCGATGAGTTGATAAATAATATTCTGAAGGCTTGAATAACATAACTTTGAGATTTTTTTTTATGACAGTGAAAGTTGAACACAACTTAATTATTAATTTATTTAGTTTTTCTAAAGTTCACAGATTATGGGATTTTTTCTAAAATGTCATAACTGTTTTTGGTAAGTATATACTTTCAAACTATATATATATATATACACTGAGAGAGAGGAGAGATTCACATTATCTCAAGAGTAAATTTAAAAGACTTATTTTTCATCATATCCATTTAAATCTTATGATAATAATGAGTAACTAATCTTAATCATTAAATTTTAAAAAAATAGATAATTAAGATGAAAAGTAAGTCTTTTAAACTTACAGGTGAGTGAATCTCTCTCCTTCATTCACTCACATATATATATATATATATATATATATATATATATATATATATATGATAAAAAATTATACTTTAATGGCTATGTCATATTTGACATTTTTAGTTTTATAATTTAAAATCAAATCATTTTCATCTCTCTTTATAGATAGAGAAAGATGTATTATACATAGTAGTGAAAAGATTATTTTTAAAGGTACTCAGTTACTAATCACTACATATGCGTGGTTATTAATTTAGAGAAAAAAAAAAGTTGATGCACCGTAATTAGTATTTAATCATAATCTTAGTTTATAAAATTTTTAAAATATTTATCAATAAATTTAACAAATTTATTATATATAATATATTGTGATTTAAATTTAGTATAAAATTTTTTTTACATTGTTAGTATATAAGTATTAAACTCATTAATTTATACAATAATTATTTTAAATTATACTAAAAAAATTATAATTAGATATTTTATTATATTTATATAAAATAATTTAAACATACATAACTTTTATAAGTAAAAAAAATAATTTAAACATACATAACTTTTAATTAATTTTAACCTATTTAATAATGAAACGTTCAAAATATACTTAAGTTAATTATGTTTTAGTAAATTTTTTTTATAGTTTTAATTTTATAAAAATAAAAAATTAGTTTTGATTTTTAAATTTGAAATATGGTTGTCAAATTTCAATATAAGAATATTGAAGAAGAACGATTAATAACCGGTAGGAGGTAGAGGTCGATAACACTCATGACACGAAGTCATGACGATAATTTCAAGTTAAGGTGAATGGTGATTGTTGATAGTAGGGTTAAAAGTGGTGTCAGAAGTAGATATCTATTCGAAATGGTGGTTAACAAAAGAGAATCAAAGATAACAATGATGATCAAAGGTAGATAGCAATGATGATTTAAGGTAATAATTGATGATCAACATACATTCAGAGTTGATAATTAATTACCCACAACCAGAGGTAAGTATGTGTGATAGTTAGTGACTAATGATTAGATGTATCAAATCAATTGTGTGATTGACAATTTAAGAAAATAATAACTTCAAATTATATTAGTTTTCAAATTTGATAAAAACTGTTTAAAACAATTAAAAACTAAATTAAAATATTTTTACCTGTTATTGTTTTAAAATATAATTAATTTAAAATAAAAAACTTGAAATCACCTAAAACGAGCATGTATTTTCAACAAAACTTCTAATATAACATGACGCTCTAATAGCAAAATTCATGTAACCCTTTCACGTCACATACTGTTATGGTTATACACTTCTTACACATGTATTATATGGATGAAAGTAATTATTATGTATTAACATATTTTTAAAATTTATAATCTTATATAGCATTTATTTTACCAATAAGTTGTCTCCTCCAAAACATATGATAAGAATCCAAGGCCAATTAAATAATATTTTTATCTCGAAAAAAATGTAACCATGAAATTAAACTATAAAACATTTTAGTTATTATTGTTACTTAAAAATATGGGCTAACTACAAAATTATTAGTTGATAACGGGTTTAAAATCAAATAATTTTTTTAAATTACTAATTTAAAAAATAATTTAAAAGAAATAAAACTATTTTTTAAGAAAAAATATTTAACCGTAAATTCTGTATAATATGCGGATATCCAAAATACAGCACTTCTGCACTAACTAATTACTTCAAAACGAAAAACGCATGTCAATTTTTCCAGCCATAAAAAATGCATATAATAAGATAAAAATCTGGCAAATCACTTACTGATAAAATCCCACAACACAAAACTCAATTCATAGTATCAACTTTAGAAGAATAAACTGTCTCCTATGTCGGCCATTGAAGAGTTCAGTGCAGGTTGCACTCGAAGAATCGTTGAACGAGAATAAATTACAATTGGGGCCTATTAGGATTTAACATATTCAAACACATCTTTTATATCCTTATAAAAAATATAATTAGATTTTTAATTAATCGTTTATAACCGTTCAAATTTCACATAGTTTCATGTTTATTTATAGAAAAAACCTTATCTAATACTGATTTCCATTATTTCAATTATAAGTAAAAAAAATAATTTAAACATACATAACTTTTAATTAATTTTAACCTATTTAATAGTGAAACGTTTAAAATATACTTAAGTTAATTATGTTTTGGTAAATTATTTTATAGTTTTTAATTTTATAAAAATAAAAAATTAGTTTTGATTTTTAAATTTGAAATATGGTTGTCAAATTTCAATATAAGAATATTGAAAAAGGACGATTAATAACCAGTAAGAGGTAGAGGTCGATAACACTCATGACACAAAGTAGATACCTGATGATCAAAGGTAAATAGCAATGATGATCTAAGGTAATAATTGATGATTAACATACATTCAGAGTTGATAATTAATGACCCACAACCAGAGGTAAGCATGTGTGACAGTTAGTGACTAATGATTAGATGTATCAAATCAATTGTGTGATTGACAATTTAAGAAAATAATAGCTTCAAATTATATTAGTTTTCAAATTTGATAAAAACTGTTTAAAACAATTAAAAACTAAATTAAAATATTTTTACCTGTTATTGTTTTAAAATATAATTAATTTAAAATAAAAAACTTGAAATCACCTAAAACGAGCATGTATTTTCAACAAAACTTCTAATATAACATCACGCTCTAATAGCAAAATTCATGTAACCCTTTCACGTCACATACTGTTATGGTTATACTCTTCATAGATTTTGTACAAATTTTATATACATTCAAATTGAGCAATAAAAATATTATTATAAAACGAATTATTTCAACTTAATGATCCCAAGTTGAATGGCCAAACGTGTAAAAAACTATTAATTTAGAAATAAGACTCGTAAAATTACAACAAATATTGTTTCTGATATAACATAAAAAATATTTTATTTTCCTAATAATTATTTTATTAAATAGAATTAAACCCGAAACATGCAATAAAACTTTTTTAATATGCTATAAACCCCTAAAACAGATCTTAAAACTAAACAATCTTTGCACATTTAAAATCATATCATTGAATTAATAAGCTACTTAACTAAATGAACGCTATTAGTCACCAAAAATATTACTCCAACAGACTAGTCACCAAAAATATTACTCCCACAGAGTATACATGGAACATTACGAGTTCCAAATAAAATTTAATACTCATTGACGTCTTCATTCTTTCTTAGTTCAACGAAATTCATGCCTATCCCAAATCAACGTTATTATTACGCAGAAAAAAAAATCCACATACCACAACACAACTAATATTCACCTACTAAAAAATTTGTTTCAGATCATTACATTTTGCATTGTCAATTCAAAAGATACCAACGTGACCTTCAAAATCAACTTGAAAATAAATCAAAGAACATGTTTTTATCGACACCAAAACATTAATACGGTAGTTATAAATTATTGCAAAAGCTTACAATTATTAATTCCTCAACTATACTTATGTTTGATTTATCATTTTTCCTATATATGTATATTAATTCCCCGGTAGAAATATTTCAAACGAATCCTAGATCATTTTTTTTATAAGCGAACACTAGATAAATAACTACAGATAAGTTTTCCACTTATCCTTAAACTTAAGAACATGAATATATAACTCGACAAACATAAAGATTTAACATTCATGTTCACTTAAAATAAACAACTTATCACAGAAAAGCAGCCTCTTCACTACTGCACCCACCCCTGCAAGGATTAACAACCCTCCAAAACCTACCATCATTAAACCTAAAATAAAACAACCATTTCGCAACATATTAAAAAGGTACGTAATGTCAAAAGTAAAAACCCTACTAAACTTAAACTGGCAAACTAACACTTTTATCAAGCAACAACCCTAGGAAGAGCCTTGCAAGCAAGTGGCTTCTTCATCTCCATAGAAAGCTTAAGACATTCATCCAACTCAACCGATCCATCAGCAGAGGGAACAAACGTGAAGCTCTGAAGCAACTGAGCAAGCCAGAGATGAACTGAGGCTAAAGCCAAAGCCTTCCCAGGACACACCCTTCTCCCAGACCCGAAAGGTGCCAACCTCAAATCCGAACCCATAATGGTTACATCCTCTTCAACAAACCTCTCAGGATTGAACTCCTCGGGCTCGGGCCAGACGCTCGCGTCGTGAGTTATAGCCCACATGTTAATCATTGCGGTAGTGCCCTTGGGAACCTGCTTCTCGCCCACAGTAATATCATGAACCGCCAACCGAGCCCACGAGAGTAACGGGCCCGGTGGGTGCATCCTCAAAGTTTCCTTCACAATGCATTGCAGGTAGCGCAGGTTAGGAATGTCTGCATCGGATACAAGCCTTGAGGCACCGCAAACAGCGTCTATTTCCCTCTGGGCTTTTGCTTGCATCTCAGGGTGAAGCACCATCCGAGCCAAAATCCACTCCAACAGAATCGCCACGGTGTCAGTTCCCCTGAATATCATTTCCTACAAAAGCAAACATTTCAACAGTTTATTATAACACAAACACAATATACACAGTACATAGAAACAAGCTTATATTAAAATAATCAAACTCATTTAAATATTACCTCGAGAGGAAAATCTAGGAAAATTTAATTAAAATGGAGCTATTTAAATAACTTAAAATAACACAAGACATGCAATTATTTTTAAAAAAAGTCCAACAATTTTTTAATGATTAACAACCAAAAAAGGGTAAAAGTTACGCTTTAGCACTATTTTCCCCCCAAAATTAGACTTGACTATAAAAACCACTCTCACTAGTCAAAGTGTCAAACCACTAACAAAAAATCTAAATTCTTAGTAAGGTACAAGTCATATAACACCATCAATACCCATCAAACTGTATTTAACAATCCGTTACATACAATTGAAAAATAACAAAAAGTAAAACAAACAAATAGTTAGAAGTTTTGGACTTAAAGAAATAAAAGTTTCGACTTTGATTTGCTTCTTTTATTATAAATAAAAGCAGACAAACGGAACAACACAAGTATCCTTAAAAAATTCCTTGTAAGAACATTTAACATATGAAAGATTAAAAAGGAGAAAGTTCAATGTCTATACCCAAAGAACAGCGATCATATCAGCCTCACTGAGCTTGTTCTCGTGCTCCAAATCAAGCAAAACATCAACAAAATCACCTGTTCCATCATCCTTCACATACTCACCCCTCACCCTCTTCACTCTATGTTCCTCAATAATCCTTCCGACAAAAACATTAACCTTAGCAACCAAATCCTTACACCTCTTTCTCACACCCTGCATATCCAACCACCCCAGTAATGGAAAGTGGTCACTCCAGTTAAACACACCCAAAAGTTCGTACCCCTCAAGCACCAACCCCTCTAGCTCAACACCCTCACCGTCGAAAAACTCATAACACTTACCAAACACAGTCATCATCACATTGTTCAAAGAGCCAAAGTGGAGAATCTTCTTAACCTCAACACAGTTGTTCTCACTCATAACCTTTTTAACTTGCTCAACCATTTTAAGTCCCACATCGTTTCTAAACGGTTCAAAACCCGATATACGCTTAGGTGAAAAGAGGTAAACTGCAGATATTCTCCTCAGGTTTCTCCAGTATTCACCGTACGGTGCAAACCCCATTGCGCGGTGGAAGAGAAGCTCATAGGCCGATTCCTTCACAGGTCTATCAGCAAAGCCGGTGCTATTGAGAATCTCCTTGGCCGTTTCCGGTTCGCTAGAGATAACGAACCGGGTTAGGCCCACGGAGAAGGCCATGAGCTTCTCAGCCCGGTGGGACTGGGCTAGTTTCGCCAGCGCACGGTGAGGGGTCGAGCCGGTGAACACCCACAAGAGGGCTGTAACCGGACCCGGGATAATGGGCCGGCCAAAGGCCTTCACAGCCCATGCAAGCCCGCCGGGATTGAAAAAAAACGTAAACAAGAGCGTCGCCAGGAAAACACACAGAATGGTTTGGAAACTCATAATAGGTGGCTGAACGAGTTCAGGAAAGAACAAGAGGTGAAAATCGGGTGACATTTTTCAGTTTTTTTTTTTCTGAACAGTGTTTCAGAGGAAGAAAATATATCTGGTTACAGAGAAGAAGAAGTTGTTGTGGTGTAGGGAAGGAGAAGTGGATGGTGTGGTAAGGTTGGTTAGTTACTGGTTATATAGAAAGTCGGTATAGGGTACGGTTAAAAGTTTGGTTAACCATAGTTAAACGAATAAACAAAACCAATGAAAATAATAAATAAGAAGAACGAAAAAAAGAAAGAAAAGAGATTGATATATACATTAAGATAAAGAGACTCAAAGAGTGTTTCTTATTTTTTTTTAATACTCAAAGAGTATTTCTAAAAAAATGAAGATTTGGCTCTACCTATGTCTTTATTATATAAATATTTTTATTTTTAATAATTTTTATAACTTTTAATTGTTAAAAAAATTACTTTGTATGTAGACTTTCTCGTTATGTTTGTGTTTTTGCTTCTTTAAATATTTTAAATTTTCTTATTATTAGTATTTTATTAAACTAATTTATTTACTGTTTTTAAAATATAAATTTGATTTAGTATAATAGAAGGACCTGATGTTGTTTTCTGCAAGAAACTAAATATCAAGAAAATTAATCAGAAAATAAATAATATCTAAGTTAAGATTAATTAATTAAATAAAACAATGTTTACCAAAGAGTTTTTAATAGATATGTTTCTATTATTTTTCTAATAAAATAATTTATATTTATCTCACTTCAACAAACTTGAATAAACATCTCTAATAAAATAATTTTATATCCATCTGTAACATGAAGTTTGTGTTTGAAGTGACAACTGTATAATAGGTTTTGTGTTGGTGAATTAAAATTAAAAGAATATTTTAGACAAATAATAAAATCACAGTTTCACACCGACGTAATTTGAAAAAAAATAAACAAGACTTTAATTTAATTGTACTGATAATTAAGACAAAATATAGATTAATTGTACCGATAATTAAGACAAAATCTATTACTCCCTGTAAAAAGTAGTAATACTGTAGGCGAAAGGATGTAGGATTTATTTAACACGGTGAGAGAATCGATTTGGGACTTTGGAATACAGTCGCCTCAGCTCCTTCTTCTACATGATTACCTTTTTTCTGATGCATCGGGTCCGGACCCACGCATGCGTATCATAATAATTTTGATTTCCAATGTTTGTTCTGTTTTTTGTTCCTTCTTTACTCTCATTTTCTATTTCATGGGTGGGAGACTTGTTTAGCGGATAGTTTCCTATTTAGGTTTACAATAATGTTAAAAACATGAGTTTATTATCTATATCGTAAAATATTTATATAGTTGTAATTTAATTATAATTTATTTTTTATATTTTTAAAATATTAACCGATAAAATAAATAAATTTACTATTATACAAAATATGGTAATTAAATATTAGTATAATACTATTTACAAAAAGTATATAAGTTTTTTTTAAAAACAATATATTAAATGGGCAGTAAAACAGGTCGACCTACCTTACCATTTATTGTGTACACAAACTAACCTATTATAATTAGGACACCACAAACAAATTGATTTGTCAAAATTTTATTTTTTGTTTTCTTTAAAATAAAAAAAATTATTTTTTCAATAAAGTGATGATTTAACAAAAATACTTAGAAAAATTACAAATAAATAAATAAATTTTGCATCATTGATTTTATTTTTTAGCTCACAAAATTGATGGGATAGACGAGACAAACTAAAGTGGATGGCTATACTAAAAATGTAAGTTCCTAATTTATTATTTATAGAAATTATGTGTTATTTTGGATGTATTGATAGGAATTAAATGAAATGTCGAAATTGAATGAATTTGGTTTAGTAAGAAGTGATATATATATATATATATATATATATATATATATATATATATATATATATATATATATATCCTTTGAACAAATGTATTCAGAAATCTAATTGCGAGGGGTTGTGATTGACAAATCAGGATTACTAAACGCGACCTAAATTTCTTTTTCCTTATCTTCTTTCCTTCTTATTTTTTCCATTTTCTTTCACAAAACTTCTCTCTTCCGCATATAAGTTGATTCACCAACAAAATTTAACGAACTCTCTTTCATTATTCCTGACTTTGTGTGTTGATCATCATAGGTAACTCTAATCGTATTTCTTTGTATATTTTCTTCTCTTTTCGGTTCAATCATTTCCATGAGGAAAAATCCTCCTTAAAATCTTAATTTCTTAGCTTCATTTTTTGTTTCGGAATTTTTTATAAGTTTTGAGTAATTTCTACTCTCAAATTCTCCTTTATGACCAAAATCAACTTTTAAAGAGACAAATAGGTGAGTGAAGCTAAATATTTGATTTTAATTTGAGGAATTTGATTTAATGGTTGTAAAGTTAGTTGGTGGTGAGTGATTAAGCATTTGACCTCAATTGAATATTTTATGAATTTGGAGGTTGTATGTAATTGAAATGAAATGTTTTAGAAGCATTATTTTGAAATGAGTTTTGATTGATAGGATTGTTTTTACATATTTGTAAAAGTGAAGAAATTGATACTGAATTATCATGGTTGTGTTGTATGTTAATGATATGTATTGTTGGATGTGAGAAGTTATAGCTAGGTATTATAGCTAAGATCAATGTAATCGAGATACACTATAGGCAAGGGGGTATTCATGTGATTTTACATTGTGATCCTGGTGTTAAATATACAAGGTGGTACCCATCGTGGCGATATACTCAAACAATAGTTGTTTTGTTGTATATATCAGGTAGATGCAAGACAATAGATGGTGGTTGTCAGATGAGTATGCGTAAACTTTAATTGGATGTCATATGAGTCATGTGGACGCCCAATTGAGAAAAGTCATTCGGTCGTCTTGGTATCTGAACTTAATGAGTATTCCAGAAAGCGTCGTGTCATATCTTGTAATAATTGCTTATGTTTAGGGGGAATATAAGCATGTTTGATTGTTTGATAATACTATTGAATGGATGTTGATGCTTAATTATATGTATTCATATTTGAATTTATTTCTTGTTGTTGTAAGTTTACTCTTGCATTGTATGTGTTTTATGTTTATGACTGTAGTGATTCTGCCTTGCTCGGAAGCAGATGATGGTGGTGGTGGTACTGAGAAGCAAGAGAGTCAGTTGAAAGTGATTTGAGACTTATCTTGAAGGAAAATTATGTTTTGTTAGGACTTTTGTAATCTTTTGAGTGTTGTGTATGTACACAAGACAATGGCATAGATTTAGCTACTACATAATGTAAATATAACGATAGAACTACATTGTACTTGAAGATGCATGTTATTGTTATAAAACTTAAATTAAGAAACTTTATTTCTTGTTGTTTGGTATTCCTAGATAGCATTTGTTATTCCTAGATAGCATTAATAGTTTTAGGTGGCAGACCTATAGGCATCATCATTTGTCTCTAGCATTTGAAAAGACAAAACTTTTGATTTATCTCCAGCATGTGAAGGGGAAAATCTTTTTGCCTATAAATACTTGTATCAGCACATTTGAAATGAAGCAGAAAAAAAGAAAGAGTTTTTAAAGAGTTGCCAACCTTTTGCTTTCTTGTTGCCAACAATTTGATATCAGAGCTACCGAGAGTTTTGTGAGGAAAGAACGCCGCGGTGTGCACTGGCAGAGAGAGAGACGAGCGACTGAGAGTTTTGTGAGGTGTGTGAGTTGAGTGTAAACACTTGAGAGAAATGGCAGGTCTAACCAATGGCATCCCGCTACCCAAGTTGACGAAAGACGTTAACTATGACAACTGGAAGGTGCAGATAAAGGCCCTTCTCGGCTCCCAAGATAATTGGGATGTGGTCGAGACTGGGTATGAGGAACCAACGAGCACAGATGGATATTCAAATGCCCAGTTGAACGCGTTGAAGGTCGTTCGAGCTAAAGACAAGGTGGCTTTATATCTATTATACCGAGCTGTTGACGAATCCGGCTTTGAGAAGATAGCAAATGCAAAATCTTCCAAAGTAGCATGGGATACACTCGAAAAGGCAAACAAAGGAGACGAACGAGTAAAGCAGGTCCGACTTCAAACCCTTAGACGCGAACTGGAAAACATGAGGATCAACGAGTCCGAAAGCGTATCCGAGTTCATTACTCGGGTGGAGACCATGGTGAACAAACTGAATCAGAATGGTGAGATTCTTTCTTCAAACCGAGTTGTTGAAAAGATTTTGAGGTCATTGAGAGATGAATTCGAAAATATCGTATACGCAATAGAGGAGTCCAAGGATCTATCAACACTCACCATTGAAGAACTTGCTGGGTCCCTGGAAGCGCATGAGCAAAGACGAAAAAACAAGAGGGGGGAGTCCCTTGAACAAGCTCTCCAGGTGAAGACGACTATAAAAAAGGATAATGTGTTTTATGCTCAAAGTACCAGAGGCCAAGGAAGAGGCAGAAGCCAAGGTGGTAGAGGAAGAGGAGAACGAAGAATGAGCAAGTCGGCCAACAAAACTAGCGTGGCCGAGGTCAGGCCCGAGTTGGTCGAGGTCAGACTCGAGGTGGTCGGATAAACACAAACAACATTGAATGCTATAACTATGGGAAGTATGGGCATTATGCCAGGGATTGCTACTCGGTAAAATGCTACAACTGTGGAAAGATGGGCCATATTTCCAAAGATTGTAGGTCCGAGAAGAAAAATGAAGAGCCAACAAACTTTCTTGTCGAGAAAGAAGACGAAGGATTGCTGCTAGTGACAAACATTCCAGAAACCGAGGTCAAACTGAGCTATTCTAATAATTCGGTTTGGTACTTGGACACCGGCGCAAGTAACCATATGTGTGGCGATGAGAGTTTATTAAAAGTACTTTCAAAGGTGGAATCCGGATCCGTTTCTTTCGGCGATGCATCGAAAGTAACCGTCAAAGGTCAAGGAACGATCTGGTATCAATAGGAAAATGGGCGAATCGGAGAGATCAGAGATGTATACTATGTACCTGATCTCAAAAGCAACATATTGAGCATGGGACAGATAATGGAGAAGGGGTACTCGGTTCTGATGAAGGACCGAGAATTACAACTGAGAGATAAACTCGGAAGGCTCATCGCCCAAGTAGAAATGAAGAAAAATCGCATGTACAAACTTGAGTTGAAAATAGTTCAAGATAAATGCATGCAACTTGATATGGAGGATGAGGCCATGAAGTGGCATTTGCGGTTCGGTCATCTTCACTACGGAGGGTTGACTAAGTTGGTGGAAAAGGAGATGGTGCTCGGTTTGCCCAAAATGGAATTTGAAAAGAGGTTCTGTGAAGAATGTGTGATTGGAAAGCAAGCGAGGACTTCTTTCCCACAGAGCTCTGAGTACCGAGCAAAGAAGCAGCTCGAACTGATCCATACTGACTTGTGTGGGCCAATAACTCCAGAATCATTTAGTGGTAAGAGATATTTCGTCTCTTTCATTGATGATTTCTCAAGAAAGACATGGGTTTACTTTCTGAAGGAGAAGTCAGAAGTGTTTGAAACTTTCAAGAAGTTCAAAGTGATGGTAGAGAAAGAAACAAACAAAGTCATCAAAACAGTCCGATCTGATAGAGGAGGTGAGTTCACTTCTGCCAAGTTCAACAAATACTGTGAGGAACATGGAATCAAGCGTTTCTTGACGGCTCCATATTCTCCGCAACAAAACGGTGTAGCAGAACGAAAGAACCGAACCATTCTCGACATGGTTCGATCTATGTTGAAAGGGAAGAATATGCCGAAGAAGTTTTGGGCAGAGGCGGTGCAATGCGCAGTCTATGTGCAAAATAGATGTCCACATGCAAAGTTAGGCGAAAAGATGCCTTAGGAGATTTGGAGTGGTGTGAAGCCGAGTGTCTCTCATCTAAAGGTGTTCGGTAGTGTGGCCTATGGGCAAGTACCAAGTCAGCACAGGACAAAATTAGAAGATCGGAGCAAGAAGTACATATTTATCGGCTATGATAAAAATTCTAAAGCATATAAATTGTTTGATCCTGTTAACAAGAAAGTAGTGGTGAGCCGAGATGTTCATGTGGAGGAAACGAAGGAGTGGTGCTGGAGTAACCTAGTCGAAAAAGAAACTAGCTCGGAGATTGTTGTACCTTCAACAACAACAACCATCGAGTCCTCAGATGAAGAAACTGAGCCACAACAGCCCAGGATGAGAAGTCTACAGGAAATATACGACACTACAAATGAAGTTCATGTTGTATGTCTTCTGGCCGACTCTGAAGACTTGAGCTTTGAGAAAGCTGTCCAAGAAAAGAAGTGGAGAACAGCTATGGATGAGGAGATTGGAGCGATTGAACGCAACAAGACTTGGGAATTGATCAATCTTCCTGAAGGAGCTCGACCCATTGGAGTAAAATGGGTGTACAAAAAAAAGATGAATGTTGAGGGAGAAGTTGAGCGTTATAAGGCTCGACTTGTGGTAAAGGGCTATAGACAGAAAGAGGGGATAGACTACGATGAAGTATTTGCTCCTGTCACGAGAATGGAGTCAATCCGACTCCTGGTATCGTTAGCTGCTCAAAACCAATGGCCAATTCTACAGATGGATGTGAAGTCGGCCTTTCTAAATGGAGTGCTGAAAGAGGAGGTGTACGTCGAGCAACCACTCGGGTACATGAAGAGAGGGGATGAGAAGAAAGTTCTGAGATTGAAAAAGACCCTCTATGGACTGAAGCAGGCTCCCCGTGCCTGGAATGAGAGAATTGATGGGTATTTCAAGAAAACTGGGTACGAGCAATGTCCGTACGAACATGATTTGTACACAAAGAAATCAGGAAAGGATATGATGGTAGTTGCTCTCTATGTCGACGACCTCATATTCACCGGAAGCAACACGAAGCTGATTAAGGAGTTTAAGGAGGTAATGGAAAAAGAGTTCGAGATGACAGACTTAGGCCTGATGAAATATTTTCTTAGCCTGGAAGTGAAGCAATCGGAAGAAGGGATTTTTATATCCCAAGAGAGGTACGCGCTTGAAATTCTAAAGAAGTTTAAAATGGAGGACTGCAACCCGGTTTCTACTCCAATGGAACCAAGCACTAAACTCTCGAAGTTTGATAGAGGAGAACGAGCTGATTCTGGGAGATATCGAAGTTTAATTGGAAGTCTAAGGTACCTTACAAGCACGAGACCCGACTTAATGTTGAGTGTTGGGATAATGAGTAGATTCATGGAGGATCCAAGCTATACACATTGGAAGGCTTTGAAGAGAATTCTGAGATATATTCGAGGAACCCTATCACTTGGTCTTTTCTATTCAAAATCAAATGACTATCGACTAGTGGGTTACTTAGATAGCGATTGGTGTTGTGATGTTGATGACCGGAAAAGTACTTCGGGTTACGTATTCCTACTCGAAAATACAGCTTTCACTTGGCTGTCAAAGAAGCAGCCCATTGTAACCCTGTCTACTTGCGAGGCAGAGTATGTGGCGGCCTCTTGGAGTGTGTGTCATGCAGTCTGACTTTTAAATCTATTAAGGAATTTGGGAGTGATCCAAAATGAAGGGGCTGTGATCCGAGTTGATAACAAGTCGGTGATCGAGTTGGCAAAGAACCCAGTTAATCACGGAAGGAGCAAGCACATCGACGTCCGTTTTCATTTCATCCGAGAACAAGTCAAAGAAGGAAAAGTTAAGCTGGAGCATGTTGAAAGTCAAGCCGCGGATATACTCACCAAGCCACTGCCGACCACATTGCTGGAGAATTGCAAAAGGCTTATGGGAATGAGAAATGGGAAAAGTATTTAAGTTTAAGGGGGAGATTTGTTATAAAACTTAAATTAAGAAACTTTATTTCTTGTTGTTTGGTATTCCTATATAACATTTTGTATTCCTAGATAGCATTTGGTATTCCTAGATAACATTTGGTATTCCTAGATAGCATTAATGGTTTTAGGTGGCAGACCTATAGGCATCATCATTTGTCTCTAGCATTTGAAAAGACAAAACTTTTGATTTATCTCCAGCATGTGAAGGGGCAAATCTTTTTGCCTATAAATACTTGTATCAGCACATTTGAAATGAAGCAGAAAAAAAGAAAGAGTTTTTAAAGAGTTGCCAACCTTTTGCTTTCTTGTTGCCAACAGTTATGATGTAAATGTTTATGATAAGTATTGAATTGTAGATGTTGTGGAATCCTATTTAGTTTTGGTTGCGGTTGGCAGAGAATTATCCTGCAGAGGTTCTACAGTTCTGTAGAGTCTTGCTGGACGACAGGTCTCATCTACGCAAAGTTGTTACTATAAAGCAACTATTTGACTTTATGCCCAACAAGATGTCTCACCTAACACAAATCACATTTTGTTAAGTTTTTCGTGGGGCTTTTTTGTATTTTGAGTGTATCATTTATTGTATAAATGGGTGTAATGGGTTTTTGTGGATGGTATTGAATGTATTATATTTTCTTGGGACATTAAAAAAAAATATACTTTATCCTACCAAAATGATGGTAGGCTAACAAGTAAGCCTGACTCAACCCCTTTTGCCACTATATACGTGGCACTTTTTATTAATAAAAATAAAAATATAGATGTCAAAATTTTATTTTTATGATTTTTAGTAAAAATATTTTTTATAGGTTAAATATTAGTATTATCAGTAATGAGCAGTTTCTTTTAGCACCCATTCATTTGCTATTTCCACCCCCTCAAAGTTTATAATTTTCTGCAAAACCCCAAAACATCTTCACCCTCTTTTATCCTAAGTTTCTTGACAAAACATTACCTAGCTTCATGACTGCACACACATTTCTACCCATCCTTTTGAAATAGTATCACCACCCTCTTTGAACACACATGTTATAGAAAATTTCTAAAAATAGAGGCAAAAAAAAATGTTCGAAGAGGGTGAATGTGCGAAATGGAGAAGCAAATGCAATCTTTCAAATAGGTGGGTAGAAATGTGCATGCAGCCATGAAACTTGATGATACTTTATAAAAATAAACTTATGATGAAAGAGGGTGAGGGTGTTTTTGGGTTTTGCTAAAAGTGTAAATATTGAGAAAATATGAACAGGAAATAAAGGGATGCTAAGAGAAACTGCCTCAATAATGTTAGTTTGTGTTAGCGGTAAGGATTGAATACACGACGTATGCACCCCCTCTTTCTTTAACCAATTGAGTCACTTTATATCTTTCTTAGGTTTAAATCTAGAGTTTAATTTCTATACATTGATAATGTGAAGAGTTTTACACCAATGTTCAATCACAACCCTTTCTTTATATGATTTTTAAATTATTATTTAATAAAGTTAACAAACTTATCATACATAAAGGGTTGTGACTAAACGCCAATGTAAAACTTTTTACATTGACATTGCATAATTGATTTTCTCGTAATCTAATAGTGTTTCCATTTGAAATTGTTATTAGATACTATTAATTAAGTTTTATGATGAAATGCTTAATTATCATTTTATTTAACATATTTCTAATCATCCAATCCAATCATATCTAACTATAGTTGAATCAATTAATAGACTTGAATTCTACAAATTTGTTTATCTATGAACCAATTTGTTCAAAATAATGGTTAATATTTTTATTATATATATATATATATATATATATTTTGAATAAGATGTAAATAACAAATTAGAAATACATAATCATCCAATAATTCTAGGTCCAATTCAATTTTCCAGACCAACACTTTGTCACTTGGTGCTAAAAAAAAATAAATTCAAATAAGAATACATAAAGGAGTTATAAGGTTGGTATAGTGGTAAAGTGGAAAGAGAGGGAAAAAGAGATTGTGTTTAAATCTCATATAAAAAAACAGAATGCATAAAGTATTACGGTTATTAATATTACTATTTTTTAACTTTGTCTATTTTTAAGCTTTTAAGACTTATATTTTATTTTTTATAAACTACTATTATATGTAATTTTATTTTTATATTTTATTTTAAATAAGCAATCAATATTTAGTATTTTATTTACAAATATTATACCTAAAAAATACTTTGTAATTTGTGAATATGATCTTATCGTATTTATTTTTAATCATATTAGATTTTTTTTTCTTTTTTTACAAATTTGGTATAATTTAATTAAAATTAATAAAATCATATTTCATTTTACTCCAAATCTAATATTATTTGATCCGTAAATACTTTTATTATCGTAAAGTAATTTTTATAAGATAATTTACTTATAATATTTAAATATTATTAAAATGTGGTTTTGCAAGAACATGTTATTATTTTTTAAACATAAATAATAAGCTGGGGTTATAAAAAGAAACAAATTGGGGTTATAAAAAGAAACAAATTGGGGTTATATAATATTTTGGTGATATGAAGAAAGATTAACTGTGTTGACATGTGTTGGTGGAGGTAGAATTCTTAAAACGTGTTGTACAGTGACCTGAACAAATTGGATGGCGAGGTGCCGTTTCATTTCTTATGACTAGGTCCAAAGAAATCTTGTCCAACCAAAACATCTAATTTATACATTATGACCACTTATTTATCCAATCTCATTACGAAAAAATATTTAGGCAACAAAAGAGTTAAATATGATTTTATGCTCTAACAATGGACACATTTTGATTTAAGTATTTTAAAAATATTATTGGTTTTAGTATTTGGAAATTGGTTTATCATCCTAATTTTATTAATATTATTATTGAATAGAGACTTATCACGTCAACTTTTATCAAATAGTTTTTTATAATTTTCGTTGTTAAAATATTTCTTAATATTTTATCATTCTTATTAAAACATATAATTATGTAAGCCAAAGTGATAATATTTGAAAATTACTGAAATTAAAGTTACGCAAGATATTATTCAACAGATAAACCAAAAAGTTACACGAGATATTATTTAAAACTAATTGATTTTATCTGAAGTTTTATAAAATTTAATATTTTAGTATTTAAAAACTAAAAATTTATTTGATTAATATTTTTAAATTTAAAAACAATTTTTTAAAAGTAAAAAAAAATAATTGTGAGTAATTTTAGATTTTAATTTTATATTTGATTTTGAAAACTCAATCCAGGAAAAAAATATTGTTTTTCGTTTTTCAACATTTCTATTGCAAGTTATATTTTTATATATCTAAAATAATTTTTAAACAAGTAAGTTTTTTTTTGTCTTCTCTTATAAAACAACTCAATGAGATGGCTAGATGAAGAGGTAGTATGTTTAAATCTTTCTACTAATAAAACTGACACATAAACATTTGTTTATAAAAAAATTAAAATTAATTTTGAACTAAATATAAAATTAAACCAACCAAAAACCTTAATTCACTTGCTTTTGAAAAATACTAAAATCGAAACTAATTATTTTTTAGGTACTAAAAACAAATCAAATATATTTTTAAAAGAGTAAAATCACATTTAATTCATAAAAATTATATATATATATATATATATATATATATATATATATATTCGTAAAATTATACACCAAATAAGCTTAATTTTGCTAGCAATATAAAGAATTTAGTCTGTGAATCCTTAACTTAAATTTAGTTGAAGTAAAACAAAAGTTAAATTTAGTTTTTTTTTAGTTAAACATCATATGGAGAAAAACAATTATTGTGAGATTGGATGAAAAAAGACTAGGTTAGATTAGGCTTTGATTAAATAGGTATCGTCTTTTTAAAAAAATAAGGTCTAAGTCTCGTATGTTATTTATCAAAAGTTTCTTTTTAAGGATAGTATGATCATTTAAAAAACATATGGCTTCACCTATTAACCTGCTTAATAAGCTATGTAATATTAAGATGAGTAAATGATCTAACATGTCAAATTTTAAATAAATTACTAAGTTAAAAAATATTAGACTTGATTTTAAATAGAGAAAATAAAAGCTGCAAAGTATTATTTATTTTATTTTTAATTTCCGATATCTATTTTATTAAATTATTAAATATATAAGTGTAATAAGTACGTTGGTTTTTCACTATATATACTATGAATAAATAACCTAGCCTTTTTATTAAATAGGCGAAGTCATGTTAGGTTTTAAATAAGTTAAGCAATGAGTTACTAATCCTATAGAGCAATTTGACATATTCTCATAGTAACTTCCACTCCTCTGAACTTAAATATAAGAAACAAAAATATTTTTTAACTTAAATATAAATAATATTATTTAATTGATTGAAGTTCTATTTTCAATAACTTTCTCTTTATTTATTCATGTTACTAAGTTTCAATGAAAGATATTTTAAAAATAATCTTATTTCTTTATTCAATTTAGTAAAATTAAATTATATTAATTAATTTTTAATATTCACGTAAAATTAGTTAAATTTGCATATGGAAAGAGTATTTATCTTTGTATATATGAAAAGCATGAAATATTTTACATTTTCATCATTTTGATTGGTGAGGTAGCAAGAAGCAAGGTACCATGTCAATCACTTGTTTTGAATCTATCTTAAGTGGGTGGAGTGGGATGCAGATTAACATGTTAGTGAGAGTGGATTATGAAATCCATAACTCATACACATACTAAAATCAATAATCCAACAAAGTAAAAAAAAATAAAGGTTAACCACTTAAAAATATGACACTAAACTTTCTTTAAAAACATATAAATTAAAATCCTGATTACAAAGCTAAGACGTAAAAATTTTGTTTAGTGTGTGTGAAATCATCAACCAATAAACTAATCTGTTAGAACATGATTCTTTAATTTTCTTTATTATTTATGAGTATATATTGATCTTTTAATATTGCATTTGTATGAAAAGAAAGTATAATATTTAAATACCCATATGTTATAAAAACCGGTCTATTTATAACACTCACTATTGTCTGTCTCTATTTTCTTAAAATATTATATTATTTATTTATATTTTTGTTTGTATTTTTTTTGCCTAGATGTATCTAAATATAATGGCACATAGGTGTCTATTCATTCCTAAAAAAAGATGTCCATTCATAATTTTCAAAAATATAATAATTAATAGCCTTTTTTTCTGCTGAGTAGGTGTAAAAATGAGGAAATGCATTATGCATGGGTATCAGAATTCAGAAGGCACAAACTAACGGAAAGGATATCACATACCATGCAGAATGCTACTCATTACACTTTCTTTGGATGAGGCATGAGAGATAAAATATGGAAAAAGAAATAAATAGTTAATTGTATTTCTTATACATTAAAAAATTTGATCGATTTGATTTTATTATATGATTTTTTTACTGATTTGGTAACCGGATTTTTTAAAATAGATGAAATTTAACACAATCATAATTTTATTAACATTTTTTTTTTGCTTGTAATATCATTCTTGACTTTGATCTGATAGTTTTATTTTTTTTTTCTAAGTTAAGTTGTATTTTAAATGTTTCATATTTTTTTTAATATATAGGATCAAGTGTCAAATTGGTAAGTGATTAAAAAATATAAACAATATAAAAAAGTACGTAGGATTATCTTATTAGATTATCAGATAATATAAAAGGTTGTTGAATTACTTATGTAATTGTTTTGGATAAAATAAAATCAAATTGAATGTATTTTTAAGTACTAAAAAAGTATTTAATTCAACAACAGAAAATGACAAATAAATGAACATAAGATCAATGCCAAATGTTATTTAAATTGAAAAAAATAATAGAAGTCTTTTTTTTATGTATATAAATAAATAGAAATATGGAAATGATATTAAATACTTTTTAGAATAGCAATAAACATATGAATTTTAAAAATTAAAAATTTTCACTATAATATTTGTAGTGATTTAAATTTTTTATGTTGTATTTGAATAAACAATTCAGATTGAGTTGTTAATTAAACTAACTCTTACCATCTTCCTTATTGACATGTCAGCTCCATGGTAACTTCATGTGTCAGATACGCAACCTTTGTAGGACATGAGAGATTTTATTTACACATCTTTTATGAAACAAATAAACTTAGATGGACAACAAACTAGACCATCTATGATGACATTCACTCTCTTTTCTCCTGATGCAAAAAACTTTTGCACTCCCCTTGATCTTTTTCCTTGAGGTTCCAAGCACCATGAAGTGGATGATGGAGGGGAAAGAAAATGGAGATGGGGCGTCACTCTCAAAGAGAGATAAGCCAAAGTGTTTAGGTTTGTCACAAGGGAAGGAACCCTTGATAAAAACCAACTAGGAAGAGATTTCTCAAGAAAGAGGATCCTCAAGACCTTTTACTAAGAATGTGCTCACAAAGAGACTATTTTCATTCAACTTCAAAGGTAAAATTTTACAATGAAAGGGAATGAGTATATATAGCCTAATGGGAGAGCTTGGACACACTTTTCTAGGCAATGTGGGACTTGGGCTTAATTAGGATTAAGACTAATTAACTCAAGTCTTAGACCTTAAGTGAGGCACCTAAGTTCACCCCCTATGGTGTAATTAGCATCTCCTAATATGAATGGGCTAACCCAAAATCATGTCTTGACTTATGCACCCATTCTAAGTTTACTCCTCCTTTTTAACTAAAGACACTTATACCTTATAAACTAAGAAGATGGTCGAACATACATGGCCTTAAGGGAATTAAAAATACTCTCCTATTTAGCTAATTAAAATAAAATATTTACAAGCTAAAAATAACGAAGACTATGGCTTCGAATCTTCAATAAGCTTTCATTTATGCCATGCCTTCCTTGAGTCCTCCTAGCCATGATGCATGCTAGGTGGGATTGCATAATCTCCTCTCCTTTGGAGAGGATTTGACCTCAAATCTTGAGACCTTTCTTCCTCTTTTTCAAAGTCTGCAAGAAAATAAGAAAAGTAGTAAGTATATACAGACAAGTGATTTTAGAGGGAGTGAGAAGTTTATAAGGAGACCTCTTGGGAATGGGGTAGTGGAGTTTGGCACTAAAGTTTGAAAATATTTTAGTATGCATGTGCCTCCACATAGCAGTGCCCCATCCTTCTCCTATTACACTAGATACTAGCCTCAAAGATTTTGAAATAGTAGGTGAGACTAGTCTAAGTGGAATGGAGCACTCATCAAGTTGGAGTTGAGGGTGTGGACCAAGGTGCTCAAAAGATATAGGTACATCTTCAAATTCAACTTGTTTTTTTTGTAAGAGTTGGTAGGAAAATTTTTCTATGTAGAGAACCTCCTTTGAAGGCAAAGGCGGATCTTCTTTAGACTCGGTCTTCCTATCAACAACCTTATTTTTATCCCCCTCTTTCTTAATCTTCATGATCCTTTTATCCTTCATGACCTCGGTAGGGGTAAGAGGAAGTAAGGTAATCTTTTTCCCTTTATGAGAGAGAGTGATTTTATTAGTGAGGCCATTGTGCAAAGTTTCCTTATCATGTTGCCATGGCCTTCCCAACAACATGTGACTAGCTTCCATAGGGACTGCATCACATAACACATTGTTGCGATACTTCCCTATGGAGAAGCTAATCTCCACTTGCTCTCTTACTACTACACCATCTTCATAATTAAGTCCATGCAAAGAATAAGGTGAAGGATGAGGAGTAGTAGCAAGTGATAGCTTTTCCACCACCCTCGTGCTACAAAAATTACAACATGATCCACCATCCATAATTAGAGAACAAGTTTTGCCCAAAATTTTGCATCTTGTTTGAAACACATTCTCTCTCTGTGTTTGGGTTTCCTTACAAGGATGGCTTCCAAGAAGTTGTTTCACTTTGAAGAGATCATCACATGAATGAGTACCTTTTTCATTTGATATTCCCCTTAAAGTCCTTTTTCTTTTGGGAAAAACAAAACAATATGCCCTTTTTCTAAACACTTAAAACATTTAGGACTTTGAGAACGAGTGCTCAAACTAGTGGTAGGGGTGTCACTTATACTCAAGGGTTTTCTCTCAATATGTTTTCTTGTGGATGACTCTTTTTTGGTTTAATTATAGAAGGGTTTGTCTTTTTCTTAGGATGCCTCTTAAGGTTTTCCTTCTTACTAGAAGAAGCATGAATGTCATGGGTTATTCTAGGCTCTTCTAAGTCTCTATAACATGTGTAAATATTAGCACAAGAGCTCTTATAGGTGTCTCTCTTTTTTTTATCTTTTTTTCTTCCCTTCTTTCTAACTCCTTTTGTTCTTTTTCTCTCTTTTCCAATTCTTTCTTCTCTTTTTCTCTCCTTTCTCTTCTCTCTTTTCTCTCTAACTCTTTTCTTTTGTTTTCTTCTTTTTCTCTTTCTTTCTCTCTTTTCTTTTTTTCTCTTCTCTCTTCTCTTTCTTTTTCTCTTGCTTCTCTTTCTCTTTTTTCATTTTCCCTACTCTCTTGTCTCTCTTTCTCTCTTTATTCTCTTTCTCTTTGGTCCCTCTTTTCTCTTTCTCTTTTCTCTTGCTCTTTTCTCTTGCTCTTTTCTCTCTTATCTTATTCGTTCCCTCTCTTCTCTTTGTCTCTCTTTTCCTCTTCTTTCTTTTCTTTCTTGTCTCTCCTTTTCTTTTTGTTCTTTCTTTCTTCTCTCCTCTCTATCTAGTTCCTCTTGTTCTCTTTTCCTCCTCTCTTTTCCCTTTCTCTCATTTTTCCAAAATTCCCTACGTTGTTTTTCTACTATTTCCCAATCAATAGAGTATGGATATGTGGGTAAGGTTAGTTTATCACTCTTCTCATACTTTTTTTTATTCTATTCTCACATTCTTCTCCTTTATTTTTCCTAGTTTTATTACTACTCCTAACACTCCTAGATGTGTGTGAAAATATGTCAAAGTGTAAGGCTTAGGGAACTAATATGCAAAACACTCCTTTTTTTTGTTTTCTCCTAAAGTGTTAAGAGTCTTTGGAACTCTAACACTTGCTAAAATGTCGAAAGCAAATAAATAAATTTAAAGCAAAGCTAAAGGATTCTAACGTGCTCCTAAGTATGAATAAGGGGTATCAATTACTTATCCACACTAAAACGAGAAACTAAGGTTTATTACACACAAAAAAGGTGTCCCTTATGTGCATCCAACACCTCGAATTAAAATGTCCTTTAAAAATACACCCAAATTAAACAAAGAAAATTAAAAGTAGTTAAATGTAGCTCCTTTCTTCAAGTGTTCCTCACCAAGTGTATCACTCTAGTCTTAGTCTCCTTTTCAAGTCTCCTCTTCCTTGGTTTTAAATCAACACTTCCTAAGGACGCTACCCTTGTGGAAATTTCAACAATTTGGCTACCTACCAAGAGAAAACAAGTGCCCAAGCAAGAGACCAAGGGAATTAGAATTTGAAAGCAAAAAGCAATAAAAAGCACTTAACAAGAATAGGAACACATCCAAGTGGAAAGAATTTATTTGACAAACACAAAGAAAGCCAATAAGGACAAGCAAGAAATAAAAGGTGTAGAAAGAAAGTTGTCACACAAAAGAAAATCCTAGAATGGGCCTAAAATAGAATTGAACTTAAAACAAAAAAGACTCAATAAATTTAATTATTTGCACAATTGTAAAGCAAGGTGGCTGAATCATATGCAAATAAATTTAAGCAAATTTTAATAAAATTTAACACTCCTTTGAATTGTTTAATAATTTTGAGGTGCACTAATTTTTTTTTGTACTTTTTTTACTTGTTTTTAGCACTTTTCACTAACTCTTTTTTTACTTATTTTACTCTTTTGTCTTCTTTTTTTTTTAAACAATTTTTCTACACCTCTTAACAAATTTTGTAGAAAATATAGTAAGGAGTTTAAGAATTATAAATGCTTGAACAAGAATAATAAATTAGCCACAAAAATTTGATGTAAAAGTGCAAACCAAAGAACACAAAGCAACTTAAAATGAGCTAGTAATTTTAGGTGATTATAACATGACACAAAGTGAGAGTTTTTTTGGGTTTAGGTAAGCTTGATTGCTCAAGTTTTCAGCCCAAATATGTGCCCCAAAATGCTCAACCAGCCAGCACAAAGAAAATGACCACAATAAACTAGTACAAAAATAAGCTACTCACACAAAATGAAGAAATGGACTCTAAGAAAGAATTGAGCAATTTATTTTTTTTGAAATTTTTTTGAAACATACTATGATCTAAAGCATGTGGGACTCTAGGACTAGACATAAGAGCATACGCTCAATTCCAAGATAGAAACATATTTTTTTATGGTAAAAATAAAAAGGCAAAACTATGTAGAATTAAGAGACAATAAAAGGGCTACAACATGACCAACTAAGACACAACTTGGAAGATTAAAAAACTGAAATTAAATGACTCAAAATAACCATAAATATATGCCCAAAATAGAGAACAAGGGCTGGAAAAATAGAAAAATAGGTGCAGGAAAATAGAATTAAAAACTCAAATAAGAAGAACAACGTGCATCCAAAGATCAAGACCACAATGTGTGACTTCCTTCACAAATTTTGTGAAGTCATTACAATGACCTTCTTAGGATTTGCAAATGAACAAAAAAGAAATAAAAGGCTGGATAGAAATTAAAGAAACAATCCTATAGGAAATATATAAAGATTCAATGGAAAAGAACAAGATAAATTGAATCTAGAAAGCAATAAAGACTAGGAAATAAATTGCATAAAATGAAAACTACTAAAACATAAACTAAAAAGACATAAAATAAATTAAATAACAAGAATCAAAGGCTGGAAAAAAATAAAGAAGACAGCAAGAACACTAAGAAGAAAAGCTGGAAAAAATTAAAGAAAATTAAGACTAGAAAAGAACCTCATGGAGTTGGCTCTGATACCAAATGATGCAAAAAACTTTTGCACTCCCCTTGATCTTTCTCCTTGAGGTTCCAAGCACAATGAAATGGATGATGGAGGGGAAATAAAATGGAGGTGGGGCGCCACTCTCAAAGAGAGATAAGCCAAAGTGTTTAGGTTTGCCACAAGGGAAAGAACTCTTGATAAAAATCAACTAGGAAGAGGTTCCTCAAGAGAGAGGATCCTCAAGACCTTTTACTAAGAATGTGCTCACAAAGAGACTATTTTCATTCAACTTCAAAGGTGAAATTTTACAATGAAGGGGAATGAGTATATATAGCCCAATGGGAGAGCTTGGGCACACTTTTCTAGGTAATGTGGGACTTGGGCTTAATTAGGATTAAGTGAGGCACCTAAGTTCACCCCCTATGAGTGCAATTAGCATCTCCTAATATGAATGGGCTAGCCCAAAATCATGTCTTGACTTATGCACCCATTCTAAGTTTACTCCTCCTTTTTAACTAAAGACACCTATACCTTATAAACTAAGAAGATAGCCGAAAATACATGGCCTTAAGGGAATTAAAAATACTCTCCTATTTAGCTAATTAAAATAAAATATTTACAAACTAAAAATAACGAAGACTATGGCTTCTAATCTTCAATGAGCTTTCATCTTTGCCATGCCTTCCTTGAGTCCTCCTAGCCATGATTTATGCTAGGTGGGATTGCATCATCTCCTCTCCTCTTAGCAAGTCCAGAACCATTGAGAAGCTCTTCCACCTAGTGTCGTGTGCCTAGTATCAGTGATGGTAGTGACGGTGGTGGTAGCATTGCTCCTTAGCATCACTGTCACTGTCACCACCCCATCACTATCATAAGAATTGGCACCGTCGTCAGTATCATCACTATCGCCGTCGACGATGGTGGTGGCGTGGATATGGTAGTGACCTTGTAGAGGATTCCATGGAAGTAAGTGGCAAGAGAGTGGTGCATTAAGTGTTTGTGGAAGGGATTTCTGTGTGAGAGAGAACCACATAAGATTATTTAATTAACAACTCAATTTGAATTTTTTATAGAAATGTTACGGTTATTATTATATTTTTTCATTTCTCACTTGAGTTTTCCTCTGTTAAGACAACTTGGGTAACAAAAAAGAGTTATGATGAGAAATAAGAAAACATAATAATAACGATAAGAGTTCAAAATAAATTATTCAAATTGAGTTGTTAATTGAATAACTTCACATTTTCTCACACAAACACCTCTCTCACAAATGCCACCACTGCCCCTACCGCCTTCTTCTTTGATGTACCACTTACATGCTAACCTAATGTGCCAGATACACAAATTTTATAGGACATGAGAGGTTTACACATGTCTTCAATGAAACAAATCAACTTACAGATGACATTCACTCTCTTCTCTCCTTTCTTCTCGGTGAGTCTAGTGGCATCGAGAAGCTCTTTCACCTAGTGTCATATGCTTATTACTGGTGGTGACGGTACTACCACTATCATTATTGTCACCCCCCACTACTATCATCACCAATAACACTATTGTCGATACCGTCACTACCACCACGAACTGATCTAAGGGTAGAGTATTGGAAATGGTTTTAATGAGATAAAACCCAATCCCAGGCGATCCTGCATCGAACTGATCTAAGGGTAGAGGTTTTTTTTTTCTGCTTCTATTATATGTTTTCTTCTTTCATCTCCTGCTACGTATATGTAGAACACGACATATTGATGTGAAAAATATTTTAATGAAAGAAAACTTTGGCTTGATCACACATTGGTCAAGATTATGTTGATCTATATGTGTCTTTTTACCCTTATATTTCTTTTTAAGTTTCTAGAATTTAGAATATCCAATCCACTTGTATAAAATAAAGAGAAAACTTTATCAAGTTTAAAGCAATTACATTTTTTTATTTGGAGTAAATAATAACATAATATCAAGTTTATAACAATTATTTGGAGTATATAATAAGGAGCAAACTTTATCAAGTTTATAAAAATTACAAATTAAACTCAAAATATTAAAATTTTTAAATAATAACATAAATTATACACTGCAAGCTTGCATAACTAGTTATATCGCCTAGCTAGGAGGAACTACGACACCTCGCCCAACAGCTAGTCTTGTGATGCATGCTCCTCAAACAAGGGCCTTATCACTAGGGTCATGGCTAGGAGAATAGAAGAAGACATGGCTAGAGTAAAGGGAGGAAGATCTCACCTCTATATGACATCAAGTTATGCAAGTCATGACTTATTTACTTGTAATTTTTTCTTTTAGGAACCTATGATTTTATTTTGGACATGTATTAGTCCATTTAATTTTCTAGGAGGTGTCTTAGTAATAAGAAGGGGTAAGATTAGCTTTTGGGCCTTTATTTAGGAAATAAGGGGGTAGTTTGATAACTGCACCCTCTTTTCTTAAATAAAACCCAAAACTAATAAAGGAGTAATCTTGGCCCTTGGATGAGGTAGCTTGGGCACCAATTCTCATCTAAAGGAGGGGATTGATTGGACTTTGGGCTTCAATCCTCCTCTCTTGGATGACTTCTTTTAATCCTAGCCCTTCCTTTCCTTCTTAACTTGTCCAAGAGGTTAGCTCCCTCTATAAAAAGGTGCTCTTCACACTCTTGTATTTTTTAGACTTTATTGAATGAAAAAACCTTGAGTTGGCCAAAATTCTCTTAGTGTCCACCCTTCTCTCTTTGAGAATTCCTTAGGTTTTTATCAAGGGTTCCATCCCTTGTGGCAAACTTTCTCTCTTAGGCTTATCTTACCTTAAGTGGCGCCTAAAACCACCTCACTTCTTACCTCTCCACAAACCATTTCACCAAAGAAGAAAACCTCTAGAAAAAGATCAAGGGAGGCATGCATCATTTGGTATCTAGAGCATTGGTTCTAGAGGTCTAAACTCTCTTCCTACCTCATTTATTTTTTCTTTCCATTTTCCTATTTTATTTTATCTTTAATTTCCGCAATTTGTTCTATCTTTCCATTGTTGTTTATCATTTCCATTTATGTCTTGAGTTTATTGTTTTGAATTATAGTTTATTTGCGCATTTATTTTTTGCTTGATGCAATTTATATTGTTCTTTTCTTTGCATTTACGTCTCTCCCATATTCATCAATTTCTGCTTAAGCTTTGAGTTGGGTGCTTTCTTGCTTGAATTTTGCTTTTGAGAATTTCTTGCTAAATATCCATGCCGTTGTGGTGAATTCCACAACCTTGTGGTCAAGAAATTTAGACCAAATTCTTGTGTTTTCTTGCACCTAGTTGCCTTGTTTTTGCCTTATTTTTAGCTTTTATTTTTCACTTTTATACTCTTGTGTAGTTGTCTATAAGTCATGTTTATAGTTTCCCATTTTGTCTATTAATTCCTTTTAAGTTTAGCCTCTTTTGTTTTTACAAAAAAGCTTTTGAAACTTCTTAAATTGAGCAACATAGAGGGTCATACCTCATGTCTAAGTCATGTGCTTTTAGTTTCAAGCATATTCTTAAAAAAAATTCCAAAATAGTTGCTCAATTCCCTTTATCTTTATTTTCTTTATATGCATAATTAGTAGCTCATTTGTGTGGTAAAAGTAGTTCTTGTTTGTGGGTGCTTTCACTTAAGCTATAAGTTTGGTATTTGTGTTCAACAAATTACTAAAAACTTAACAAAGCTTGAGTCCAGTGGATCACCAAACTACTAAACCATTAACACATCTATAGCTACTTTGCATTTTGAAGTCATTTCTAGTAGTACCTAAATTGTTGCTTTTAATTTTCTTTATTGGTCCAAGCGCATAACTCTTTGTTATTAAGCACTAAATTCACAATCAAGTTAGGTGCATCTAGTAAATATTCAAAAAAAAAAAAAGAGAACAAACAAAAGAAAAGAAAGTTTGAAAAATTCATTTGATGTACCTAACCTAAAATTAGCAAGTGCTTCAACTTTGAACTTGGAACCTTAAAATAAATTTTATTACTTTTGGTACACTAGAACTTGATATTTGTGTCTTCTACTCTTTAATCTAGTGTCATTCTTAGGTATTCCATTGTGTGCTCTCTTTCTTTTGTTTACTTTTTAGTTGTTGCTTGTCTTTTAAATCATATTTCTAGTTTGGCTTATATACTCTTACCATTTGGTTAAATGTCCTTTTGATTGTGTTATCTTTTATTGCTTTTTGAGTTTCTATTCACACCTCCCCTTGCTACTTTTGGTTTCTTTGGTTTGTGTGTTAGTGACACTTTTGGGGGAAAGCTTGAAGAAGGAGCTTACCACAAGGGTAGCATATTTTGGAAGGTTGCACTAAAAGCCTAAGGGATCACCTCAAAAGGAAATACACCTAGCCGTGAGGACTTTGATTTGAGGGAGCATTTAGAGAATCATTTTTTGAAGACTTTACTTTTTCTTTAATTTGGGTGTATTAATTTTGTAGTTGGGAGTTTGAGTGTCCTTAAGGCCCTCCCTTTTGTTTTAATAAGATTTAGTCAATTTTTTAGTTTCTTGAAAATTAGGTGAAGAAGGAAGAAATGGTACACTTCCTTCAACACCTTAGGAGCTCGCTTTAGATCCCTTCTCTTTTGAATTTTTGCTTTAAAATTCTTGCTTTATTTTTCTTATTCAAAGCACTTAGAAGGCTAAAGAGTTTCCAAGACTCATAAAGCCATTTTAGGCAAGAAAACACAAAAAGAGAGGAGTATTTGTTTGTGAAAAGTTTTTGGCCACCTTTTTTCTCTTAGAAATTCAAGCACAATGGCATCACATACCCACTCTAGTGCTCATAATTATTCATCAAACATGAGTGTAAACTAAAGAAATATTTCTAAAGATTACACTCTAGAAAACTTAAACATGGACTTTAGGGAGTGGATGGCAAAAGAACAAGAGAGAAGAGAAGAAAAAAGGAGAGAAAAAGAGTCCAAGGAGAAAAGAAAAATAAAAGAAAGAGAGGAAGACAAGAGAGAAAAAAGAGAGAAGGAAGAGAGAAGAATAAGAGAAAGGAGAGAAGATGAAGAAAGGAGAGAAAGAAAAGAAAGAGAAAGAAGAAAACAGAAAGAAGAAGAAAAAAGAAAGCATGGGAATGGTGAGAATTACAAAATGAAAGGGATAGTCTTAGGTTCCCCATCTAGACATACCCATAGGAGTGAAAGTGAGGAAGAATACTACAATCATCCTAGGAGAAACTCCCATTCATCCATGCATAATAATGGGGCCCCTTCAAGGGAGCCCAAAATTGATCTCCCCCCATTTCATGGGAGGGAAGATGTGGAAGCCTACCTTGATTGGGAAATCAAGGTAGAACAACTCTTCACTTGCCATGAGGTAAGAGAAGAAAGAAAGGTTCCGATGGCAACCCTTAGCTTCCAAGGGCATGCCATGCATTGGTGGGTTGGGTTAACCAATGAGAGAATCCTCACCAGTATGCCTTCCATAAGATATTGGAATGATCTTAGAAGTGCTCTAAGAAGAAGGCATATTCCCTCTTGGTATGAAAGAGATATTTTGGATAGACTCCAAAGACTGTATAGAAGAGTATAGACAAAATATGGAACTTCTTATCTTGAGGGCGGGTATCATTGAGGAACCCAAGGCCACTATGGCAAGGTTTTTGTGTGGGTTGAGCCCCGAAATTCGTGATAAGGTGGAGCTCTTCTCATACAATTCCCTTGATGAGTTAGTCCAACTTTGCATCAAGGTGGAAAACCAACTTAGAAGGAAAACTTTTAAAAAGGATAACCCACCTTATGTAAAGAGGGATCAACCTAAGGGGAATTCTTTCAAGAGTTACCCCAAAGAGGAACATCCCAAGCACTTCAAAGAACATAAAACATCACATATAGAGAGAAAAACCCCTACTACTGACTTTCATGAGAAAGTTAGTTGTATCAAATGCTTTAAATGTCTTGGGAGAGGCCACATTGCCTCTCAATGCCTTACTAAGAGAAACATCATCATGAGGGCCCAAGATGTTTATAGTAGTGAGTCTAGCTCACACTCCTCTAGTGAGAGTGAAGGAGAAAGGGTTCATGCATACCAATCTGATTGTGATGAAACTGCTTATGCATGTGAGGGAGACCTCTTGATGATAAGAAGGCTTCTTGGAAGCCAACCTTTGAAAGTATCCTCATCTCAAAGGGAGAATATATTCCACACTCGCTGTAAGGTGAATGGCAAAATATGTTCTCTCATTGTAGATAGTGGGTCATGCTGCAATTATTGTAGCTCAAGGTTGGTGGAAAAGCTAGCCTTGACCCTACTTCCCCACCCTAAGCCTTACAAGCTTCAATGGCTCAGTGAGCAAGGGGAAATGGAGGTCAATGAGCAAGTAAAGGTTCCAATTTCCATTGGGTCTTATAAAGATGAGATCTTATGTGACATAGTCCCAATAGAAGCTGGCCATATCTTGTTAGGAAAACCATGGCAATTTGATAAGAAAGCCATACACCATGGTCATTCCAATAGCATCATCCTCACTTATAAGGATAAACGCATTAAGTTGTGTCCTCTAACACCTTCACAAGTGACGGAGGACCAACTCATCATGAAACATAAGAGAGATGAGGAGTAAAAAAAAGCAAAGCTTTACCCCCAAAGCTTGAAAGGAGTAAGGAGGTTAAGTTGGAAGTTGGTGCCGCTTCTAAGAAAGTCATTAGTAAAGGGAGTTTATTTGCGATAAAATTGGATTTAAAGGAAGCCCCTTTAACTAACAGACCTTGCTATCTCCTCCTTTGCAAAGAGGCATCCCCCATTCCTTCCCCCTCAAATTCTTTCCCTTTTAGTTCTAGCACTGTCATAGAACTTGGACATGAGAACCTACCTCAAGAGGTTCAAGAGCTTTTAAAGGAGTTTGGTGATATATTCCCTAATGAAGTTCCCAAAGGACTTCCTCCAATTAGGGGTATAGAACACCAAATAGACTTGGTACCTGGAGTTAGCCTGCCTAATAGGCCTCCTTATAGGACTAATCCCATGGAGACCAAGGATATTGAGTCTCAAGTCCAAGAACTATTGGAGAAGGGTTGGGTTCTAAAGAGCCTAAGCCCTTGTGCTGTGTCAGTCTTGTTGGTGCCCAAGAAGAATGGCCAATGAAGGATGTGCATTGATTGTTGAGCAATCAATAACATCACCATCAAATATAGGCACCCTATCCTTAGGCTTGATGACATGCTTGATGAATTGCATGGGGCCTTATTATATTCGAAAATTGATCTTAAGAGTGGTTATCACCAAATCCACATCAAGGAAAGTGATGAGTGGAAAATCGCTTTTAAGACCAAGTTTGGGGTTTATGAGTGGTTGGTAATGCCCTTTGGGCTTACCAATGCCCCAAGCACCTTCATGAGGCTTATGAATCATGTCCTTAGGGATTGCTTAGGAAAATTTTATGTAGTTTATTTTGATGATATTTTAGTGTATAGGAAGAGCCTAGATGAACATGTAGGTAATCTTAGGCGTGTCTTTTGCATCCTTAGGTCACACCAACTCTATGGAAACCTTGAAAAGTGTAATTTTTGTGTAGAGAGTGTGGTGTTTTTAGGTTTTGTAGTCAATAAAGATGGGGTTCATATGGACCCCGACAAAATCAAAGTCATCCAAGAATGGCCCACCCCAAAAAGTGTGACTGAGATCAAGAGCTTTCATGGTCTCGTGAGTTTCTATAGGCACTTTGTGCCTAATTTCTCCACACTTTTCTCACCAATCAATGATTTGGTGAAGAAGGAGGTTCCTTTCCTTTGGGGTGCTAAACAACAAAAAACCTTCGAGCTTATTAAAGAAAAACTAACCCATCCCCCTGTTCTAGCTCTACCTGACTTTTCAAAAACTTTTGAGCTAGAGTGTGTTTCATTGAGTGTTGGAATAGGCGTTGTGTTATTGCAAGGTGGCCACCCCATGACTTATTTTAGTGAAAAACTAAATGGTTCCGCCCTTAATTACCCCACCTATGACAAAGAGTTTTACTCCTTAATAAGGGTCCTTCAAACTTGGGAACATTACCTTATTCCCAAGGAGTTTGTCATTCATAGTGACCATGAGTCACTAAAATATTTGAAAGGTCAAGGTAAGCTCAACAAGAGGCATGCAAAGTGGGTTGAGTTTTTGGAAACTTTTCCCTATATAATCAAATACAAGAAACGGAAGCACAATGTAGTGGCCGATGCCCTATCTAAAAGATATACTCTTCTTGCCACTTTGAGCTCCCAAATCTTAGGATTTGATTATATTAAGGACCAATATCCTTCTGACAAGAGTTTGGCCCCATTTTTGCTACCTCTTGTCCAAACCTACTGATGGGTTTCATGTGAGTGAGGGATACTTATTCAAAGAAAGTAAACTTTGTGTACCCCAAGGATCTCTTAGAAAATTGCTTGTGAGAGAGAGCCATGAGGGTGAGCTCATGGGGAATTTTGGAATAAACAAAACTTTGCTCATTTTAAAATAAAAATTTCATTGGCCCCATATGAAAAGAGATGTCCAAAGACATTGCTCTAGATGCATAGCTTGTTTACAAGCTAAATCTAAAGTAATGCCTCATGGACTTTACACACCCTTACCGGCTCCCTCCACTCCTTGGGTAGACATAAGCATGGATTTCATCCTTGGACTTCCTAGAACCCAAAGGGGAGCGGACTCTATCTTTGTGGTGGTAGATAGATTTTCAAAAATGGCTCACTTTAAAGAAGATGATGCGAGCAACATTGCGAGACTTTTCTTTAAAGAAGTTGTCCATTTACACAGAATTCCCCAGTTCGTAGTCTCTGACAGAGATGTGAAGTTCCTTAGCCACTTCTGGAAAACATTGTGGGCAAGGCTAGGAACTAAACTCTTATTTTCTACCACATGCCACCCCCAAACTGATGGGCAGACTGAGGTAGTAAATAGATCTCTATGTACTATGCTTAGGGCACTTCTTCGAGGAAATCACAAGTCTTGGGATGAATACCTACCCCATATTGAGTTTGCATACAACCGGGTGGTTTAAAGGACCACCAAGCATTCTTCCTTTGAAGTTGTGTATGGCTTCAACCCCCTCACACCTCTTGATATCTTGCCCTTACCATTCCCTTCTTCTGTTCACAAAGAAGGAATATCAAGAGCGGATTTTGTTAAAAAATTACATGAGAGGGTAAAGGCCAACATTGAACATCATTTAAAGGAGTATGCTAGTAAAGCCAATAGGGGCAGGAAAGAAATTATCTTCAATGAAGGGGATTGGGTATGACTTCATTTGAGGAAGGATCGCTTTCCTACTCAAAGGAAGTCTAAGCTTAACCCCCAAGGAGATGGTCCCTTTCAAGTCCTCAAGAGAGTAAACAACAATGCATAAATATTATATCTCCCTAAGGACTATGGTGTCAGTACTAACTTTAATATTTGTGATTTGATCCCTTTTGTAGGTATAGATGAAGAAGAGGAGGACCTATCAAATTTGAGGTCAAATCCTTCCCAAGGAGGAAGAGATGATGCATGCTCCCCAAGCAAGGGCCCTATCACTAGGGCCATGGCTAGGAGAATAGAAGAAGACATGGCTAGAGTAGAGGGAGGAAGAACTCACCTCTATATGACCATCAAGTTATGCAAGTCATGACTTATTTACTTGTAATTTTTTCTTTTAGGAACCTAGGATTTTATTTTGGACATGTATTAGTCCATTTAATTTTCTAGGAGGTGTCTTAGGAATAAGAAGGGCTAAGATTAGCTCTCGGGCCTTTATTTAGGAAATAAGGGGGTAGTTTGATAACTACACCCTTTTTTCCGAAATAAAACCCAAAACTAATAAAGGAGTAATCTTGGCCCTTGGATGAGGTAGCTTGGGCACCAATTCTCATCTAAAGGAAGGGATTGATTGGACTTTGGGCTTCAATCCTCCTCCCTTGGATGACTCCTTTTAATCCTAGCCCTTCCTTTCCTTCTTGACTTGTCCAAGAGGTTAGCTCCCTCTATAAAAAGGTGTTCCTTCACACTCTTGTATTTTTTAGACTTTATTGAATGGAAAAACCTTGAGTTGGCCAAAATTCTCTTAGTGTCCACCCTTCTCTCTTTGAGAATTCCTTAGGTTTTTATCAAGGGTTCCATCCCTTGTGGCAAACTTTCTCTCTTAGGCTTATCTTACCTTAAGTGGCACCTAAAACCACCTCACTTCTTACCTCTCCACAAACCATTTCACCAAAGAAGAAAACCTCTAGAAAAAGATCAAGGGAGGCATGCATTATGTTGTCCAAGAAGGTGTTTGAAATATAGTTTACCAGATAAGGGATTTCGTTCAATGAAAGGTGTCGTTGGGTGAAAAACCGCACAAAAACTTGGTAGAGTAGTGTGCTTTGTGGTCTACTAAAGTATACTATAATTCTATCATTAAATATATACACAAATAGTATTATAGGTTCTAAAATCCAGTTTCTTGAGTCAATTTACATTACATAGTCACACCATAATTTACATATCCTATGCTATTTCAAAAGAGACCCTTGTTAGAGCTAAACCACCATCTTCAGTCCTACTGCCCTTGTCCTTCAATCTCATCACTAGTATATACTTTTGTGCAAAGCACGATCATTAGAGTCTTACAAAAAAAACATATAAGTAAGGGTAAGCTTATGATAACATGAATCACTTATAATAAAAGAAATAAATAAAATCAATTGAAACATTCATTCTAAACACAAATGCTCAAAATAACACAATCACATAATATGACATTTTCCAAAAAACTTATTGAATTCAGAAACTAGGTGGCTAGCGACTTTTTCCCAATTGGAGTATGATGGCTACTTGACCCAATATTGACGACCAATTGGAGTCTAGACATACACATGTGATACCCAACTGATGTTTGCCATCAACCTGATCTGTTATTAACACCCAATTGCTATTTGAGTATATCCCAAGGGTACTACCTCTCTCATCGATCTTGTACTAGGATCAATACGACCTTATATGTAACCATAATTCAATATACCTCAACCCAGGCTAAGTTACCTCCTTGTAACAGCCTATAATCAACAACCAAATACATGTTATCAATATAAACAAACATCAAATCAATTTCAAAGAAAACATCAAGTCAACATATATCCCAAATCACAATAAAAACATAATTCATTTAACACATATATATTTAACCATCAAACGCATTCCAAATTCAAATGAACATCCAAAACATCAATCATTCATATGCAAATACCTCCATACCATTAAATCAAGATTTTTCATAAATTAAAACAAAGATCAAGCCTCCCTTACCTATTTTTTCCTGTTCAAACTGAATTTGAAGAAAAAGGGAAATCCAGTTGTATGAATCACTCAAAACCTACGATGATTAGTAACTGAAAACAGGAGAAATAGAAGAGATTTTGTCGAATTTTGTTGAGGAATAGACCCACATGCAAAAGAAAGAAGTTTTGGGTGTTGAGATAGAGAAGAGAGATGATGATGGAAGAAAAAAGGAGGAGAAAAGAAAAGTTAAAGAAAAAGAAAAAGAAGAAGAAAAATAAAAATAAATCAGGATTATGTTTGGTAATTCTGATTTTCTAACCGTAAATCTCTTTACAATTAAATTTTTGAATACTTTCATTCAAAAGAATATATATATATATATCACCTCTCATTAATTCAATCTTACTCAATTTTTCACAATTTATTAAATTCCAATCACATACATCTAAAATAATACATAATATCAATATAGATGATACAACCAATTATTCCTTAATTAATTATTAATCATGCCTGAACTTAATTTTAATTTTTTTTCTATTTATTTCCCACACTTATCATATATAATTAAAACAATATCATAATATTTTAAAAGATAAAAGGAGCGCAAATGTAACACTTTTTAAAACATAGGGTATTTGGGTACTATTTTTGAAAATAAAGAAGTACTGGTGTATTTTTTAAAAATCAAGTTTCTTCACTGAAATGTAAGGCAACACTATCATTTTTTACTGGAAACGAGATCAACTCATTGTTTATAGAACTGGTATCTTTAGGTGATTTAAAACCAGAGTAATAATACGTGGCAACGCAAATTGTCGTGGGTGATTAAAGCTTCGATACCATCTTAAAATATGGTTGTGGGTTTACTCAACCCTATAAAATTAACTTGTATAAATAGAATCTTACATCTGAGACTACATGTTTTCTTCCATTTAAGATTAAATAAACTTTTAGTCAATTATGTTTTTGTTATACTGAATTTGGTATGTTATCTTTTAAAAATTATGTGCTTGGTATTCGTAAAGTAAGTGAGAATAGTTATTCTAACTTAATGATTATTTTTTATTTTTGAATACAATTTTAAATGATTTTTTTTACTAATTCGAGACATAAAACTTGTTTAATTGAATTCTTACAAAATTATAGAATTAAAATGATGTTAAAAGAAAAAAGTCCATAAACAGGTGATAATCACATAAAACATGAGTTCATGAGAAATTGAAAATTTTCAGGTTTCTCATCCGATTAATTTTTTCACTTTTTTTTATCATATTTATGACTCTTTTTAGTTCAAACATCATTTGGTTTCAAAGGTTTTTTAGGGTCAGTACGTAACATTTTTTTAGAAAAACAATATATTAATAAAAAATATAATTTATATTATAGACTTACGTTAATTTATTATTTTTGTTTATTAGAATAAAATGAGATTTGGTTTATAAAATAAATGTGGATGTAAATAGTAAGACAATCTAAAAGTTAAGTATGATTTTAGTGTAGAAAGTCCAATCTAATGGTATAAACTAGAGTAACTCGGTTGACTTGGAGGTTTGATAGAAAGTTGTTGAAGAAATATTGTTAGAAGAACTTGAGGAGCAAACATTTGGAAACTTGAGGTCATGCCCTTTGCATATGAGGTCATCATCATTTGATTAAGGGAGAAGTGAAAAATTATCTCTCATGTGGCACGAGTAGGGAAAATGGGAAGTGAAACTATCCGTAAGCTTCAATAGGTTTTATGTATGCTATTGAAATGTTATGAACACCTGTAGCGAGTGTTAGTAACATGTTTTGTATGTGACTGTATGAAAATATTATTTTGTTTAATTGGAATTTTGTATTTAAATGATAGAATATTTTGTTTCATGGAAGTCATGTGTATTTGGTGTCCACGAATAGATAGTGGATGTATGTATTAATTTATTTTGTTAGATTATCGAGGATCATGAATTATCGAGTAAAATATATTAGATGTAATGATTATGTTGACATTGGAGTTTTCTATTTTTATACCCTATAAATTAGTGTCCCTGAAGATAGTAACGAGTATTAATTTATTGAACTGTTGTAGTAGTGTCATTTTCTGCTTTTGATGCAATCCTACCTACCAAGTGCCCTCTCACTAGGGCAATGGCTAAGAAGATTGAAGAGGACTTGGCCCGGAAAGACTCATCAAGACCCCAGCTCATGATGAAGATAGATATTTTAGGCCATAGTCCTTAGTTTTCCTCTTGTAAATATTAATTAGCTTTTAATTCTCTTTTAGGCCTTGTATTTTGGCCATTTATTCTAGTTTCTAGAGTTTACAGTGTAATTAGCTTAGGAAGGGAGGTGAGGGGAGTAAAGGGCATAATAACCCAAAGGAGTGTAGATCTCTTTCCACACCCCCTTGATTAGGCTGTGACACTCCCTAGATTAAGGCTAGGCACCACTTTTAGTGGACCTAAGAGGGATTAGTGCTCCTAATTCTAATTAGGCCCAAGTCCCACATTGCCTAGTTTTAAGTGTCTTACTCCCTCTTTGGGCTATAAATACACCTAGTCTCTCTTGTACAAATCACACTTGATTGAATGAAGTACGACTCTTTTTTAGCAATTTATTCTTGAGTGTCTTTGAGAATCCTCTCTCTTGAGGAATCTCTCCCTTAAAGCTTTTATCAAGGGACCTCTCCCTTGTGGCAAGCAACATAAAATTTTTGACTCATCTTTCTCCTAGAAAGTGGCGTCAACCTTCTCCCATTTCTAACCTCTCCATCCTCCATTTTCTTAGAGGAAGGAACCTTGGTTGAAGATATCAAGGGAATGCATCATTTGGTATCAAGAGCCATCTTCATGAAGGTTCATTTCCTCCTCCTTTTCTTTAAGTTTCATGCGTCTTTCTTAGCCATTTTTTTGCAGTTTTTTTTATGCTTTAATTCTTGTTCCTTTATTGTCGTTTTATGGTCCTTTGATGTCTTGTTAGTAGTAGACTTATTTCTTGTCTTTTAATTCCTTGCACTTTTATTTCTTTGGTTCAATTTCTTGTTCTTTCAGTGAATCATTTTGTCATGCTTTAGGATTCCTTTTCTTGCCATTTTAATTCCTTCTTCTTCCTCTTGTGATTTTCCTAAGAAAGCTTATGTTAATGATTTGACAACCTTTGTGAAAGAAGCCACCCAAGTGTGATCTAAGCTTTTGGAATCACTTCTTTTGCTTTCCTTTCCTTTCCATTTTTTTTGCTTTAGGCATTTTTTTTTCTTTCTTGTTGTGAGTTTTACTTTTCTGCACTTTATTTTTCAGCTTTTAATCTTCCTTGTCTTGTCATTTAGATTGCCTTGTTTAGTCCTTAATTGTCACATTAAAATTCCACTTGTGTTAATTTTTATTTTCTACATAAAAAAAGTGTGTGTTGCTTTTTGAAATTGAGCATCAAAGAGATGCATCCTCTTCAGTAAGTCTTCTAAGAAGTCTACATGCTATTAGTTCTAGCATGATCTCAAAATATTTTTTTCAAAATTGGGCTCAATTTCTTCCTATAATTCTTGTTCATTTTTGTAGCTTAGCATTACAGTAATTCTTTTGGGTGAATTGTTTTGGCTGTTGTTGAGATCAAAATAGGCGTGAGTTTTTGGCTTAAACACTTGAGAAATCAAGCTTGCCTAGACCCCCTAAAAGTCTAATTAAAGCTTGCTTAACACACCCTAAAATCTAGTGCATGTTAGGTTGCTTTATTTTCCTTGATTTGCACCTTTATTATTAATTTTGTTGGCTGAATTCTTTATTTTATTTCAAGCAAATCTCTCTCTTGCACTCCTCATTTTCTTTTTAATTTTTCTAAAATTGTTGAAAAGGTGAGCAAAAAAAAAAAAAGAAAAGAGAAGAGGACATATATATATATAAAGGTAGAAGCCAAATCAAGCAAAAAAAAAAGAGTTAGTAAAATTAATTAAAGACAAAAGAAAACAAGTGAAAAGAGAATAAATTATATTTAGTGCACCTCAATTTGTTTTGATTTGATTAGAAGGAGTGTGCAAACTTTGTTACATCTAGCTTGAATTTGTTTTTTCGTCAACACAAAGTGAATGTGCAAATCTTAGAAAATATTTTAAGTGTCTTGTTGCTTTTAAGTCCACTCTAATCTTGTACCATTCTAAGTTCATTTTGACGTGCTAATTTTCTTTCAATACCTTTAATTGTTTGCTTGTCTTGTTCTTATTCATTGTGTTTGTTTACATTTAATCTATCCATTTGGATGTGTGTCCTCCTTTGATTTTGAGCTTTTTCTGTTTTTCTTTACTTCTTGAACTCTCTTGCTTTTGGTGCCCCACTTTTGAGAAAGGAAAAGAGAGGTCAATCCAAGCTTTCCACAAGGGAAACATCTTGAGGTGTGTTGAAGCAAGCTAAGGAAGAGGTTCATTCAAGGGAGCAACACCAATTTGAGAGAGGCAAACACTTAGAGTGGAAAAGCAATATCAAAACTTCAAATCTTTTACTTTTTGCCTTTTTTGGGTGTATTTTTTAAGGCATTTTAATTGAGGTGTTGGATGTCCATAAAGGTTACGTCTTTGATTGTAATAGCTTTTAGTTTCTCGTTTAGGTGGGAGAAGGAATTGGTACCCCATCTCTCCACCATAGGTGCACGCCTTTAGACCCTTACCTTTGCTTTAATTTCTTTTATTTGCTTTGAATCTTAGTGTGACAGGCTTTTAAGTTCTAAAGACTTTTAAGTAATTCACTTAGGGAGAAAACCAAACAAAAGAGTGAGGAGTGTTGCCCTTAGGTTCTTCCCAATAACTTTCAAAATGAGCTGACACACACCTAGTAAAGGTAGTGTAAATCAACAAGGTTCTCAAACAACAACCAACATGGATAAGTTTGTGAGTGAATTTGGGGAGTGGAGGTTAGAAGAGAGAAAAGAAAGAAAAGAGAGAGAGGAGAAAGAAGAAAGAAGGCGTGAAGAGCAAGAAAAAGAAAAAAGAGAAAAAGAGTTAAGAGAAGAACAACGAAAAGAGGAGAAAGAATGTGAGAAAAGAGAAAAAGAAAGAGAGGAGAAAAGACAAAGACAAGAAAGAGAAGAGAGAGAAGAAAGGCGGAGAGAAGAGAAAGAAAGAGAACAAAGAGAAAGAAAAGAAAGAAGGGAAAGAGAAGAGAGAGAGAGGGAAGACAGAAGAGAAGAGCATGAAAGAGAAGAAAGAAGAGAAGTTGGAGAAAGGCATAGGTATAGGTCCGCCTCTTGTGAGGTAAGTGGAAGTGCAGGATATCAAAGACCTAGAGTGAGGAGAGCGCAACAACATCATAACCAACCTCAAGCCAAACCTAGGGAACAAAAAGTAGACCTCCCTTATTTTCATGGCAAAGAGGATGTGGAAGCCTACCTTGATTGGGAAATGAAGGTAGAGCAACTCTTTGTTTGTTTTAATATAAGTGAAGAAAGAAAAGTTCCACTGGCAACCCATAGCTTCCAAGAGCATGCCATGTATTGGTGGACCTCCTTGGTCAATGAGAGGCACCGCCTTTGTAACCCTCCTGTAGATTATTGGAATGATCTCAAGGTGGCTATGAGGCGGAGACACGTCCCTTCTTATTATGAAAGAGAGCTCTTGGATAAACTCCAAAGATTAAAATAGTACAACCCAAGTGTTGAGGAGTATAGACAAACCATGGAGCTTTTCATGATAAGAGCGGGCGTCACCGAAGAATGAAGGGCCACTAAAGCTAGATTTTTAAGTGATTTGAGCTCTGACATAAGAGACAAAGTTGAGCTCTTACCATATAATAATCTAGATGACCTAGTCCAACTTTGCATAAGAGTGGAAAATCAATTAAAAAGAAAAGGTGGAGAAAAAAGAGTATTTCCATCCTATAATTATGCAAAGAGGGACCTAGGCAAGGGAAGCTCTTCCAAGAGCTCTCCCAAAGAGGAACCATCCAAGCATGTTTATAAAGAACATAAACCCATGCATCATAGAGACAACCCCCCTGCTAGTTCTAGCAATAGGACTAGTAGTATTAAATGCTTTAAATGTCTTGGGAGAGGTCACATTGCCTCTCAGTGCCCCAATAAGAAAACCATGATCATGAGGGGCCAAGAGATTTTTAGTGAGAGTAACTCATCTTCCTCCTCTAGTGAGAGTGAGGAAGAAAGGAGTCATAAGCATAATGAGCATGACATTGTTGAAAACCCTTGTGATGGAGACCTCTTAATGGTTAGGCGCCTTCTTGTAAACCACTCCCAAAGAGAGAACATTTTTCATACACGCTGTAAAGTTTTAAACAAAACCCGTTCTCTCATTGTGGATAGTGGGCCCTGCTGCAATTGTGTAGCTCAAGGTTGGTAGAGAAGCTAGCCTTACAACCAATTCCTTATCCGAGACCTTACAAGCTCCAATGGCTTAATGAGGAAGGGGAAATGGTTGTAAACCAACAAGTGAAGGTGTCATTCTCCATTGGAAAGTATCAAGATGAGATCTTATGTGATATAGTTCCAATGGAGGGCGGTCATATATTGTTAGGGAGGCCTTGGTAGTTTGACAAACAAGTCATTCACCATGGCTACTCTAATGAGATAATCCTCACTTATAAGGGCAAAAGAATAAAGTTGATTCCTTTAACACCGTCACAAGTGGCTGAGGATCAACTTATCATGAAACATAAAAGAGATGAGGAAAAAAAAATTCAAAGTCAAAAAAACAAAAACTTCCACCCCTAAAGCTTGAAAGGGGTAAAAAGGAAGAGTTGGAAGGAGGTACCCCTTCCAAAGGGGTAATTGAGAAAGAGAGTCCTTTTGCAACAAAAATGGATATTAAAGTAGTTCTCTTGCTTGATCGACCTTTTTATCTCCTTCTTTATAGAGAGGTACCTTCTGGCACTGCCACAAGTCATGAAATTGAGTCTCTTCCAAAAGGGGTTCAAAATTTTTTAAAAGAATTTGATGATCTCTTCTCTTAAGAGGTTCCAAAGGCATTACCACCTCTAAGGGAAATAGAACAACAAATTGATCTTGTTCTTAGCGCGAGTCTACCCAATAGGCCCGCGTATAGGACAAACCCCATTGAGACCAAAGAGATTGAGTCTCAAGTTCAAGACTTGTTGGAGAAGGGTTGGGTTCAAAAGAGTTTTAGCCCTTGTGCGGTTCCTGTTTTCTTGGTGCCCAAAAACGATGGGAAATGGCAGATGTGTATGGACTATCATGCCATCAACAACATCACCATTAAGTATAGGCACACAATCCCTAGGCTAGATGATATGCTCGATGAATTGCATGGAGCCAAAATATTTTCAAAAATTGATCTTAGAATTGGTTACCATCAAATAAGAATTAAAGAAGGAGATGAATGGAAAACCGCTTTTAAGACCAAATTCGGTCTTTATGAATGGTTGGTGATGCCTTTTGGGCTCACCAATGCTCCAAGCACTTTCATGTGCCTCATGAATCATGTACTTAGGGATTGCATTGGTAGGTTTGTAGTTGTTTATTTTGATGATATTTTAGTCTATAGTAGGTCTTTAGAAGAACATATAGGACACCTTGGGGAAGTCTTATCTGTCCTTAGAATAAATAAATTTTTTGCAAACTTAGAAAAATGCATTTTTTGTGTTCCTGGTGTAGTTTTCTTGGGCTTTGTCATTAGTGCCCAATAAATCAAAGCCATTCAAGAGTGGCCCACCCCTACTAGTGTGATTGAGATCAAGAGTTTTCATGGTCTCGTGGGATTTTATAGGCGTTTTGTGCCTAACTTCTCCACATTAGCTTTACCACTCAATGACTTGGTGAAGAAGGAAGTTCCTTTCTTATGTGGTGAAAAACAAGAAGAAACTTGTGAACTTCTCAAGGATAAACTCACTAATGCACCCGTTCTAGTCCTCTCTGACTTTTCAAAAACTTTTGAGCTATAATGTGATGCATCGGGAGTAGGTGTAGGAGTTGTGTTGTTGCAAGGGGGGACCCCATTGCTTATTTTAGTGAAAAACTCAATGGTGCCCACCTTAACTACCCCACCTATGACAAGAAGTTTTATGCTTTGATCCGTGCCCTCCAAACTTGGGAACATTATCTTGTTTCCAAGGAATTTGTCATTCATAGTGACCATGAGTCACTTAAGTATTTGAAGGGGCAAAGAAAGTTGAGCAAGAGGCATGCTAAATGGGTTGAATTTCTTGAAACTTTTCCTTATGTCATCAAATATAAAAAAGGAAAAACAAATGTGGTGGCCGATGCTTTTTCAAGGAGGCATTCTCTCTTTGCCACCCTCAGTGCTCAAATTTTGGGATTTGATGACATAAAGGAAATGTATCCTTCTGACTAAGACTTTGGAACCATTTATATTGCCTCACCTTCCAAAGCCAAAGATGGCTTCTACCTGTGTGAGGGGTACTTATTCAAAGAAGGAAAACTTTGTGTACCCCAAGGATCCATTAGGAAATTGCTGACAAAAGAGAGTCTTGAAGGTGGGCTCATGGGGCATTTTGAAATTGATAAAACCTTAATGCTTTTAAAAGAAAAATTCTTTTGGCCCCATATAAAAAAAGATGTCCAAAGACATTGCTTGCGATGCATAGCTTGTTTACAAGCTAAGTCCTGAGTAATGCCTCATGGACTCTACACACCTTTACCCACTCTTTCTACACCTTGGGTAGATATTAGCATGGATTTTATCCTTGGGCTCCCAAGAACCCAACGAGGTGTAGACTCCATCTTTGTGGTAGTGGACCGCTTTAGTAAAATGGCATATTTCATTCCTTGCCATAAAGTGGATGACGCGAATCACATCGCAAGGATTTTCTTTCGTGAGGTTGTCTGCTTGCACGGAGTACCCTTAACCATAGTCTCTGATAGGGATGCTAAGTTCCTTGGCCATTTTTAGAAAACTCTTTGGGCAAGGCTAGGAACTAAGCTCTTATTTTTTACCACTTGTCATCCTTAAATGGATGGACAAATTGAGGAAGTAAATAGATCATTATCCACTATGTTGAGGGCACTCTTGAAAGGCAACCACAAGTCTTGGGATGAATATCTCCCCCACATTGAATTTGCATACAATAAGGTGGTTCATTGAACCACTAAACACTCCCCTTTTGAGGTTGTATATGGTTTTAATCCTTTCACCCCTTTGGACTTATTGTCACTCCCTAACACCCAAATTTTTCATAAAGAAGGGGAAGCTAGGGCTGATTTTGTCAAAAAATTACATGAGAGGGTCAAAACTAATATTGAAATCCAATCTAATGGGTATGCTTCATCTAGCAACAATCGGAGGGAGGAAGTCATCTTCAAAAAGGGCGATTGGGTTTGGCTTCACCTAAGAAAGGATCGTTTCCCTTCTAAGAGGAAGTCCAAACTTAGCCCTCGAGGAGATGGTCCCTTCCAAATCCTTGAGAAGGTAAATAATAATGCATATAAGTTAGACCTTCCCGAAGATTATGGAGTTAGCACCACTTTTAATATTTGTGATCTTACACCCTTTTTAGGTGCTGACATAGAAAAGAATGACTCTTTAGATTTGAGGATAAATCCTTTCGACGGGGGAGGAGATGATACAATCCTACCTACCAAGGGCCCTCTCACTAGGGCAATGGCTAGGAGGATTGAAGAGGACTTGACCCGGAAAGACTCATCAAGACCCCAACTCATGATGAAGATAGATATTTTAGGCCATAGTCCTTAGTTTTCCTCTTGTAAATATTAATTAGATTTTAATTCCCTTTTAGGCCTTGTATTTTGGCCATTTATTCTAGTTTCTAGGGTTTAGGGTGTAATTAGCTTAGGAAGGGATGTGAGGGGAGTAAAAGGCCTAATAACCCAAAGGAGTGTGGATCTCTTTACACACCCCCTTGATTAGGCCGTGACACTCCCTAGATTAAGGCTAGGCACCACTTTTAGTGGGCCTAAGAGGGATTAGTGCTCCTAATCCTAATTAGGCCCAAGTCCCACATTGCCTAGTTTTGAGTGTCTTGCTCCCTCTTTGGGCTATAAATACACCTAGTCTCTCTTGTACAAATCACACTTGATTGAATGAAGTAAGACTCTTTTTGAGCAATTTATTCTTGAATGTCTTTGAGAATCCTCTCTCTTGAGGAATCTCTCCCTTAAAGCTTTTATCAAGGGACCTCTCCCTTGTGGCAAGCAACATAAAATTTTCGACTCATCTTTCTCCTAGAAAATGGCATCAACCGTCTCCCATTTCTAACCTCTCCATCATCCATTTTCTTAGAGGAAGGAACCTTGGTTGAAGAGATCAAGGGAGTGCATGAGCTTCCTTCTGATTGGTTATAGTAATTGTTTTTTTATATTTATTTTATGTTTTTTTATAGGCTAAGAAATTTTATTAAGAGGCATGTGGAAGCACGAGAAGTGTATTCCACACACAACAACAAAAAAGTCCATACATATGAGAGGTAGTCATATTAAATAATACAAAAAGTTGGATTCATGACCCATTCTGCATGAGTGTGAGAGGTTAAAGATTCTATTTTATGTTAACCACTGGTTAAGAATCATTTGATTTCAATTTCATGATTTAGAGCGTGTGTTTTGAGGGATTAAGGAAACCTTAGGGGAGAGAAATAATAGGAAAAAACATAATACATATTTTATTGATAGTGTTCATAATCTCACGATGAGAAAACCAGTAGTAAAAACATGAAATTTGAGAAAGTGGTCTTCATGAAAGTTGTAGCTCTATATTATATATAACTAATGTTGTTTTTTTAACTCCAAAAAGATTCTTAGAACTCACGTTATGATCATATTAGCTACTAAAGATCGATCTGCCATAATTAAGTGATGAATTCATGTTTTCTCCAAGTTGACATAGTAAGCGTTTGTTTCAGCTCTTGAGGTCAATATAAGAGTTATATATAAATGTCCTAATTTCAAACTAGATAAAAAAATGTCATAGGATTAATAAAACTCTAGATATCATGTTTATACTCTACAAAGGTCATAGCAGTTTACGAAAAAATGAGTGAGGAAAACCTCAAAACTTGAGAAATGTTATGGTGAGCTATGAAAGTAATAATCTTATCTGTATATATGAGAAAGTGAATGTATTCAATGTTATGAATGAGAAAGTGAACTCTGATAATTTGCTTGGTCATTTGTTAAGTCTAGACTATGTCTAATAATGCTTAAGTCTTATTTTTTGCATAATCATGTGTCTAAATGTGTAATGTGTTTTGCGAGAGTCCATGTATGCATTCATATGTTTTGAGTTCCTTATGACTTTTGCTGTCCTGCAATGGGTGTCTAAGGTGGTTGTAAATCTCAGTGTCTGTTTTGGGTTTCCCTATGACTTGTGTTGACTTGTAATGGGTACCTAAGGTGGTTGCGAGACCTGGTGTATGTTTTGGGTTCTGATAATTGCCTAATTTACCTACTTTTACATAGCAAAATTTTAATTCTTTCTCATTTAAAGCCTTGTTTTTCTCATTTTCTTATATAAAACAGATGTAGTTATGAAAGTAGCCCTTATATTTTGAGAAAGATTAAAGTAACGTCAGATTGAATTTGGATTTTTTGTGTAATGGTAGTGGTAGTTAATTTGGCCCCAAGTTTCGCACTGCCCAACGATTGTGTTATGAATGCTGGACAATGATGTTTCATGCTGACAAAGTATTTAAAGGCGTTTTTTGTCTGGAAAAGGGTTACACACCTTCGATTATCTAAGGTGCATTCCAGAGTCATTTCTTTGTCCTTTCTCCCATTTTCCCTTCAATTTTTTTTTGTATTTTTCCTCCATTAAGCATGCTTTTCATCCCCATGGTTGGCTAAGCGTCTCATTGTTGGAGTTTGATGTAACTAAACATGAACTCTTGTGTATATTTTGTTCTTTAATCAAAGTTTATGATTCAATTTTGTTTTTTTCTTCTTTACCCTATGCTTTATTGATTTATGTTTGGTAGATTTTACGTTTCAAATGAGCTTGGAAAATTATTTTGGTTTGTAAAATGAGAAGAACACCCAATAACCATCTTAAGCTTCTTTTCTTAATGCAAATTATTTGACTTTAGATTATTCAAGGAATTAATAACCTAAATCTCAAATACTTTAGTCCCTGTTTGCAAGAATTTAGGTTAAGGTATTTATGTGAGTGACAGAACCATGATTAGTAAATGATGATTATGAGTTTATGTATGCACTTAAGTGAAAGTTTAGTGAAGTCAAAACTCAAACAAATCTATATATCAGTAACCCTTTCTATTTACTTGTTTATGTTTTTATTTAAATCTTGTCTTTAATAGTTGTTAATAAAATTTCTTTCATTTTATTTATTACAAGTAGAAAGTATTGAAATTTTCATTGTATCATTCGAGTCCCTATGGATACGACCTTGTATACTTTTAAAGGTTATATTGCACGATCGATACACTTGCCAAAAGGATTTTATTAGCAAGTTCTGTTATGGCTTGTGTTGACTTGTAATAGGTGTTTAAGGTGATTGTTAGACCTAGTGTTTGATCTGTCTCTTGTGGTTTGCTTGATCCAAAAATGGATGTCCTTCGTGGTTTGTGTTTCACCTTATACAATATATATATGCTTTGTGCTTAGAGCTAGGATACCACATCCATATAAAGTTAAGAGTTTAAGTTGTCGTCTTGAGTCAAGAGTCTTGAGTTATTAAATGTATGTGTTTGGGATATGTTTAATTCTTATAATTTAGTTGATTATTCATTTTCTTTATATATGTCTTAACATGTGTGAGACATATCATAATTATCGAAATCGGGATATGACTCGTAAAATCGTATGGTTTTATAAGTCTAGTGGCCCATTTCAAGTCAATTTATAATTTTTTGAATAAAATTAGGTGAACTTATGTAAAATTGAGTAAAATCACGATTTCAGGCCCAATTTTACGAGTTCACTAGGATGCCTTTTAACACATCTAACGAGATCCTTTTTGGCTGTGGGAAAGCAACACATTAGTGCTCATTTTAGGGTTTTTGCCTGCAATTGGCAATTTTGTGAAGTGTGAAACTGGAAACACAGAACTTTAGTCTGATTTTGCGATCTGCGGTTGCCATTTGCAAGAGAGACGAAGCTCATTGGGATTCGACATTGACAAACATGAACCCTTCAACTAGTAGAGCTTCAGTGCGATTGCGACTTGCGAGAGAGACAAAGTTAGCGACGAGTAACGATGATGTTCTGATTCTGGCAAGTGGCGAGCCCCTTCGCGAACCTGTGAACCATTAAAATAGAACTCCGTTGTGCCACTACATTTGCAAGAGAGACGAAGCTCATTACGATGAGGCAGTGATGTTTTGATTCCTATGAGTGGCGAGCAGCAATGTTATGATTCTAGCAAGCTCATACACGGGCTCCGGGGAGCAACAATTCTAAATAACATTATATAATACCACCAAATTACCATTCGTAAGAGTTTAACAATATAAATATATGACAATACCATTATATATTATATGTTTTATTTATAATACCAACAAATTACTATTCATAAGAGTTTAACAATATAGATATATAATAATACTGTTATATAATACCATCGAATTACTACTCTAGTACACGGTCTCAAGCTCGTCTAAATAACGTTTATAATATCATTATATTTTTTATATATAGTATTTAATTATTAATCACTACGTCAAAAATGGTTATAGATAGCATTTTTTTTTAATTACATAACATTTTTATAGTGTTATCTATATAAAGATATCATTTTTAAAAATTACTATGTATAAATCAATTAAAGATAGTGTTATTTCTAAAAAACGCTACCTATTTATAGATAACGTTTTTTTTAAAAATGTTATCTTTTTATAGACAATGTTTTTTAAAAAAAAACGTTATATAAATAGTTTTTTTTAAATAACCTTTATGCAGATAAATAACCACCTACTCTTCATATACTAAAATCAAATATAGCTCAAATTTTAATCAATATTCATAATAAAATTTTGTACTTAAATACATAGGAAACTAATATATAAACATAATTAATAAATAAACATGAGTATAAATATACTCATGTCAATCCACATCTTCTTTCAACACCAATATATAGAAAATCATTATGTAATAGACATATCATGACATAAATTAATAAATATTGAGTCCATTCTTCCCGAACTTAGATTTGATCGTTTGAATATTGTTGGTAAGAGCAACTTGGGAAGTACTACAAAAATTAATAAATATGATATTAAAAACGATTTAAATGGTAGTTAAATGTAATAATAACATGAAACCAATATCACATATGCCTTCGAGAATTGTTCTATGATGGGAATTGATTATATCCTTCATATATTGACATATATAATACCCACAATCATTTGAGTTGGGTTGTTTGGGACACTACATAAATAAAATCAAAGACAAAAATATGATCAATGATAATATGATATTCACATAACAATTGTAAATTACCTTGACTCCTATCCAGATGTTATTTGACTTTATCTTTTATACCAATGCACCAATTTGAGATTGATGCATCTGTAAGACTCTAATTAATAAAGACAAATCAACAACTAATATATAAGTAAATAATCTATATTAACACACAAAATGGGAGTGATGATTCTTACATGTCAAAGAAGTTCTTCATTTCTATCTTTGTAGTATGCTTACAATGCAATGGATCTAAATAATAAATTACTTCTTTTTTAACATTGATAGCCAACAATATCCAATATGCATTGTAAAGTAACAAATGAGTCAATAAATTTGATTTTTGTCTAACATTTAAAATAATGAATTATTATTGACAAAAATTAGTCTTACCCAGTATTAAACGGTAAAAGAACTAGTTTATCAATCGCATCATTCTTCATGAAATGTCTACTACACATGTTCATTGAATTTTAATTTATGAAATTCGTCTAATTGTTACTTGTGGGCTTAAGGAGAGGAAAGTTTTATCAAGTGGAGAAATAAAATTGGTATATAAGTACCTTATGAAAAAATTGAAAGAGCAAATTAACAATTCTAACACTTAATAAACTTAAAAACTTTATGAAATAATACAAAGTTGAGTAATGTGTGTAGTCAATATATATGCAAATAGAACTTGCACTTAGCCAACCCTAGTCAATAACTTCTTTGATAATTTATGCATTAAGTGGTTCCTTATATGAATTAATGCCAAATATGTTTGTCATTTCTACCAAGCAATCAAATGAGTTTGTAGGCTTGATATGCAAGGATGCTTCAAGATAATTCAAAGAGAAATTTGACAAATCTTTTCCTTTTATTGATTGTGTAACCTAAATATTTTTCAATTAAATAAGTTAGTATATAAAATATTGGCACATACAATTCTCAAATTAGAAATACCTTATCATTTTGTTGTAACTTATGGTTTTTTTTTGTAACTTATGTTTTTTTCTTAAAAAAATAGTATTTCTATCATGTGATTTAAATTTATACACACATGCAGGAATATCTTATATCTTATATCTTATATCCTAAGAAAATACTATATCTTATAATATATAAGCCACGAGACCAGCTTCAATATCTTCTCGAAGAGTTTCTAATCTTGATTAAATTAAAAGGTAAGAAGGAATATATACTTGCTTATGATAACTAATAAACTAATAGTAATTTATGGTTAGATATATATAAATTGATAAATCAAATCTTAACAAAATTTTAACTTATAAATTTTTATACTTGTCACTTTAAAACCAAATCCTAACAAAATGTTAACTTGATAAAATCATGCAAATAATTTAAGAAGTAAACAAAGTAAGTCTAGTATTCAATACACAATATGGTGTAAAATAAATAGGAGAAAAACAATCTAATACAATAAGGTATTATGATTTTATGCGGTAAAATAAAAAGAAGAAACACAATTTAATACATAAATATAGGATAAACTAAGAAGAAAGTAAGTCTAGTATTCATTATGATTTTATGCAGTTAAAAAATGAATCTATTTTTCTAAATCCTAACTTATAAATTTTAACGCTCTGTCATTTTCTTTTAAAAAAAAAAATTCTCACTTTAAAACTAAATCTTAACTTAAAGTCCAATGTTCTATGTAAATTAAAGCGGGATTAAATAATAAGAAATAAAACTATAAACTAATTGTTTAGTACCCGCTATGCTGAAAGATAACACCAATAAAGGTACAAATAAAATAAATGCACTAAAAGATTGAGTGTGACGGTAGAGACAATACCAATTGCAGTTACGTGGGAGACAATACTGTAGACGGCAAAGGCGAGAGAAAAATAATGAAAAGAAAAGCGATTACAAATTTAATTAGAAGAAGAGACAAGAGAATGCGTAAATTAGCAAAACTAGAGAAAGAGAATGATATCCCGAAACTAACGCACAGACGTAAGGCAGTAAAGAACCAAACCTAACACAACACAGAGTAGGATAATGAATCTAACGAGAGAAGTAGTTACAAAATCAAAATTTAACTTATCTTAATTACAAAATCAAAATTTAAGAAAGAGAAAGATCAGAAACTGAATGAATGAATGTGCATGCATTTTCTAACTTGCTTCAATGATTAATTATATATACAATAAATGATACTATTAAATTTAAATGATTTAAAAAATAAAAAATATTATTTCAAGTATTATTTTAAATATATATATATATATATATCAAATTTAAAGTTCAAAATAATATCAAATCATCCAATAATTTAAAAATAAGAATTAATTTAAATTTAAAATATTATTCAAGTATTTCAATGATTTTAAAAGAAAAAAGATCTAATAAATTTAAATTTAAATAGATATAAGGATAAATTTTAAATTTTAAATACTATTAGATTATTTCAATGATCTAAAAAGAAGATGTAATTTAAATTTAAATTAAAAATGTTATTAAAGTATTACAATGATTTTAACAGGAAAAAGATATAATTTAAAGTTCAATAATATATGTTATCTTTAAAAAGATATGAAAAAAAAAATTCTTTCAAAATTTTAAGGATACTAATTAATCTTGTTTCATATTCTTTGAACATGAAAATAACTTAAATAATAAATATAATGATAAATTTTTAAATTTAAATTTCGTGATAATCAAATTTAAAATTCAAAATATTTTTAAATAATTTTAAGATTTAAAAAAATATGATGTAATTTAAATTTAAAATATTATTAAAGTATTTGAATGTTTTTAACTGAAAAAGATGTTATTTAAACTTAAATAACATATGTTATCTTTAAGGAGATATAAACAAAAACTTTTCTTCCAAAAATTTAGGAAGGCTAATCTTAAATTTTATATTATTTGATTAGGACAATAACTTATATAATAAATAAATATAATCATAAAATTTTTAAATTTAAATTCCATGATAGTAAAATTTAAAACTCATATACTATTAAATTATTTCAATAATTTAAATAATAAGATGTAATTTAAATTTGAACATATATATATATATATATATATATATATATATATATATGAGTTTAATTGATATACACTGTGAGTGTAAAGGAATTTTTACACTGACATTCAATCATAACTTTTCATTTATGCGACTTTTAAAGTAGTAATAAGTAAAACCAACAAATCTACCATGAATGAAGGGTTGTGATTGAATGTCAGTGTAAAAATTTTTACACTTACCGTGTATATCAATTAAACTCTCTCTATATATAAATAAGCATTTATAACTTAAAGAAACATATACCTAGCATAACATTTTATCCCATTACTTTCATAAATAATTTTGTAATTTGATATTTTGTAAAATGTCACAATAATCTAGATATTAAATTTAAGAAAAATATAAATATATTATATTACAATAAAATTTCAAAATTCAAAAGATAATTAAAGGATTTCGAAGATTTTAGCCGATATAAGATAATTTGTATTATTTATGTAATTTTTTACAAAAAAAAGTTTACCAAAAAATATTTAAGGATAATTATGTAATTTTATATTCTAGAATGGTCACAATAATGTTAATATTTAACCAAAAAACAAATATGAACTCTATCATGATCAACTTTAATTTAAAAATTAATTTACACTAGATACAAAGGTCTTTCAAGATAAGAGTGAATTTTGTTAAGATGCTCACAAGCAGAAAGAAATATAAAATATAAGAGAGACAACACCAACTTGGTGTTGTAAGATTTTCGCGACTACTTCCAACCTTGGAAGATTGTTCCTCGAGTAAAAAAAATTATAATTAGATAGTGTTTAAGATATAAACGCTTTTTTAGACAAACACTATCTATGTAAAAAGAAGGAGTGCATAGATAGTGTTTTTGCAATAAGCGCTATCTATATAGAAAGACAAACACATAGATAGTGTTTGTCTCAATAAGCGTTATCTATATGCTCTACTTTCTTCTATAGATAACATTTATATCTTAACCGCTATCTAATTAGCGTTATCTATGGCTTTTTTTTGCATAGTGAATTTTTCATGTGAACTAAAACTCTTACGAATTTACAAGTCGAGTTTACAGGATTCCCATGAGTTTATGTAAATTTTCGATATTGATAACCTTGCATATCATTACCCCCTTATTGTTTGTTGTTGCATTTTATTTAGATTAAATATTACTTTTAGGTGAGCAAGATCTTCATGATATTGTCAGTGATGAAACTTCAACTTCGTTATGAATTATCGTGTGTGAGACATAACATTTGATTAGGTGTGACATTGAGGTATAGATGATTAGTTAATAGCTTTTTGTTATGTATATGAATTGTTTAAAATTTCAATATAAACTTTATTAATTGAAAATCTTGTAAAACTCATTTTTAGAGTTTAGTATATTTACTTATATACTACATTTTGTTATATCATAGAACTAGAAAACAAGTATATATTATATAATAAGAATCATTTTACTTAAAGTGCAAACTTTAGTATTTAAATAAACAAATTTCTATATTATTTATAATTAAAAAATAAAGCGTTTGAGTAAAATACATTGTTTGGAGGTGCAATTGTCCTAGGCCTCGGACTAGAAGGGAATAAAAAAAGCTTAAAACTATAGGATATAGTTTGTGTATTATTTTTTGCATTATTTTATATTATTTTTATTACTATAATAAAATTATTGTCTTACTTTATGTATTAATTTTTTTTCTAAATTAAAATGTGATGTGACTAAAAAAATAAAATTTTCTATGTATTATCATTTTTTTATTACATTAAAAAACCTATGTTGAATAATTTTTCAAAATTCTTGTTCTTTAGCAAGATAAACATAAAATTAAAACAATAAAGATATTAAATTTAAAAGTTAGTATATATATTAACAATAATAACAAAGAATAAAAATTATGTAAATTTTAATATGAAATGAAGATATTTTGTTAATGATAGAAGTTAATGATGGAGTTAGAGTATTTTCTTTGTAGTATTCAAATATAAAATTTAATTAAATTTTATTTTTAATTAACATATTAAATTCAAATAGAAACTAAAAATCATGACAATTGACAATATATTGTAAAAAAAATTAAATAAATTAAAAAGACGCAAGATTATAATATTTTTGGGAGAAAAAAAATTATTTTTAAATTTTATTCAAGAAATTATAATTAAAGAAAATATTTATTATATATTTATATATCATGTTCAAAGTTGTAAAAGAAAATATAAATTTTGATAAATCAAATTTTAATTTTTTTACATGATAATAATAAGAATAATACATTCTTTTATTAAATAATAAAATAATATATTTTTTAATTTTATTAAAAATATAGAAAAATTAAATATTTTTGAAAATTATAGTTTTATAGTTTTTGAAATATGTATTCTTAATTTTTAAGAGAAATATGAAAATAATGCGATACGTAATAGAAAAATTCCACGAGGAAAAAAAAAGTGGAATTACAATAAAAATTAAATTAAATTTAAAAAGAATAAAATTTATTAAAGTATTTATAATAAATAAAATATACGTATATATTATGTGTATTCTTATTTATTTTATGAGTGATATATAGATGCTTATATGTATTATATATGATTAAAAGAAAAGGAAAATTGAAGATTTGAAAAAAATAAAATGTATTAAATTGTTAATAATAAATAAATTATACATACAAATTATATGTTTCCAGAGATATGTAAATTAAATAATAGAAAATAACATATAAGTAAATTAAAATTTCTTAAATTGAAAAAAATGTAATTGAGTAAAAATAATCAAATTAAAGTGTAATTAATTGTAAGGCGTAGGGCTAATACTAAATTTTGAAAATGTCTTTCCATTTTTTTTACTGTAGTACAGGATCAAATGGGTTTATAATGTAATAAATTATAATTTTTAATGAAAACAAGTATATACTTTTTTGCAATATGTATTTATATTTTTTTACTGCATATATTTTTATTTTGCAATATATATATATATATTTATATTTTTATGTATAGAGTAAGTTTTATTTATAATTTCGTCCTAGACCTATAAAAACTAGGTCCTGAATTTTCGTGTACCTCAATCTAATAGAATAGGTTATGCTTTCAATTGATAAAAAACAATTCAAAATCGTATTTCAAAACTAAAAATAATAATTAATTTAAAAGAACGGTCTTAATTTACTTTAAAAGTTCTAGTGAAAACACATGTCTTGTTATGTTTGTGTATTTATATTTTTATTTTGATATGTTATGATAAATTTAGAATTTTTATTTAATATATTTTTTTAATAATATAATAGAATATAAATAATTTATTTTTTTATTTTGAGTATAATATGATAAAATATATTTTGTTAATTTTTATATTTTTTTGTTTATGATAACATGATAAAAATAGGTCAAATACTCAAAGAATATGACAAATTTGCAATGAATTGAGAAAATTGGAAGAGGAAAGAATTTAAATAAAATTCAAAATGTTGTTTTGTCTGTGTGTTTATATTTTTATTAAAAATATTAATGATATTTTTATTAAAAATATTAATGATAAGAAATATATATCTATTAACAAAATTTATATTTGTGAAAGTGGACATTATCTAGTAGTAAGAAGTATAAAAAAAGAAATTCGTTCTATATACATTCCAACCACTGTTGGTCATATTTCTTTTTATCAAGTAAATAATTATAAAATATGGACACCAAAATGTTATATTCCCACAATATAATATAATATAAAATATAATATTATAGACAGTAGGACAATTAAGTATGTTAGATATAAATCTTTTAAAATAATTTTTTTAAAAAAATTATAATGTTAATCTATTGATAAAATTTACATTTAACCAGAGAGAGATTGTCAGTTTAAATCACTCTTGTGACAAAATAATTTATTTTTTTAATTTTCAAAGACATATAAGGGTAGATTAAGTATTTTGAAAAATGGATATCAAAAGGAAAAATTTCCTTTATTAACAATATAGACATACTTAATATATAACATAACATATAATATTATAAATTATTGATTATACAGATTACAGATAGTATGACAAATTAGGTATGTTAAGTATAAATATTATTTTTTTTAAGATTATAAGGTTGATCTAGTGATAAATTTTATATTTGGTGAGTAGAGATTGTGGGTTTAAATCTCTCCTATGACAAAGTAATGTATTTTTAATGTTCAAATAGGTATAAGCGGTAGAATAGATATTTTTAAAAGATGACATTAAAAGAGAGAAGTTCTTTTATTAATAGTATAAATATAGATAAAAGAATATATTAAATATTTTAAAAGATAAAAGACTAAACTAAATACCATTGGAGACATAAAAGACTAAGTGTTTGTTTGACAACAGTTTTATAACATTATTTTCAATATTTTAGTTTTTAAAAATTAAAAAACTTGCTTGGGTAGTGTTTTTTTAAAACAGTTCTGGTTTTTTAGTTTTTAAAAACTAAAAAACTGGAACAGCTAAAATTAGTTTTGCTTTTCAGTTTTTAGTTTTTGTTTTGAAAACTCAAAATACAATCAGAATATGTTGTTTTTTGCTTTTCATTAATGAAATTCTAATAAACATGAACAAGTTTTTTCTATTTTTACATCTTCAAGACAGTTTTCAAATATCACTTGGCAAACAAGTTTTTTTTTTCTTTTCTTCCCGAAAACAGTTTTTGAAAACTCTTTTCAAAAACTAAAAAACAAAATCAAACCAATCAAACCCTAAAAATATATTTTAGCCTTCTATTATTAAACAAGATTTAGTCCTTATAATTTTTGTCTTTATAATTTTTTTAAAAAATAGTCATTATAAGTTTATGATGTTTTAACTTTAGTCTCCTTGTTAACATTTATTAATTTGTTTCGGTAAAAATGGCATCCTAATATGTCACCTTAACAAATTGTCATGTCGATCAAAATTATCATGTGAACAACAATGATATGTCAACAATAATGTTCGGAAACTTTTTTTTTAGTGGAATAGTTGTGCAAAAAGCACTATTAGAACCTCTATTAAAACTACTCTTTAGAAGTCATCAAGTAATTAAAAAAATATGGTGCAAAATTAAAGATTAATGTAAAGGAACTAAAAATGAAGAAAATTGATTTAGAGAAAAAAAGTGAATTTACAAGGATCGATAATGAAAATAAAATTACAAAGACAAAAATTAAAAAAAAAATATATACACTAAAAACAAAAGTGACGAATATTAGGTACACAAATTAAATGTTAATATAATGTATAATTTTAATTAAAAATCAATATAAATAATCTTAAATAACAACAAAAGTATTTGTTAATAATCAAGCATATTTTTTTCAATTTTATATTTATTGTTTTCTTGTTCATGATTATAACACCATTGACATATTATATAAGCACTATAAACTATTGTATACATTATTCGTCTGGTCTTTAACGCACATTGCACCAAAAGCAATATACACTTTAGGCACTCTTGGCATGGACACAAACAAATTGTCAATTCACCGTATATTATTTTTTTCCACAATCACTTTTTTTTTTTACATGTTCTTGTTATCATCATTGATAATAGACAGTGATGAAAATAGGCTAAATGATTTGTCCCAATCCTATGACCTAAGTAGCTTTGCATTAGGCCTGCCTAGTTTGGTTTCTTTATTAAAATTGTTAGATTAGATTTATGTATTTTAAAAAGTCTTTTTTCGTTATAAAAAAATTCCAGACACTCTTGACGATAGTAACACAGTATATTTTTTTTACCAACTAAAAAAAATATTTAAAATGCACAAATTTGACCATTTTAACTTAAAAATACAAACAATTTTGTCCCTTTTGTAGATTGGTAG